>OY740778.1:36146616-36823987 GCA_963513935.1 Aphrophora alni
CTAACATCTACAACAACAAACCAATATAGTTAGGCACACATTGTGGCCTATTTGTAACCGATTTGGGGTTCGATTTCTTGGCACAGTCGCAAAATGGGGAAAACTTTGGGGTTTCTAGAATAACATTAATCAAACAGTTAACGTTTCCCCTTTCTTGTTTACAATATCTAAGCAAAGTAAAAACAGATAAAAAAAATTGTATATTGCATCACTTGGATCAAAAATGAAGATTTTCGACACAAGCTCAAAAGTTTACGGGAAATGAGCGAGAATCGAAAAGCTTCTTTTGATCCAAGTGATGAACTCTATTTTTCGTTATACTACAAATAATATAAGAAAACAATTTCACAAAAACTAAAATGTTATAACCTATTTACCTTCAAATCGATGGTAACAGCTGTTTTAACGGTTATTTACAATCGAGAGTATCGGTTGTTTTTATAGATGCTTTACAATCGTTAATTATTTCGTATAAACGAAGTAACAGCTGATGACCTCGACCTCCTAGTCCTATACAGCTCCTAGTTTTAGTCCTCAGCTCCAGGACTAAAAGAAAAACTTTAGCATCTCAATGTGTGTATTGAAAACAGCTGTTTTTGAAGCAGTATGACGAAAAATAATTTTTTTTTGATTCGGTGGGCGTAAAAACGTGTACTGTGTAAAAACAAAATCGATATACAACCTTCTCGGTACATATTGGAAAGGGAAAATGGTGTAAATCAAAATGACGCCATTTTGAAACGGTTTCTAAATATTTCCCATGATTTTGCGCAGTTTGAATGGATGCGCATTAATTCCAATGTCGAAGGTCTTAAACACGATCGGCGTCACATCGCAAATTGATGTCTTTAGGTCGACCTCAGCTGATGTTTTTAGGTCCTATGCATGTATACTATTGAAAACAGCTGTTTTTGAAGCAGTATGAATGACGAGAAAGGGTCTTACGACATGTTGTCTTTGTGTGTATGTAAGCACGATAGCAGCCACAAAATTTAAGATACATTAATATTTTGTTCACATCTCTTGTTTTATTAAGCAGAATATATTTTTTTTAAAGAGCAGAATATGTTTTCTTGTTTTTTTTTTGTTTTTTTTTTTTTAATATGCAGTATTCATTAATTGTATCAATTCCACCTCTTTACAATGATAAATAGCGAAGTGATTGTAAAAAAAAAAAAAAAAAAAAAAAAAAAAAAAAAAAAAAAAAAGTAATTTCGAATCCTGAGTTTCCCAAGAAAATGCGATTATTCCAATACGAGAACCGCCATTGCCGAGTCACCCATACGAGCGTAGCGAGTGGAGGCTGTATCATATATGTACAGGTGGAACCGCCAAGTCCTGATACAGCCGAAGCGAGTGGAGACTTCATAAATGTACACATCTATTTGGCGTGCTATAGCCCAGCCGACGTCAAGAAAATAGTGATAATGCAAATTACAAAGTTCAGAAAACCTGTGAAACAACTGTTTTAAACAAACTTACCCTACTGGATAAGATCTCTTGATCTACCAATACAATTTAACATTTCCTACAAGATACAAGTGACCAACTTTTGAACACTAGATTTATTAAATTTAACGGAGGAACTTTATTGAACTTTGTTTCACGGTTAGGTTAGGTTAGGCGTTTTCAAGCTATTACGTGTAGAAAATCTGCTTGTTTTATATAGTTTTTAAATTTTGCTTCTCTTTAAGCGGCGGAAAACCTCTCGGTCACTATCGACCGATAGCCCTCGAATACTCTAGCGTCACGGTGGAAGAGAGAGTTGGTCAAGAGGGACTTGATAGGAAATATGTAAAAGGGGGATCTAACCCAAGGTGTAGATCCAGCTAGGTTCTCTGGGGATTGCTACGTCCGTATTCTATACAGTGAACTCCAGAGGGGAGCTACTAAAAGGGTGTCTACAGTTAATTTTCGTTTTCTCAACAAAAATTTCAAAACCATATTTTGGAAAGATGGTAACCAGTACGTTCTGTTAAATTCCTAGGGAGGGGGGGAATACAATGGAACAAAATTTGATCCAAATCTGTATAGCCGAATTTGAAAAAAATGTAAATTTCTTGTTTTTATTTTACGGCTAGGTAAAAATTTTGATTTTTTGAAAAGCAACCTTCAGCGGATACACATAAAATATTCCTGACATTAAAAAAATATAAAAAAAGTATTTAACCTTTCTGTAGGACCTTGTATAGACGAGAACGATAGCTTGTTGGACGTGATTTTGTTATGGAAGACAACACTGTGTGTGTGTGCGTGCGTGTGTTGAGAAAGAGTGTGCGTGTCTGAGATAAATTAAAAACAAAACAAATTTTAATCTCTTCTTATTTATTTTATAGTGTTTGTTTAGAATCTAATATTATTGTTTGTGTTTTTTTTTTTTTATTACAGCGATTTAATTTATGTAATCTTATACTTGATAGAAAAAAAAAACTTGTACACAAATTGTACGTTCATTTATTCAAACGCGTTTCGACGATAAAGTTGCCATCTTCAGTGGTGCTCGAGCAACAATAACTATACTGTAACTGGCAACTATAACTAAACTATAAACTTATTGTAGTTCGTGCACCACTGAAGATGGCGACTTTGTCGTTGAAACGCTATTCAATAAATAAACGTACTATTTGTGAAAACTTGTGGTTCTTTGTTCTATTATGTACAGCATCTCCACAAGTCAAGTTCGAAATTTATTTATAATCTCTTATTGATTTTTTCTATAATCATCTGAAAGATCTTCGTTTTCAGACAATCCGCCATTTTGTATTTTTACAAAAAGACAGTAGTCGTTAAAATATCGAATTCAGATTTTCTAAGTAATGTTTTACAAGTGTCCAAAAACTGAAGACTGTATTTGTAATATTTTCAAAATGGCGGACGTTTAAAATTTTTAATGTTAAATATCTCGAAAACCATTAATTTTATAAGAAAATATCAACAGACAAAAAGTTTCCCCTTTTAATTACAAATAAAATGAGTGTTTTATATTTTTTCTGTAAGTTAAAGAATAGTCGAATTATTAACAACAAACTGAAAACATAATTTCTTGGTAGTTGTCTGCAACACGTATGATTAAGTTAGAAGCAACATTTTTTCAGACTGTCTACAAGCTCCCTCCCCCCCCCCCTTAACGGACTTGACTTAATAGATAAGCCCAATAGACATTTTACGGTCTCCTGATATCAACGGTTCCATGAGGGAGATCACAATCCCTAAGTACCTAGCTGGATTTACACCTTTCATCCTGTAATTCTTGTATTAGAATCATTTCTCATCGTTTTTCCATCAAGTCTCCTTTGATCAAATTTTGTTCTCTTCGA
This sequence comes from Aphrophora alni, assembly GCA_963513935.1. Taxonomy (NCBI): domain Eukaryota; kingdom Metazoa; phylum Arthropoda; class Insecta; order Hemiptera; family Aphrophoridae; genus Aphrophora; species Aphrophora alni. The sequence goes on from OY740778.1 coordinate 36,149,934, forward strand.
AGACTGTGGGGGGGGGGGGAGGGTGAGGTGTTCTTTTATTTATTTTTTTAATGTAAGAGATTTTCGCTTTTAACAACAAAAAAAAAAAATTATTAAGTAGTATAATGAGGTAAGTAGCATCATGAGGTAAGTACCGTAATGAGGTTATCAATTACGATCCATCCTTTGGATATAAACCACTGCAACCATCAGCATAAGACTTTTCTAAGATGTCCACAACACAATACTCTCTCTGAAATGTGAGACTGGACTAATATTGCAACCCGCGTGGAGGTAATGTTCACACAATGTACATAATTATACACTCGTGCACTGCGAATAACAAAAAAAGCCGGTTATTAACAGTTGAGTCAACATTGGGTCGGGACAAGCAACCTCTGTTTATAAAAACAACAATACTTGACTTGTTGAGAGAAACGTAGCTAGCTGAGGCAGGAAGTAGTTGTTAATGGGCAATGATGAGTCATCTGTTGCCTCTATTGGTCAGGTTCTTTGTACAACTGAAGATAAAATTAGACTTTAACACGATATACAGTGCGGTAACATTAAGCTAGATTTTTTATCACCCTGATTATAATAATATGTAGATGTAATACCAACTGCTTAATGCCTACAATTTTAACTGATATATATATTTTTTTTTTAATAATCTAGATTTATAGCTTCACGAAACCAAAATTTGATTTTCTAAATCTCATCAGTCGTTATAGTTTGAAAGGAAGTACGATAGCGGCCACAAAAATTAAGATAGGAAATTAGTATAAAGAAGTGTGCTCGTATAGAACCCTATTAAAATTCAGATACATCTATTGAAAATGTAAAAATAGCGGCCATTTTAAACAATTTTTTAATCATATCTCGTGTGTTATTCAACTTATGACACCCTAAATTGAACTCAAATTTGCAGTTTTTAATTCTGCATATAGTGGTACCAACCCTTAGGTTAGGTTAAGTTAGGGTTATTCAACTTAAAACAAACTAAATTGGACACAAATTTGCAGATTTCAATTCTACATGTAATGGTACCAACCCTTAGGTTAGGTTAGGTTAGAGTTATTCAACTTCTGACACACTAAATTAGATACAAACTATGTAGATTTCAATTCTGCATATAGTGGTACCAACCCTTAGGTTAAGTTAAGTTAGAGTTATTCAACTTATAACCCACTAAATTGGACACAAATTTGCAGATTTCAATTCTACATGTAATGGTACCAACCCTTAGGTTAGGTTACAATAAGATTATTCAACTTCTGACACACTAAATTGGACACAAATTTGCAGATTTCAATTCTCCATGTAATGGTACCAACCCTTAGGTTAGGTTAGGTTAGAGTTATTCAACTTCTGACACACTAAATTAGATACAAACTATGCAGATTTCAATTCTGCATATAGTGGTACCAACCCTTAGGTTAGGTTACAATAAGATTATTCAACACACTAAATTAATTGGACACAAATTTGCAGTTTTAAATTCTACATGTAATGGTACCAACCCTTAGGTTAGGTTATGTTAGGATTATTCAACTTATGACACACTAAATTAGATACAAACTATGCAGATTTCAATTCTACATGTAATGGTACCAACCCTTAGGTTAGGTTATGTTAGAGTTCTTCAACTTATAAAACACACTAAATTGGAAACAAATTTGCAGATTTCAATTCTACATATAATGGTACCATCTCGACCTCTTTACAATTATAAATAGCGAAATAATTGTACAAAAATGTAATTTCGAACCCAAAACATCCAAGAAAATGTGATATCCGTATAGTTACGAGACCCGGCAGGTCGAGCCGCCAGCACGAACGTAGCGAGTGTAACCACCCTGTCATATGTACAGCTTTGATGTCCGCTAGGGCCAAGATACTGACAACCTGTATAGAGAAAGGTGATTATGTGAAAATAATTGTAGTCGAGTATCCAGAGCTATCTTACTTCCAACGGTGAATAATTTGTCCCCAAAAAATGTTTCCTAAATTCGTCACTCTGGAACTGTATCGACGTCCTGTATCCAGACTAATGAAAAGGAGAGGGTGGAATGCTTCACTCCCTCCTCAATACATTGTCTGCTATTCTTTACATTTTACCCTGTTTTAATCTCCATTCCGTTTTACTATCCAGGCCTGTTGGTTTCAATGAATGCAATCAATCCGTACCACGTGTTGATGTTTAGAAATTTCCATCAAAAATAACCTGATTCAAAAAAAAAACACACAAACTTTCTCACACAGCCCAGACAATCAATTCGAAATTTTTTGAGGGAGCTCGAAATATCAATTTCGCCTGATAGAATTTTGTAAATAAAACTACGCCCGAAAAAAATGTTTTTAGTAGTTTTAAAGCGAAAAACCTCTCGGTTATCATAAAAAAAAACTTTAAAAAAGACGCCTTAACGCTCTCAAATGACCTAATAAGTTAGGTTAGGTTAGGTTAGGTTAGGTTAGGTAATTGTTTATATCATTACTGTCATTATATCGGCTGGGTTAGGTTAAGTAATGTGTATATCTTTACTTTTACTACGTCGGATAGGTTAGGTTAGGTAATTGTAGGTCTATATATCATTACTGTCATTATATCGGCTGGATTAGGTTAGGTAATGTGTATATCTTTACTTTTATTACGTCGGGTAGGTTAGGTTAGGTTAGGTAGTTGTTTATATCATTACTGTCATTATATCGGCTGGGTTAGGTGAAGTAATGTGTATATCTTTACTTTTATTACGTCGGGTAGGTTAGGTTAGGTTAGGTTAGGTAGTTGTTTATATCATTACTGTCATTATATCGGCTGTATTAGGTTAAGTAATGTGTATATCTTTACTTTTATATTTCGGCTAGGTTAGTTAATTGTGAACATGATTACTTCCATTATGTCGGCTAGGTTAGGTTAGGTAATTCTGTATATAATTGCTTTCTTGACGTCGGGTTGACCTTAACCAGTCTTGTAGATTTGCTCGTGCGGATCTCGTAACTATATAAATTCACCAAAATGTTCCATATTGCATTTTGACAATAACATAGCTATTTGTGGTACCATTAGATGCAGAATTTAATTCTGAAAATTTATTATTTTGTGTATAACACACGAGATATAAATAAAAAAACAGTTTAATATGGCCGCATTTTTTCAATTTCAATAGGGTTCTATATGATAGCAAAATATATTATTTTAAACCAAAATTGATGTTCCTCTCTTAACTTTTGTGGATGCTGTCGTGTGTACCTAAATACAACGTACGGACGGACGGACTGTTTTCGGTTTCCCTAGGCGACGAAACGTTAAAAAAAAGGAGGTCAATTTTTTTTTTTATTACCAAATTTACCCTATTACTAATTAAGTAAAAACGTATCTCAATTAATTAACAAATTATCGGAGATAAATTTCATATTTTGAAGAAGAAAAAAAAAGAAAAGAAAAAAAAGGAAAAAAAACCCCAAAGCCCCAAATACATTGCGTAAAAATCGTTCAAACGGAATTCACTTCTCACTGAAGCCACTTGCGAAACACACATTCCTGTACGTTTTCCAAAAGCCTTAATTATCCACTTCACAACCTGACGTAAACCCTTATAAATCCAACCCTTAATTTCTCCCAATTTCACCCTAAATACATACAACCCTTACAAAGTGTCGACGCATTACAATTTCACGTTCACCCTCCCCCCCCCTCCTCGATTTAAAGATATAATTTAATCAAACATAGAAATCTACCCTCTCACAATTATCAGAAAACGCGGCGAGATGAGAAATTCCCACAAATGTCTGTAATAGTATTGAACGCGTAGGCCAAACAATGAGTACACTCGCTTCACGTTCAAACGGTTTTGTTTTTATCTTAAATAAAATGAATAACTTCATTTTTAATATAAAAATAAATAACTTATTTTTGTATACGTAGAAATGTATATAAATACTTTAAAATTATAAAAAAACACTTAAAGGATAAATGTATTTTAAATGATTTCTGTGTATCTAGTTTTAGCGACAACGACTATACCCCAGGTTCTTTGCCCTACGTTGTGCGCCTGCGTATTGAAGTGTTGTTCTCCCGCCGTACAGTGATGTGTATCGGTTTGGCATTGTTTCCTCAATGAAGGCGACTACATTCTGTCACCTTGATCCAAAACAGCTGATTGTTAACATAGTTTTTGTTTTGGGTAAACATATGGTAATTGAAATAAAAATGCACGAAATTGGTTCCATGTTTTTACAAACATCACTTAAACACAAAATTTTGAATTATTAAAACTGGCACTTAGGTTGTAATTGTTAAAAATAAACGAATTGGTAAATTATATTACTGAAAAATTATAGTTAAAAACACTTGATTGCAATCGTGGTACCTACCCAGCCCGATCATTTAATAGATCACCTAAATTTAATGCCTTCAATTTTGGGCCATTAAATTTAAAGAATCTCTTTCTATTACATTGTATGATTGGACTCGGTGAGTACAGTACCACGATTGTACTCATTAAGTTTTTTCATTGTTTTAAGTAGTAATTTTAATTTTATTTCGCTGTATATTCCGTTGATTTATATTAAACATTTTCACAATTCATTAATATTTGATTAGGTAGGTTGGTTATTGAGATATTCAAATTTGTACAACGGATAATATATGGTTCGTTCTTGTCTTTCAACTGATAATTTTTGAATATACGATTACTAATACATTTTACTTTTAACCTTTACAGCCAAACATCTTTAGTACCAGAGGTCAGTGCTTCTGCAACACTCTTACGAGAATCTTTGTTTTGTATTCATTTGCGGTTTGTGTTATTATTTTGCTGATTTTATTAACTTATGTTGGTTTTAAAACTGAATGAGAGAGAGAGAGAGAGAGAGAGAGAGAGAGAGAGAGAGAGAGAGAGAGAGAGAGAGAGAGAGAGAGAGAGAGAGAGAGAGAGAGAGAGAGAGAGAGAGAGAGAGAGAGAGAGAGAGAGAGAGAGAGAGAGAGAGGGGGGGGAGAGAGAGGGAGAGACTAAATGGGGAAGGGGTATCTATAATACACAAATACCGTAAAAAAGAGCAATGTCTTATGGTACAGTAACAAATATATTCTACTTCTTTCCCAATAGCTAACTATCAAACTCCTTCTCGAACGTTTTCAATGTAACACTAGACACATGTTAAGGGTGAAGTTATAGACCAAACGTCTGTCGCGAAGGGGTTGTATGACCCACCCTCGCATTCCACCACCCTCTTCTAACATCTACAACAACAACCAATATAGTTAGGCACACATTGTGGCCTATTTGTAACCGATTTGGGGTTCGATTTCTTGGCACAGTCGCAAAATGGGGAAAACTTTGGGTTTCTAGAATAACATTAATCAAACAGTTAACGTTTCCCCTTTCTTGTTCTTGTTTACAATATCTAAGCAAAGTAAAAACAGATAAAAAAAATTGTATATTGCATCACTTGGATCAAAAATGAAGATTTTCGACACAAGCTCAAAGTTTACGGGAAATGAGCGAGAATCGAAAAGCTTCTTTTGATCCAAGTGATGAACTCTATTTTTCGTTATACTACAAATAATATAAGAAAACAATTTCACAAAAACTAAAATGTTATAACCTATTTACCTTCAAATCGATGGTAACAGCTGTTTTAACGGTTATTTACAATCGAGAGTATCGGTTGTTTTTATAGATGCTTTACAATCGTTAATTATTTCGTATAAACGAAGTAACAGCTGATGACCTCGACCTCCTAGTCCTATACAGCTCCTAGTTTTAGTCCTCAGCTCCAGGACTAAAAGAAAAACTTTAGCATCTCAATGTGTGTATTGAAAACAGCTGTTTTTGAAGCAGTATGACGAAAAATAATTTTTTTTTGATTCGGTGGGCGTAAAAACGTGTACTGTGTAAAAACAAAATCGATATACAACCTTCTCGGTACATATTGGAAAGGGAAAATGGTGTAAATCAAAATGACGCCATTTTGAAACGGTTTCTAAATATTTCCCATGATTTTGCGCAGTTTGAATGGATGCGCATTAATTCCAATGTCGAAGGTCTTAAACACGATCGGCGTCACATCGCAAATTGATGTCTTTAGGTCGACCTCAGCTGATGTTTTTAGGTCCTATGCATGTATACTATTGAAAACAGCTGTTTTTGAAGCAGTATGAATGACGAGAAAGGGTCTTACGACATGTTGTCTTTGTGTGTATGTAAGCACGATAGCAGCCACAAAATTTAAGATACATTAATATTTTGTTCACATCTCTTGTTTTATTAAGCAGAATATATTTTTTTTTAAAGAGCAGAATATGTTTTCTTGTTTTTTTTTTGTTTTTTTTTTTTTTAATATGCAGTATTCATTAATTGTATCAATTCCACCTCTTTACAATGATAAATAGCGAAGTGATTGTAAAAAAAAAAAAAAAAAAAAAAAAAAAAAAAAAAAAAAAGTAATTTCGAATCCTGAGTTTCCCAAGAAAATGCGATTATTCCAATACGAGAACCGCCATTGCCGAGTCACCCATACGAGCGTAGCGAGTGGAGGCTGTATCATATATGTACAGGTGGAACCGCCAAGTCCTGATACAGCCGAAGCGAGTGGAGACTTCATAAATGTACACATCTATTTGGCGTGCTATAGCCCAGCCGACGTCAAGAAAATAGTGATAATGCAAATTACAAAGTTCAGAAAACCTGTGAAACAACTGTTTTAAACAAACTTACCCTACTGGATAAGATCTCTTGATCTACCAATACAATTTAACATTTCCTACAAGATACAAGTGACCAACTTTTGAACACTAGATTTATTAAATTTAACGGAGGAACTTTATTGAACTTTGTTTCACGGTTAGGTTAGGTTAGGCGTTTTCAAGCTATTACGTGTAGAAAATCTGCTTGTTTTATATAGTTTTTAAATTTTGCTTCTCTTTAAGCGGCGGAAAACCTCTCGGTCACTATCGACCGATAGCCCTCGAATACTCTAGCGTCACGGTGGAAGAGAGAGTTGGTCAAGAGGGACTTGATAGGAAATATGTAAAAGGGGGATCTAACCCAAGGTGTAGATCCAGCTAGGTTCTCTGGGGATTGCTACGTCCGTATTCTATACAGTGAACTCCAGAGGGGAGCTACTAAAAGGGTGTCTACAGTTAATTTTCGTTTTCTCAACAAAAATTTCAAAACCATATTTTGGAAAGATGGTAACCAGTACGTTCTGTTAAATTCCTAGGGAGGGGGGGAATACAATGGAACAAAATTTGATCCAAATCTGTATAGCCGAATTTGAAAAAAATGTAAATTTCTTGTTTTTATTTTACGGCTAGGTAAAAATTTTGATTTTTTGAAAAGCAACCTTCAGCGGATACACATAAAATATTCCTGACATTAAAAAAATATAAAAAAAGTATTTAACCTTTCTGTAGGACCTTGTATAGACGAGAACGATAGCTTGTTGGACGTGATTTTGTTATGGAAGACAACACTGTGTGTGTGTGCGTGCGTGTGTTGAGAAAGAGTGTGCGTGTCTGAGATAAATTAAAAACAAAACAAATTTTAATCTCTTCTTATTTATTTTATAGTGTTTGTTTAGAATCTAATATTATTGTTTGTGTTTTTTTTTTTTTATTACAGCGATTTAATTTATGTAATCTTATACTTGATAGAAAAAAAAAACTTGTACACAAATTGTACGTTCATTTATTCAAACGCGTTTCGACGATAAAGTTGCCATCTTCAGTGGTGCTCGAGCAACAATAACTATACTGTAACTGGCAACTATAACTAAACTATAAACTTATTGTAGTTCGTGCACCACTGAAGATGGCGACTTTGTCGTTGAAACGCTATTCAATAAATAAACGTACTATTTGTGAAAACTTGTGGTTCTTTGTTCTATTATGTACAGCATCTCCACAAGTCAAGTTCGAAATTTATTTATAATCTCTTATTGATTTTTTCTATAATCATCTGAAAGATCTTCGTTTTCAGACAATCCGCCATTTTGTATTTTTACAAAAAGACAGTAGTCGTTAAAATATCGAATTCAGATTTTCTAAGTAATGTTTTACAAGTGTCCAAAAACTGAAGACTGTATTTGTAATATTTTCAAAATAGCGGACGTTTAAAATTTTTAATGTTAAATATCTCGAAAACCATTAATTTTATAAGAAAATATCAACAGACAAAAAGTTTCCCCTTTTAATTACAAATAAAATGAGTGTTTTATATTTTTTCTGTAAGTTAAAGAATAGTCGAATTATTAACAACAAACTGAAAACATAATTTCTTGGTAGTTGTCTGCAACACGTATGATTAAGTTAGAAGCAACATTTTTTCAGACTGTCTACAAGCTCCCTCCCCCCCCCCCTTAACGGACTTGACTTAATAGATAAGCCCAATAGACATTTTACGGTCTCCTGATATCAACGGTTCCATGAGGGAGATCACAATCCCTAAGTACCTAGCTGGATTTACACCTTTCATCCTGTAATTCTTGTATTAGAATCATTTCTCATCGTTTTTCCATCAAGTCTCCTTTGATCAAATTTTGTTCTCTTCGAAGACTGTGGGGGGGGGGGGAGGGTGAGGTGTTCTTTTATTTATTTTTTTAATGTAAGAGATTTTCGCTTTTAACAACAAAAAAAAAAAATTATTAAGTAGTATAATGAGGTAAGTAGCATCATGAGGTAAGTACCGTAATGAGGTTATCAATTACGATCCATCCTTTGGATATAAACCACTGCAACCATCAGCATAAGACTTTTCTAAGATGTCCACAACACAATACTCTCTCTGAAATGTGAGACTGGACTAATATTGCAACCCGCGTGGAGGTAATGTTCACACAATGTACATAATTATACACTCGTGCACTGCGAATAACAAAAAAAGCCGGTTATTAACAGTTGAGTCAACATTGGGTCGGGACAAGCAACCTCTGTTTATAAAAACAACAATACTTGACTTGTTGAGAGAAACGTAGCTAGCTGAGGCAGGAAGTAGTTGTTAATGGGCAATGATGAGTCATCTGTTGCCTCTATTGGTCAGGTTCTTTGTACAACTGAAGATAAAATTAGACTTTAACACGATATACAGTGCGGTAACATTAAGCTAGATTTTTTATCACCCTGATTATAATAATATGTAGATGTAATACCAACTGCTTAATGCCTACAATTTTAACTGATATATATATTTTTTTTTTAATAATCTAGATTTATAGCTTCACGAAACCAAAATTTGATTTTCTAAATCTCATCAGTCGTTATAGTTTGAAAGGAAGTACGATAGCGGCCACAAAAATTAAGATAGGAAATTAGTATAAAGAAGTGTGCTCGTATAGAACCCTATTAAAATTCAGATACATCTATTGAAAATGTAAAAATAGCGGCCATTTTAAACAATTTTTTAATCATATCTCGTGTGTTATTCAACTTATGACACCCTAAATTGAACTCAAATTTGCAGTTTTTAATTCTGCATATAGTGGTATCAACCCTTAGGTTAGGTTAAGTTAGGGTTATTCAACTTAAAACAAACTAAATTGGACACAAATTTGCAGATTTCAATTCTACATGTAATGGTACCAACCCTTAGGTTAGGTTAGGTTAGAGTTATTCAACTTCTGACACACTAAATTAGATACAAACTATGTAGATTTCAATTCTGCATATAGTGGTACCAACCCTTAGGTTAAGTTAAGTTAGAGTTATTCAACTTATAACCCACTAAATTGGACACAAATTTGCAGATTTCAATTCTACATGTAATGGTACCAACCCTTAGGTTAGGTTACAATAAGATTATTCAACTTCTGACACACTAAATTGGACACAAATTTGCAGATTTCAATTCTCCATGTAATGGTACCAACCCTTAGGTTAGGTTAGGTTAGAGTTATTCAACTTCTGACACACTAAATTAGATACAAACTATGCAGATTTCAATTCTGCATATAGTGGTACCAACCCTTAGGTTAGGTTACAATAAGATTATTCAACACACTAAATTAATTGGACACAAATTTGCAGTTTTAAATTCTACATGTAATGGTACCAACCCTTAGGTTAGGTTATGTTAGGATTATTCAACTTATGACACACTAAATTAGATACAAACTATGCAGATTTCAATTCTACATGTAATGGTACCAACCCTTAGGTTAGGTTATGTTAGAGTTCTTCAACTTATAAAACACACTAAATTGGAAACAAATTTGCAGATTTCAATTCTACATATAATGGTACCATCTCGACCTCTTTACAATTATAAATAGCGAAATAATTGTACAAAAATGTAATTTCGAACCCAAAACATCCAAGAAAATGTGATATCCGTATAGTTACGAGACCCGGCAGGTCGAGCCGCCAGCACGAACGTAGCGAGTGTAACCACCCTGTCATATGTACAGCTTTGATGTCCGCTAGGGCCAAGATACTGACAACCTGTATAGAGAAAGGTGATTATGTGAAAATAATTGTAGTCGAGTATCCAGAGCTATCTTACTTCCAACGGTGAATAATTTGTCCCCAAAAAATGTTTCCTAAATTCGTCACTCTGGAACTGTATCGACGTCCTGTATCCAGACTAATGAAAAGGGAGGGTGGAATGCTTCACTCCCTCCTCAATACATTGTCTGCTATTCTTTACATTTTACCCTGTTTTAATCTCCATTCCGTTTTACTATCCAGGCCTGTTGGTTTCAATGAATGCAATCAATCCGTACCACGTGTTGATGTTTAGAAATTTCCATCAAAAATAACCTGATTCAAAAAAAAAACACACAAACTTTCTCACACAGCCCAGACAATCAATTCGAAATTTTTTGAGGGAGCTCGAAATATCAATTTCGCCTGATAGAATTTTGTAAATAAAACTACGCCCGAAAAAAATGTTTTTAGTAGTTTTAAAGCGAAAAACCTCTCGGTTATCATAAAAAAAAACTTTAAAAAAGACGCCTTAACGCTCTCAAATGACCTAATAAGGTCAGAGTCGGAGAAGAACAAGCGTTGATCAATAGACACCTGAAGTGAACGCTGGAACGTATCAAACTTAAGACAATATAGAAAAGTTGTAGAACCAGCTAGGTCCCTCGGGATTGACAATCCCGTACTCACGAAAGTAAGCCCCGAAAATTGTTTTCTTGTCCCTTATAGGAAATGTTAAATTGTATTTGTAAATCAAATTTATTATCCAGTAGAATAAGTTTGTTTGAAACAGTTGTTACACAGGAAATTGAACCTCGTAATTGTGTATATCACTTACTTTCTTGACGTCAGATACAGCCTAAAGTCTCTACTCATTTTGACAGTATAGATGTCTCGACCCTTTCAGGCTGTGCTAATGTGAAGGAGCTTCCAATCGCTACGCTCGTGTCGGTTACTCAAACCTGCCGGAACTCGTAACTATGTCACATTTTCTTGGAAACTAAGGGTTCAAAATTACACAGTATAACCAATGACTACATAAATACTATAAGACACGACATGGCCATGTTAAATATTCTACGCTTATTCTTGAGTTGTCCAATACCCGCTAGGTCGCTCTGCTAGAGAATCTGAAGTTGATGTGACTGGCGCTAGGTGGCTCTACGGTCAAACAATGTTTCAGGCGGGTAAGAGAAAACGCACTGATGCCACATATGGGATCAGAGATGCGAGGGAAGGTCGAGAATCGCTTATCTCAGCGCACGAACTGACAACACTGACTATGCTGACGGAAGTAAGTGAGAAGGTTTGTGAGAGAGAGGTCAACAGTTGTACAGTCTCAACCAAGTGTGATGCGTACAGTCAAGCACCTGCTGCTAGCGCTTTCTGATAGCTGTGTGTCAAACTTGTGACGAACAGCACCCGTAAAGCGTAGACTATTTCCCTATCCTATGTCGTGTCTTATAGTATTTATGTGGTCATTGGTATAACAAACACACAGAAAACAATTCTCACAAAAAATACGCCTAAGTATCAGACGCGTTTCAACGACAAGGTCGTCCTCTTCAGTGATACACTAGCTACACCAACCAAACCACAACTTCAAAATTACATTTTTTTTTTACAATAACTACGCTATTTTCAAATGTAGTGAGATGTGGGGTTGGTACCACTGCATGCAGAATTAAAATCTGTACATTTTTATCTAATGACTTGTGTTATAAGATGAATAACACCAGAGGTATAAACAAAAAACTGTTTAAAATGGCCGCCATTTTGAAATTTTATTTTCGATTTTCCTGATTTTCAATAGGGTTCTATAAGAGCACACTATAGTCTCCCAAACCAAATTTCATTATCCTATTTTAATTTTTGTGGCCGCTATCGTGCATACACTACAACGAGGGGGCTGTTAAAAATATTGATTTTTTAAATTATTTGATTTTTCCGCTTATACGTTTTTATTAGCAAGTATTGAATTTACAATAATATTTCAAGTGAAAAATATACGACCTAGACTGGGAATCGAACCCAGGACCTTGGGGCTTTACGCGCCAATTCTCTACCAACTGAGCTACCCTAGTCGCTTCCCAGGTCAGTCTACTTCTCACTTGACTTTAAGTTTTTGCTGCAATTTTTGAATTTCCAAATTAATTACCTCGCATATGCGACATTGAAATAGTTATTTGTGCAACTAGTGAGCAAAGTGGCACTTTTTTAAACGAGAGAAAAATGTTGACGCACGAGGCTTGCCGAGTGCGTCAATTTTATAGAGTTTAAAAGAGACACTTTGCTCACGAATTGCACATTATAGTTTGTCTAGAGTTGTCCATATTTTAAAACTATCAACACTGAGTAGAAGTTCTTTTATAGTAGAAGTTCTGAGTATGAATATTACAAATAATTTGTGTGTTGTTGAGGAAACGGGATTGCCAACTTCAAAACTCGGCAAACCAAAAATACTCTCCGTGTACATACACTGTCAATCATCTCCATGAATAATTACTTCCCTTTTCAACTTTAAAACGTTGTTTTGTTGTTTATTTATGTTGTTTTACATGTAATAATTAATCTAACCTACATACGGGACATTTCCTGTATATTATAAATCAATTCAAATAAACTTAACCTAAATTTCGTTTTGTTCGGTTGCCATTTGGAGTGGGCAAAGTAGTGTGCAAAGTAGTGGGCAAAGTGAAACTGTTGAGAAATCAGCTGTTTTGCAAACTAATTTAAATGAACAAAATGCCACTTTGTCAACAACTGTATACAAATTAATTTTTACTCACTTTTCAGCCCCTACGCATGTATTTTCTGGGTTCGATTCCCTGTCTAGGTCGTATATTTTTCACTTGAAATATTATTGTTAAAAATAGTTTCTTCGGTTACCTAAAGCCATGAAACGTGGCAATCAATTAAAAACAGAGGTCTAAATTTTAAACGATTACCAATGTTACCCTATACTGGGTAAAATTTAAAAAAATTCCTTACCACAAGTCAACCCCATCGAACATTTTGATTGAAGATGAAATGAATAATTCTATATGCCTAACAGATAGCGAAGTGGAGTGGCGATAAAACCAGGTAAATGTAAAGAATTACCAGTTGGGCAATGTATGACTGAGGGATGGGGGGGGGGTAGGAATTAATCCACCCTCGTACTACCCTCTCCCTTTCGTTAGTCTGGAAGCGGGGGCGTCAATACAGAATCCAGACTGACGAAAAATCATTTAACTCACAAACTTTTCACTTATCATCATTAGTATGACAATCTTGACAACATAGATGGCGCTGTTGAGAGTTGAACGAATTTCCGTGTTGGAGAACTAAAAGTTTGTAATACAATAAGATCATAATGACAGAGAGGTTTTAAAGAAGAACGTTAAAAAAAATGTTAATTCCCGTATTAATAAGCACAATTTATATGTATTTATGATAGCTAATTCCCACGCTAATAGTATAGTCTCTGTATCGATTAAATAGAGCACAGGCTAAATGTACATTCTTAACGATAATAAAATAGAGCACAAAATATACGTTTAACAGTTCCAGATGATACAAAATAAAACATTGCACCAAATTTCTCACAGATTCAATCACAAACCCTAAAGACTAATCAAACGAAACTATTAACGGTACTTACGTATTAACGCCACCGCAGCAGAAGTTGCTAATGCGCATGCGCCAATATTTGCTTACTTTGCGATATAATTATATATCACGACAGGTTTGGCCAGGTAGCTATATATATAAACACCTGGCCAAACCTTTCGTAAGTTTATTGAAGTTAATAATTTGAAATTAGATCATGGATAAACATGAGCTTTAAAAGTGAAGTGCCGCCAATCTACGCCTCAAATTTTTGCGACAAATCATAAAATGAAAGCATATGAATCTCAAAACTGAAAAAAAAAATGGAATTCTGCTTCCCTTAAACCAGTTTGCTCTTTATTGGCGCATGCGCATTAGCGCAACTTCTGCTGCGGTGGCGTTAATACGTAAGTACCCTATTAACCTTCAAAAAATGTCAGGCTTACACATCTTTTAATTATTTAAAAAAATATGTTTCTCAATATTTAAATATTACCTTGCTTCACTTCTTTCATAAATTAAAACTTATTTTATTGAAATCAAGCTTTCCTTCACAGCCGTCAAGGTTCATTTTTATTTTTCGCAAATTAGTCGCAACTATCTTTTCTACATCAATAAGAACTTAGTTGATATAAAAAGGTTCCCCTCACTAACTATTTATGAATTAGTTTTTAAAACATTTAAAAACAGCTCAAGATTGTCGCAACTGAGCTATAAACTAGTATGTTGATTTGAAATATATTTTTAATGTAGGGTTTACAAATCCTCAAATTTTAAAAAATTTGAACAAAATCGGTTTTTCTTCCTTAAAAGATAACTCTTGAACCTGCATATACCGAAACGGCCAAGCAAACGTTAGATCCGATTTTTACACAAATTTATGGGCACCAACATGGTACTTACCCAACCCCATCATACGATAAAAAACAAGCAGATATTCTACACGTAATAGCTTGAAAATGCCTACCCTAACCTAACCGTGAAACAAAGTTCAATAAAGTTCCTCCATGAAATTTAATAAATATAAAGCTCAAAAGTTGGTCACTTGTACCTTGTAGGAAATATTAAATTGTATTGGTAGATCAAGAGGTCTTATCCAGTAGGGTAAGTTTGTTTAAAACCGTTGTTTCACAGGTTTTCTGAACCTTGTAATTTGCATTATCGCTATTTTCTTGACGCCGGCTAGTCTATAGCAGGCCAAGTAGATGTGTTCATTTATAAAGTCTCCACTCGCTTCGGCAGTATCCTGTACATGTGATGAAACCTCGACTCGCTACGCTCGTATGGCCGACTCGACACTAGCGGTTCTCGTAGAGGTCATTTGGTATGTAGTGGCGCTTGACCTTCATCGGGCAAACAGATTCCCGTCACTTTTTAGTGGTGGGGGAAGCGAGTAAGTGTCGCCGTCCTTTCGTCAGTGCGTTTCTAGACACTGTATTACGAACAACCTCCCCACTCCAAGCCATACCGCTCTCCCTCCAAGCGCCACCACATAACAAATGAGCTATATACGAATAATCACCTTATAATAATTTCCTTGGGAAAGTCAGGATACGAAATTACATTTTTGACAATCACTTCGCTATTTATCATCGTAAAGAGGTTGATACAATTACATTCAGAAATGAATTCTGCACATTATTTATGCTTAATAAAACAAGAGATATGAACAAAAAATTAATTAACATGGCAGCCATTTTTACATAATTCGATTGTGTTCTAAATGAAAACTCCCATATTCAAAATCGAATGTCACTGTCTTAAATTTTGTGGCCACTTACGTACAGACAACGACGACATGTCATGTCGTAAAACCCTTTCTCGTCATACTTCTTCAAAAACAGCTGTTTTCAATACATGCATTGAGATGCTATACTACTTGTAATTTTTAGTCCTAGGACTTAAAAACATCAGCTGAGGTCGAGGTCATCAGCTGTTACCTCGCTTATACGAATTAATTAACGATTGTAAAGAATCTATAAAAACAACCGATACTCTCGATTGTAAATAACCGTTAAAACATCTGTTACCATCGATTTGAAGGTTATAAAAAGGTTATAACATTTTAGTTTTTGTGAAATTGTTTTCTTATATTATTTGCAGCATAACGATAAATATAGTTCATCACTTGGACCAAAAGAAGCTTTTCGATACTCGGCCGTTAAACTTGAGCTTGTATTGAAAAGCTTCACTTTTGGTCCTAGTGATGAAATAATACTATTCATTTCATCAAACAATGAAACCTACAGAACGTCAAACGAATGTTTGACGATTACCAACTTACCCTAACTTCGTATATTGGGTAATTATAATATTTACCAAATACCATATTTCTTTCGAGGGTCACAATCGACAAAACCCCGTCTTTATATCAAACCAGACTATCCTCTATTTTGGCAGAGTTTTCAGACAGTCTACATCGGCGTGGTGTGAATGTCAATGATACAACACAAATTCTGTCTCTCATGGAATTATCAATAATTCAAAACACGTACGCCTACCACGCTGCAGACCTATTGTTACTCAAACAACACATTTCCCAAAATGTTAACATTTAGGGAGGGTTTATAATTGTGCTGTAGATGGACAGAAATAGCCGGGTAAAAAACTTTCTCACTCCAGCCATCACTTATCCAAGTAATTACAACATTAATTAATGATCACTACATCAACCATATTCTTGGAAAATATGGCAATTTATTAACTAATAACACTTCACACCTACTTATGAAAAGCTAAGCTACTTCTATGTTAGTCTATTATCAATGGGTAAACCTAGAAATTTAACAAAAACCATCTCTTCTACTATGTTGTCATCCAATCTACAACATCTCTTGAAATGTATATTATTTGTTTGATCAAAATCAAGGGTTAATAGTTTTCTATTTAACACTGATAGATGATTTTGGTTCTAAAAGTCGAACATTTCCTACTCGTATAGTTAACAAAATTCATCTCTTCTTATGCTATCTCTTCTTATTTCTAAATCTCTTGAAATGTATATAATTTGTTTGAATTGTTAATAGTTTTCTATTTAACACTGATAGAGGATTTTGGTTCTAAAAGTCGAACATTTCTTACTCGTATAGTTAACAAAATTCATCTCTTCTTATGCTATCTCTTCTTATTTCTAAATCTCTTGAAATGTATATAATTTGTTTGAATTGTTAATAGTTTTCTATTTAACACTGATAGAGGATTTTGGTTCTAAAAGTCGAACATTTCCTACTCGTATAGTTAACAAAATTCATCTCTTCTTATGCTATCTCTTCTTATTTCTAAATCTCTTGAAATGTATATAATTTGTTTGAATTGTTAATAGTTTTCTATTTAACACTGATAGAGGATTTTGGTTCTAAAAGTCGAACATTTCTTACTCGTATAGTTAACAAAATTCATCTCTTCTTATGCTATCTCTTCTTATTTCTAAATCTCTTGAAATGTATATAATTTGTTTGAATTGTTAATAGTTTTCTATTTAACACTGATAGAGGATTTTGGTTCTAAAAGTCGAACATTTCCTACTCGTATAGTTAACAAAATTCATCTCTTCTTATGCTATCTCTTCTTATTTCTAAATCTCTTGAAATGTATATAATTTGTTTGAATTGTTAATAGTTTTCTATTTAACACTGATAGAGGATTTTGGTTCTAAAAGTCGAACATTTCTTACTCGTATAGTTAACAAAATTCATCTCTTCTTATGCTATCTCTTCTTATTTCTAAATCTCTTGAAATGTATATAATTTGTTTGAATTGTTAATAGTTTTCTATTTAACACTGATAGAGGATTTTGGTTCTAAAAGTCGAACATTTCCTACTCGTATAGTTAACAAAATTCATCTCTTCTTATGCTATCTCTTCTTATTTCTAAATCTCTTGAAATGTATATAATTTGTTTGAATTGTTAATAGTTTTCTATTTAACACTGATAGAGGATTTTGGTTCTAAAAGTCGAACATTTCTTACTCGTATAGTTAACAAAATTCATCTCTTCTTATGCTATCTCTTCTTATTTCTAAATCTCTTGAAATGTATATAATTTGTTTGAATTGTTAATAGTTTTCTATTTAACACTGATAGAGGATTTTGGTTCTAAAAGTCGAACATTTCTTACTCGTATAGTTAACAAAATTCATCTCTTCTTATGCTATCTCTTCTTATTTCTAAATCTCTTGAAATGTATATAATTTGTTTGAATTGTTAATAGTTTTCTATTTAACACTGATAGAGGATTTTGGTTCTAAAAGTCGAACATTTCTTACTCGTATAGTTAACAAAATTCATCTCTTCTTATGCTATCTCTTCTTATTTCTAAATCTCTTGAAATGTATATAATTTGTTTGAATTGTTAATAGTTTTCTATTTAACACTGATAGAGGATTTTGGTTCTAAAAGTCGAACATTTCCTACTCGTATAGTTAACAAAATTCATCTCTTCTTATGCTATCTCTTCTTATTTCTAAATCTCTTGAAATGTATATAATTTGTTTGAATTGTTAATAGTTTTCTATTTAACACTGATAGAGGATTTTGGTTCTAAAAGTCGAACATTTCCTACTCGTATAGTTAACAAAATTCATCTCTTCTTATGCTATCTCTTCTTATTTCTAAATCTCTTGAAATGTATATAATTTGTTTGAATTGTTAATAGTTTTCTATTTAACACTGATAGAGGATTTTGGTTCTAAAAGTCGAACATTTCTTACTCGTATAGTTAACAAAATTCATCTCTTCTTATGCTATCTCTTCTTATTTCTAAATCTCTTGAAATGTATATAATTTGTTTGAATTGTTAATAGTTTTCTATTTAACACTGATAGAGGATTTTGGTTCTAAAAGTCGAACATTTCTTACTCGTATAGTTAACAAAATTCATCTCTTCTTATGCTATCTCTTCTTATTTCTAAATCTCTTGAAATGTATATAATTTGTTTGAATTGTTAATAGTTTTCTATTTAACACTGATAGAGGATTTTGGTTCTAAAAGTCGAACATTTCCTACTCGTATAGTTAACAAAATTCATCTCTTCTTATGCTATCTCTTCTTATTTCTAAATCTCTTGAAATGTATATAATTTGTTTGAATTGTTAATAGTTTTCTATTTAACACTGATAGAGGATTTTGGTTCTAAAAGTCGAACATTTCCTACTCGTATAGTTAACAAAATTCATCTCTTCTTATGCTATCTCTTCTTATTTCTAAATCTCTTGAAATGTATATAATTTGTTTGAATTGTTAATAGTTTTCTATTTAACACTGATAGAGGATTTTGGTTCTAAAAGTCGAACATTTCCTACTCGTATAGTTAACAAAATTCATCTCTTCTTATGCTATCTCTTCTTATTTCTAAATCTCTTGAAATGTATATAATTTGTTTGAATTGTTAATAGTTTTCTATTTAACACTGATAGAGGATTTTGGTTCTAAAAGTCGAACATTTCTTACTCGTATAGTTAACAAAATTCATCTCTTCTTATGCTATCTCTTCTTATTTCTAAATCTCTTGAAATGTATATAATTTGTTTGAATTGTTAATAGTTTTCTATTTAACACTGATAGAGGATTTTGGTTCTAAAAGTCGAACATTTCTTACTCGTATAGTTAACAAAATTCATCTCTTCTTATGCTATCTCTTCTTATTTCTAAATCTCTTGAAATGTATATAATTTGTTTGAATTGTTAATAGTTTTCTATTTAACACTGATAGAGGATTTTGGTTCTAAAAGTCGAACATTTCTTACTCGTATAGTTAACAAAATTCATCTCTTCTTATGCTATCTCTTCTTATTTCTAAATCTCTTGAAATGTATATAATTTGTTTGAATTGTTAATAGTTTTCTATTTAACACTGATAGAGGATTTTGGTTCTAAAAGTCGAACATTTCTTACTCGTATAGTTAACAAAATTCATCTCTTCTTATGCTATCTCTTCTTATTTCTAAATCTCTTGAAATGTATATAATTTGTTTGAATTGTTAATAGTTTTCTATTTAACACTGATAGAGGATTTTGGTTCTAAAAGTCGAACATTTCTTACTCGTATAGTTAACAAAATTCATCTCTTCTTATGCTATCTCTTCTTATTTCTAAATCTCTTGAAATGTATATAATTTGTTTGAATTGTTAATAGTTTTCTATTTAACACTGATAGAGGATTTTGGTTCTAAAAGTCGAACATTTCTTACTCGTATAGTAATAGCTGTGTCATCTCCATGCTGGATAAAACTGTCAACACAAATAGATGGACAAAGATCATTTATAAACAAAATAGGGCCAAGAATCGATCCCTGTGGGACTCCACAGTTCAACTTTATTTAATAGTCCTCCCGCATCCTGTATATAGTGACAGACGGAAGTGTTTATCCACACTTATTCAGCATGTCAAAACCTGACAGATATGCCTACTCAATACATTATCAAGACCTACAGTCAATCAAATTGACAATATCAACAGTTGTACACTTTCCTTTTAGAAAAACAAACTCACTTTTTATAATCATTTGAAATTGATAAACATAGCTCAACAGTCTCTTCAAGAAAATCTTCTCAGAAACTTTACTGAAGACTGGTAATAAAGAAATGTATCTATAATTATTTACATTTTGCCTATCCTTTTTCTTATAAAGTAAAATAACTTCAGCATTTTTTAATTTAGTAGGATAAAAAATTCCTTCAGAAAAATATCATCAATCCAAATTTTTAGAGGCTCAAGAAGTTCTTAATGGGACAAATGGAAGCACAACTAATATTTGAATTTGTTTTAGGCTAATGCTTCAATAATCTCCTCATCCGACGCTGGAGAAAGCATTATTCACATTAGTTTCATGCCTATTCCACCCCTCCAATCAAAGAGTTAATACCGATAATAAATTCATTAGCAACTTTCATAAGGTTAGAACATAATAATCCCATCTATTTCCGATTTCAATGGGAAGGTTATAGATTTAACCTTTCATATCAGCAGAATTTTTTTTGGATTACCAAACTTACCCTACACTCGTTTACTGATTAAATAAAAATTAAGAAAAAAACATTAACTTGACAAATTCGGAGGAAAGGCGTAACCATACATTCAAGGTAACTATTATAACGGTTACAGTGGGAATATTTCACTAACAAAAACACGCACAGACAGTTTCTTCTGGCAATAAAGAAGTCTCGAAGTCAAGGGTGGGAGGGAGATAAAAAATCGTTATCAGATGTCTGGACCACATGGCGAGCTTTGCCGCATTGGATTTGGAATGGGAGACAAATCTGTAGCCTAGTCATTTTGACATTACAGATGCGGCATTGTGCATAGCCATGCTGACATAATGAGTGGTATTAATAAAGTTGTGCATATACTTCCACTTTTTTTTTTCTTCGAAACAAATCCTTCAAAGTACCATGAATAATAAAAACTGCAATCGTATGCTCAATACAAAATTAATGAGCAACTGTTTGACTCCTTGAATAAAATGAAAGCAAATACTAAAACTTCAAAGGATGTCCTCCGGTAAAAGCCCTGTTAGTAGATAGATATCTGAGAATCAAACAATTCAAAGATATTATCTTACTAACTTCAAAAGTTATCATTAATTTGTTTTAAACACAAAAGGCCGATGTGGTTAACGAAGCGGTACATATTAACTTTTTTTCATTATTTTTACCAGTAAACTCGTCCTGACATTCTTTCCGTCTTTGTGAAACACCCTGTATAACATATGTTCGTTTTTACATAGTTCATATCGAATGGAAATTAATTTAACTTGTATATTCGTTCTTTAAAAAACTTTAGTAAAAACCTGATGATGACAGTACTCTGTCTAAACTAGTAGTCATTTG
Organism: Aphrophora alni; assembly: GCA_963513935.1. NCBI lineage: Eukaryota > Metazoa > Arthropoda > Insecta > Hemiptera > Aphrophoridae > Aphrophora > Aphrophora alni. The sequence continues at coordinate 36,171,752 of OY740778.1, forward strand.
AAAAAAAAACCAACAGAAGATTGCAGACGGGCAAATTGATTTAATCATTTATCTTACGCAATTTTGGTAGCTCTACTATATTACAATATGAATAAATATTTAAAATACTAATTTGGTCCATTATAGAATGTAATTCAGGCTGTAACACCCTAACCAAACAAGTTGATGACAAATGATACCAATAAAGTTGGTGTTACAAATGATTACAGCTTGAAGGAAACACGCGATTCGCCAATTGTTCCAATTAGGGACAAGATGATCTGACCTCGACGGGAGATCAAGAGATTAAAAACTGTGTTGACACTCTATAGCTGGTTAAATCAAATCTTCAACTAACACTGCACCAATTTTCTCAGACACCTATTCTCAAGTGCAACCAGAAAATATATTCCTGATTATGAGTCCTAAAATTTTTGGAGGAACACTACCACAGAAAAAGAAACAAACAAAAATAAGATATTGTAAGTTTCAACTGCTTCAGCTTAAAGTGGTTTCCCTGAGGTAATATTGACAAATCTAAGACAAGCAGAGATGAATGCCATCATGGTACTTACCCAGCCCCACCATCTGCTACTTTCTACTTTCTCACTACTTTCTCGACAACGGCTGGGCCCAAAAGGACCTCGCAAATCTCTTATAAAATAAAAGTCTTCACTCACTGCGGTCTAGCGATGTTGATACTCGGGTGAAATAGATACTCGCACACCGAGGATACTCGAAGTCTCGCACCTTGTTCTAGTTACGAGGATTTTGTCCGGGTATTTTAATACGAAACCGAGGATTTTAATACTAGGACTCTTTCGAGGATTTTGATACTCGGATGCACCGAGTATTTTAATTCGAACTCACACATCACTACTGCGGTCGTGTCGATAACTCGACTTTTCCGGATCAAGTAACTTCATCACATCTGAGAGGTCAACATTTCTGACAATAACTTCGCTATTTGTCGTCCTAGGAGAGGTGTAGTTGGTACCAATACATGCAGAATTGAAGTCTGAAAATTTGTATCTAATTTAGTGTGTTATAAGTTGAACAACATTCGGGATATGGACAATAAAACCGTCATCCATTATAAAAAAAAAAAAAAAAAAATTTAAATTATTAACCGCCATTTTTAAACGGATTTCTTGGAACAAGTTGATTATTCTTTTCAAACTAAGTATTTACATTAATGAGTACTCAATCGGTTGAGCCGTTCTAGAAATACAAAATGGCGGATGGCGGATAACTGGTAAAAGAAGCGTATCCGGACATGTCTTTAAACGAAAATTTTTCTTTTATTTTGACCCGTATAACAACCCCCTGAATTATCTCCAAGCATTACAGAAACATCCTGTGTATTTTCAAATTTTAATACTGTAATTGAAAAAACCACAAGTGAACATTCAAGAAATAAATTTTCAAAAGAATAATACTTTAATAAGAATAAATGAAAGAAATATTATTTGTAATAGAATTCTGAATTAATTTACATGAGACAATATATGAAACGGATCTTTGACAGATTTATACAAAGTACTGAAGAACACATGTTTTAGTTAAAATTAGTTACAATTTGTATTAAAATAATTAAATAACATCTAAAATTATTTAGAATCTCAAATTTGATCATAGCTAGTATATAATTTTAAATTTTTACCTGGTTTTGTAAGAATAGCCGGTTAAACCTAATTAGGCGACAGAATTTGTTAAATAGGCTACCTCGAATTCATTAACGATTTTTTCTTTATTTCAAACATTTAAGAGACATTTTCAGAATACAAGGACTTGTGGTTTAGCATGGGACAACTGATCAGAGACTGACTGATGTTCCATGTTGGATGTTAAATTTTAAAAAGTCTTCCACAGAGACACAGAGTGTCTAAGAGTGAGAGGCACAGAGACAGGTTGACCTTGGACTTCACAAATAACACTAAAGACTAGACACTTAATGAAACAGTTTTACAATACTGCTTTACTAAGATATACTGTTACTTTTGCTATGTTTATACATTAATACAACACTATCATACCTTTATACTGCCTTAGAAAGTAACAAAGACAAATGGACGTCGTCGTAAAAATTGAAGATTTAATAATTTAAAAGACATTTTCAGCAAACAAGCACTTTTTTATTTTATCTCATGTGCACTCTTAGTGGTTTAGCATTGGACGACTGATGTTAGATTTCAAAAATTCTGTCACAGAGATAAGAGTGAGAGACACAGAGACAGGTTGATCCTGGACTTCACAGATACCTTTTTAGATTAGGAAAGTTTACTAATAGTGCTTTAATAAGAGATACTGTTCTTATTTTTGCAATGTTTACACGAATACAACACTACCATACCTTTATATTGAGCTAGAAAATAAACAAAAAAATAGACGTCGTCGTAAAAATTAAAGATTGTATAATTATTTAAGAGACATTTTTAGAAAACACGCACTTTTTTATTTTATCTCATGTGCACCTTAGTGGTTTAGCATTGGACAATTGATCAGAGACCAACTGATGTTCCATATTGGATGTTAGATTTCAAAAAAGTCTTCCACAGAGATAAGAGTGAGAGACACAGAGACAGGTTGACCTTGGACTTCCAGATAACTTTTAGGACTATGACAGATAAGGTAACAGTTTTACAATAATGCTTTACTAAGAGATAATGTTCGTACTGTTGCTATATTTACACATGAATGCAACACTACCATACTTTTATACTGCCTTAGAAAGTAAAAAAGACAAATGGACGTCGTTGTCGTAAAAATTGAAGATTGAATTTAAGAAATATTTTTAGAAAACAAGGATTTTTTATTTATCTCACCTGCACTCTAGTGATTTAGCATTGGACAGCTGATCAGAGACCGACTGGTGTTAGATTTCAAAAAGTCTGCTATACAGATATAAGAGTGAGAGACACAGAGACAGGTTGACCTTGGACTTTACAGATAACGTTTTAGACTATGACAGATACTGCCTTACTACCAGATACTGTTCTTATTTTCCTATGTTTATATGTAAATGCAACACGCTTTTATATTACTTTAGAAAGTAAAAAAGACAAATGTACGTCGTCGTAAAAGTTAATATCTAAAAAACGGCACAAATAATTTCAATCAAATTTTGATGAAACAAGTCGTGTCAAACCCCAAATAAAGGAAAATTACTACTCGTGAGTAATTTTATATAAACTGAAATGAGCCCATCGTAAGTTTCCAATTTTGACAGTTTTCGCTTTAAATTATAAGCTTGATTTGATTTGGTTTAATAAATATAAAATACAAGTTGTGGGAAATATATAAACTGTCATAATTTGAGGATAGCGTGTGCACGAAACCTGCGTGTTCTGAAGCTTTCTATATTTTTATTGTCCAAATTGGACTTAAAACATGTGTTAGTCAAATAACCAAGTCACGAAATTCAGGTTATAACAAGTTTACTCCGGCTACCAAAGATCCTTGTTGTCCAGAACATTGTAATTTTCTTTTTTTTCAACCATAATGATTGTCAATTATAAACGAAAGTTCTTGGAAAACGACCAAGGACAAACTTCCAGAGCAACTGGTTGACATAAATCAATTAAGGACAATTATCACTTAATTGCCGAATATTTTTGTTCGACGCTGAAGTTTTCGAAATTAATTTTTTACACAGTTGTTTTGTTCTGTATACACAGTGTTTTTCAAATACTTTGACAAGCTTCGGGAGAGAAAAAAAGTTCTTATGAACACGTCTCCGAAACCGTTCGTTTTCACACAATCCGCCATTTTGTATTTTAGCAATAAAACCTAGCTTTTGAAGTAGATAACATATTGAGTTCAGATTTATCATACACATAGTTTATGTGATGTTTTACACGTGTACAAAAAATACAAACTGTATTTGTATTATTTTCAAAATGGCGTCATGTTGAACATCTCGAAAAGCATTCATTTTGCCAAAAAAATCAAAAGACAAAAAAGTTTCCTCTTTAACTGCAAATATAATTTTGTCTGCAAGTTAAAGGATATTAAAGTGATTGACAAAAAATTTAAAACATAATTTCTTGGTGTTTAAGAAACAGTTAAAAAAAAAATTTTTTTTTAATCAATATGTTAATAAAATAATAAATGAAATCAGACAAATCAAACTTAAAATAGCTCATTAGTGTACGGAACACCAGTTAACACCTGAAAGGACCACAGCGTATCCTTGAAACTTGTATGACAATAAGAAAACACGCATTTTCGAAAGAATTCGCCTGTCAATTACCGGATATGTAAACGCATGGATAAACATCAAATTGAGGGCCCGTGGAGCATTTATTGCAAAGTAAATTGTCATATCTGTGTCTACTTTTAAAAATAGCCATTTAATTTTAACTTATTTAAATTGGTATGACAATGAAATTCAAATTTTAACAACTGAATAAGAGTTGAACTTTTTATTTTTCTTATATTATGAATTTTCTCACTTGTAGTCTATTAATAAAATGTTTTATATAATTTTAAATGCTATAAAAAAAAAATAATAATAAAAAAATCTTCGTGCACCTAAAACAATTGGTATTACATTTAATAAACAATTAAATTGCCTATTTTTTTCTTTTTTTTTTTTCCTTCATAATTTTTTTTAAAGTTGCTTGTAACCTAATCTTAACTGTTGTAGAAAACTGTCAAGAAATTATGTTTTCAGTTTTTTGTCGAAAACTCAATTATCCTTTGAGTTACAAAAAAAAAAAAAAAAAAAAAAAACATTTTATTTGTAATTAAAGAGAAAACTTTTTGTTTTGTAATTATTTCTGTAAAATTAATTGCATGTGAGATATTCAACATAAAAAGGTCGCCATTTTAAAAATAATACAAATACAGACTTTTTTTTCACACTTGTAAACAAATGGCATACAAAATGTGTACGCCAAATCTGAACTCAATATCTAATCTACACGAAAAGCTTATGTTTTACTGTAAAAATACAAAATGTCGGATTGTCTGAAAACAAAAACAGTTTCGGACACATGTTCTTTGGAACATTTTTATTTATTTTTATATACGAAATCTACTCCCAAAATCTGTCAAAGTATTTCAGGAACACTCTGTATATAGTCCAGTCAAATTGTGTAATACGATGGGAAATGTCCAGGATGATATAAAAAAATCCAACAGAAGGGCTAGCTTCGTAACAAACGTCTTGATAAACCGCAGAAAAGAACAAAAAATATCGATGCTTGGTTATTTATCATTGCTATATTGCTATAAACAATCAAATTGTTTATATTCAGTTGATAAAACAAAGAGTTGATAAAAATAACCTGGAAAATGCTTGTTTATTTATCTTAGCAATAAATAATAGACAGTTTTACTCTCGTTATTTCGAAAAGAAATTATCCATAGATGTTAGAAAAAATTCAAAAAAAAAGTGAGAGAGAATATCACAAATTAGTAAAATAATTGCTATTCGGAAATAGTGTGGTTTACTAAACTATTAAAAACATTATTAATTTCCATTATTTTTACAGAATTTATGATTATCTCACGGCTAATCAAATTTCTATATTTCCATATTTTCCTAACAATAGCAACTGTTTATTTTAGGTGTATAACCATGGGCGTACCCAGCTAGGGGCAGCTGCCCCCCCTGGAAGCAAAAAAATAAATCTTTATTATACATTTTGTTGCTGGAATTTAATACAATTCTTGTAATAACTATTTTAATAATCAATTGTATATTGAATGATCATGGCTTGCCCCCCTCCCCTAGTTTTGATCCTGGGTACGCCGTTGTGTATAACACTACACCAAGTATCAAATTTGACCAAAATCTGTAAAACGGTTTTAAATAAATCACTGCAGACAATACACAAACATTAATAAATTATTCCCATTTTTGCAATACAAATTTTTACTGACTTAGGAACTTTTATTAATCACTTTTTCCAGTATGTATAATAAATATAATACAATTACAGAGATTATAGTCCAGTTTATCAACATTTTCTCAACACAGCTCTCCATATCGTTCAGTGATTAACACTTTAACAAAATATCTAAATAAACAACAATAACAAATAAAATACCTACATTACTGTTAACTAATAATTAAACAAAATATTATGGCGCCCAACTTAACACAACATACTACATTACTGTTAACTAATAATTAATTAAACAAAATATTATGGCGCCCAACCTAACACAACATACTACATTACTGTTAACTAATAATTAAACAAAATATTATGGCGCCCAACCTAACACAACATACTACATTACTGTTAACTAATAATTAAACAAAATATTATGGCGCCCAACCTAACACAACATACTACATTACTGTTAACTAATAATTAAACAAAATATTATGGCGCCCAACCTAACACAACATACTACATTACTGTTAACTAATAATTAAACAAAATATTATGACGCCCAACCTAACACAACAATATTCAAGTGGCTTGTATCATTCATGGAAAACAACCAAGACTTTAGATTGTCAAATAATGAGCTTATAGTAAACAATTCTTTGAAATTGTCAGACAATTGATTATAGTATTTATAACACAAATCCCTATAGGACTGTCTAAAAATTGATTTTTACTTTTTGCAATTTAAAAATTTGTTTGTTTGTGCTCGTTGTGTTACAAAAGGGATCTTGTATTACTTTCTTTCCACTCTTAGGACTTTAAATACAAAAAGTTGTGATTGATAATACATTTAATTCACAATACAGGGGAAATGAAAGTTCCATTTTTTGTTATTTTAAAACCACCGTATAAAACGATTTTGGGATGTCTAACTTATCGAGTAAATAACCCCCCCCCCCCCTATATATATGGTATATATATGATACCATATTACAATCTAGACTGAATTAAGGCAAAGTACAACAGTTTTAACAAAGTTGTATTGTAGATAAGCCGCAAATTTTCTGACTTGAACATTGCACTTTTGTTTTACAATCAGAATGACGCCTAAATATTTGTAATAATTCACTTTTTTCAGGTTGGTAGATAATAGGGTAAGGAAAATCAAAACAAATAAAATCAAAATTTTAATATTTAATTTTCTCTACAGTGACCTGCATTTTATTCCTTGAACGGTAGTCTATAAAAATGATTAAATCATAATGAAATTACATAATTTGTGCTATCATTGTGGGAATAAAAAAAATAAAAAAAATTAAACGTGAAAATCAAGTTGCAATAAATCCTCTGAATATTAAAACCAATGTAGACTGATAAATGCACACAAAATCATATTTTCGCTCCAAGAGAAGCTCTCTGTGTGCAATCAGATATCACAAATCGATGTAAAAGACTAGACGTTGGAACGTGGAGATGTGGGTGTTGGTTGTCATATCTCATCTCGCATCACAGTGGGGGAGTAGACTTACAGCTGCTTTGCGTCTCCCAGGCCATGTTTCAGAAGATCGTTAGACACGACTTGTTAATGATTTTAAATCAGTTGTTGGACGTCACGGTACCTACCCAGTCTCATCATACGTAAATAGAAGCAGATCCTATAAATATAATTTCTTGAGTCTTGTAGGAAATGTTTAAATTGTATTGGTAGATCAAGGAATCTTATCGAGTAGGGTAAGAAAACATAATTGTGTAGGATATTAAAACAATTTAGAAAATCGGCAAAGCTGTAGCGACCCTCATAGATGTGTATATATCATAAAGTGTCCACTCGCTACGCTCGTGTCGAAACCGGCCCTACGGGACGCGTAACTACAGCTGTATCAAATTTTATTGCGAGGTCAAAGTTTGAAATTATAGTTTTAACAATACCTTCGTAGATATGTGGGTTGATACCATTATTATTATGCATTTTTCGGATGCATTTGTCATCATTTGTGTGTTAAAAATCAAAACATGACGTTTCGGGAATAAGAATCAATTCCCGTTATCAAGTGACTAAAAACTAAAGAAACATAAAACTAGAAACTAAGCCTATGTAAGAAATAAAATAAAATATGAATACCACCAACCTTAATATCTAAGCATGCATCCCAGAGCTGAAACTGAGAAGTCAAAAAAAAACACACAATCACGGTAACACACAACTAACGTCAAATACGTGTTGTTGTATCAAAGATACAGCAACAAGCACTTCCATCATTAACAAATAATTTCAAACAGAGAATTGATACCATTACATGCAGAATTGAAGTCTGCAAAATTGAGCTGTTGAATAATACACGAGTTACAAAAAGAAACTATTTTAAATTGACGTCGTTGTCTAGATCCGGCCCCAATTTACTGGGGGGGTGGGGGGATGATAAAAGAATAAAATTACAATGTTCTATTAAGAAAATGGCAATTTTACCTTGATAAACAAATTCTTGCATATGTTCACTAGAAAATAGGTAAAAAACTTTAAATTTTAAAAAAATGTTTACGGGCACTTCTCATTAAATTACCATGCTTTCAATTTTTTTCGAAAAAAGCAAACTGTGGCCGTAAAAATGAATTTTTTTGCAAATCTGACCACCCGATTTCTAGTATATAGACACATAATTTGTCCGATTTTCGCGATGTTCTGATGATTCTTACACCATTTGTTGAATTATTAGTGAAAAAAAATCTTAAATCCAGAATTACAATTTTTTGAGGTTAGGAAGTACTCTTAATGTTACTATACTCTACCATTTCGATAGTCCCTTCAATTCCGAGTATTTTCATTTTTCTACGACACATAGAGCCGGAGATATTTAAAAAATAGTGTAGCGATGCACTCAAAACGCACTTTTCCAGCCCGATTTTGCTATTTTTTCGGTTTCACACTCACTTGCATGTACAAAAAAGGGGGAAAAAAACTAAAAATTCAACTTCCCAGATAGTTACACCATTTCTCATCAATTATTTGGACTAATTTTCCTCTACTATACCGCATATTCATTAAATTATACACAATATTTCCTTCTCTTTTTTCCTTTTGTTTTCCAACACAACCATTATACAACTATTCTAAATCTATTATTCCCCAATGCGTAAAGCCTACAAGGCGCATGTGTTGTTGTATGCATTACTTTACGATAATTGTCTGTTACTGTTAAACATAGTCCATGAATAGATAGCCTAACTTTTTATCTTAAACAAATATTTAACTCAACACATGTTGGTAAACTATTACTGTCTAAGCGTAGTGTATATTGACATTAGATTATAATATAGGGTGTGACATATAAGTGCGTTAAATATACAGGGTGTGATTTGTGATGTAACGTTAACAAACTGTATGAAAAGATTGCACAAACTTTCTCAAACACCGGTCCAAAGAACAAAAAAATAAAACCACAGGATTTTCGTAGTTTGAACTTTAAAAAAATTGACGCCATCGTGGTACTTACCCAGTCTTATTCGTACTATCCAAATCCTCTAAATGTAAAGCCAAAAATTTGTTTTCTTGGGTTTTGTAGGAAATGCTAAATTGAATTGATAGATCAAGAGGTCTTACCCATTAGGGTAAGTTTGTTTAAAACAGACAGGTTTTAATGCAACTCGCTACGCTCGTGTCAGTGTCTCGCTGTGGTGGGCCTCGTAGTTGTACATATTTAAAGGTACATCCACTCGCTACGCTCAACGGTGATTCAGCACTGTCGGAACTAGGAAAATGCTGTGACATCAATTTTGTCTTTACTTCTCAAAGGGAAAAACCTACGTCCATCATTGCCTTATAAAAAGGAAGAAAAAAAAACTAAAATAAAGACAACTAGTCCTCAAAATACTCTAATAGCGTCAGGGACGGAGAAGAACAAGAGTTGTTCAAGAAAGACCTGATAGGAAAATAAAAGAGAGGGATCTAACCTAAGAATACAGTTCTAGATCCAGATGGGTTCTTTCGGGGAGACATTTTGACATTTTTAATTCGATATTCTAATTTCAATAAGGTTTTAGACGAGCGCACAACTCCAAAATTCATGTTGCTATTTTAATTTAATTGTTTCAGGTAAAAAGAGTGCATACTATAACAAGTATGATCAATAAAGTAATCCTTTACTATTAAATTGTGAAACATAAAAGTACAGTAATATCTATAATAACATTGCGTTTCAAAATTAATACAAAGTATAGCAGCGCCTAAATTATATGAATACTGCAAGCAACACACAAGTGTGTGACATAGTGTAACTGCAAATCATTAATTTCTGAGCTTCAAACCGTGCCATGGAGAGGTCAATCAATATTCAACAAATAACAGTTCTGATGTTTGATAGCACCACTAGAGCTTCTAATTTCTGAGCTTCAAACCGTGTCATGGAGAGGTCAATCAATATTCAACAAATAACAGTTCCGATGTTTGATAGCACCACTAGAGCTTCTAATTTCTGAGCTTCAAACCGTGTCATGGAGAAGACAATCAATATTCAACAAATAACAGTTCTGATGTTTGATAGCACCACTAGAGCTTCTAATTTCTGAACTTCAAACCGTGTCATGGAGAGGACAATCAATATTCAACAAATAACAGTTCTGATGTTTGATAGCACCACTAGAGCTTCTAATTTCTGAGCTTCAAACCGTGTCATGGAGAAGACAATCAATATTCAACAAATAACAGTTCTGATGTTTGATAGCATCACTAGAGCTTCTAATTTCTGAGCTTCAAACCGTGTCATGGAGAGGACAATCAATATTCAACAAATAACAGTTCTGATGTTTGATATCACCACCAGAGCTTCTAATTTCTGAGCTTCAAACCGTGTCATGGAGAGGACAATCAATATTCAACAAATAACAGTTCCGATGTTTGATAGCACCACTAGAGCTTCTAATTTCTGAGCTCCAAACCGTGCCATGGAGAGGACAATCAATATTCAACAAATAACAGTTCTGATGTTTGATAGCACCACTAGAGCTTCTAATTTCTGAGCTTCAAACCGTGTCATGGAGAGGACAATCAATATTCAACAAATAACAGTTCTGATGTTAGATAGCACCACTAGAGCTTCTAATTTCTGAGCTTCAAACCGTGTCATGGAGAGGACAATCAATATGACTGAAGTAATAGCGTACCAAATATTCAACAAATCACAGTTAGAATATTGAAACACTTAGAACTGGACAAAGCCAGCACGACCAGACAGGCCACAACCACTATAGCGTGACTGTTGTATTGTTTTTCTATGTAAAATATTTTAGACTTTCTTGTATTCCTCTCACGTCAGCGACCACTTGACTACAGTCTCAATGCCATAATTATATCAAGGGTATCTCTCTCACTCTAACCATGAATATATATTGTTCTCTCACTTCTCCTGTCTTGTCAGTATCCTCTGCCTTTTACTCCGACTCAGGACGTCATTGATTCTCTAGCACCTGGCGACGTTTAGGTTCAATGAGGTTATATATAGCATATGTTGGTTTATATGTGCAATTTATACACGAAATTAGTTATTACTAATGGTTCGCATGTGTGCCATCTTAATATTCAAAGAAAATTGAATCGAATCGATTATCGGATTTTTAGACAATCGACCACTAAATGACCACTACGATGACGATCACTAAATGACCTCTAATATAACGACCACTAAATGACCTCTAATATAACGACCACTAAATGACCTCTAATATAACGACCACTAAATGACCTCTAATATAACGACCACTAAATGACCTCTAATATAACGACCACTAAATGACCTCTAATATGACGACCACTAAATGACCTCTAATATGACGATCACTAAATGACCTTTAATATAACGACCACTAAATGACCTCTAATATAACGACCACTAAATGACCTCTAATATAACGACCACTAAATGACCTCTAATATGACGACCACTAAATGACCTCTAATATGACGATCACTAAATGACCTTTAATATAACGACCACTAAATTACCTCTAATATAACGACCACTAATTGACCTCTAATATGACGATCACTAAATGACCTCTAATATGACGATCACTAAATGACCTCTAATATGACGATCACTAAATTACCTCTAATATAACGACCACTAAATGACCTCTAATATGACGATCACTAAATGACCTCTAATATGACGATCACTAAATGACCTCTAATATGACGATCACTAAATGACCTCTAATATGACGATCACTAAATGACCTCTAATATAACGACCACTAATTGACCTCTAATATGACGACCACTAATTGACCTCTAATATGACGATCACTAAATGACCTCTAATATGACGATCACTAAAAGACCTCTAATATAACGACCACTAAATTACCTCTAATATAACGACCACTAAATGACCTCTAATATGACGATCACTAAATGACCTCTAATATGACGATCACTAAATGACCTCTAATATGACGATCACTAAATGACCTCTAATATGACGATCACTAAATGACCTCTAATATAACGACCACTAATTGACCTCTAATATGACGATCACTAAATGACCTCTAATATGACGATCACTAAAAGACCTCTAATATAACGACCACTAAATTACCTCTAATATAACGACCACTAATTGACCTCTAATATAACGACCACTAATTGACCTCTAATATGACGATCACTAAATGACCTCTAATATGACGATCACTAAAAGACCTCTAATATAACGACCACTAAATTACCTCTAATATAACGACCACTAATTGACCTCTAATATGACGATCACTAAATGACCTCTAATATGACGATCACTAAAAGACCTCTAATATGACGATCACTAAATGACCTCTAATATGACGATCACTAAATTACCTCTAATATAACGACCACTAATTGACCTCTAATATGACGATCACTAAAAGACCTCTAATATAACGACCACTAAATGACCTCTAATATGACGACCACTAAATTACCTCTAATATGACGATCACTAAAAGACCTCTAATATGACGATCACTAAATTACCTCTAATATAACGACCACTAATTGACCTCTAATATGACGATCACTAAATTACCTCTAATATAACGACCACTAATTGACCTCTAATATGACGATCACTAAAAGACCTCTAATATGACGATCACTAAATTACCTCTAATATAACGACCACTAATTGACCTCTAATATGACGATCACTAAAAGACCTCTAATATAACGACCACTAAATGACCTCTAATATGACGACCACTAAATTACCTCTAATATGACGATCACTAAAAGACCTCTAATATGACGATCACTAAATTACCTCTAATATGACGACCACTAAATTACCTCTAATATGACGATCACTAAATTACCTCTAATATGACGATCACTAAATTACCTCTAATATAACGACCACTAATTGACCTCTAATATGACGATCACTAAAAGACCTCTAATATAACGACCACTAAATGACCTCTAATATGACGACCACTAAATTACCTCTAATATGACGATCACTAAAAGACCTCTAATATGACGATCACTAAATTACCTCTAATATGACGACCACTAAATTACCTCTAATATGACGACCACTAAATTACCTCTAATATGACGATCACTAAATTACCTCTAATATAACGACCACTAAATTACGTCTAATATGACGATCACTAAAAGACCTCTAATATGACGACCACTAAATTACCTCTAATATAACGACCACTAAATTACCTCTAATATGACGACCACTAAATTACCTCTAATATGACGATCACTAAATTACCTCTAATATGACGATCACTAAATTACCTCTAATATGACGATCACTAAATTACCTCTAATATGACGACCACTAAATTACCTCTAATATGACGATCACTAAATTACCTCTAATATGACGATCACTAAATTACCTCTAATATAACGACCACTAATTGACCTCTAATATGACGATCACTAAAAGACCTCTAATATAACGACCACTAAATGACCTCTAATATGACGACCACTAAATTACCTCTAATATGACGATCACTAAAAGACCTCTAATATGACGATCACTAAATTACCTCTAATATGACGACCACTAAATTACCTCTAATATGACGACCACTAAATTACCTCTAATATGACGATCACTAAATTACCTCTAATATGACGATCACTAAATTACCTCTAATATGACGATCACTAAATTACCTCTAATATGACGACCACTAAATTACCTCTAATATGACGATCACTAAATTACCTCTAATATGACGATCACTAAATTACCTCTAATATAACGACCACTAATTGACCTCTAATATGACGATCACTAAAAGACCTCTAATATAACGACCACTAAATGACCTCTAATATGACGACCACTAAATTACCTCTAATATGACGATCACTAAAAGACCTCTAATATGACGATCACTAAATTACCTCTAATATAACGACCACTAAATTACCTCTAATATGACGATCACTAAATTACCTCTAATATAACGACCACTAAATTACCTCTAATATGACGACCACTAAATTACCTCTAATATGACGATCACTAAAAGACCTCTAATATGACGATCACTAAATTACCTCTAATATAACGACCACTAAATGACCTCTAATATGACGACCACTAAATTACCTCTAATATGACGATCACTAAAAGACCTCTAATATGACGATCACTAAATTACCTCTAATATAACGACCACTAAATTACCTCTAATATGACGACCACTAAATTACCTCTAATATGACGATCACTAAAAGACCTCTAATATGACGATCACTAAATTACCTCTAATATGACGATCACTAAAAGACCTCTAATATGACGATCACTAAATTACCTCTAATATAACGACCACTAAATGACCTCTAATATGACGACCACTAAATTACCTCTAATATGACGATCACTAAAAGACCTCTAATATGACGATCACTAAAAGACCTCTAATATAACGACCACTAAATGACCTCTAATATGACGTAACACTAAATGACCTCTAATATAACGACCACTAATTGACCTCTAATATGACGATCACTAAAAGACCTCTAATATAACGACCACTAAATGACCTCTAATATGACGATCACTAAATGACCACTACGATGAATCACTAAATAACCACTAACATGACGTAACACTAAATTACCTCTAATATGTCGATCACTAAATGACCACTACGATGAATCACTAAATAACCACTAACATGACGTAACACTAAATTACCTCTAATATGACGTAACACTAAATGACCTCTAATATAACGACCACTAAATGACCTCTAATATAACGACCACTAAATGACCTCTAATATAACGACCACTAAATGACCACTACCGATGAATCACTAAATAACCACTAACATGACGTAACACTAAATTACCTCTAATATGACGATCACTAAATGACCACTACGATGAATCACTAAATAACCACTAACATGACGTAACACTAAATTACCTCTAATATGACGTAACACTAAATGACCTCTAATATAACGATCACTAAATTACCTCTAATATGACGACCACTAAATTACCTCTAATATGACGATCACTAAATTACCTCTAATATGACGATCACTAAATTACCTCTAATATAACGACCACTAATTGACCTCTAATATGACGATCACTAAAAGACCTCTAATATAACGACCACTAAATGACCTCTAATATGACGACCACTAAATTACCTCTAATATGACGATCACTAAAAGACCTCTAATATGACGATCACTAAATTACCTCTAATATGACGACCACTAAATTACCTCTAATATGACGACCACTAAATTACCTCTAATATGACGATCACTAAATTACCTCTAATATGACGATCACTAAATTACCTCTAATATGACGATCACTAAATTACCTCTAATATGACGACCACTAAATTACCTCTAATATGACGATCACTAAATTACCTCTAATATGACGATCACTAAATTACCTCTAATATAACGACCACTAATTGACCTCTAATATGACGATCACTAAAAGACCTCTAATATAACGACCACTAAATGACCTCTAATATGACGACCACTAAATTACCTCTAATATGACGATCACTAAAAGACCTCTAATATGACGATCACTAAATTACCTCTAATATAACGACCACTAAATTACCTCTAATATGACGATCACTAAATTACCTCTAATATAACGACCACTAAATTACCTCTAATATGACGACCACTAAATTACCTCTAATATGACGATCACTAAAAGACCTCTAATATGACGATCACTAAATTACCTCTAATATAACGACCACTAAATGACCTCTAATATGACGACCACTAAATTACCTCTAATATGACGATCACTAAAAGACCTCTAATATGACGATCACTAAATTACCTCTAATATAACGACCACTAAATTACCTCTAATATGACGACCACTAAATTACCTCTAATATGACGATCACTAAAAGACCTCTAATATGACGATCACTAAATTACCTCTAATATGACGATCACTAAAAGACCTCTAATATGACGATCACTAAATTACCTCTAATATAACGACCACTAAATGACCTCTAATATGACGACCACTAAATTACCTCTAATATGACGATCACTAAAAGACCTCTAATATGACGATCACTAAAAGACCTCTAATATAACGACCACTAAATGACCTCTAATATGACGTAACACTAAATGACCTCTAATATAACGACCACTAATTGACCTCTAATATGACGATCACTAAAAGACCTCTAATATAACGACCACTAAATGACCACTACGATGAATCACTAAATAACCACTAACATGACGTAACACTAAATTACCTCTAATATGTCGATCACTAAATGACCACTACGATGAATCACTAAATAACCACTAACATGACGTAACACTAAATTACCTCTAATATGACGTAACACTAAATGACCTCTAATATAACGACCACTAAATGACCTCTAATATAACGACCACTAAATGACCTCTAATATAACGACCACTAAATGACCACTACCGATGAATCACTAAATAACCACTAACATGACGTAACACTAAATTACCTCTAATATGACGATCACTAAATGACCACTACGATGAATCACTAAATAACCACTAACATGACGTAACACTAAATTACCTCTAATATGACGTAACACTAAATGACCTCTAATATAACGACCACTAAATGACCTCTAATATAACGACCACTAAATGACCACTACCGATGAATCACTAAATAACCACTAACATGGCGTAACACTAAATGACCACTAGGATGACGACATCTAAAGTATCATAAAAAAAGTCCACTAAATGACCACTAAAATGAATCACTAAGTTGATGCCCACTAAATGATCACTAAATTAAGTGAAGATGAATCCGTAAACGATCACTAAGATGAATCACTAAATGGTTATTTTTTTTACTTCATAATTAGGAAAATTTTGACCTTATTTTAAGAATTCTAGTTTTTTTTGATAACACGATCATTTTCTCATAATCAGTTTAAATTATTTTGAAATTGTAGTCAAGTGAAACCGATAACCACCCAAAAGATATAACGTACCATCTCTCAAAAAATTACCTTTCGTGTGTTGACAATATATATATATATATGGCCATTGATCTGTTACAAATACATGATTTCTCAAAGTGGGCTTTACCGATTTTGTATAAATGTTAGCGGAAAATCGCAGATAAAATCATTTTTAAAAAACAAAACTGAACGTTAAAAGCTTGATTTTGAGCTGTGGGCGTGTCTACAGCAGACGTTAAGCAAGAACAATCAAACTTAAATTAAACTGATTAACAAAAAAAAACTACGAATCAATCATGAATAACAAAAAACGACGAATCTGTTGTGAACAAAAGAAAATAAATTGCAACCCAACCAGATACGATGATCACAATGACCTTAGCAGCTTCCGGTTTAAGCTCATCTTCACTTCCGTTCTGACAGCACTGTCTTAATAACTTGGGAACACATGTAGGAAAATATTTTTGTACAAAGTTGTTTTTAATTCCACCTGCTGACGTTTTCTGGAGCTATTAACTGGCCTAATTGTGAAGTCATTTTGCTGTACTGTAGTTTGATTTTTATGAAAAAATGATCAAGGACTTTGTCTGAAAATAAGTAACGCGACTCATTTTAGCACACGAATGTTCTCATTACCCATTATACAGTCAATTCTGAACCTAGAAACCACTAACTTTCTCACACAACACCAAATAACCTAACCTAACCTAACCAATTCAATAATGTCTCAGGAAACAAAAAATTCGATATGCGACTACAATATGCTCATATAGAACTCTAGAAATTTATAAAAATGTAATTAAAACTGTGGCGCCCAAACAGTTTATTTTGTCACATCTCGTCCATAAATTTAACTTATGATACACTAACTTGGATTAATATTTTGCAGGTTTCAATTCCGCATGTAATGATACCAACCCCACCTCTCTACGATGACAAATATTGAATTTCCTATCAAAATGTAATTTTAAAAACTAACCTCAATGTTAACCGACACGAGCGTAGCGAGGCTTCGAGGCTCGTTAAAAGCGAAATGTTTCCAAAACTTCAGGATATGTTTCCTGCTTAGTTGTCCTTCTCTCAGCCATTTTGTGTTTTTTTACAAAAAGCATTATAGTTTTGGATATAAATCAGATATCGAGTCCCAATTTTGATATAGATATTTTCTATACGTGATCTTTTATGAATGTACCAAAACCCAGAACTTTGTTTTGCATATTTTCAAGATGGCGGCCGTTTAAAATTTTTAATGTCGAATATATCAAAAACTTTACAAATGTAGCCTATATATGGAAAAATCGGTCTAAACTAAAAAAATGAAAGTATTTTTTTTTTCGTATAAATACCATATTCGAACAATTGAAAAAAAAAATGTCTCAACTTTGAGCGCTCATATCTCTGACCCAGTGCGTCTGGTGAAAAAATGATTAAGGACCATTTTGATGGGAAATGAAGTCACCTACAACTTTTATCATAAACATTTTTTGATATTAAGCTTGATTTTAGAGATATTTACAAAAAACCAGTTTTGGTCCACCCTCAGAGGGGGAGGGGCAGCGGTCAGCTGGAGTGTCTGATTTTCCCCATGGAATTAACCCCAAATCCTAACTTTCCACCAAATTTCTTGTCTGGACGATTTTTATCCAGTAAAAATCTTTATTCAGTGGTCTAAAACAGATAAAGAGCCTTAAACAATGTAAAGCAAGTTTTTATTTAAAATCGACTCTTACGCCGTTAGAGAAAGCTGTCTGCAGCCGTATTTTATCTAAAAAAATACAGAAACAAATCAGTGACCACAACAAAAACACACATTACGCATAACAATGTTACGAGATGTAAAGAATACAGATGAGGATGAGACGAGAAAAAAAAACCGTTGCTGACAATTTGAATAGAGAGTACAGCAATGGCGGCGAGGATGAGGGTGGGAGAGGAAATGGTCCATTAGTCCTCTGCTCATCTCCCCTGCATCGCACACACGTATACATCAACAGATGTTTATCTCATCCCAAGTATGACCTTACATACAAATCCTTCGTTTTATAACTTGCCTAACACTCATAGTATTTTGACGTGTTATTTCTTTGTAATGGACATGAGAAAGGAAAAACATTTCCTGGTGAATTTATGTTTCTGCTAAAGATATTGAACGAGTTTCCCCCCCCCCTTTTGAAAGAGTTTCTATTTTTAGACTTTTCTTGACCTCATGGTCTCAGGAAACAGAAAATTTTAATTTCGAAAACTCGTCCGTCCGTCGTCGTTGTCGTCCGTACGTAAGCACGATAGCGGTCACAAAAAAAATTAAGATAGCAACTTGAAATTTCGTATCTATACGAATAAATATTAATAAATACAAATAAAAATTGTAAATAAACCTAAACAATAATGCTTGATTATTTTTTGTTGTTCTTACCTATAGTTTATAATACGTGTGTCATTAGCATGGCTGTTAACATTTTCAAAAATTAATAAAAGTGGTAATTTTGGGAAATCAGCTCTGCTGGCCATTTTGTTTATGAAGCAATGCTATTTAGAGCATAATGTAAAAGTTTCATGAAAATATTTAAACTTTCATGTCTTAATTTTAAATATGCTTGTTTTTTTAGTATCACCCATAGGAGACTATAATGTATAATGAACACTATTGAAATTCTAAAAAATCGAACTGAAAACGACAAAATGGCGGCTATTTAAACAGTTTTAAATAGTTCATACGAATAATTAAGACCCTAAACTTCACGCAAGTGTCTGTCTGTCTGTAAGTCACAACCAGTCTACACAGACACCACGATAAATCCTATATAGGCTACTTCAAACTTTGGATTTATATTCTTTGTATTGTCCCATATGTAGAAAAAAATATCGCGGTAACAAAAAAATGAAAGTAAAGAGAGAAAAATAATATAGTTAAAATTGGGGTTGGTGAATATTATGTGTGGGGATGCCAAACAAAACTAGAACCTACTCTGATTTTGAATATGTAGGCTAAGTTCATTTCATGAAAAATTAATATTTTGCCGCTAAGTCAAATTTAAAGTGTCAAATAATCCCCTCCCTCCTATCTTGAACACAGCGTGCTCTACAAATCTAAAAATTATTTGGATTTGAAATTAAATTGCAGTGCGAATTCACATATTATAGTTTTTTGCATGACAAATACACAACTTAATTAAACCACAAAATGAGAAATGCGTATCGTATAAGTTAAAAGGCAGTTTTTGCGAGATGTGAGACAAACAATTCAGTAGTAATTAAAATATTGATTGCATTTTCATTAATTTCACTCTATTAGGGTCCTTAGGTAAAACCAGGAGCCTTATAATTTCACGCGCGTGTCTATAAGTCACGCGCGTATCCAGTCTACACAGACAAGACGATAAATTCTATACATTACAAATATTGCATTTATATTCTTTGCATTCTCCTACATATAGAAAAATATAGCGGTAAAAAAATAATAATAATAATAATAATAATATTGGAGTAGTTAAGGGGCTAAATCTATTGGATGAAAAAATTCATTTTTGGAAAATATTATGTGCAGAGTATCAAATAAAACTAGAAATTATTCAGATTACAAATGTACTGTATATGCTTATTTGACGAAAAAATTAATATGCTGAGTTCGACTTTATATAAAAACAGCTGTCCCTATATGCCTACGGTTTTAGCAGACACTTGACATTTTTATTGTCCACATCTCGTGTGTTATTCAACTTATAACACACTAAATTAGATACAAATTTGCAGTTTTCAATTCTGCATGTAACGGTACCAACCCCCACCTCTCTACAATGACAAATAGCGTAGTTATTGTCAGAAATCTAACTTTGAACTCTGACCTAACAAGAAAATGACGTATTCGTCTAGATAAGAAGGTCGGCGTCACCGACCACTGAAGTTATTGTCAGAAATCTAACTTTGAACTCTGACCTAACAAGAAAATGACGTATTCGTCTAGATAAGAAGGTCGGCGTCACCGACCACTGAGCATCTTCGAGGACCCCCCCCCCAGGGTCGCGACAATGACAAATCGCGAAGTTATTGTCAGAAATCTAACTTTGAACCCTGACCTAACAAGAAAATGACGTATTCGTCTAGATAAGAAGGTCGCGTCACCGACCACTGAGCATCTTCGAGGACCCCCCCCCCCAGGGTCGCGACAATGACAAATCGCGAAGTTATTGTCAGAAATCTAACTTTGAACCCTGACCTAACAAGAAAATGACGTATTCGTCTAGATAAGAAGGTCGCGTCACCGACCACTGAAGTTATTGTCAGAAATCTAACTTTGAACCCTGACCTAACAAGAAAATGACGTATTCGTCTAGATAAGAAGGTCACGTCACCGACCACTGAGCATCTTCGAGGACCCCCCCCCCCAGGGTCGCGATAATGACAAATCGCGAAGTTATTGTCAGAAATCTAAGTTGAACCCTGACCTAACAAGAAAATGGCGTATTCGTCTAGATAAGAAGGTCGCGTCACCGACCACTGAGCATCTTCGAGGACCCCCCCCCCCCCAGGGTCGCGACAATGACACTAGCGAAGCGAGTGGAGTCTTTTTAATATGTACTCATCGTCGACGTTGAGAAAGCATTGAAATTCACAATTACGAGGTTCATAAAACCTGTGTAGCAACTGTTTTAAACAACCTTACCCTACTGGATAAGACCCCTCGATCTACCCTTGATCTCTTTGTTACATTGTATGATGGGTCTGGATAAGTACCATTTTATTTAATTATAGATATTTAAAAAACTATTTTTAATCATTTAACAACGAAACCCCAGATTTAAAACACTTTAAAACGTAGTTCTTGAGTTCGGCACCAACCGTTAAATGTTATATAAAAAAAAAAAACACTCGAGTTCCATACCGGACCCTTGAGGGGCCGCCATGACACACTCGAATTCGGCACCAGCCACCCCTCTTACCCATCCCACTTACACCCCTTCTCCTACAACCCTCCCTCTCACTAATCACTCATTGCATTGCATGTGTTTTCAGAAGTTGTATGTGACTTTACATTTGTATACGATTTATAGTTATACAAAATAGATAGAAGCAAGACTAGGCGTTTTCCAATGCTTTTTATACACATTGCGCTGTATTTGCAAAACAGAGCCAAATTTTGTTTAAACTTTCTGTAAGTACATTCTTAAATTCTTTAAATTCATAACACCAAGATACAAATAAACAATTAAAAATGATAGTGCTACTTTGAAATAAACAAAACCCTTAATTGAGATTCAACATTGATAATTAAAATAATATGTAAGGCAAGGTTAAGGTTAGATTAGGTTAGGTTAAGTTAGATTAGGTTAGGTTAGGTTAGGTTAGGTTAGGTTAGGTTAGATTAGGTTAGGTTAGATTAGGTTAGGTTAGGTTAGATTAGGTTAGGTTAGGTTAGGTTAGGTTAGATTAGGTTAGGTTAGGTTAGGTTAGGTTATCTGGGATTGTGGAGGGGGAACCTCTCCGCTCTCCCTGTATGGTCAGATTTGGCGCCGAACTTGAGTGCTACCCTTTCAAAATGACGTTAATATAAATGTTTACACAGCGATAAATCTGACAAACAGTTAAAGGTTTAAAGAAACAACATGTATTTGCCGCTTTTACGATCAAACTAGATTTATAGGTCATAGATCGAGATATGGTTAGGTTAGGTTAGGTTAGGTTATCTGGGATTGTGGAGGGGGAATCTCTCCGCTCTCCATGTATGGTCAGATTTGGCGCCGAACTTGATTGCTACCCTTCAAAATGACGTTAATATAAATGTTTACACAGCGATAAATCTGACAAACAGTTAAAGGTTTAAAGAAACAACATGTATTTGCCGCTTTTACGATCAAACTAGATTTATAGGTCATAGATCGAGATATGGTTAGGTTAGGTTATCTGGGATTGCGGAGGGGGAACCTCTCCGCTCTCCCTGTATGGTCAGATTTGGCGCCGAACTTGAGTGCTAGCCTTCAAAATGACGTTAATATAAATGTTTACACAGCGATAAATCTGACAAACAGTTAAAGGTTTAAAGAAACAACATGTATTTGCCGCTTTTACGATCAAACTAGATTTATAGGTCATAGATCGAGATATGGTTAGGTTAGGTTATCTGGGATTGTGGAGGGGGAATCTCTCCGCTCTCCCTGTATGGTCAGATTTGGCGCCGAACTTGATTGCTACCCTTCAAAATGACGTTATTATAAATGTTTACACAGCGATAAATCTGACAAACAGTTAAAGGTTTAAAGAAACAACATGTATTTGCCGCTTTTACGATCAAACTAGATTTATAGGTTAGGTTAGGTTAGGTTATCTGGGATTGTGGAGGGGGAATCTCTCCGCTCTCCCTGTATGGTCAGATTTGGCGCCGAACTTGATTGCTACCCTTCAAAATGACGTTAATATAAATGTTTACACAGCGATAAATCTGACAAACAGTTAAAGGTTTAAAGAAACAACATGTATTTGCCGCTTTTACGATCAAACTAGATTTATAGGTCATAGATCGAGATATGGTTAGGTTAGGTTAGGTTATCTGGGATTGTGGAGGGGGAATCTCTCCGCTCTCCATGTATGGTCAGATTTGGCGCCGAACTTGAGTGCTACCCTTCAAAATGACGTTAATATAAATGTTTACACAGCGATAAATCTGACAAACAGTTAAAGGTATAAAGAAACAACATGTATTTGCCGCTTTTACGATCAAACTAGATTTATAGGTTAGGTTAGGTTAGGTTATCTGGGATTGTGGAGGGGGGACCTCTCCGCTCTCCCTGTATGGTCAGATTTGGCGCCGAACTCGAGTGCTACCCTTTCAAAATGACGTTAATATAAATGTTTACACAGCGATAAATCTGACAAACAGTTAAAGGTTTAAAGAAACAACATGTATTTGCCGCTTTTACGATCAAACTAGATTTATATAGGTCATAGATCGAGATATTAATACACAAATAATCTTTTGATAATTGTATGGAATAATTTATACAATTAAATCTGTTCTTTTTAAATCGCTTGTTTACCTCAAATCTCTCTTGATCCACAGATTATTATTATCAGTTACCAATAAATCATTGTTCATATCTCTCTGTTATCTTTTGACCTAGGATAAAGCCATGATAAAGATATTATTTTGTGTTTCTTAAATTTAAAATACAACAAATTTCGACGTAAAAACTATCAAATCAGAAAAATATAATCCTTATATTGTGTACGGGAATAGCAATCCCGAGGGAACTAGCTGGATCTACACATTTTTCTTGTAGTCTTGGGTTAGATCCCTCTATTTCATCTTTCCTATCGAGTCTCTCTTGACCAACTCTTGTTCTCTTCCGACCCTGACGAGTATTCGTGAGCTAGGAGTTTTTATTATGGCGATTAAAATCGTGAGATTAATCGTCTTTAAACAAGAACATATACAGGGTGTGTAACAAATACAGAAACGTCTTAATATTTAAAGAACTGTCTTGGAAATAAAAATGTTCGACCCACTCATTCTAAATCTCTCAACCTGAGCTATTGAGACAGAACAGCTCAATACAACTACAAAACAGCTATTGTTTTTGATTTTTTTCTTCTACAGGGTGATACAAAAGTTTAGTAGGATATACAGGGTGTTCCAAAAATTAACAAAATGTGTTTTTTACGGGTTTATCAGTAATAGTATTGTTTCTACTACTTCTGGGAGGTCTTTTCAACCCGCTTCTTCTGGATGTTTTAGTGGGAGTTCTTCAACCCGGCACAAACCATTATATGTTATAAAAAAAACACGTCGACCCGGCACTGGTCCCTTCACCGGCCGTCATGACAGAGTGTCAACCCAGCACCAGCCACCCCTGTTACCCATTCCACCTACATTACTCCCCCTCAACCCCTCCTTTCGCTTTTTTCTTCTCTTAATCACCTCCTATTTCCGTAAGGGGATTGTAAAATGAAGGTGACTTGTCTCGCTGCAAATTTTAAGAAATTAGGGGACGAGCTTCACTAGACGAAGGGATAGACAATAACAAAAGTGTGGCAGTTTTTCTATTACGATTATCAATACTTTAACATTTATTATAGAAATATGTTAGGTTAGGTTAGGTTAGGGGGAACCTCGCTCGCCTACCTTTAAACTGCATCGGTGCCGGGTTAAGTTGTGAAATTAGTAACGCCTGATTAACCTTATAGCGGTGGTCAGATTTGGTGCCGGGTAGACGTGCCGCCGTTTTAGTTTTTATCTCATCTTTAAAATTAACTAAATTACAGTGACTAAAAGTCGAATAATTTTGCTAATCGATTTTCAACGTATAACTTATTTTTGTTTTGAAGTTGATTTTATTTAAATCAATTTTCTCAGAATGTAATTCCCTGCAAGTTTTGTTTAAAGTTGTATGTGTTCATTACTCATTTAACAAAGTATGTATGTCAAACATATAAAACATTTACCCCATTTTGTTACGTTCTAGCTCAGATTTCTCAAAAACTACTGCAGGTGCGGTTCTGTGATCTGTTTAATTCGATTTTTCAATCATATTTTTATTTCTTTGATGCGGTTTTTAAACAATTTAAAATCTACTTTTTTCGTTTTAGGTTTTATGACGATTACTTAATTATTTTTCAGGCTACAGAAATTTTTTTAAACTTATTTTGGTTTGAAATTAATAAATATATAAACATTTTGTCTCTTTTAAAATGTTCGTAAAATTTACGATTTCCGAGAGATTTGACTTAGAAAACTTTCAACGGTCGCCATTTTGAATATTTACACAGTAAAGTTTTGGATCTTGGTATACTGATAAAAAGTAGTATAAACAATGCGTACACCAAATTTCAACGCATGATCTTACTAATGTCAAAAGTTATCATTAATTATTTTAACACAATATGGCCAACAAACGGAAAACGAATATATTCCGTACTGAAATCACAAATAAATAATCAATCTCAATTGTAGTAATAACATTATATTTTCAGTAATACAAAGTTTCAATTGGAACAACAAAAAAATGTGACTATTTAATACAAACAGCTGATTGATTCATCAGCTGATAGAATCATTAATCAGATATAACACTATGTTCATATGAACTTTTTTCATTATTTTCACCAGTAGAACTCGTCCTGAAATTCTTTCCTTTTCTTCGTGAAACACGTTTCATAAATGAATACAATAAAATAAAATCGTCTATAACCGATCTTTCAAAACATCCATACAAATAATAAAAATAAAACAAGTTTCTGAAAGACACCTCATAACTAGATTGCTACCTCCACTATTCTAAGACACCTCATAACTAGATTGCTACCTCCACTATTCTAACAGTTTTGAAAAACTCTTACGCTATTTGTCATCGTAGAGAGGTGGGGGTTTGGTACCTCTTCATGTAGAATTGAAATCTGGAAATTTTTATCTAATTTAGTGTTTTGAATAACACACGAGATATGAACAAAAAAAAAAAAAAATGTTACAAATCTCTCTTCTGCATCTCGTAACTGTAGAAGTATCACATTTTCTTGGGATGTAAAGATTTGAAATTACATTTTTCACAATAACTTCGCTATTTATTTTGTCATGGCAGAGAGATGGGGTTGGTACCATTACATGCAGAATTAAAATCTGCACATACAACGAGAAAAAGTACAGAAAATATTCTCATTTTGCTTTCTTTAATTCGTTTTTTTTTTAACTTCAACAGAGTTCTACATGAACAACCCATAGTCTCTTATCTTGATTTTTGTGACTGTTATCTTGTTTATTTACAGACGACAACGCCTCTCTTTCCTGACATCATAAAAAGTGAAATTTTGACGATTACCAAACTTCCCTATACTCGTATACTGGGTAAATGAAATGAACAACTCCTTTAGCAACTTCCTATTCACAACTTAATCGAAATTTTGAAAGGGGAAAAAAAAAAAAAAAAAAAAAAAAAAAAAAAAAAAAAAAAAAAAAAAAAAAAAAAAAAAACACCCAGCTTTTTTTGCTTAGTTCGGTGATTTTTTTGAATTTTCATTTACTATTCCAATTTCCTTACCTTCGTGCTTATTTACATTTCAGACATTAGACGAATGTTAAGATGAATCCTGTAGATGACAAAGTTGTAAGCCGCCATTTTGTTTTTATATCCCCCTCAACATCTCATTACAGTCGAGACAAGATCACTTCTACACACCCCCATCACACACATCAGTGGAGTTACACAATGACTGTTCTTCAAAGGGCTCAAAAAATAACAAGGCTTGATATAGTGTGTACAGGGTAAACTGATATTTCTGTACAACTGTTCTTAAAATAACAAAATCAAACCAAAATTATCACTTACATAATATTTACTAATACGCACATACAAATACATTACACTATTGGTGGATATCTCTCCAAAAACGTCGGGTTTTTTTTATAAAAACAAAACATTTGTCATGGAAATGTGAAAAATGCTTAATTTCTAAAAATCAACTGAACAGATTTCGTTCAAATTTAATTGAAATGAGAAAATTGAAAATTGAAATGAGAAAATTTTGTACAATCTGTGTACAAAATCACAAATAAAATATTAAGGTTCATGAACGGTAAAAAAAAAATATATATATGAACCCTGACCGTCGTCATTAAAAACTCGATGTTAATCTAATGAAAATTTTCCAAGGGACGTATTTATGACGAAGCAAATTTATACTATCATATGTTTTCAAAAACGGCGCCATGGGTTCGATTTCATTTTTAGACTGGCAACTACAGAAATTACTTTCTGACGTTGGTTTTGGTTTTGGGGATGGTGAATGAGAATGTTTGTGCAATGTTTTTGCAATCTTTACTTTTTTAATCAGGCAGTACATTAATAAATCCTTTCACCCACGTGAGAATTCAATTTTTTTTTTTTTTTTTTTTTTTTTTAATATACTCACTACTTACCTACGAATAAAGGAACTGTCAAACCTCAAATTCTAAAGGATGGCTTCCAATAGCCTACTCACCTAAAACAGAAAACAACCAAATATATTACTATACAAATAATATATTTCACTCGCTATACAATAACACAAATGATTAAAATGATGGAAAAATATACAAAAATTTTTTTTTGCTGACAACAAACCGGCAAACTCTCTCTCTCTCTCTCTCTCTCTCTCTCTCTCTCTCTCTCTCCCCCCCCCCTACGCACGTGTCTGTGTCTCGGCCCTGATGCATCTCGTAACTATATAAAAATCATACGTTTTTCACAAAAAAAAACCTTCGGTATTTGTCATCGTAGAGAGGTGGTGGGGTTGGTACATTTTTTTTTTTTTTTATAACTCCCGAAATTTATTTTTGAGATTTGTCGACCAATATGTTTATATTATCGATATAATTTATTCGGACATCTTCCATATAACTTAATACTCGACGTTTCGTAAGTATGAAACAACTCCCCGTTATCAAGTGATAAATAGAACATGGAAATTTAAAAAAGAGGCAAAACAGTCATGTTGTAAACTAAACTAATGTAGAAGGAATCTACGAGTAAAGT
The DNA here is from genome assembly GCA_963513935.1 of Aphrophora alni. Taxonomy (NCBI): domain Eukaryota; kingdom Metazoa; phylum Arthropoda; class Insecta; order Hemiptera; family Aphrophoridae; genus Aphrophora; species Aphrophora alni. The sequence continues at coordinate 36,200,588 of OY740778.1, forward strand.
TTAGCTAAGTAGGAAAAATCCACAAATCACGACTGACATTAGGCAAATCCACAAGGCGTAAGGCATTAGGTAAAGTAAATACACAGATCTTGTATCCCAATACAATGGTTACATAACGGATTTATCAATAACAGGATTTCTTTTCTTTTAAAAATTTAACGCGTGACCTTGTGTTCACTCCTTGTGGAGATTTAACCGAAGAAATTTTACCGTTATTTAAAGTAGAGTATTTTTTGATTAATTAGTGACCTCATTTATATACTGGTTTGGCCGATACCCGTTGGCTCTTTAATGAGCCAGTATGTTTTGTTTGGGTCCTTAGAAGCTACATTGAATAAATTTGATTAAAAAGAATAAAGTAAAATTAATCTTCGCCACAAAATATGTCTAAAATAAGCACAAATTTGATTACAAAATTTGTCCATTTGTTTCGTTTGTATTTTCGCCTTTGTTGTTTTAAAGTCGAAAAAACTCTCGGTTATCATCAAGTTATAAAAAAAAATCTAATCCACGTTTATGTGTCAAACACGTCTACATGTGAATAGTCCTGACATATAGGTCACACAAAAGACAAGAAATAATAAACTTTTAGAATGGAATGAAATTCTTTAGAAGCAGTGTAGAGGAAGTACCACAACAAAAGGACCCCCTTCAGAGACCTGAGCTTTTGTCTACCAAGGCAGTAACAAATAATACCACCCTTAAAACCAGATCCAAAACTTTAATTTCAGTTTAGCAGTTGTCAATAAAAAAATTAAAATCCACGATGGACGCCATGTTTGAATAACGCCCTAACCTATAACCTATTGCATAGCTTGTGCCATAATTTTTGGTGTAAACAGTTTTTTTTTTTTTTTTTAAATAGGACTTTTCATGACGCGATTAGGGTTGATGGTAATTATATAGCAGAGCTGCCTCACTTCAAAATCAATTTTTATGGGTTTTATTCGTCAAATAAATGTTGGAAAAATATTTTATTATCGAAAAAAAGTGTCGGAAAGATGATTACATAATACAATTACACAAGTAGTTTTTTCGTGAAAAAATTAACTCTGTGTTATCTTTCATACTCATGACATTCACTTCAATAAACGTACGGAAGGTTTGGCCAGGTGGTTATATATATATATATATATATATATATATAGCAACAAACCTTTCGTGACATATAATAATACAGCCCTACATATGCGTACACTGAAGCACATACGCAGACAATTGAACGTCAATGGAGGGAGGTGCGAGGAAATGTGCCGCGATATGGAAATTCAAAACAACATTTCCATGGCCATATAGCCGAATTTATGTTTAAGAGAAAGTACAATGAGTATAATACTCGTTTTCATCATTTATGGCGAATTACGAGTGAAATACATTTAAATTCAATAAATTCCTCATCTACTGAATTTGCAGCAGAATTTGACTCTGATTAAGATTTTCTTGTGTAATCTTGTGAAATTATGTTATGTAATCATCTTTCCGACACTGTTTTTTCGATAGTAAAATATTTTTCCAACATTTATTTGACGAATAAAACCTTTAAAAATTGATTTTGAAGTGAGGAAGCTCTGCTATATAATTACCAGGTTGATTTTTGATTTTTGCGCATTATTTCTGAACCTTAATATTAACTTATTTGCGATTTTGCACTTCGATTTGTGTCATTATTCTTCACATTTCACTAAAATTTGAATGAAATAGGTAGCGCCGATTTTGATAAATTACAGTACTAAGGCCCAGTTTTTTGTTTGTTTTTTATTAACGATCAGGACGTTTGGTTTAAGTCCTTAGACACGACTTATCAAAATTTGATAAAGAGAAAATCGTGTTTTTTTTTCCTCTGGCAACTATTCGTACATTTTGTGAAATCGAAAAAAAGAAGGGAAAACATCCTTAGATAAGGTCTAAATATGCCCACATAGGTTACTAAATTTCATTAAAATCGGTCCATGCGTTTAGGCTGTAGAGCACAGTGCATACGGAAATAGTTTTTGATAAAACAAACTGATATTAACTTCCAACGCGCTTGTTAATTGTTATTCTGTACTGTACCTGGAAGTTAAGTCAAAGACGGAAAACCACATCATCAATAGCGTTTGTAGGTGTCACTCTATAATAAATCATTTGCGCCGTAACTGGTTATATGTTGGACAATTCAGGGAAGCTCCCTAAGTAAACAATAATATTAGTAATCTATTAAACCCTCAGGGGCTCACTTATAGCGAGTACTGGCATGGCAATCCCGCAGGACCTAGCTGGATCTACACATTTTTTCATGTAGTCTTGTGTTAGATTCGTTTCTTTCATGTTTCCTGTCAGATCTCTCTTGATCAACTCTTGTTCTCTTCCGACTCTGTCGCTATTAGAGTATTTGAAGACTAGGAGTCATTATTTTGTTCTTTTCCTTTTTTTTTTTTTAATGGAGATGATGACAGAGAGGTTTTTGCCTTTAAACAACAAGAAAAGAAGTGTTTAAAATACTATTTTTATAAAACATTTTGGAAATACCATTTTGTAAATACTATTTTTAAAGAAGTATCTTGGAAGAACTGTTTTAAATTAACCGTTTTGAAATAACAATATGGAAAGAACTATTTTGAAACAAAGGTTATGGAAGAACTTTTTTTAATGAACTATATTAAAGGAACTGTTTTGAAAATAATATTTTGAAAGAACTATTTTGAAAGAACTGTTTTGAAATAACAATACGAATAGAACTTTTTTGAAATAACAATCTGGAAAAAAATTGTTTTGAAATAACTATTTGAAAGAGTTGTAATAAAATAACAATATGGAAAGAATTATTTCGGAAGAAAGGTTTTGGAAGCACTATTTTTAAAGAAGTACTTTGGAAGAACTATTTTGAAATAACATTAAAGAAAGAACTGTTTTGAAAAAATTAATTTCGAAGAATTGTTTTGAAAGAACTATTCTGAAATACCATCATGGAAAGAGAACTGTTTGAAAATAACAATATTGAAAGAACTTTTATGAAAAATAATGCGGAAAGAAATATTTTAAAAGTAACATTTTGGAAGAAATGTTTTGAAGTAGGCTACTATTTTAATGAACTATTTTGAATGAAATATTTTGTAAGAACTGTTCTGAAAGTACTATATTAAAATAATTATTTTGGTAGAACTGTTTTGAAATAACAATATAAAAAGAACGGTTTTTGAAAGAACTGTTTTAAAAAAGCAATATAGAAAGAATTGTTTTTAAAGAACTATTTTACAAGAACTGTTTTGTAATAAAATATGGGGAAAACTGTTTTAAAATAACAATATGGAAAGAATTGTTTTTTTAAGTACTATTTTTAAAGAACTGTTTTACAAGAACTGTTTTTAAATAACAATATAAAAAAATCTGTTTTGAAATAACAATATGGAAAGAACTGTTTTGAAATAACAATATGGAAAGAACCGTTTTGAAAGCACAATTTTGTATTAAGGTCTCGGAACTTGTTGCATCGGGGAGGCGATTGGTTGTGAAATCGGAACAACAGATTAGCAGATGTGTGACATCCGATACTGCTGAGCCGAGCGAGTTGTGCACTTGAACGGGTTCTCCCTCCTAATTAACTTAGTCACAACATCTGCCTAGTTATGGCTGATTGTTTGAAATGGTTTTGTAGAAGGGTTGTTCAGAATGTGGAGGGAACCTAGATGAAGCGGAGCGAACGAAGTGCTCCCTTGGCAGAAAGCTGAAATCAAAAAGTAATTTTGACACAACTCTATTAGGATTACAGTACAGTAGCCTTGATCGGGGTTAGCCTCGTGTAAAGTTACTCGATAGTATAGACTATAGAGTATTGTATAGCCAATAGGCGAGCAAGAGTAGCGCTCTGTTGTCAATTCGTATAGCTCCCTGATACGAGGCTAACCCCCGAGCAAGGCTACCGACGTCTTGCAATAGAATTGAGTTAAACGATCATTTTTTACAATAATATTTCAAGTGAAAAATATACGACCTAGACTGGGAATCGAACCCAGGACTTTTGGCTTTACGCGCCAATGCTCTACCAACTGAGCTATCCTAGTCAGTACTAGTTCAATACTTGCTAGTAAAAACGTATAAGCGGAAAAATCAAATAATTGAAAAATCGATCATTTTTTGTTTTAATAACTTAAATATGTTTAATCTAATTAAAACATTACGTCAGCAGCTGTACTGAAATATTTATTTTATCACACTGTATCGAAATTAATAATTTTCAATTAGAGCTGTGAATATCGAAAGTGATATTTTCCCGCTCTAGTCCGGGAAAGACAGCTGGAGATTTGCCCCGTACTGTTATGTAGTTACCCATTATAACACCAGTTGCGCTAGTAGTATGTTACTTCTATCAGTAGTAGCAATGACTACATAAATACTGTAAGACACGACATAGGATAGGGAAATAGTCTACGCTTTAAGGGTGCTGTTCGTCACAAGTTTGACACACAGCTATCAGAAAGCGCTAGCAGCAGGTGCTTGACTGTACGCATCCCACTTGGTTGAGACTGTACAACTGTTGACCTCTCTCTCACAAATCTTCTCACTTACTTCCGTCAGCATAGTCAGTATTGTCAGTTCGTGCGCTGAGATAAGCGATTCTCGACCTTCCCTCGCACCTCTGGTCCCATATGTGGCATCAGTGCGTTTTCTCTTACCCGCCTGAAACATTGTTTGACCGTAGAGCCACCTAGCGCCAGTCACATCAACTTCAGATTCTAAAGCAGAGCGACCTAGCGGGTATTGGACAACTCAAGAATAAGCGTAGAATATTTAACATGGCCATGTCGTGTCTTATAGTATTTATGTAGTCATTGGTAGTAGTCATGCATTTGAAATCAGCTGTTCTTATTAATTTAGCTAGCAGTGTAAACGTAAACAAAATGCAAACACTATTGTTGTCATTATTTTGTGAGAAATATTACTGAGCAATCCTGATAAAATGTCTGACAAAAATTTTAATGATCCATTGCAATTATCATATAGTTTATAAAGTAAAGTAGCGCAAGCTACTATTCATCCAAAAAAAAAAATCCAGGGATAGATTTGTAAAATGTTGGTTAAAAAGTTATACTTTCTTGGGGTAAATACACTACGTTTATAAGTTATACTTCTTTTATAATTAATATTATTATTATTTACATTGTTATTTTAGTTATGTTTTAGTTATTGTAGCTCATGTATCACTAAGGATGGCGACTTTGTCGTTGAATCACTAAGTAAACTTAATTTTTGTTAGATCTTGTATTCCAATTTTATCCTATCTATTTACAGTGTGGTGAAAAGTATCCTTCATAACTCGTACCCAAAGTGTTATTCCGGTCCTTGGTCGAAGTTTTTCCTTGCTTTAGCGGTAATAATTATTTCCCCTGCAATAATAGTAATAATCCAGTATAAAAATAAATATTAGTTAGTAATTAAAGTTTCTTGCAATTTAAGGGGAAAGATTTCTATTACGTTAATTTATTTAGTAGGAAAAATATTGTTTTCGTTGAGAAATTTCTGATGATTTGTTTACAAGGAAGGAAAGAAACTACGGATTTTTTTCCCCCGTTAAATTGTTCATTAACTTATAGCTCTGCAACTGTGATGCAGAATGAAATGCAATTTCTGTAATTTTTCCGAACGTCTTAAATACAAATAACTGTAGAAAAATCGCAGTGCTAAGCGCTGCCACAACGGGGAAACGAGTTGGCAAACCCGCACGGTAGCTATTGGTTTCTTCAAGGTCAGACTGTCTACTGCTTCCTCCCCTCAACGGACTTGACTCGTGACGGTTATATAAGTGTTTTTAGAAATATCAAAAAGGAATCTAACTAAAGACTACTTTAAAAACGTTACTAGTTGTAGCTAGGGTCCTTCTCGGAATTATCACCACGCTAAGTACTACAGTATAAGCCACGGAGGGTTCCCGTTAAAGAGGAAATAATGATGGAAATCATCAGGAGTGAAAAAAATCAAAATCTAACAGGCCGTATCTCTTCTTATTAACATCTAGACAAAAATTAAAAAAAATAATAATAATAAATCCGACAAAAACCGTGGAAAAGAGTCAAAACATACCAGTTTTAAAGGTTTTATCCAGTTTAAAATATGAAAACAGTTTAAACTATTATCCATTGTTTTGCAAGATCATTAAGGAAATATAGTCTTGTGTATTGATTTTCCAGATTTTATTTTTTTTTCAAATTTTCATTGACAACTTTTTAAATTCCCTTCCCGCCATTTTTGACTTGAAAATTTCTTATTTCTAGTCAAATTATCTAGAAAAATGCTCCGCACTTCTTTATGTAAAGAAATTTGATGTTTTATAACAATAAATATTCATGGGTTACAATTTTTTTCCGAATGTTGTTTAGACGTTAATTATGAAATAATTCCTGTTTAAACTTGTATTATAGTCACTCAAGTAAATTTTCAAAATTTAGTTCTAAAAATGAATAAATTGTGTTCTGAGTTATATACGATTTTGAAAAAAATAAAATAAATAAACGCAGACAATCAGAAATAAAGCATTTCACAATAAAATTTACATTAAACTTTCTCAGTCAATTGCTCCTGCAGGTAGGACCAACATTTCATTGGTAAGGACGCTCATTATAGCTAAAATTACCGCATTCAAAATTCGCCACATAGGCTATACAACAACAGCCTTGTATATAATTTACCGTGCCTATTAAATATAACCTCAATAACTTTAGCTACCAACCTAACGTAACGAAATAACCCCGGATTATTTCCCAAGGGAAAATCCACAACTAATAACAATCAACTTGATTTAAAATAATATCCCCCTTGGACACGTGTCAATAGATCAGAATAAGACAATCTAAAAAAAAAAATTGAAATAAATGGTTAAAATGAAAAGTGACAAAACCAAAATGGCCACTGCTTTATTTTCACACATACGTCGTATATAGAGAAAGTATGGTTAATTAGTATTTTTCAGTGTTTTCATTTTGATGTTTCAAGAGCTCCAAACACTCGTAAAAATGGGGAGGGGAATTTTCAAACTTATAATATTGGGACAATTACTGGTTTTGAAAAATCTTTCGGTCATCATCGCCTTATAAAAGAACGGAGGAAAATTATATATATAATTTTTATCTAAGCTAGGAATGTTATAATTAAAATGAATACATTGTTCCGCCTATACAAGCTATCACGTATTTTGACGCGTTTCGGATATAGGTACTCCATTCTCAAAACACTTAGTAGTACCATTCTATTAAGTGTTTTGAGAATGGAGTATATCCGAAAAGCGCCAAAATCGTGAGATTAACGAAGCTGGGGAAGGTTAGGTTAGATTAGGTTAGGTTAGGTTAGGTTAGGCTAGATTCGTTTAGGTTAGGTTAGGTTAGGTTAGGTTAGGCTAGATTAGGTTAGGTTAGGGAAGGCGGAACAATGTACTCATTTTAATAAATAAAATAAATGTCGGAAGAGAACAAGATTTGGTCAAGGGAGATGAGAGGGATCTAACCCAAGATTACATGATAAAAAGTATAAAGTCCTTGGTACTGTCACGCCCCACGTTCTACTGGTGTGTTTTCTATAGTTTGATAAGTATCCCCTTATACCATCAATTCTTTATCTTTACAGTCTGATGAGATTGCAGACTCCAGTATGATGCAGCGATTTGATCTTCTTCACCGAGCAAGACATCAGCAAGCAAGACATTTGGAGGAAGACGCTCCAAATAGGTTTTTTTCGTCCCATATTTGTCAGTTCGTTCACCCGCCCAGTTTGAATATTCAGAAGCACGAAGGCCCGACGCACTGTTTAAGGCTTTCTATTGTATTTTATAGACTAATTTAGACATAACTTATAAATATTCAAACTTAGTTAGACAATGGGAAGTGGTTGAAGGACTATTTCGTCATAAGGAATTCCGTTTATAACACATCAGGAAGGACAAAACTATAACTCCTTTAAATATTAAAAATATCCTGTTTCTGTAATGCGCAGAGATATTTCAGGAGGTGGTTATATGGGTTGAAATAAAGAAAAGTTCCTATAAAATATGTCCGGAAAAGCTTTTTTCCAGCTATCCGCCATAACTAAATAAGATTGAGTAAATCCGTTTCAAAATGGCGGCCATTAAAAATTGTTAATAAAAATAACTTGAAATGAGATATTTTCGTTTTAAATAGTATAATGGCCTCCATTTTGAAACGGATTATTTGAACAAGTTAATTATTTTTTTCAAACTAGCTTTTTACATTGATGACTACTGTGCAAAATTTCAACTCAATCGGTTTAGCTGTTCTAGAGTTATAAATTATTAGAAAAAACAAAATGGAGGATAGTTGGTAAAAGAATCGTTTCTAGACATATGTTTACAGGAACTTTTTTTCTTTGTTTCGACATATATAACCACCCCGTAAATTATCTCAACGCATTACAGAAACACCCTGTATAAGGAAAGAGACAATACTTCACACATGTATTGCTTGCATTAGAATAATCTAAAAGTTAATATAAACGGTTGGAAACGCTTCGTTTCCAGACAATCCGCCATTTTGAAATCTCTTTAAAACACTTTGTGAGCAGATAACATATCGAGTTCAAATTTGGCATACACATTTATTATATAACATTTTGGAAGTATATAAAAAACAAAAACTTTATGTTGTATAGTTTCAAAATGGAGTCGTTATAAATGGATCCTCGTTTGAAGCCCAGAAGTGGTTGTCTCTCTGTAGAGTGGTCTACAGCGCAAATCAAATTTGGTAGTTTGTTCATATCTCGGAAATTTTTTTCATTTGTTCGATAACTCAAAATTTGGTTGTAGCTGTATAACAAAAAAAACACAAAATTTCGATTTTCTCAATACCAATTGTAACGATTTTGATCAAATTTTCTTCGTATAGTCTACAAACATCGAAATAAAACGTATCGCTCGATACTTCTCCAAAATTCCCAGTTCGTAGGTTATAGGTAAAAAAAACGTAATATCTCAAAATGGAGTCGACTGATTTTGTTGAAACTTCACTGAAATCTGAATATTAATGAGCCAAACCAGTGTGCAAAATTACAATAGAAAATTACACGTTATGGAATAATTTTCAAAAATCGAAAACGTATCTTGACGTCATCATTTAAATTTGATTTTATCTTATAATACTTACTATACTATTATCGAACTGGGAATGCCGTTGGACGAAGGGTCCAACTCTCACTCTAATGCCCATAATTCTATAAACGAATTAGGAAATTCGTAAATAGGGGAGTAATTGCAAAGATATAAAAAATAACTGTATAAGAAAAAATTGGATCAAAATAATAAATAAATTAAAATTTTAATCCGAACATATAAAACCTAATAACATAACCTAATTAATTAAGGAATAACAGTGTCCAATTCATGATAAATGTACTTTTAATCAATCAAAATGTTAAAACCTAATAAGGAGGGAAGGAATGTAGTGTCTGGCCACTACCAACCTACTGTTACATGTACCTCCTTACAAACCAGCCTTGTTGCCTTGTTGTATACACAACACAAAACACAGCTGTGTGGTTGCTATAGCAACGGACGCTCTCTGTAAATCGACCCAGTACGTTGTCGTTGCCATGGTAACTGTGTTTTCAATCATTTCCCAACAACATTTTCGTCATTTTAACTTACACTGATAATATGGAGAAAGTAAGGCGATAGATGAAAAATAACAATGTTTTATTTAAGTGGGACGAAAGAACCATTGATTTTTAGAACCATTGCTCCGCGGTACTCGTTAAAGACGAGTAACGCGTAGACGGATTGTAATCAAATGCTATAGTGTCACAACTAGAGCAGTTCTTTACAGTCACATTTGGAGGCCTACTGTCATATGGAAAAGATAAGTACCTACATTGTATTGTAACGCGTTCCGGGGAACTGTCACTCCGATTCACAGAGGTGATGAATCTTCGCGCCTTGAGTTGTCAATCCAATCTTGGTTGCACGGCTAACTGCAATCACCAACCGGATTGCAAATACCTCGACAATGACGTGTTAGGAGGGAGGAGGAGGAGGAGGAGGAGAGAGAGAGAGAGAGAGAGAGAGAGAGAGAGAGAGAGAGAGAGAGAGAGAGAGAGAGAGAGAGAGAGAGAGAGAGAGAGAGAGAGAGAGAGAGAGAGAGAGAGAGAGAGAGAGAGAGAGAGAGAGAGAGAGAGAGAGAGAGAGAGAGAGAGAGAGAGAGAGAGAGAGAGAGAGAGAGAGAGAGAGGAGAGGAGAGAGAGAGGAGAGGAGGGAGAGAGAGAGAGAGAGAGAGAGAGAGAGAGGAGAGAGAGAGGAGAGGAGGGAGAGAGAGGAGGGGGAGAGAGAGAGAGAGAGAGAGAGAGAGAGAGAGAGAGAGAGAGAGAGAGAGAGAGAGAGAGAGAGAGGAGAGAGAGGGGAGAGGGGAGAGAGAGAGAGAGGGGAGAGAGAGAGGAGAGGAGAGAGGGGAGAGAGAGAGAAGAGGAGGGAGGGAGAGAGAGAGAGAGAGAGAGAGAGAGAGAGAGAGAGAGAGAGAGAGAGAGAGAGAGAGAGAGAGAGAGAGAGAGAGAGAGAGAGAGAGAGAGAGAGAGAAGTGTGGAACAGTAAGACTGGACTGGTATCGAATCCCTCGAATTTATTTCATATATTAATTCAGTACTTTTTTTTATATCATTACGACAAGCTAGTTCTCGGCTAATGGCATTTCTGAAACTCTCGGGAAGGCCAATAATTGTCGCACCGAGAGGTGTGTCATAATAGGGTCTTACATCACCGTTGTTACTTTTGCGGTAGTTTCCAGCTATTTTTGATAATTACAAAATAAGCTCTCCCAATTAGTTTAAATTTTCTCATTAAGAACTGGTTACCTGGAGTAGTGATTGGTCTGCGTTAAAAAACTGGACGTGGTTCCATGTTTAAAGTTGACCGGTAACGGATGCTTAACTACGTCCAGTTGATTAACGTAAACTTAAATTAAACTAAATGTGCGTAATGTGTATTGTGTGTGCACAGTGTTATTTATTATAAATGGTCGTGTGTTTCTTTACATCGTTTGTAAGTATAAATAACAAACAAAAATTTTAAAGTGCAATTCCATGACGAAATCTAAAATTGGATGATAAAAAAAAGTGAAGTCAGGGACCTGAAGATGACCAACTAACGGTCGAAACCGGTAGTCCACTAGGACATTTAAGGATTGTTGGCATAAGGTAAGCATAACCTTAACAATTGACGTTATTTTTTACTTGTTTTTGAAAGGCAAAAAAACCTCTCGGTCATCATCGCCTAATAAAAAGAAAATAGTATATATAAAGACCCTTAGGCCTCTAATATCCTAATAGCATAAGGGTCGGAAGAGAACAAGAGTTGGACAAGACAACTAGATAGGAAAATTGAAAGAGAGTGATTTAACCCAAGACTACATGAAAAAGGTGTACATACAACTAAAGTCCCTCGGGATCGCCAGGTCTATACTCATTATAGTCCTGAAGGAGAAGGAATAAATTCAAAAGATTAAAAAAGAAATTACCAACTATAAACTCCCAAATTTTACACTCCTAAATAGTGAATATTTACAAAAAATGATTCAAATATTTTTTTTTAGTAAATACCAATGGATGTTAAATTGTACTTAGTTTACAATTGAGTATTTTATACACCCTACAACAAAAAGCATTTTTTCCTTCACTAAAAACCATTCGCTACCCTTATAGTTTGATTTTTCGGGGATGGAACCTGGCGGCTTAGCGACCCTTAGCTCTCACACGCACACTGGCAGGAACGCGCGCAGCTCCCGGCCTACCTGCCTGCAGCGTATAATCAGTTGGTTCTCAAAGCACAACAACAACATTTTTAATTAATTATTTTTTAAATTATATTTGCACAGTTTTGAAATCTTCATAAAGTTATAAGAAAAATAAGCCCAAACACGACATTCTTAACAATATTTAACCAGAAAATACAAAATAGGCCTACCAATACAACCCTTACATTAAAAAGTTTTAAAATATTTCATTAAAGCATTGGAAGTGATGACGACTATGAGATATCGTTTATCACATTATTAGTGATTTTCCGTAGGATAATTTTAACCAATATATGACCTTTATACCTTTATTGATTATTACAGAAAATAATTTTATAAACTACCTTATTTATCAATATATAGGCTATTATGTAGTTATAGAGTGGTAATTGAACTGGCCTGTAAGTTTATTACTTTCTGAAACACTTACTTATTCTAAATGAGAGCATCCAATGTTTTCATCTTCCAGGTCACTTTCGGATTCGGTTTCACTGTCATAATCCCCAGGACACAAGCGTATTATGAACTCTTGAACACTGGCGTCGTTAAGTCCTTCACTTCTCCAATCCTCGTCCATTGCTTTCCTGGCATGGTCCACATACTTGCTCCATTGTTCCGGTGTTACAGCAGAGACGGCTTCGTGGAAATGTTGTTATACATCCCTCAACTTGAAGGTATTATTCCTATCCCGTACATATTTTTTCAAGTTCCCCCAAACCATTTCGATTGGATTGTAGTGGCAGTGATAAGGGGGAAGGCGGATTACCTTATACCCCATTTCTGCTGCTTTAGAGTCAATTACATAGGTGGGATAAGGTGGTTTGTGCATTTTAACAACACTGTAGAGCTCTGGTTTTCTTAAATCTGGAGAGAAACTTATTCCTTTATCTTGTAGCCATTTTGCCATAACGGCTTTGGTTGAACCTGATGTTGGAGATTTGTCCTTAACCCTTGAATGGTATGGAGCGTTATCCATTATTATGGTGCTTTCAGCAGAAATAGTAGGGAGTAGAGTGTCGAAAAAACACTTTTCAAATACTTCCGCGTTCATCTCCTCGTGGTAATCGGAAGTTTTTTTAGACTGAAATACCAGAGGAGGAGCTTCAATCCAACCTTGTTTACTTCCAGCATGGCAGACGATTAAACGCTTTCCCTTTCCCAGAGGGGAACCTAGCGTTCCTTTAACTGTTCCATCAGTCCAGCCCTTATCGTTACTGAGGTTTTCATTCATCCACGTTTCATCAAGGAAAACAGCTTTCTCCATGTTTATGTTATGCATCTTTCTAAGAAATTGGCATCTTAGCAACGCCACAGATGGTTTTTCCATTAACACCTTCCTGGAATTAAACTTTTTGTAGACAAAGCCCAAACTTTTCACTATTTTGTTTAGAGAAGATAGGCTACCGTGGAAAAGTTCTGTGTCTCTCAACGATGAACGTAGTTTTCTCAGCGTTGGCACTTCTCGTCTTTCATAATAACTTAGAATGTGGCGACGAATAGCTGCTTTGTCAAAGTCGTCTATGTCTGTAGTGGGTCTGTTTCTAACCGGAGTTTTGTTCTTCCTCGGTGTATTTATTACTATCCGCCTCTTCTTCCCAGATAACGGAGGACAACTGGCATCCAGTCCCGCCTCTTCCGCTCCAAACTCGGTCGTAGTACAGCCTTCTTCTGTATGTGTATTTCCTAACTTATTCACTTCTTTAAGCTGTAAGTTAATTCGCTTAACGGTTCTTAACGACACACAACACGCGTCAGAAACTCTTTCCAAAACCTTTTGAACGTCTTTTAAGGGTCTTAAATTGTTCTTCTCCAAATAAAAGTATTGTATGACAGAAGCAACAATTGTCCTTGCTTGTGAATGCAAAATTTCTCTACTAGTGTTTGGAGTCATTTCCGTCATAATATAATCACTTCCTTTCCAAATATGTACACTAATCACTTAAACAAACAAAATCAACACAGAAAATCCTTCTACGGTATACTGTATTATTTATAAAAGGTTGATGCGTGTTGATAGAATTATTTATAAAAGGTTGATAGAACTGAAAACTCAGACTGAAACCAATTCACAAGTCACAATAGATAGGGTCAGTAGTGAAAGTAGGTAGGACAAGTGGGGGATTTCGGGAGGTATTTCTGCGAAAGGGTTGAACTGGTTAACAATAGTCTCCATAACCTGCTTCGGTTTAACCCTGGGCTGGCCAGTCACAAAGAATTATGATCATATATCATCATCATAGTATGATATATCATCTATTACCGCCTACAGTGTTAACAGAAGTATAAGAACAAAAATATTACGAAAGCTATCAATAAAGAGCTAATAAAGGCCGAGAAATGCAATACAATAAACACATTGTAGATTTTGGTGACTTAAAGTTGTCGCAATTATGTCGTATTTCGATTCATTTTTAATGTAATTTTGAGCCAATTACACCAATTATAACCTTAAATAAGTAACACGCGAAATAAAAAAGTTATTATTTTATAGTGAAGAGTGTAGTCAGTGTCTCGGCCCGAGCCCCGGAGCGGTCGGGAGGGGTTGTGTGTGTGTGGTAGTAAGGGTCGCTAAGCCGCCAGGTTCCATCCCCGAAAAATCAAACTATAGTTGCGTGTTGAGGTTATTTTATATTCTGAGAGATAAGGGTTATTTAACACCATCCACCATACACGAACCAAACGTACATTGCGTCGGAACTTTTACTCCCGACTGTACCTGGCTACAGCTGTACCTAAAAGTAAACACCTGCCACTTTGACAGCCTCAGGGTAAACCTTAAAGACATCTGCATCTACCAGGTTAGGTCAGGTTTTTTAAATTTTGTAAACATCTGCTCTTTTCATCTGTAACTTTCCTTTGGCCTGAATCCCACAAAATAAATATCGCACTCTTTTATACAGAACGCCCGTTTCAAATGTACTGTGAAGAACGAAAAAATATATAAAATTGGTTTAAAATAATATCCTTCTAATTCGCATATGAAGATTTTGGTTTTCAAAATTAAGGATACTTTTTAGAGAGGAGGAGTCTGTTTCTCATAATTTGGAAATAAACACAAAGAATAGGCCCTAGGTCAGGTTAGGTTAAGCAAGTTATTTAGGTATGCTTAAATGGTATTTTTATATAGGGTGAAGGGAGTCTGTTTCTGATAATTCTGAAATTAAAGCAAACTATAGGTCAGGCTAGGTTAGGTTATGTAGGTATACTTAAATTGTATTTTTAGGGAAAGGAGTCTGTTTCTCTTTGATGTAAAAACAAAGAGTAGGTCAGGTTAGGTTATGCAAGTTATTTAGGCATGCTTAAATGGTATTTTTGGAGGGTGAAGGGAGTCTGTTTCTGATAATTCTGAAATTAAAGCAAACTATAGGTCAGGCTAGGTTAGGTTATGTAGGTATACTTAAATAGTATTTTTAGGGAAAGGAATCTGTTTGTCTTTGAAATAAAAAGAAAGAGTAGGTCAGGTTAGGTTATGCAAGTTATTTAGGTATGCTTAAATGGTATTTTTGGAGGGTGAAGGGAGTCTGTTTCTGATAATTCTGAAATTAAAGCAAACTATAGGTCAGGCTAGGTTAGGTTATGTAGGTATACTTAAATAGTATTTTTAGGGAAAGGAATCTGTTTGTCTTTGAAATAAAAAGAAAGAGTAGGTCAGGTTAGGTTATGCAAGTTATTTAGGTATGCTTAAATGGTATTTTTAAGGAGGGTGAAGGGAGTCTGTTTCTGATAATTCTGAAATTAAAGCAAACTATAGGTGAGGCTAGGTTAGGTATGTAGGGATACTTAAATTGTATTTTTAGGGAAAGGAATCTGTTTGTCTTTGAAATAAAAAGAAAGAGTAGGTCAGGTTAGGTTATGCAAGTTATTTAGGTATGCTTAAATGGTATTTTTAAGGAGGGTGAAGGGAGTCTGTTTCTGATAATTCTGAAATTAAAGCAAACGATAGGTCAGGCTAGGTTAGGTTATGTAGGTATACTTAAATAGTATTTTTAGGGAAAGGAGTCTGTTTCTCTTTGAAGTAAAAAGAAAGAGTAGGTCAGGTTAGGTTATGCAAGTTATTTAGGTATGCTTAAATGGTATTTTTAAGGAGGGTGAAGGGAGTCTGTTTCTGATAATTCTGAAATTAAAGCAAACTATAGGTCAGGCTAGGTTAGGTTATGTAGGTATACTTAAATTGTATTTTTAGGGAAAGGAATCTGTTTGTCTTTGAAATAAAAAGAAAGAGTAGGTCAGGTTAGGTTATGCAAGTTATTTAGGTATGCTTAAATGGTATTTTTGGAGGGTGAAGGGAGTCTGTTTCTGATAATTCTGAAATTAAAGCAAACTATAGGTCAGGCTAGGTTAGGTTATGTAGGTATACTTAAATAGTATTTTTAGGGAAAGGAATCTGTTTGTCTTTGAAATAAAAAGAAAGAGTAGGTCAGGTTAGGTTATGCAAGTTATTTAGGTATGCTTAAATGGTATTTTTAAGGAGGGTGAAGGGAGTCTGTTTCTGATAATTCTGAAATTAAAGCAAACTATAGGTGAGGCTAGGTTAGGTATGTAGGGATACTTAAATTGTATTTTTAGGGAAAGGAATCTGTTTGTCTTTGAAATAAAAAGAAAGAGTAGGTCAGGTTAGGTTATGCAAGTTATTTAGGTATGCTTAAATGGTATTTTTAAGGAGGGTGAAGGGAGTCTGTTTCTGATAATTCTGAAATTAAAGCAAACTATAGGTCAGGCTAGGTTAGGTTATGTAGGTATACTTAAATAGTATTTTTAGGGAAAGGAGTCTGTTTCTCTTTGAAGTAAAAAGAAAGAGTAGGTCAGGTTAGGTTATGCAAGTTATTTACAGGTAGGTATGCTTAAATGGTATTTTTATATAGGGTGAAGGGAGTCTGTTTCTCATAATTCTGAAATTAAACCAAACTATAGGTGAGGCTAGGTTAGGTTATGTAGGTATACTTAAATAGTATTTTTAGGGAAAGGAGTCTGTTTCTCTTTGAAGTAAAAACAAAGAGTAGGTCAGGTTAGGTTATGCAAGTTATTTACAGGTAGGTATGCTTAAATGGTATTTTTATATAGGGTGAAGGGAGTCTGTTTCTCATAATTCTGAAATTAAACCAAACTATAGGTGAGGCTAGGTTAGGTTATGTAGGTATACTTAAATAGTATTTTTAGGGAAAGGAGTCTGTTTCTCTTTGAAGTAAAAACAAAGAGTAGGTCAGGTTAGGTTATGCAAGTTATTTACAGGTAGGTATGCTTAAATGGTATTTTTATATAGGGTGAAGGGAGTCTGTTTCTCATAATTCTGAAATTAAACCAAACTATAGGTCAGGCTAGGTTAGGTTATGTAGGTATACTTATGCTAAATAGTATTTATGGGAAAGGAGTCTGTTTATCTTTGAAATAAAAACAAAGAGTAGGTCAGGTTAGATTATGCATGTTATCTAGGGATATTTAAATGGTATTTTTCAGGGAGGGGGGAGGGAGTCTGTTTCTCATAATTTTGAAATGAAAATAAACTGTAGGTCAGGTTAGGTTATGTGAGATACTTAGTATTAGTACGGAAAATCGTACTTACGATAAAATATTAAAATATTTTCTCTTGTTAATCGACGCCATTTTGAAAATATAGAAATGAAAGTCTTGTTTTTTTGTAAACTGGTAAAAGGATAGGTTAGGTTGGGTTAGATAACTAACTTTTAAAAAATACATATGAAATCGGAACTCAATAAATCACGTATTTCCGAATTTCTACATTTGCTTTAAAAAAACAACAAACCGGCAGACGGAGAACGAAGTGTTTTCTATCACATGACAGCAAGAACTTTTTTACAGTACTTATTTTTATGAAAAGAATATGTCTCTCAATCTCGCTCTGTACCTCTTTCTCTATTTCTCACCTACGTCTGTCCCTTTCCATCCATCTCTCCCACTCATTCTCCCTGTCTCTCTTCATCTCCTTCGTGCCCCCTCTTTCCATTCTACTCTTTCCACCTCTCTGCCTACATGTCTTCTTCCATCCTGCCTCCCTACATCTCTCTCCTTCCCTCGCTATTTTTCTTCCTTCATCCCATCTCTCTTCCTTTCCTTCCCCTCCTCTCTCTCCCTCTCTCTCTCTCTCTCTCTCTCTCTCTCTCTCTCTCTCTCTCTCTCTCTCTCTCTCTCTCTCTCTCTCTCTCTCTCTCTCTCTCTCCCTCCCTCTCTCCTCATTTCTCTCTCTCTCTCCTCATTTCTCTCTTTCTCTGTCCCACTATCTCCCCCTCAAAAAACAAGGTAAAATATACTAGCAATTACAAATATGTTTTTCAATAATTGGGTTTGTGACGGCAAATTAAAAAAAAAAGAAAAAAAAAGTGAAATCTTTACTACCAGTAAAAACAAATCACAAAATACCCCCACCACTCTATTTATAGTATGTTAAGGAGTACTTAATGTAATGGCAGCAAAGCGAGCCTATCAAGTAGTGGTTTTATGTTTTTCCTAACCTATATTTATAGCATGAACAGTATTGAAGTTCAATGTAGGTCGCATAAATAGAACACGCCCTACTTTCATCCCCCGTCCCGTCTGTTGCTCTCATTTAACTTTAAAATCATTTCATTGCTAGTTGTACACCATATGAGACTTTCTGTAAGGATATCAGGGGGAAACTGATCCATAGAGTCGGTTTGGAGTCTTACGACTCTATCGAAATGCAAAGATAAACTGAATTTATTTATAAACATCCAAACTGTCAATTACAGGTAATTGTAGAAACGTTAATTTCAGTAGTTTTGGTAATTAATGACTGTCTGTCTACTTGGCGTCTCTACAGAACAAACGAACGAACGGAATTTAATCAAATTTGGTATCTAGGTAGCCTGTATTTTAAACACTATTGGGAGATTATTTTTTTGATAACTCAAATTTTACGGGGGTAGCTGCCACAACACCAAAATTTTAAAATCGCCACAAGTGAATTTAATACAATTTTGTTAAAATACAACCTTTAAGAACCAATCAAACGTTGGTTGATATCTGTTCCAAAATAACCGGGGTTTTTTTTTGCACACAACGAACAAAAATCATTCCAAAACGTCATTTCTCAATATCGGCTCTACCGATTTCGTTTAAATTTTGGTGAAATGAGATGATTAATTACAAAAAAAAAAAAAAAAATCAGAAATAATTATAAAAACAAAGAATATTAACCTCAAATCTAATTAAAAACTGAACTACGAACTACGTTTAGTTTATGCCAGAAGCGAAGGAATCTTAGTCTATCTTTAAATATACAAAATACTTTCGAAATAAATTTGTTTTAGGCCTAATTTTTTTTAATTATTGGGCGCCATCTTGGTACTTACCCAACTTCTTGGCTTGGTTTCTTGGACCTTGTAGGAAATGTCAAAGTTTAAGGTGTCTTATCCAGTAGTGTAAGTTTGTTTAAAGCAAGATTTTCTGAACCTCGTAATAGTTTTTCAGGCCGAGATTATGGCCATAAATGACTGTATAGAGGAAAATCTGACGCGGGATTCTAAGAAAAACCGTATCCACATAGATACAGATAATCAGGCTGCAATTAATGCACTTGCAGGAACTACCATAATATCTAGGCTAGTGCTGGGAGAACCTCAACGCTTTAATCCAGGAAAACCTGGTAACTTTGGATTGGGTGCGGGGGCATATAAGAGTTGAGGGCAATGAGATGGCGGACAATCTAGCTGCATCAGAGTTTGTAGAACCTGAAGCAGCTGTAGGAATATCCGTGTGTCTGGCCAAGGTGGGTTCATGCAAAACACCAGCGAAGATGGGATAGCCTTAAGGGGCACAACCATACTGAATCATTACTTAAGTATCGTCCAGAGAAGACGATAATGACCCGAAATAGGCGACAACTCAGACAGATTACGGGACACTGTGGTCTGAGAGTTCATTTACACAGGATGGGAGCTTATCATGACGAAACTGTGTGTAGACGGGAAGGATAAAGAAACAGCAGACCACGTAATTTTATTGTAAGGCTCTGACCAATAAGAGGCGAAAGGTTTTTGGATTCCAAATTCCTGGGGAACTAATGTTGGTAGAGCTAGTTAGTGGATTACTTAAACTCGTAAGAGGAACACAACTGCTAAGCTAGAATGACGATGCTTTAGTTGCACAATAGGCCATAGGATGCGATGCCAGTGTTGGTCTCTAAAAGACCCTTTAAACTCCAAACATAATCAGTAAATTCTGGGTAAATAAAGTGGAAGAAAAGGACATAAAGACACCTATTCCTTAAATATTCTAATAGTCGGAAGAGAGTAGAAGTTGGTCAAGAGAGACCGGATATAAAAGATAAACGAGAGTGATCTAACCCAAGACTACGTGAATAAAAGGTGTAGATCCAGCTAGGGACTGCGGGATTACCAGTCCCGTACCCTGAGGGTTTTATTCACAAATAGGACCGTTAGCGAAGTGTATAAAATAGTCTATTAATTATGTCAACAAACATACAAGCTTGAAATCGACCAAACATTTATTATAAATTGAATCCGTCTTTGATATGTTCTAATACACGTGCGACTGTAAGAGGGTGACCGGACTTCCTGTTTGGTAATGGAATACCCACATCTTCCCAGTGACGTAACACAGGAAGCCCCGCCTCCTTCAAGAGGCCTTTGTGTACCACATTAGGTGGGCTAAAGTATAATTGTATCTCCTCATTCTCCTGTCTATTTCGTACTGATTTAAGCCTATTGTAAGTGGTGGGGGGAAGACGGGTAGAAACATGACGGTGGAAGAATTTGTTTTCTTACAATGAATGGTGTAAATAAATCGCACAAACTTTCTCATATACATACAAATGAGCAAAGGACTAAATAAACAAAAGTAGATTTAGGCTAACCTTTCCTTATAGCAATATTATCTGAAGATTCTTAATCTAACCAATCCCTCTATAGGCCAGTAAAATTAGTCAAAAATCTTCAAAATGTTATTGTAAATCGTTCAGTATGCCATATGGAAAAATTGATATTTTTAGTGATAAAATATATGGCATTTCAGGAGATGAAACTTTGAACATTGTTTAAACACGGTTTTATGTACAAAAATCCCCCCCTTTTTTGTAGATAGTTTTAGACTGTTTACAATTGGTATTTCAAATTTTGTTCAATATTAGAATGCATGTAAATTAAAATCTGTTAATAATTTGTTTAAATAATTGCAAAAACCGATCAAAGTTTCAAATATTTTTCATTCCTTGAGAAAAGCACAAAGGCACTTGAAACTTTCAGAATATAAGCTTTTTATGGCCGTTAAGTTACCATTAAAATATTAAATATTTTACGAGAAATTTAATTTATTTATTAAAAAAGGATGTTTAATAAAATTGACCCAGTTGCCGTTGCCGCAGAAGGCTCATCTTTTCGTTGAGGCAATTCCCCCCCCCCCCCCACATAAAACCGATGTTTAAACAATGTTTCCAGGTGTACAAAGTTAGATCCCCTGAAATGCCATATACTTTATCACTAAAAATATCAATTTTTCCATACGGCATCCTGAAATGAATTACAATATGCATCGTGACTAATTTTTTACTGGCCTACTACAAAGAAAACGAATATCACAAAACCCTAAACATAGCTGGATCTGCAAATTAGATGAGACATCTTTCCTATCAGGTCTCTCTAGAGACCAACTCTTGACGCTATTCCAGGGCTGAGTCTTTATTTAAATGTTTTTCCTTCGTTCCTTTATAAGAGGACCTAATGATTTTTCACCTTTTAACAGCAAGACGGAAAAAAATCGTCTCACCGCATATCATGTTTACGTGTTGAAGACATTGTCTGAACATTCCAGTCTAACCTAACCTAACCTAACGATTTTTCACCTTTTAACAGCAAGACACCGCATATCATGTTTACGTGTTGAAGACATTGTCTCGAGCGACGACGCACGAGCAGCAACATTCCAGTTCAGTGTTAATGGATGGGTTTTTGTAAAACATAGAGTAAACAATAAACATGGAATAATGCCAAATTGTTTCTCTATTTCTGTACTTCAGTTCCTTGTATGAATGGACGCCAGACTTTCGTGTAAACACAGATAGAAACACACGGCTTTGATCTGTACGATACACGCTTGCGTCTTTTGACGCTCATTTCTTTGTACATTTGGACGTAAAGGTGATTGATTCATGGACTCAAGTCTCCAGAGGGCGCAGACTTGAGGGCTTAGCCGAGATTGAAACAGTTGCACGGAATTGCCTCTACAGCATTCTCAAGGTAGGAATGTGTCTGGGTTGGAGAAGAAAAGATAGCCTCCCCCACACTTTGTTTCTTGCCTTTACTTTCAGCGGTACAACCTCAATAAAAAAATATAGACCTCAAATGCTTCAGTGTAAACGCGTACCCTACTTTCGTTTCTTTTATCGGTGTAAATAAGAATAAAACGTTTACAAAAGTCTGTCACGAAGTTGTAACTTTAGGAATTAAATGTAGCTTAGCAGTAATTTGTGTACCTAGTTTTCTTGGAATGGGTTGTACCGTCAAGTCAGGCTAGGGAGGTAAGTACTGATGGGACCATTTGTCTGTGCGCGTGGCTCTGACGCTACTAGCCGTTCTGTAAAAGTAGGGCTCGCTCACCCAACTATGTTTGTCTACCTTTCGCGACACATAATTACAGTTTACAAGATTTGTAGTGCATATAGAAACATGATGTTTACAAACAACTCGAAGCTACATTGAAGACAGGTGAATAATCTACGTCCGGCGCGCCGCGCGGGACCACATGTTTTTGGAAATGAGCGATAATTACTCCCCTCTTCCCCGCCGCACCATAGCAAGCCGCGCGCACAGACAAATGGACCCATCGGTAGAAGGGAAGACACGCTCATCACACCAGATACAATCCTAGTACCAGATGTGACACTTCCCCAGAGTTACCATCAACCTTCCCGTCCCGCATTATCCAAGGCTATCTATATTTTTAATTATAATAGATATAAATTTGAATGGAAACACTATTGGAATAGAATAGTGGGAACAGGTTAGGTTGGATTTGTCAAGGAAAAGAGGAGCCCCCCACACTTTGTTTGTCGCGTTTACTTTCAGTCAAAAGTGTGGGAACACTCCGTATGGGGAAAGAAAACATCCAAACTCAGTCAATATTTATAAGGCGAACAAATAAACTTATACTCGTATAGGGCAACTTTTTCGCGTTTGCCGATTTTGGGGTTGCTCAAAAATCTAAAATGTAAACCCCCATCAATACGATTGTCGTAAAAACATAGGTATTTTCTATTTATCTTATTTGGTCTGTCTAAAATAATCCTTACTGGAATGTCGTTTAGCTACGCCCGTTTCGTCTGTAAAGAGACATCATCAGGCTTCACACTTGTAACAGTTATAAAACTACACACAATACACTAGCATTGTAATTGTGACAAGTGCGAAGCCTGATGATGTCTCTTTGCAGACGAAACAGTAAAGATTGTTTTAGACAGACCAATTAAGGTAACTACAAAAATAAACAATCCAGAGGTTTGAAAATAAATTAAAAACAAACGTTTCAAAAACAATCTAAGTAAGGTTTTAAATTCGCTGTGATTGGTCAGTAGCATAATTCATAATTTCATAATTACTGTAAAATCACCGTTGATTCCATCACTAAATGCAATGATATGCGCTATTACCCAAGTAAAAAAACAGTAATATAATGTCAACATGCGGCGGATCAATGTTTTCAATATGGATAGTAGCGTTGAAATACGTTTGATTTAAACAACGCATTTCGTACACTGTAATCTAAACGGGCTGATTATGACCATGTTTAAACCATTTTGTAATAATTCTCTTATGTTATTATTCATTAAATCTTGAATGAAATCGGTATAACAATTTTGAGATATACAAAAAACAGATTTGCACATTATGTTAATGTTTTTACAACTGTATAGGCCTACTTAAGTGAAGACATTTCAAAACACATCAGACCAACACATTTCAAAATTGTTTTTTTGGGAAGTACCAAAAAAATCTGTCTCTCTAGACCAAATCTTGTTATTTTTCAACCTTTTCTTCTTTTTTTAATAAGTAAATTGGTTAAATTATAAACCTCCACAGTTCGCTAAAAAAAACAATCGAATTTCGTTACAACCAAACTTCACGTCATGCAAATGTTTTCATATATCTTTACAAATGTTAAAAGACATTACGAAAAACATTAAACTGGAAAATTTTCAATTCTAATGTTTTCACAACTGTCTTTACACAAGTATAAAGACCTTTCAAAAAACATCAGACTAAACAATTTCAATGATTACAACCGGACCTGGCGATGATATATCTGGGAAAATGGCGCAACTAATGTCGTCATAAGGTTTGAAGATTTGCTCCAGCGAGGAATGTGTCGCGCCCACAACATTGTCTCAGAGATTATACGCTTCCTGAGTCATAAACATCCGACACACTTTTACTAGACTTCGGTTACACATCTTCCCAGAAATTCCAATAATTAAAAAGACAAGAGGTCATTATTAAGGCAGATGTTTTCCAGTAGAAAGGAAATAACCGAGAAAATCAATGTTAAATATTTGTTCAGTGTCAACAGAAAAAGTGACTAGCGATTTTCATAGATTACATTTTTTTTCTTTTCAGATTTGCCGTTGAATTTTTGAAGGGATAAAATACCAATTTTTGTATGTTGTTTATATTTTTTCAACTTTTTTCGAGGCATTACTATCAATTATTACCATCTGTTACAATGTCAACTGAAATGTAATAAGATATCTTTTCTTAAAATATAATAAAAATAGAGCTGTAATTCTTCCCCCCTCCATTTTTCTTTCTGCAAAAACTTATTTTATTTTATCTATTTTGAATTATTTAAAAAAAAACTTTTGTTGTTTTAACAAAATATTTTGATAATATTGTTTAAAACAATAATGATTTTTTATGTTTAAAATATGTATACAACTGTCTTTCAGGTGAAAAATAAAAAAAAACGATTTCCAGAAAATTTTAATATAAAAGATTTAAAATATACATTTATACCTTGTGTCATGTCCGTTGGGTCATAACGGCGCAAGAGAGAGCAAGAATAGCGTGCGGTTGTCAATTCGAACAGCTTACACAAGGGTTGGCTAACCCCCGAGCGAGGCTACCAACGTCTTTCAATCATTTTTATTGTTATAATTTAAACATGTTTAGTCTAACTAATGCATTAATATTAAGTCAGCGGTACCACATATTATTTTCTAAACATGTTTTGCTTTGATTTCTTCAAGGTCAGACTGTCTTACTGGCTGTCCCTTAACGGATTTAAACAATTTCAATTCATGGTTTGTGATGTACAAATTACAAAATGAAGCATTCTTTTCGACTATGTAGATAATTTTATCGGATTTACGAACACCTATTTTTTGTATAGATTTAGTGGCGTAAATCGAAAATTAAGTTTTTCGAATTTTAAATATCCAATCAAACTTAATATTTTCTATGTAATCTAAAAAAAAAACGGATAATTCATAGGGCCCCTATCATCAAACATGTTAAAAAGAAATTGTCCAAAATCATTCCGAGAGCTGAAAACCCTACAAAAAATGTTAACTCATTCGGAATGTTTGAAAACCTATGCTGTTAAAAAATTCAAATTAAAGGGATCTTTCAAGAATAAAATTTAACTGTTTCATCCCAGACAAGAAGTCAGCTTGGCGACACCTACTTCTCGTACAATAACTCCTTCCCCCAGTATAGAAGGGGGGTCTATTAGTGTTTCCCCTTACCCCAATTTTTTGACTCTCAGACAACTGTGAGAAACGAAAAAATACGCCAACCATCGAACACTCTACTATCAAAACACCTATCCTAAAATCTCGCCAAGTCAGACCAAGCTATTTATGGTAAGTGTATCGTGAGAACCCCTATCCTGGGAAATATCTATATCCGAGCCTCAGGAAATGATAGGACTTCCTGTTTCAACCCCGAGACAGGTTATTTGTGTCTAATTGAAACATTACAGCTGTTATATTGGCTTGACTGCACACAACCGAGTACTGAGGTTGAACAAGTCAGATAAGAGCGTTCCTATTAAAAAATTAAGGAGACCTACATTGTGGAGAAGAAAATTGTGTGATTGGTTATAAAATCAATGTCGCCGTCCGCATTACTCAACGAACCCAAACGTGTAAATAACAAAATGTGTTTTTTGTAAGGAAAGTAACCCCAAATGTTGAGTTGTGAAAAACTTTCCTAGGTAAAATATATCCACATAACAAATTCGATTAAAATCGTTCCACACGTTTGAATTATAGAGCATTGCATAACGACAAAAATACTTTTTTTTTTAAATTGAGAAATCTCAAAACAGATATTTCCGTGAACACACGACGCAACCTAACCTAACCTAACCTAATTATACTAAGTAAATGTGCAATATTAATATTTTACGTCGTTCAAATTAGTCAAAAAGTAATTTTTGTATTCCTATAAACATTGACCAGTAGGCTGTTCGCTATATCCCATTTGTACTGATTCTACTGTAGGCTATATCTGAGAAATTACAAGCGTCCACACTTTTTTTGGCACTGCACTTAGTTTAGTCAATGACTACATAAATACTATAAGACACGACATGGCCATGTTAAATATTCTATGCTTATTCTTGAGTTGTCCAATACCCGCTAGGTCGCTCTGCTAGAGAATCTGAAGTTGATGTGACTGGCGCTAGGTGGCTCTACGGTCAAACAATGTTTCAGGCGGGTAAGAGAAAACGCACTGATGCCACATATAGGATATAGGACCAGAGATGAGAGGGAAGGTCGAGAATCGCTTATCTCAGCGCACGAACTGACAACACTGACTATGCTGACGGAAGTAAGTGAGAAGGTTTGTGAGAGAGAGGTCAACAGTTGTACAGTCTCAACCAAGTGGGATGCGTACAGTCAAGCACCTGCTGCTAGCGCTTTCTGATAGCTGTGTGTCAAACTTGTGACGAACAGCACCCGTAAAGCGTAGACTATTTCCCTATCCTATGTCGTGTCCTATAGTATTTATGTAGTCATTGGTTTAGTTACGCAAAACAGTTGATAGGCTACGTCCTATAGTATTTACAACCTGTAAAACAATCCTCGTTTTTCTCATACTTGTCCTGGATTTACCAAAAGATGTGCATTTCAAACTCTACCTAACCTGTTCAACTCTTTCAAAAACTACATTTTGTCAAAAAAAAAAAAAAAAAAAAAAACAGATGGTTTAGCAGTGTCCGAAATAGGGCGGATGAACGATCGAAAACTTTGTAAAGGGTGGATTTATTGGTGTGTATATTTCCTTTGTAAAAACAGTAAATATGTTCTATGGTAATTACCTCCTCCTGTTAAATATTCTAACCTAACCTGTTCAACTGTTCCAAAAAAACTACATTGTGTCACAGGCAAGTTCTTTGTGATATTCTAAAGATGTTGTTGCAACGTCCGAAATAGGAGTACATGAATGATAGAAAGATTTGTAAAGGGTTGAAGGGTAGATTTCTTGTCTCCGTTGTAAAACAGTTGATATGCGTACATTTGCCCTCTTTCTATTAACCATCCTCACTTTTCTCACATTTGCCTCTGGGTTTACCAAAAAAAAGTGTGTTTAAAAATCTAACCTAACCTGTTCAACCCTTTCAAAAAAACTACATTTTGTAAAGATATACGTACAAAGATGGTTTTGCAATGTCCAAATAAGGGGGTAGATGAATGATAGGGGGATTTGTAAAGGGTTGAAGGGTGGATTTATTGTTTGTATTTCCAGTTGATATGCGCTATCGTGCTTACCTCTTTATGTTAACCATCCCTGCTTTACTCACATTTGTCTCTAGGTTTACCACCAAAAGAAGTGTGTTTCAAAATCTATCCTAACCTAACCTTGTTCAACCTTTCGGAAAAACTACATTTTGCATATGTAAAGGATGGTTTTTAATCACCGAAGTAGGGGTAGATGAATGATAGACGAATTTGTAAAGGGTTAAAGAGTGGATTTATTGTCTGAATTTCCTTTGTAAAACTTTTTTTGATAATTGTCTGTTTGAATCTCTTAACTGTCTTAG
This sequence comes from Aphrophora alni, assembly GCA_963513935.1. NCBI lineage: Eukaryota > Metazoa > Arthropoda > Insecta > Hemiptera > Aphrophoridae > Aphrophora > Aphrophora alni. The sequence goes on from OY740778.1 coordinate 36,228,376, forward strand.
TTTTATTATCTCACAACATAGTAAAGATAAAGCTACTTGAAAATGAAAATTACCATTTCGAGGTCCCTTGAGTTGAAAAAACTATATTTGTGTGTCGTTTGTGCTGTATAACACGAACGAGTGGACCAATTTTGATCAAATTTGATATATGGGGGATATATATTGGCATTATCGAAAGGCATTTTTAATTTTTTCAAAAACTCAAAATTTGGGTTATATTCATAAAAATTAATTTGGGATTCTTGTATTCATAAGATCCCGAAGTTTTATCAAAATCGGCTAAAACAATTTTGATGAAATTTTGCTTAAATGTAGAGTTTAAGGAGTAAAATATTGGTCGTCATCTTCCCAAAATTCCAGTCCGTGAATTATTGCTTAATTTTTTTAAACAGTTATAGAGCTGTTATAAGAAATCTTATTTCTCAAAATTGACGCAACCGATTTTAATGAATTTCTGCTCAAATGTAGCCTAATACGTTATTGGTCGCAATCTCCCAAAATTTCAATCCATGAATTATCGCTTAATTAAAAAAAAAACTTTTAAAACTGTTCTAAAATATTTTATTTCTCAAAACTAGCACAACCAATTTTAATGAAATTTCGCTCAAATCTAGCTATTAAGGATTAAAATATTGTACACCATTTCCCCCAAAATGACAGTTATCACTTAAAAGATAACCCCTCCCCCTCCATAGAACTGTAATAAAAGATCTAATTTCTCAAAGTTGACTCAACCGATTTCATTCAAATCGTAGTGAAAAGTTCAAAGTACCAACCTTAATCATTGCACCAAATCGAAGAACAGAAATAAATATGATTTATAAATAATAGATAGCGGATATTGAACCCAGACCGCTGTTTAGAATTCAATTTATTCTCAGGGCTAGTTTATTGTAGTGAAGCAAACGTTCACTCTAAGTAATTTTCAAAATTAGAATTTCTTTCTCAAAAAATTGAGTACCTTTATAAGTTTTTTTTTCTCTCTTATTTTCTATGGTGCTCAATTCCAGTATATATTCAAAAATAAAGTGCATTTTTTTTCTTTCCAGCGTACCGACTAGTGTACGATTGTTATTTATGATGGGTATGTAAGAAAGTTAGTGCAATATTATAACAATGTTTATTTTATTCTACTAAAAACATTTCAACATACTTCTACGTTGGTATAACTAAAATGTAACCTACTCTATTAATTTGTCTAGTAGATATCGCCTTGAATGAATGGTATGACAAAACCAGAATTCCTTAAGATTTGAAAGAAGAAACATGACCTCTATTATATATTATAATGAAGGTTGAATTCTTTTTCGGATCAGCTGTAACAACAGAGCTGATAACATAATTTTGCTTACCAATTATTTAAACCAGCATAGTAATGAAAAGTCTGATAAATAATTTCGATTGGACTAGTTTAAATGCGATTTGGCTTTGACGGATGTTTTCGATTGTTTTAGTTTTACACTTTCTTTTGAAAATTATTACAATAACTTTCCTACATACCAATCCACAAAGACGAATACCACACATCTCTTCTAAAATAATCTCTTTATTATCGTTAATATTAAGTTTTCTCCTATTAATTTCTTATAGGTTAGGTTAGGTCAGGTTAGGTTTTGATAACCTATAAAACTTTTCGAAAAATAAAACAAGTTGATGGACGCCATCAAGGTGCTTACCCAACCCAACCATACATTGTAATAGAAGCAGATCCTCTAATTGAATTGTCCGGCTTTGAAAGAAGTGATAAATTCTATCGGTATATCAAGGGATCTTATCCAGTAGGGTAAATTTGTTTAAAACAGTTGTTACACAGATGTTGAACCTAACCTAACCTATAACACTTTTTGTAAAATAAAACAAATTTATGGGCGCCATCAAGGTGCTTAACCAACCCAACCATACAATATAACACAAAGAAATCCTCTTAATGAATTGCCCGGCCTTCTAAGAAGTGATAAATTGTATCGGTAGATAAAGGTGTCTCATCCGGTAGGGTAAGGTTTGTTTAAAACACCCGATAGACAAGTGTTAAACCTAACCTAACCTGTGTAACTACTTTCTTGAAGTCAGCTAGCTTTGCTTCGCTCTTGTGAGTATCTCAGCACTAAAACTATACATAGTGATAAAACCTACTCACTACGCTCGTCCCGGTGTCGCGGCCCTTACTAATATCACATTTCCTTAGGAGGTCAGGATTCTAAATTATATATCTTTGACAATAACTTCGCTATTTGTCATCGTAGAGAGGTGAAGTTGGTACCATTGCATGCGGAATTGAAACCTACAAATGTTTTTAGTCTGTTATCAGTTGAATATAACACGAGATTTGGAAAGGAAAAAAAAACTATTTGAAATGGCCGCCATTTTTACATTTCCAATTCCATGTACCTAGCTTAATTTGTATGACCGCTACTAACGTCCGTCGTACAGACAGATATCGTGATAAAAAATCACTTTTGCGAGATTGAACTAAGATCAGGTCATTTTTTTTTTTTTATTTAACCTAACCTAACCTAGATCTGAAGTCAATTTTTTATTTTCATCTTTATTAAACATTACTATATATTTTTTTTAAACTGTCACCGTACACCAAATCTGGTGAACTTATTCTCTTGTTGTACAAACCCAAAATACTTCTAGGTCATCAACTTATAAAAAAAAAATGAAGAAAAGACATTTAGCCCTCGAAACTCGAATAGCATCAGGAACGGAAAAGAACAAAAGTTGTTCAATAGACACCTAATCCAATACTAAATGAAAAAAAGATGTATATCCAGCTAAGTTGCCTCGGAAATGCCAAGTCCGTACTCACTAAAGTGAGCCCCCGAGGGTAAATCTTGCGCATTCTTCAAATTTAACGAAAGCCTGACAATAATTACGTTCTAGAATGGACGTAAATTTATACGAGTCCAATACTACAGTACCTATTGAGAACTGTGCACATTTCACGACGCCAATCCCAACACGACTCGAGCAGCCAATAAAATTGATGAGTTTTGAACAAATTATCAACCCTTACACAACAAAGTTGTAGTGAGGGACACCAAGTTACAATGAAGACGTCAAAACGGATGTCTGGCAGCTACAATGTGTCATGAAAACAACTGGAGTGCGACCGTCACGGCTTATGACAAGCTCACACTGTAGTCCTGAAATATCATGGAGAAGTAAAGTCAAAAAGATTAGTTTTCCGTCTGTCTGTATGTGCTATATTACTTTAGAGTCACTATTTGGTATATTATGTTTAGACTTTCACACATACGATGGGTCAAGAAACCGAAGTCGTATATTTTGCTGATACTGTATATCTTTTTCGAGCTCCCCCGAGTCAAAAAAGTGTTTTTCGGAATTAAATGTGTTCCACTCTACAGCTCAAACAAAGTGGACAGATTATAACCAAATTTTGGTTGCATCTCCGCATTTTTTTTTTTACAATCTTCTTCGATAACTGAAAATTTAGGGCTACTATAATTGTATCAAGAATTTTGCTCGAGTGTAGCTTCTAAGAACACAAACAAAGCTTGTTAGATGTCATCTCCCAAAATATGGCTGTTCACGTGAAAACCAAAGTCAGCCAACGAACTGTTAAAAAACGTAATTTCTCAAAAACAGCTCAACCGATTTCATTCAAATTTTAATAAAATGTGAATATTAATCAAATACGATTTACTTTGAGAACGCGTTTATGGGACAAGCGAAGCAAGTTTAGGCCAAGCTTTTTCAAAAACGTCATTTCTCAAAAACAGCTCAACCGATTTCATTCAAATTTTAATGAAATGTGAATATTAATCAAATACGATTTACGTTGAGAACGCGTTTATGGGACAAGCGAAGCAAGTTTGGGCCAAGCTTTTTCAAAAACGTCATTTCTCAAAAACAGCTCAACCGATTTCATTCAAATTTTAATGAAATGTGAATATTAATCAAATACGATTTACTTTTGAGAACGCGTTTATGGGACAAGCGAAGCAAGTTTAGGCAAAGCTTTTTCAAAAACGTCATTTCTCAAAAACAACTCAACCGATTTCATTCAAATTTTAATGAAATGTGAATATTAATCAAATACGATTTACTTTTGAGAACGCGTTTATGGGACAAGCGAAGCAAGTTTAGACCAATTTTGTTTTTAAAACGTCATTTTTATATTGACAACTACCGAAATGACATCTTAATTGTTTTCCATTTGGTTTTAAAATATGCAACACGTTAAGGTTGCTTGAAGTCGTACTAATTATTTGATACTGGAATTAAATTTAAACTAACCTGTGATAGCGAGCAGATAAACGTAAGGTCTAAATTTCCGTATCCCTTCAGACCAACCACCACCCCATATAACCAGTTCCTAACGAGTTAATTACAATAAACAAAAGAGAGGACTAACACAGACTTTAGGCCTATTATTAAATCACTTATTTAAATATAATATATTAGCACAGCGGCGGGAAATATTTATTCCCGAGAAACACAGGAACGCCATTTCCCGAAAACTTACTCCGACATAATGATATCGAAAGCTGTACTAAATAAAATAAATTCAGGGGGATACTGCACAAGGGACACTGGTCTCTCAAAGCCTTGACAACGTAGTCTTTGCTGGCATCACAACCTGGGAAAGCCGATGCCCAGCCTCCAAGACAATATAGCCTAACCTAACCTAACCTCACCTCACATTACCTAACCTAGTGACTGTTCCTCAGAACGAGTCACCTAGTTCAAATACGTTACAAAACTGCTCCGAAAATATTGATGAAATGTGAAAGTTTATAAACTAAATCCTGATTCACAAAGGGAATGAGTTGAGTAAATGGAGGCGGGGGGAGCGCCCTCTGTTTATTTTCTACAAGTTATTGCTCCCGTTCATTGAAATCTATTCTGAGGCGGGCGTCGTTTCTTTTAATTTCACTGTTGAGAGGTTTATATCTAAGGGGTGTTTACGCTCCTCTTAGATAGGCGGCACTTTTAGTAGCCTACAGTTATGTGGTTTCAACATAAAACATTGCACTAACTTTCTCACATTATCATAAACAAAAATAAATACTAACAAATAAAAAGGTCAAGCGCGTCAATTAGGATCCGTACAGACTGTTATTTTTAAGACTTCTAAGGGGTAGTTTAAATTGTACATACATACAGAAACAAGCATGAAATTATAAAGCTCCTTGGACCCTAATAAAGAGATATTAAAGGACATACAATCCATCTTTTAATGACTATTGAATTGTTTAATGACTCGCATCTCACAAAAGCCCTTTTACAACTTATACGCTACGCATTTCTCATACAAAAAAACTATAATATATGATTTCGCACTGCATTTGAACTTTAAATACACATAACCTTTTTTTTTTAGATTTGGAGGTCACACCGTGTAATAGTAGGAGGGGGACATGATATCTGACTTTAAACTTAGCATAGCGCCAATATATTATTTTTGGTCAAATAAACGTACAAATTCCTTCTAGAAATACTTACCTCACACACATTTTTCAAATCGTTAGTTTTTGCCCCTTACCTACCCCAAGGTCATTTTTTATACCGGTATAATTCTCCTATATGTGAGACAATACAAGGTATATAAATGCAAAGTTTGAAATGTACTGTATAGGATTTATAGTCTTGTCTGTGTAGACTGGTTGCGACATACAGACAGACAGACGTATACATACGTGAAATTATTAAAAAATAGACGCTAAAAACTATTCCTCAAAACTGTCAATTTTCAAAAATTGAGCCATTTTAGAATTTTATACACAATATTTTTTTAAAGAATACAGTTTATTACCTTTAACTCTCTTTCTTCTACTATTAAAGGTACCAAACGATTTTGATCAAATTTTGTTAACATGTAGCCCCTAAAGATCCAAACAAATCGTATTTGTTGCTATCTCTAAAAAAAAAAACTGGTTCGTGTATATTAAAACATCATCTGTTACTGCCATTGCTATTTATTTGTTGCCATAGCAACGAGTTTTCTCATTGTTGACCATGTCAAACACGGGAATCTAGTAGGTGGTAAACTTGTACAGCTCATGGAGGCGCTTGGAGGGAGGGCGGTCCGGTTTGGAGTGGGGAGGTTGTTCGTAATACACTGTCTAGAAACGCACTGACGAAAGGCCACTAACTCACTCGCTCCCCCCACCACTAAAAAGTGACGAAAACCTGCCCGATGAAGATCAAGCGCCACTACATACTAAATGACCTCTAGTAGTTTAAAATTAATTGATATTTTCTTTATTCCAACTTGTCTTCACTTTTACAACGCGCATTACATTGATTCACGCCTGTAACGGAGTTTATAGGGATATTTTTTCTTTATTCCCCCCCCCCTGCAGTTTGGCTACGTACTTTCGTATCACCCTATATATCACAGTAGCTAGCTCAACTGCTCCTAATTTAGCGGAATAAGGAAATAGAAATGCACGTGCAGGCTTCACTTCGTCTCAGCTTATCTTTGTTTCTACAAACATATCAGTGTTTACATTGTGTTGTTGTTTATCTGTGTTCTGGAATGTCATCTGCAGGTCAACAACTTTAAAACACCAGATTTACCTCTCCCTCTGTTTTAGCTCTAGTTGTATACAAAAAAAAATTATGTGATTATTTACAGTTAATTTAGAAGTATGCAGCCTATCGAGAAATGACTGTGCTGAGTTCTTTTTAGCAAATTAACATTGACTCAACTTTTCCAAAAATTCAGACAAAAAATGTCAGCTTGGTAAATTCAAAAAGTGAAAATGAAGAAAACTGTCTTTAAAAAAAAAATACCGTATCTTTGACAAATAATTAAAAATTTTAATTGACTATAACTAATTTGTTTTTAGCATAGAACAAAATAAAATATATAAGATCCTTTGAAATTAAACGGGATTTAATAAAAAGAACTTTAAAACTAAGCCAAATTTTTACTTGTTAGGGGGTAAATTAAGACAAGTGTTTGAAGTACCCGGCTTTAGAAGCAGTCTTTCCTCTACGGTATGCGCGGCATTTCTTAACGTGTTGACATTTATCTCAGCTACGTTTTTAATAATTGGTTCTTCTCTTATGATTGAAGGTCTTCCTGGCCTCTTGATGTCTCCAAAGGAATCGGTGGTTTCAAATTTACTAACAAGCTTTTCATACGGACTACACTGCACGGTCCCTCAAACCGTTGCCAGTAGGAAAGTTTCCGGCTGTCAAACTGCGTTCACAGTCCTGAATCAAAGTGATGCGTCTTTGTTTAAAGTAAAGTCATGATGAAATAAACTAAATATTAATTAATTAATTGTACAAGTTTATCACCTGATTCTTTCGTTTTAATACAATACTGTAATTGTAAAAAAAAAAAAAAAAAAAAAAATCTAAAGGCATTTTGAGTTACAAATTTGAAAGTTGAACGAAAGGTCGTCTCACTCTACGCACGCGCCATCACACACAGGCGCGCAGAGTATTAGGACTGCCGTGGGCCACCCGCATAAGTTACCTACTGTGCTTCACTTGATCAAACTTTCATTTATTTAATTTGATATTTTAAAATAAAATCTATAATATATTCTACACTTCATCACAAGAAAAATGAGACCAAACCATGTATAATTTACTTTAATAGAATCCAAAATCAATAATGTTTGCTACAAAGTGTGTGAATAAACAACACCATTATCTTATCATTATCGAAAAATATGTACTTTTCTATTTTAATGAAACAAAGGAGCACAATATAATAATAATAGTATAAAACATAATTTGTACTTTATTAAAACAGTAATGTTTTCATTATACAATTTGCTGTTTTAATAAATTTAACATTTTCTCATCTAAGCAACAGTAATACAGAGAGTAATGTTAAAAACAGCAAAAAATCCCTACTAAATATTGAAAATGTTTTTAATGTAAAAACCTATTTCTATTTATAAAAACATTGTTGATTTTGGGCCATAATTCAGTAAATTATACGTTGTTTGGTCGCATTTTTCTTGTAATTATGTGTAGAATAAAAATATATTAGACTATAGATTTAATTTCAAATATTAAAAAAAAAAATTAATGTTTTACAAGTGAAGCCCAGTACGGGTGGGTTAGGTTAGGTTAGGTTACCAGACTCCCTAATCCTTGTGTGAGTGAAGGGACCCTTTGTTTCAGCCGCATTCCCAGTTTGATACCAGTGTAGCATAGTTAATTAAGACTGCGAAAAATATAATCCAATGTTTTATAATTTGTAAAACGATAAGAGATATCGAAACATTCCTGATTTCATAACGAGTGCATGACATTTACAGAGTCCTAACAATCATTATACCAATATTTTTATCAGTTTTCTGTGATTTTATGGTAATACATTTTACTTTTTACGTAATTTAAAACACTATCAGTACATACAAACTGTCCATGTTATGGACTATTGTTCTAAAGTACAGTCCCTCAAAAAACGTAACAATTGCATTACTCGACAGATTTTAACAAAACTTTTGTCAGGTTATTAAACTGCGCATAGAAGTAACACTGACGTCAGCACTTACACACAAGTGCAAGATGTTCAGATTTCCAACTTCGTTGTATTTTGTATCTGTGGTTAAATTCTTATCTGCAGCAGGATGTTGATAACCTTTCGTTGCTTTGCGGTAGGGGTGGGGGGGAGGGGCAATCTTACTTACAATGTAGCTAGAGTTAAAAAGTATAATTAGGTTTTGTGGAATTGTGATAAAACAATGACACTTTGAGTGAAGGGAATTTCCCTGTTGGAGAAAATAGTATATTTTACCTTACGAAGCAAGAAAGTGGTCCTACACGCGTGACAATTCCCTCGAGGTTGTACCCCAGCACGTTTTCCCTGAGAGTAAAGTAAGCTATTTTACTATGGTATATGCTATAAAAAGTCTATTGCTCTGCGTATATAAAGATCTAAGTCCTGCATAGTTACAAAACTACACAGATTAAAAGAGCATCCTTCATCTAATTAGTGAAACTTCTAGGCTTGTGATTTTCCCCATCACGAATAAAAAACTAACAAAAAAAACCTCCATAATCCTCAAAGTCGTCCAAAGTCAAACGTATTAGTTCATCTCTACGGCAAGCTTCTAAATACCAAATAACAACCGGTGTTGTTACCGGATGGATTGTGTAACTTGTTCTGTAGTCGAAACTTGGGTATTTTTTTAGATTTGTAACCAGTAAGGCTTTTGTGTGGTGCAAGTTCTGCAGTGAATACAAACTCAATCAAATTCACACCCAGGTGGTTAGTTTGATCCTTTCCCCATCATCGATTTTATAACTCCTTGTAACCGTAGCCCTATCCTACTTCAGTTCCCCTGATTTTATAACTCCTTGTAACCGTAGCCTTATCCTTCTTCAGTTCCCCTGATTTTATAACTCCTTGTAACCGTAGCCCTATCCTACTTCGGTTCCCCTGATTTTATAACTCCTTGTAACTGTAGCCCTATCCTACTTCAGTTCCCCTGATTTTATCACTCCTTGTAACTGTAGCCCTATCTTTCTTCAGTTCCCCTGATTTTATAATTCCTTGTAACCGTAGCCCTATCTTTTTTCAGTTCCCCTGATTTTATAACTACTTGTAACTGTAGCCCTATCTTTCTTCAGTTCCCCTGATTTTATAATTCCTTGTAACCGTAGCCCTATCTTTTTTCAGTTCCCCTGATTTTATAACTCCTTGTAACCGTAGCCCTATCTTTCTTCAGTTCCCCTGATTTTATAACTCCTTGTAACCGTAGCCCTATCCTTTTTCAGTTCCCCTGATGTTTCAAAAACCTCTACCAGATCCTGCTTGTTCCGTTTTTAGCAAGCAATGGCAACTTCCAGAAAAGTCTTCTATCTTCCACCTAACTTATTTTAGTTGCTTGGACCTGTATAGTTAACGTAGTTTTATGTATCGGTTCTGACAACTCTTGTTTTTGTACTCAAGTAACACTTGTACGTGACTTGAGTACAATAGAGACGGGTCATCTCTTAGGTGAACTTTCCTACCCTTGCCTTCACTAATCGAGCACTAAATATCTCATACTCCTTAGCTTCCAAATCCTACATTGGTGATGTCCCTTTCCATCCTCTTTAAGTCAATTCTAAAAATCCGTGACATCATTCCTGTGCCAATACGTTTGTCCTCTGTGTCCTGAGTCTCTTCATAAAAAAAAAACAAAACTTTTTCTTCCCCTAGATATGCCTACTACCCATGGTCACTTCATCTCAAGTTCCTGGGAAGTGACCAGCATCTACATTTTCCTTCACTGAAAGACAGCTTTTTAGCATACACTATTTAGACCATAAAGTGGTAGCTAAAATAATATTTGGAATCCTGTGACACATAAACATGAAGGACATTCAATTTTAAGATTCTCACGCTCCGTTAATTTTACAAAATATTTTCATTGAGACACAAAATGGCGGCTAGATGGAAAACTAAGTTTTTTGGAAATATGTTTATAACTTTTCCATTGGTTTTGAAGTGAGGAATAAGTTTTGCAACTATTTTTGAAAACACCCTGTATATAGATATTAAATCATTATAAAATTATTATACGCTTTAAAAATAGAGGGTGCACAAACTTTCTCACACAGATATTCACAATCGAAATAGAAGAATTTCTACTATCGATAAGTAACTACATCAATTCCTAAATACTTATTTAATTTCATAAAATACATTTTTATGTAGGGCCTAATTACTAAACTTCCAGTTAATAAACACCTGTTATTAGAGAAATGTGAATAACACTCAAATTGAAATCTATTCACCCAAATTTGGTTTTATTCAGTAGAGTAAAAGCCGCTTTTTAATTTTTTTTTTGTAAAGAATGCATACGGATGGACAGACATACGAAACGAAATAGAACCCTAGTTAAGTTTTTGGTATTTTTTTAATCAACAAAAAATACCCCGAAGTTTGTAAGCAGAGTTCGGAAACACCCTGTAATGTTGATTTTTTTTTTAAATATTGGGGTATCTAGAAGCCAAATTGAATCACGCTCCCCTCCCTACAAATCAGAAAGAAAAAGCTTAGATTTAAAATTAAATTGCAGTGCGAAATCATATATTATAGTTTTTTGTATGACGAATACAGTACAACTTAATTTAACCACACAATGAGAAATGCGTAGCGCGTAAGTTTTAAAAGGAGTTTTTGCGAGATGTGAAACAAACAATTCAATAGCCATTAAAAGTTGTATTCCATTTTCATTGATTTCTCTTTATTTTGGATTCATAGGACTCTTGTAATTTGACACGCGTGCCTGTACAATTCAAACTAACGCTTAAAGGACTTAACTTCATAATAATAACTGTCCCTATATGCCTACAGTTAGCAAACGCATGGCTTTTAAACCTACCTAATATGTATTCAAAAGTTATTAAAACATTTGCACTATTAGCACACCCTATATATAAACAGGTATTCCTACAGACGATGCAAATAGCCTACACTTTGCCATAATAGGCGTACGGCGGTATACTTTACTGGTGTGCCATTCATCAAATGACCGTTACCTAGCACCTACTACTTCCTCAGTATATTTTTATAATTTAATCATGTATCAACTTTATCAGACACATGGAGTTTCTCCTGATACTAACTGCGACTGCGCAATCGTTTTCAAAAATGATGTAAACATAACCTCAAAATAATACATTTATAACAGCTGATCGGCGAAAACATCTGTTATAAGAATAAAACATAAAATCATGATTTTCTCACAATAGCTTCTAACGATTTTGATCAAATTTTGCCCAAGTGTAAACAAAACATATTGGTCGTCATCTCTCTAAAAATGTTATGGGGGGGGGTTACAAGTTATTAAAATCAATTGTTTTAGAAGAGAATTATCCGGATGTCTTATAAATCGGGTACAGCACGTACTGTGCCTCTTTCAAAACATTTTCAAAGACAATGTCCACGGTTAGGTTAACACTTGGATCAAACTGAGAATTAAGTTTTTTGAGATGGGGGAGTTAGAACGTTTGTGCAATAATAATTGTGCAACATTTTATTGATTGCTCACCTTTTATTTGCAATATCTGTGACGCATCCTCCCCCTCTCCCCTCCTCACAAAATGAATGACGACAGAATATATTACCAACTTCCCGTGTTTAGATTTACAAAATGGATTAGAGGGCGTATCCATAAGGGTGAAGGAATCTTTACATTAAATCCAAGAGGGGGGGGGGTATATTGATCCAAACTTATGTTTACTGCGTATCTATAGATACAGGCTGTCATATAACTCAGGAGCATGTGGTACTGCCGGATAGGTGTCGCAAAGCAACGTAATAAATAAATACAACGAATAACAAGATCTACTGAGAGACTGTCATATAACTCAGGAGCACGAGGTACTGCCGGATAGGTGTCGCAAAGCAACGTAATAAATAAATACACCGAATAACAAGATCTACTGAGAGACTGTCATACAACTCAGGAGCATGTGGTACTGCCGGATAGCTGTCGCAAAGCAACGTAATAAATAAATACACCGAATAACAAGATCTACTGAGAGGCTGTCATATAACTCAGGAGCACGTGGTACTGCCGGATAGCTGTCGCAAAGCAACGTAATAAATAAATACACCGAATAACAAGATCTACTGAGAGACTGTCATACAACTCAGGAGCACGTGGTACTGCCGGATAGGTGTCGCAAAGCAACGTAATAAATAAATACAACGAATAACAAGATCTACTGAGAGACTGTCATACAACTCAGGAGCACGTGGTACTGCCGGATAGGTGTCGCAAAGCAACGTAATAAATAAATACACCGAATAACAAGATCTACTGAGAGACTGTCATACAACTCAGGAGCATGTGGTACTGCCGGATAGCTGTCGCAAAGCAACGTAATAAATAAATACACCGAATAACAAGATCTACTGAGAGACTGTCATACAACTCAGGAGCATGTGGTACTGCCGGATAGCTGTCGCAAAGCAACGTAATAAATAAATACACCGAATAACAAGATCTACTGAGAGACTGTCATATAACTCAGGAGCATGTGGTACTGCCGGATAGCTGTCGCAAAGCAACGTAATAAATAAATACACCGAATAACAAGATCTACTGAGAGACTGTCATACAACTCAGGAGCACGTGGTACTGCCGGATAGGTGTCGCAAAGCAACGTAATAAATAAATACACCGAATAACAAGATCTACTGAGAGACTGTCATACAACTCAGGAGCACGTGGTACTGCCGGATAGGTGTCGCAAAGCAACGTAATAAATAAATACAACGAATAACAAGATCTACTGAGAGACTGTCATATAACTCAGGAGCACGTGGTACTGCCGGATAGGTGTCTCAAAGCAACGTAATAAATAAAAACAACGAATAAAAAGATCTACTGAGAGGCTGTCATACAACTCAGGAGCATGTGGTACTGCCGGATAGGTGTCGCAAAGCAACGTAATAAATAAATACAACGAATAACAAGATCTACTGAGAGGCTGTCATACAACTCAGGAGCACGAGGTACTGCCGGATAGGTGTCGCAAAGCAACGTAATAAATAAATACACCGAATAACAAGATCTACTGAGAGGCTGTCATACAACTCAGGAGCATGTGGTACTGCCGGATAGCTGTCGCAAAGCAACGTAATAAATAAATACACCGAATAACAAGATCTACTGAGAGGCTGTCATACAACTCAGGAGCATGTGGTACTGCCGGATAGCTGTCGCAAAGCAACGTAATAAATAAATACACCGAATAACAAGATCTACTGAGAGGCTGTCATATAACTCAGGAGCACGTGGTACTGCCGGATAGCTGTCGCAAAGCAACGTAATAAATAAATACACCGAATAACAAGATCTACTGAGAGACTGTCATACAACTCAGGAGCACGTGGTACTACCGGATAGGTGTCGCAAAGCAACGTAATAAATAAATACAACGAATAACAAGATCTACTGAGAGACTGTCATATAACTCAGGAGCACGTGGTACTGCCGGATAGGTGTCTCAAAGCAACGTAATAAATAAAAACAACGAATAAAAAGATCTACTGAGAGGCTGTCATACAACTCAGGAGCATGTGGTACTGCCGGATAGGTGTCGCAAAGCAACGTAATAAATAAATACAACGAATAACAAGATCTACTGAGAGGCTGTCATACAACTCAGGAGCATGTGGTACTGCCGGATATGTGTCGCAAAGCAACGTAATAAATAAATACAACGAATAACAAGATCTACTGAGAGACTGTCATATAACTCAGGAGCACGTGGTACTGCCGGATAGGTGTCTCAAAGCAACGTAATAAATAAAAACAACGAATAAAAAGATCTACTGAGAGGCTGTCATACAACTCAGGAGCATGTGGTACTGCCGGATAGGTGTCGCAAAGCAACGTAATAAATAAATACAACGAATAACAAGATCTACTGAGAGGCTGTCATACAACTCAGGAGCATGTGGTACTGCCGGATATGTGTCGCAAAGCAACGTAATAAATAAATACAACGAATAACAAGATCTACTGAGAGGCTGTCATACAACTCAGGAGCATGTGGTACTGCCGGATAGGTGTCGCAAAGCAACGTAATAAATAAATACACCGAATAACAAGATCTACTGAGAGGCTGCCATATAACTCAGGAGCACGTGGTACTGCCGGATAGCTGTCGCAAAGCAACGTAATAAATAAATACAACGAATAACAAGATCTACTGAGAGACTGTCATACAACTCAGGAGCATGTGGTACTGCCGGATAGGTGTCGCAAAGCAACGTAATAAATAAATACAACGAATAACAAGATCTACTGAGAGACTGTCATATAACTCAGGAGCATGTGGTACTGCCGGATAGCTGTCGCAAAGCAACGTAATAAATAAATACAACGAATAACAAGATCTACTGAGAGACTGTCATATAACTCAGGAGCATGTGGTACTGCCGGATAGGTGTCGCAAAGCAACGTAATAAATAAATACAACGAATAACAAGATCTACTGAGAGGCTGTCATACAACTCAGGAGCATGTGGTACTGCCGGATAGGTGTCGCAAAGCAACGTAATAAATAAATACAACGAATAACAAGATCTACTGAGAGACTGTCATATAACTCAGGAGCATGTGGTACTGCCGGATAGGTGTCGCAAAGCAACGTAATAAATAAATACAACGAATAACAAGATCTACTGAGAGACTGTCATATAACTCAGGAGCATGTGGTACTGCCGGATAGCTGTCGCAAAGCAACGTAATAAATAAATACAACGAATAACAAGATCTACTGAGAGGCTGTCATACAACTCAGGAGCATGTGGTACTGCCGGATATGTGTCGCAAAGCAACGTAATAAATAAATACAACGAATAACAAGATCTACTGAGAGACTGTCATATAACTCAGGAGCACGTGGTACTGCCGGATAGCTGTCGCAAAGCAACGTAATAAATAAATACAACGAATAACAAGATCTACTGAGAGACTGTCATACAACTCAGGAGCATGTGGTACTGCCGGATAGGTGTCGCAAAGCAACGTAATAAATAAATACAACGAATAACAAGATCTACTGAGAGACTGTCATATAACTCAGGAGCACGTGGTACTGCCGGATAGCTGTCGCAAAGCAACGTAATAAATAAATACAACGAATAACAAGATCTACTGAGAGACTGTCATATAACTCAGGAGCATGTGGTACTGCCGGATAGGTGTCGCAAAGCAACGTAATAAATAAATACAACGAATAACAAGATCTACTGAGAGACTGTCATATAACTCAGGAGCACGTGGTACTGCCGGATAGGTGTCTCAAAGCAACGTAATAAATAAAAACAACGAATAAAAAGATCTACTGAGAGGCTGTCATACAACTCAGGAGCATGTGGTACTGCCGGATAGGTGTCGCAAAGCAACGTAATAAATAAATACAACGAATAACAAGATCTACTGAGAGGCTGTCATACAACTCAGGAGCATGTGGTACTGCCGGATATGTGTCGCAAAGCAACGTAATAAATAAATACAACGAATAACAAGATCTACTGAGAGACTGTCATATAACTCAGGAGCACGTGGTACTGCCGGATAGGTGTCTCAAAGCAACGTAATAAATAAAAACAACGAATAAAAAGATCTACTGAGAGGCTGTCATACAACTCAGGAGCATGTGGTACTGCCGGATAGGTGTCGCAAAGCAACGTAATAAATAAATACAACGAATAACAAGATCTACTGAGAGGCTGTCATACAACTCAGGAGCATGTGGTACTGCCGGATATGTGTCGCAAAGCAACGTAATAAATAAATACAACGAATAACAAGATCTACTGAGAGGCTGTCATACAACTCAGGAGCATGTGGTACTGCCGGATAGGTGTCGCAAAGCAACGTAATAAATAAATACACCGAATAACAAGATCTACTGAGAGGCTGCCATATAACTCAGGAGCACGTGGTACTGCCGGATAGCTGTCGCAAAGCAACGTAATAAATAAATACAACGAATAACAAGATCTACTGAGAGACTGTCATACAACTCAGGAGCATGTGGTACTGCCGGATAGGTGTCGCAAAGCAACGTAATAAATAAATACAACGAATAACAAGATCTACTGAGAGACTGTCATATAACTCAGGAGCATGTGGTACTGCCGGATAGCTGTCGCAAAGCAACGTAATAAATAAATACAACGAATAACAAGATCTACTGAGAGACTGTCATATAACTCAGGAGCATGTGGTACTGCCGGATAGGTGTCGCAAAGCAACGTAATAAATAAATACAACGAATAACAAGATCTACTGAGAGGCTGTCATACAACTCAGGAGCATGTGGTACTGCCGGATAGGTGTCGCAAAGCAACGTAATAAATAAATACAACGAATAACAAGATCTACTGAGAGACTGTCATATAACTCAGGAGCATGTGGTACTGCCGGATAGGTGTCGCAAAGCAACGTAATAAATAAATACAACGAATAACAAGATCTACTGAGAGACTGTCATATAACTCAGGAGCATGTGGTACTGCCGGATAGCTGTCGCAAAGCAACGTAATAAATAAATACAACGAATAACAAGATCTACTGAGAGGCTGTCATACAACTCAGGAGCATGTGGTACTGCCGGATATGTGTCGCAAAGCAACGTAATAAATAAATACAACGAATAACAAGATCTACTGAGAGACTGTCATATAACTCAGGAGCACGTGGTACTGCCGGATAGCTGTCGCAAAGCAACGTAATAAATAAATACAACGAATAACAAGATCTACTGAGAGACTGTCATACAACTCAGGAGCATGTGGTACTGCCGGATAGGTGTCGCAAAGCAACGTAATAAATAAATACAACGAATAACAAGATCTACTGAGAGACTGTCATATAACTCAGGAGCACGTGGTACTGCCGGATAGCTGTCGCAAAGCAACGTAATAAATAAATACAACGAATAACAAGATCTACTGAGAGACTGTCATATAACTCAGGAGCATGTGGTACTGCCGGATAGGTGTCGCAAAGCAACGTAATAAATAAATACAACGAATAACAAGATCTACTGAGAGACTGTCATACAACTCAGGAGCATGTGGTACTGCCGGATAGGTGTCGCAAAGCAACGTAATAAATAAATACAACGAATAACAAGATCTACTGAGAGACTGTCATATAACTCAGGAGCACGTGGTACTGCCGGATAGGTGTCTCAAAGCAACGTAATAAATAAAAACAACGAATAAAAAGATCTACTGAGAGGCTGTCATACAACTCAGGAGCACGTGGTACTGCCGGATAGGTGTCGCAAAGCAACGTAATAAATAAATACAGCGAATAAACAAGATCTACTGAGAGACTGTCATATAACTCAGGAGCATGTGGTACTGCCGGATAGGTGTCGCAAAGCAACGTAGTAAATAAATACAACGAATAAGAAGATCTACCCACAAATTATGAGTTACCGAAATATTGAAAAACCATCCGGAGATAGGCTACACATAAACCGGAAAAAAAATCCAACCTTTGCTTTCGGTTAGTGTACAGACAACAAAATAAATCTACTTTTCTGGAGTGCACCCCCTCTCCTCTCCTACAAAATGTTCTGTTCTAACTTAACCCAACTTAACTTATAAGTTCTACACCCTGACAGTAAGCAAAACGAACAATTTCTCATTGTCACACACACGATTTGAAAGCGTTGAGCGAGAGATTTTGTGTTGGACAACTTTGCAAACAATTTGTTCAAATCTTTGTAGTCTAGAGCGATCTGGCGTCAGTCCAACGTGGAAAAATGCTAAACATAGCGAAGCCAGCCGTTTTAATTGCATCATTTACGCCAAATAAATGTGAATTTCCAGTTGAGGGTCATTCAGGCTCGTAACTGTGCATATGTGAAAATAGCATTACAGAGTAGCCTACTGAATAGCCTTGGAACTAAAATAACTGAAATGAGTCGAATCGAATACATATGTCTATTAAATCATTGTTTCCCCTTGTTTTTTTAAAGGGGGACAACCCTTTCGGTTATAGAATGAAACAAGTTTATTGATGCCATTATGGTACATTTATCAAGTCCGAACCTCTAAAAGTTGGTTTCTTGGACCTTGTTAAACTGTATTGGTAGATCAAGCAGTCTTATCCAGTAGGGTAAGTTTGTTTAAAACAGTTTTCTGAACCTCGTAATTGTTTATATCACTACTTTTTTGACATCGGTTAAACCGTTAATGTGTAAAAATCGTCACTCGTTTATTGCGTGTCAGTATCGAGGTCCAAGCTGCTCGTACGAGGAGGTGCTTCCACTCGTTATGCTCGTCTCGGCGGCTCGATCCTACCCGATTTCGTAATCACATTTTCTTGGGAGGTCAGGATTGGAAATTACATTTGACAATTAAGGTGCTCCGATGTATTGTTGATGAAGAAATGACAACTTGGATAGGGATTTGAAAATAGACACGGTTAGAGAAGAAATAAAAAAGCAAGCAAGCACAGACAACGCATTGAACAACATGAGCATCCGGAGATACGCAGATTGATGGATACAACTGGTTTAATTAGAAGACTGAAACGAATAAAACCATTGGACTTAATGGACTTTAGACATTAAGGGAGTAATGACCAATGGGTTATTTTCCCTCAAGGTGTATATATTATTAAATGTAAATTACTAGATGGGTTTATACTCAGTTGTAATAAAAAAATAAATAGCCTAAATAAAAAAAAAAAAATTGACAATAACTTGGCTATTTGCCATGGTAGAGACGCGAGGTTGGTCCTTACGTACATACAACGACGCTAAACGGATTTGTTTAATTACTTTTTCTGTTTCCCAGCGCTTTATTAAACTTCGCGTACACTAGGTATGTTAAAAAAATGAAATAGTCTGACCCTAACCCTCGAATGCTTTGGTCAGAAAAGAACAAAAGTTGGCCAAAAGAGACTTCATAAGAGAAATGAAATAGAGGGATTCAAACTAAAGGTGTAGATCCAGCTAGGGTCCTTCGGACTTACCGCCCATATCCGACTGTCTAAGCAGTGCTCTCAGTCCAAATGAGTCAACAAATTTTAATCAAATTTGATATTTTGACCACTTTTCAAGGATCCAATTCGACTCTCAAAATTTCCGCGTAATCAAAGAACACAACACAAAATTGACATTATCTCAAAATCGTTTATAACGATTTTGATTAAATTTCTGCCGAATGTTACATGTAAATACTACAAAACGTATCGATCACTGAATATGTCCGTTCGATTATAACAGAGGATATAAAACCACGAGCGTTGTTCGTCGCCTATATCTCAAAATGAAGCCGAACTATTTCGAGGAAATGGTAAAATGTATAGCTGTCCCAAATCGCAAGTAAAACAAATGACAATTCGTAAAGTTTAAAAAAAAAAAACCAAAACCAACACTTCACAGCTCAGGGTTCATTTTGGTATTTTGAAAATTACCCACGTGTCGTTTTGTTATTTTACTCACGATTTAGTACAAAGGTGTGTAGTATTTTCACAAAAATTTCATTCAAATCGAATTGGAATTTGTCGACAGATGGCTACAAGTACTTACCGTAGGTGCTCTATTTTATCTAAATTTAATCAAAATCGCTTTAGCCGATTTTGAGAAGATCAGAATTACGATGTTATTGCAGCTTATCTACCCGAGTTATTACAATAAAACAACGCTTAGGCCTCTACCAAAACCCACACGACTTTTATCTAGCGCCAACAAATCTTTGTTAAAAAAAAGAAAGAGAGGGGGGGAGTCCAAATTTACTACGTTTGTCAAACTTACTTCGTAATAAAATGATTAAGTAAAAAATAAAACAAAACACAAACCCCAAGCCATCGAATACTCCAATAACGTCAGGGTTCTGAGAAGAACAAGAGTTGGTTAAAAGAGACCTGATAGGGATTTGAATGCACGGAACGTCAGGCTTTTTGAAGTGGTGCTGGCCTCTTTAATAAATCTTCAGTAAATTTTATCAAGTTCCAACAAACAGATTGCTCCAGCTGCTATGTATCTAGGTCGGTGTCCCGCATAAACCCACCAACACTCGCCTCTCACTAATCCAAGGTTTTCTGTGATAGGCTACTACGACTGGAAAGGTCATATTATGTTTCTAGAGTCGAGTCGACACGCAATTTGCGATGTGACGCTTTCGACTTTGGAATTAATGCGCATCCATTCAAACTGCGCAAAATTATGGGAAATATTTAGAAACCGTTTCAAAATGGCGTCATTTTGATTTAGGCCCTACACCATTTTCCCTTTCCAATATTTACCGAGAAGGTTGTATATCGATTTTGTTTTTACACAGTAGCCTACACGTTTTTACGCCCACCGAAAAAAAAATTTTTTTTCGTCATACTGCTTCAAAAAGAGCTGTTTTCAATACACACATTGAGATGCTAAGGTTGTTCTTTTAGTCCTAGGAGCTGAGGACTAAAACTAGGAGCTGTATAGGACTAGGAGGTCGAGGTCATCAGCTGTTACTTCGCTTATACGAATTAATTAACGATTGTAAAGCATCTATAAAAACAAGCGATACTCTCGATTGTAAATAACCTTTACAACAGCTGGTACCATCGATTTGAAGGCAAATAGGTTATAACATTTTAGTTTTTGTGAAATTGTTTTCTTATATTATTTGCAGTATAACGAAAAATATAATTCATCTTTTGGACTAAAAGAAGCTTTTCGATCCTCGCTCATTTTCCGATTTAAACTTGAGCTTGTATCGAAAAGCTTCACTTTTGGTCCTAGCGATGAAATATACTATTTTAGGTTCGAAGGTAAAATAAACAACTCTTATAAATTCACGAACTTGTCTGTCTGTCTGTAAGTCGGGAACCAGTCCACAGAGACAAAACGGTTATATTCTTTTTACTGTCCCACATATTATAACGGTAACAAAAAACGACATTGGGGTAGCCTATTTAAAGGGTAAAAATTATCCATTGTAAAAAAAAAATGGTTTGGTAATATTATGTGTGGAGTAGTATTAAATGAAACTAGAAGTTATTTTGATTACGAATACGTATGTTAATTTGACAAAGAATGTAATGTGTTGGCAGCGATAAGTCAAATTAAGAATGTCAGATATCATAGCCCCCCCACCCCCACTCCTCCTTTTAACATAAACATAGCGTGACCTACAAATCTGATATTTTTTAACGAAAAACATAACTTCGATTTTTGACGTGTCACACCCTCAGGGGCTCACAATCCCGAGGGAATCTAGCTGGATTTACACCTTGTTCATGTTGTCTTGGGGTAGATCCCTCTCTTTCATCTTATGTCTTGATAAACTGTTCATCTTTTCCGACTTTGATGGTATTAGATAGTTTCTAGGAGTCTCCATTTTATGATCATATCTTCTTTTTTAAGATCCGTAGGTAAAACAAAGGACCATTATAATTTCACGCGAGTGTCTGTCTGTCTGTCTGTAAGTCGCAACCAGTCTACACAGACAAGACGATAAATCTTATACATTTCAAACTTTACATTTATATTGTCCCACATATAATAAAAATATAGCAGTGTCAAATAAATAACTTTGGATTAGTTAAGGGGCAAAACTGTCAGGTTGAGAATTTTTTTTTTTTGATTTTTTAATATTACAGTGTGGGAAAACTAGAAGTTAATCTGATTACAAATAGGTTGTTTATTTGACGAAAAAATTAATATGTTGCCGCTAGACTCAATTTTAAAGTGTTCATATCACCCCCCCCCCCCCATCAACTTAAAACACGATTCGACCAATAAGTCTGAAATAAATTATCTGCATTTGAAATTAAATCTTACCCTACTAGGTAAGACCCCTTGATCTACAATATAACATTTCAAGGCCAATGAAATCAACGTTTGGACATTACAAAAAATGATCAGTGATCTGCTGCTATTATATTACAGTACGATTCAACTTGTTTTAAATTCATTCTTTCCACAAACAATTAATTTCTTCTTTACATAAGCAACTTGTCACAATCAAACCGCTCTACAAACGTTTCCAGCTCGTGCATAATAATTACTCGGTAATAGTGTATTTTAAAGGACATTTCCTTTCACACAAGTTGAGAGCATGCGCAAACAGGTTTCTGAGTCATACACAGATAGGATTACACTACAGGTAACTTCCTAGAAATATAGGGACATGTGCGCCGTCTGCCGGTGATTTTATAAACAAATATTTAAATTAAGATACCTACCCTACCCGCCTACTGACAACGCACAAAGAAAATATGAAATTTGGCAACTATGTAAATTACTACAGGGCAATTTGAATGTAGAGTTTTTACAAAAATATACGTAGTGTTTTAGACAGTTTTGGGTAGACGCAATCCAAAATTATACAGCTTTTAATTTATATATATATATATATATATATGTGTGTGTGTGTGTGTGTGTGTGTGTGTGTGTGTGTAATAGGCCTATCGGTAGTTTTCAGTTTTTGGGGGATATACCGAAGGAGTGTCTAAGACCAAAAACGTGGTCTTTCGAATGATGTATATACAGGGCACTACAGTCGAAACTAGTGGGCATATTTTGGTCACACCTTAGTGACTTAAAAGACATAATTTTTCAAAAACAGCACGACCGATTTCGTTCAAATTTTTACAAAAAAAACTCCCCACAGCTCAGAAAGAATTGGTGAAAACAAAAATGAACCTTGACTCCGGTCATTTAAAAGTATGACTTTAATCAGATTCAATCTACAGTATGACGTAATTTTAATATGTACGAGTATTCAATACGACGCGACGTCCAAGGTTCTTGTTTTACTTTTTGATCGACAACTACCGATCTAATCAATTTTTTAAAAACAGTTTTTGATTTGGTTTTGGGTTTCTTCCCAATTTATTACGGTAAAACATCGAAGGAGTGGTGTGTGCTATGGATAGTACCTCTAGTGAGAGATTTGATTGACAGGTTTGGGTTAGTACAGTACCACGATCACTCATATTAAAAGTGCTGTTATTTTGAAATATTTAATAATCCCCTAACAATAAACACATGTTTGGATTGTAGTGTTGTTACAAGCCGTGTAAACCTACTGGGCTTCAGATCTATAAAGAGTCACAATGATTGTGGCTTGTAGCCAACTATCTACCAAGCGTTATATAATCTTTAATTTGACACCCTTCGGAAATACTAAAATTGGAGAAATTAGCGTAGAAAAATATTGTCACTTTTTTTATAGAAAAAAAAAGTTTCAGTCATCATTGCCTTAGAAAAGAATATGAAGTAAAGATTCGAATACTCAAGAGAGAACTGCTGATGTAAAGATAGGTAAAAAAGGGATCTACAAAGTGTCAAACATGCGCTAAAACCATATAATCTTATATAAAAAATAATGAAATAAAAAAACCAAGCCCAATAACAGTCGGACATGTAATTGCATAAACTATTTAATTGCTTACTTAACTTATTCTACACTATTACCTGACTCAGCTTACACTAAATTCTAGCAAGTTTTTATTTGATGCACAAACTATTTGTAGTCCTACATTACAGTCTGTATGAAGTAACCTGTCTCCTGACCCTTCGACTACCTGGGACAGGCCCGGGCCATTCACGTCGCCCGCAGTTGTTTACCTAATTAGTCGCCTATAAGCTTCCCCACTAGCTTAAGTAACTTTTTTACCTAAATCATAATTTCCGAAATGTTATCAAATATTTGAAAAGTACATAAAAAAATAAGATCAACGATACTAAACAAGGGCAAATTTGATAAAAACTAACAATATAGAGGTAATAAGAAATATAGAAGTAGTCTGTTTAAATCTTGTAATAATAAAGTTGGTTTTATGTAACAATATGACAATGAAATTACAAATTTGCCCTTGTTTAGTATCGTTGATCTTATTTTTTTATGTACTTTTCAAATATTTGATAACATTTCGGAAATTATGATTTAGGTAAAAAAGTTACTTAAGCTAGTGGGGAAGCTTATAGGCGACTAATTAGGTAAACAACTGCGGGCGACGTGAATGGCCCGGGCCTGTCCCAGGTAGTCGAAGGGTCAGGAGACAGGTTACTTCATACAGACTGTAGTATTAACACATCATAGACTACACCCTAATTACATTTTCATCTTTATTCAACAATGACAAATCCCCTCCTGAAAATATTACAAACGTCGAATGTAGCCTACATTTAGTTACAACTTTAACTAAACGGGTAGGTTTATGAAACAATAACCAAGAATAAAAAACAGTCTTAAATTTGTGTACAGAATCCAAAAACAAAGTAAAAATACAGGGTCTTTTTAAGTAAATATAAAAAAGTGGCAATTTTAATACAATAATTTTGCGATAAAAGAATCACCCTGTATATTGAACCGTTGACCGGCATCATTATGAACTCCTATTGCTTTATTCTAAAGCACACATATGTTTCCTTATTACAGTTTGTAAGAAACATCTCAAAGAAGGAAAAACAAACCAATCCGTTTACTTGCGTCACAACAGTTATAATATACAGGGTGATTCAGTCATCATCGTCCTATATATAGAAAAAAACCATAAAATACTCTAATAGCGTCTGGGACAGAAGAGAACAAGAGTTGGTCAAGAGAGGCCTAATAGGAAAGATTAAAGATCTAATCCAAAGCGAGATGCCTACATCCAGGTAGGTTGCTCGGAATTGCCAATCCCGTAGTCCTGAGGGTGAAGAAAGTTTCAAAAACTTATTTTGCATTTCAAAATGGCGACCGTTGAAAATATGTCGTTTATCTCAAAAACCGTTAATTTACAAAATATTTTCCCTTTTCAACGGTAAATTAAAAAAAAAAAATTCTATAGATCAAGATAATACCGAGTTATCAACAAAAAATTAATTTCTTCGTAATTATGGTCTGAAACACCCAGAATGCTATCCTACCTACACAGGAAGGTTAGGCACCTTCACATACAGGGTGTTACAAAAAGGTTGGGCTGGCTATGCATTTTCATATTCTATGTGTGATTCTAAGCTGAAAAAGAAGAATAATTTTTTTTCAATTTCCATTTTGTTTAGCAGCTAGACGACTTTTTTTTTCTTTATTTATTTTTTTTTTTTTTTTACAAAAAGTTCAAATTTGGAATACGCATTTTCTATGTTACGATTTACAAGTGTACCAAATACAAAGAATTTATTTTTATAATTTTCAAAATGGCGGCGGTTACAAATTTTAAAAAAATAAAAATACTTTGTATCTTGTACTTGTTTTGTAAAGTTAACGGTTTTCACGATATTCCACGTAAAAAATTTGTAACGGCCGCCATTTTTAAAATTATAAAAATAAATTCTTTGTATTTGGTACACTTGTAAATCGTAACATGTAAAATGCTTATTCCAAATTTGAACTCGATATCTTATCTATTTCCAGAGTTACAGTGAGTTTTTGTAAAAAAACAAAATGGCGTCTAGCTGCTAAACAAAGTGGAAATTGAAAAAAAAAAAAGTATTCTCTATTTTCAGCTTAGAATGACACTTAGAACATGAAAATGTATAGCCAGCCCAACCTTTTTGTAACACCCTATATATGTACTCATCAATTTATTTTAAAATGTACGAGTCATCATTGAGGTTTAGTACTGTGAAAACTCATATTAAAATATTAGGCTAAATATGAATAGAGCTAACATATGCTACAATTAATTGTTGTTTACAAGTGGGGGCTAAGACACTTCGAGTTTGGAAACTGCTTGTGGTGGAGTTTAGCCAACTTACCGAACGTTGTGAAATCGTTAGGCCTAATTTATCCGCCTCTACAGACACGAAATGTAGACAACGAAGCAGAATTAATTACCTGTATACGTTACTACACTTCCTGGTCCTAATATATATATTTTTAAAACCAAATTCAATCCAAGCCCACAAACCGTCCACACTGTATTTCCGATCAACCAACCAAATTTTACTAATGGTACTAAAGCCTAATAGACATTTTACAGTATCTAGATATCAACGCTACCAAGAAAGGAAATCACAATCCCGAGGTCCTAGCTGGATCTACACCTTTCGTCGTGTAATTCTTGTCTTATCGTTTTTCCTATCAGGTGTCTCGCTTAACCAAATCTTGTTCCCTTTCTAAACTGGCGCTGTTAGAGTATTAGATGACGGGGGGGGGGGGGTCTTTCTTTTATTTAAGTTCGCTTTTACACAAAACAATAACTATTTTACATATTGTAAATTTGCAAATAATCCAAAACTTTTAAAACGCCAGCATCTGATATATAGAGAGCCTAACTATAACTTGTCGGACCGGTTTAGCTCGTACACTTTTCAAGAACGTAGAAATCGGTTTGGCAGTGATCCCAGTAATCAAGTTACAGGTGGCAGTGGGAGGGAGAGGCAGATGGTTGTTTTAAATCAGGTTAGACATCATCAAGTCAAGAAGATTGTTTTAATTTGCAAAATGTCCAACTCTTATACATTCGAAACATTTGATGATTAGCCTATTTATTTATATACCTACTGGTAAATTTAGGATTGGGTCAGGTTAGGTACCAACTCGCAAAAAAGAAAAATGTCTACCTTCGTTTTTGACTCATCTTCACGTTTCATTTCCTCGGGGGAAAACAAAATTTACCCTTCAAGGCCAAGATGAATGAGAGGTTTTTCGCTTTTACGCTCAAAAACCCAATTTTTCTGTATAACAATTTAAAAGATTTGATTTGTATTACATTGTATGATCGGGCTGGGTAAGTGCCATGATGGTTCCCAACAAGTTGTTGTTAACTTTGGCCTGTTTAGTTAGGTTAGGTTAAGTTAGGTCGGGTTAGGTTAGGTCGGGTTAGGTTAGATTTAGTTAGGTTAGGTTAGGTCGGGTTAGGTTAGGTAGGGTTTGGTTAGGTTAGGTAGGGTTAGGTTAGGTTAGGTCGGGTTAGGTTAGGTTTAGTTAGGTTAGGTCTATTTGTTTTCAAATTTAGAAGTCTACGAACGTTTGTACAATATTTTTTCACCAAACATTTTGGTTAGCAGGACTAGGCTACACATAGGCCTTAATACGAATTTTATAAACCACTAACACATGTTTTCAGGACTACGATCTATGCACATTTTACCACAAGAACGCTTATATTACCCTATTAGCAGAAAATAATTCTTACAACTTACACCGTCATTACTTCACAAAGTATAAAGAACCTAACCTATAAAAAAGAAGGATATTAAAATCCGGTTTTAAAATAATGTTATTACTCAACCAAAATCCCTCATTACTATTTCCCGGACGTTATAATTTTATCAGGAATCAGTAAGGCGTAATATGTAGTAATTTGATTTCATCATACAAACAGAGTTGGTTTTGGTCAAGGGCGCAAGAAATCTAGTCCCTCTCTCCCTCGAACTATGAAGGGGGGAAAAGGATAATTATTTTCAAAGAAGGGTGTGAGTCATTATTATAGTGTGTGTTGTGAAAGATGAACAAATGCACATGTCATATAGCATGTACTGTGAAAGATGAACATAGATCGTAGTAAAAAAGCTGTTACAATATTAAACTACAAACTAGAACGAAAGCAGCTGGAACTGCGCAGAAGATATGCGCGTTCATTTTAAGAGGTAAGATGTAATCGTAACCTCAAAATAAGCTAGCAATAAATGTATAAACTTTAATGTAATAGCAGATATTTCTTGTTGAAACTCCATATTCAGGATAAATAAAGCAAAAGCTTAAAGTTTCAAATATTTTAATAGTATGAATGAGCGAAACAGTTGTAGGCGAAACAATGAAAGGCGAAACAATTGTAGCTCATTCATACTATTAAAATATTTGAAACTTTAAGCTTTTGCTTTATTTATCCATAAATGTATAACATCAGAAATATCACATGGTAATTATACCGACAGCTCTTTTCGCCAACAGATATTTTGAAATCCACATAAAATTATACAAGCTTTATCAATATGATGAACAATATTAACCAGTACTAAACAGGGTAGAACAATAAATAAATAAAGTAAAAGGGAGTTCTTTACCAAGATAGAGGATAGAAACATAGATCTAAATTTCATTTTACACCCACATCTATAAGTAAAATAGGCCTTAAGTCAAAAGTAAATTAAAAGTTTAAATAGTTATGGTTTCGTTATTTGTTGCCCAATTCTCGATAAAAAAACCTTTTTTGTATCCAGATATGCATGGTATTTTAGTAAAACGTCAGCTGTTATTGTCATTATTTATTTGTTGCCATAGCAACAAGATTTCTCATTGTTGACTAATTTACAAAACAGGAATCTAGTAAGTGGTAAACTTGTAGTTGTTTACAGTGGCGGCTTACTCATAAGGACTCTCGGACGCCCCCCCCCCCAATGATAATATTATTTTAATAATGTAAATAACTATATGTATTTAATTCTGTGGAGATAAATGAATTATGAATTGCCGCTATGGATTTCACCATCATTTGTAGCGGAAGTTTTACAATATAAAATATTTGACGAATGTATTCTGGAGTTCGGACGGTGGCCAGAGCGTCCCAGTTTCATTGCATTTAGTCATATGGGGCAAGCAGCAGACAGAGCTGAGGGTGCCGTGACGTCATTTACACAGCGTGTAATGGGCTTCTAGGGCAGAGTCCGAAGCTGCGCGCGCAGACATCAGTCAGTGAAGCCACCATAAATTAGATGTTCCGCATTACTAAAAACCTTGTTTTCGATGGGCAAAATAAGTTGGCGCAACTGTTCTAAATAGTGTCTCGCCACTCACACGAGTTGTTTGTTTATGTTTTTAAGTTTGTGAATTATGAATGTTAAGTGAATGATAACATGCCTTCCCTTACATGTATAAAATAAAACAGAGCCCTCCCATTGCCCTTAACCATCGGCCGCTACTGGTTGTTTACAAATAATTATTTTTTTAAAATTCCACCACGACTTTTTACCTTTACAGATCGTGCCATTGTAGCCCCATATGAAAAGCTTGTTAGTAAATTTGAAACCACCGGGTCTGTTAGGAACATCAAGAGGCCAGGAAAACCATTAATCTTAAGATAAAAAATTGCTGTTGCTGAATTTTTAGAAGAAAGAAAAAGTTATATCTCAAATAAGAAAAGACTATTGCTTCTCCAAGAAGAAAATGGCAGCCACTTCGAGAAGGCCTGTCTTAATAATCCTGACTAGTAAAAAATTAGGCTTAATTTGGTTTAGATTTTTAAATTAAATTAAATATTAAATTCCAAAGGAATGTGTACTTTATTTTGTTCTATGTTAAAAAATAAATAAATTACAGTCAAATAAGGTTTTAACTTACTTTTGAAAGATCTAATAAATTTAGGTTGCACTAAACATCAGTAAAGAAAATTGTGTTTGACACAGAATGTAAACTGAGATCTAAAGTTAGTCACACTCACTAAACTACAGGAGGTTTTTTGTGACACAGAATTTAAACATAGATTTGAAGTCAGGTTACACCAACTTTTTATAACTCAACCCAAAGAAAATAGTCCATGAAACAGAATGTAAACTGAGATCTAAAATTAGTCACACTCACCAAACAACAGGAAGTAATTTGTGACACAGAATATAAACATTGATCTAAAGTCAGGCAAGACCCACATTCTATAACTCAACCCAAAGAAAATTGTCCATGAAACAGAATGTAAACTGAGATCTAAAATTAGTAACACTCACCAAACAACAGGAAGTAATTTGTGACAAAGAATATAAACATTGATCTGAAGTCAGGCAAGACCCACATTCTATAACTCAACCCAAAGAAAATTGTCCAGGAAACAGAATGTAAACTGAGATCTATAGTTAGTCACACTCACCAAACAACAGGAAGTAATTTGTGACACAAAATATAAACATTGATCTGAAGTCAGGCAAGACCCACATTCTATAACTCAACCCAAAGAAAATTGTCCATGAAACAGAATGTAAACTGAGATCTATAGTTAGTCACACTCACCAAACAACAGGAAGTAATTTGTGACACAGAATATAAACATTGATCTGAAGTCAGGCAAGACCCACATTCTATAACTCAACCCAAAGAAAATTGTCCATGAAACAGAATGTAAACTGAGATCTATAGTTAGTCACACTCACCAAACAACAGGAAGTAATTTGTGACACAAAATATAAACATTGATTTGAAGTCAGGCAAGACCCACATTCTATAACTCAAACCAAAGAAAATAGTCCATGAAACAGAATGTAAACTGAGATCTAAAATTAGTCACACTCACCAAACAACAGGAAGTAATTTGTGACACAGAATATAAACATTGATCTGAAGTCAGGCAAGACCCACATTCTATAACTCAACCCAAAGAAAATTGTCCATGAAACAGAATGTAAACTGAGATCTAAAATTAGTCACACTCACCAAACAACAGGAAGTAATTTGTGACACAGAATATAAACATTGATCTGAAGTCAGGCAAGACCCACATTCTATAACTCAACCCAAAGAAAATTGTCCATGAAACAGAATGTAAACTGAGATCTAAAATTAGTCACACTCACCAAACAACAGGAAGTAATTTGTGACACAGAATATAAACATTGATCTGAAGTCAGGCAAGACCCACATTCTATAACTCAACCCAAAGAAAATTGTCCATGAAACAGAATGTAAACTGAGATCTATAGTTAGTCACACTCACCAAACAACAGGAAGTAATTTGTGACACAGAATAGCCTATAAACATTGATCTAAAGTCAGGCAAGACCCACATTCTATAATTCAACCCAAAGAAAATTGTCCATGAAACAGAATGTAAACTGAGATCTATAGTTAGTCACACTCACCAAACAACAGGAAGTAATTTGTGACACAGAATAGCCTATAAACATTGATCTAAAGTCAGGCAAGACCCACATTCTATAACTCAACCCAAAGAAAATTGTCCATGAAACAGAATGTAAACTGAGATCTATAGTTAGTCACACTCACCAAACAACAGGAAGTAATTTGTGACACAGAATAGCCTATAAACATTGATCTAAAGTCAGGCAAGACCCACATTCTATAATTCAACCCAAAGAAAATTGTCCATGAAACAGAGTGTAAACTGAGATCTAAAATTAGTCACACTCACCAAACAACAGGAAGTAATTTGTGACACAGAATATAAACATTGATCTAAAGTCAGGCAAGACCCACATTCTATAACTCAACCCAAAGAAAATTGTCCATGAAACAGAATGTAAACTGAGATCTAAAATTAGTCACACTCACCAAACAACAGGAAGTAATTTGTGACACAGAATATAAACATTGATCTGAAGTCAGGCAAGACCCACATTCTATAACTCAACCCAAAGAAAATTGTCCATGAAACAGAATGTAAACTGAGATCTATAGTTAGTCACACTCACCAAACAACAGGAAGTAATTTGTGACACAGAATAGCCTATAAACATTGATCTAAAGTCAGGCAAGACCCACATTCTATAATTCAACCCAAAGAAAATTGTCCATGAAACAGAATGTAAACTGAGATCTATAGTTAGTCACACTCACCAAACAACAGGAAGTAATTTGTGACACAGAATAGCCTATAAACATTGATCTAAAGTCAGGCAAGACCCACATTCTATAACTCAACCCAAAGAAAATTGTCCATGAAACAGAATGTAAACTGAGATCTATAGTTAGTCACACTCACCAAACAACAGGAAGTAATTTGTGACACAGAATAGCCTATAAACATTGATCTAAAGTCAGGCAAGACCCACATTCTATAATTCAACCCAAAGAAAATTGTCCATGAAACAGAATGTAAACTGAGATCTATAGTTAGTCACACTCACCAAACAACAGGAAGTAATTTGTGACACAGAATAGCCTATAAACATTGATCTAAAGTCAGGCAAGACCCACATTCTATAATTCAACCCAAAGAAAATTGTCCATGAAACAGAGTGTAAACTGAGATCTAAAATTAGTCACACTCACCAAACAACAGGAAGTAATTTGTGACACAGAATATAAACATTGATCTAAAGTCAGGCAAGACCCACATTCTATAACTCAACCCAAAGAAAATTGTCCATGAAACAGAATGTAAACTGAGATCTAAAATTAGTCACACTCACCAAACAACAGGAAGTAATTTGTGACACAGAATATAAACATTGATCTGAAGTCAGGCAAGACCCACATTCTATAACTCAACCCAAAGAAAATTGTCCATGAAACAGAATGTAAACTGAGATCTAAAATTAGTCACACTCACCAAACAACAGGAAGTAATTTGTGACACAGAATATAAACATTGATCTGAAGTCAGGCAAGACCCACATTCTATAACTCAACCCAAAGAAAATTGTCCATGAAACAGAATGTAAACTGAGATCTATAGTTAGTCACACCCACTAAACTAAATTATGTTGTTTGCGACACATTTTGTAAACATAGATCTGAAGTTAGGTTATACCAACTTTCTAACTAATAAAAAGGAAATTATTTGTGATAAAGAATGTAAATACAGATCTAAAGTTACATTTTAGGCTACTAACATCTAACTACAGGAAGTTGTATTTGACACATAGATCTGAACTTAGGTTAGACCCACTAAGACTTACCGGAAGTAACAAACGCCAGTAGGATCAGCACCGCAGTGACCTGCCAATGCCACATGATGATAACGTTTTGTATTACTGACACGACATAAAACACTGTAACACTATCACTAAATACACAACACCAACACTACACTGCACACGTCGGGAACCGAACGCGCGAAACCTGGAACAAACAAAACAACATCATTATTACGTCTTTTGTAAGTTACACAACCTGTGGGAAAACAAATATTCAAATTAGAGGTCGAATGCATTTGCATGTACATTAAGAGCAGACATATAGGCTCCACTGTTTGATTAAATACATAGGGTCTTATCAATTTTACTTCCTCTATAAAGTACAGCACAATCGACAGGACCGATTATAATGAAATTTTTTATGTGGACATATTTTGGGCTTATCGTTTTTTTTTTAACTCAAAATTTGGGGGTACTTGCGATACAACAAAAACACAACATTACGGTTTTCTCAAAAAAAGATTTTGTTAAAATTATTCTAAGTACACAAAAAAACCATTAAAAACATGTTCTTGTACATAATCTAGCCTAGGCTAATAAACCTCGATCTATAGTCTATAAACACATGTTCATGAGGTCCATCATGGTACTTACCTACCCCACTATACAAAGTAAAACAAACAAATCCTCCATATCATGAGAGCCTACCTGGAATTTGGTAAAAGTATACTTCACTATACTCCTGATGAAAGACAAGCCGATGGAAAATGCTCTTGAGGGATTGTCACCGAACCTTAATTAAGCTTTCGACTCAAAACCAGGTAATAATTGGCTGGATACCAGGTCACAGAGACTATGAAGGCAACGAAAATGGGGATAAAAGAGAGTTAATGGCTCAAATTAGAAATCAAGGAACGATGTACAAATACTCCACGAGAAAACTTGGATCACTGGTCCAACCAGATCTGAAACTCTCCAAGTTCGTCACCTCACAAGGTAAACGAAAACAGAGAACAATATTAAGCTTCGTATCAAGTCATGACGCTTTCAAGATGCATCTTATTATCTGTATACTGTAACTTGGCGTCTGGACCCGGACCGTCCCCCCGTCGCTTCCTTCCTCACCCAGCTGTTTCCGTGATGATTCACCTACTAGCGTTAACACTGCACTGTTTAACTTTTTTATGGGAGACACAATTTTAAATTTTTTTCAGCATTGTTAAAATGTTTAGGAAAATATAAGCAAATTGATACCAAACACGACACAAATGTATGTAAATAGTACGTAAACATGTAAATAATAAGTATGTGATTATGCAAAAAGTAGTTGTGTAAAGAGCTTTCTACTGGCGGCTTTTACAAAAGGAATAGTGTCGTGTTTGGTATCAATTTGCTTATATTTTCCTAAACATTTTAACTATGCTGAAAAAAATTTAAAATTGTGTCTCCCATGAAAAAGTTAAACAGTGCAGTGTCAACGCTAGTAGGTGACTCATCACTGAAACAGCTGGGTGAGGAAGGGAGCGACGGGGGGGGGACGGTTCCGGCCGCTCGCAGGTAGCCAAGGGTTCAGACGCCAAGTTACGGTATACAGACTATAATACCATGGGGTTATTCCAAGGGAACCTGAAATCCAGACTATGCAATCAGTACCTAGAAACTGCAGAACATATACTTCTAAAGTGGGAAGATTAGGAGGTAGAAGACAACTAATATTCGGCCCAGATGTGACATTCAAAGCAACAAAGAAAGCCACGAATATCCTGTCCTTAACAAAGGGCATTGAAATAAGCTAATCAGGAAGAAGAAGTACACAAAAAGTCTTATAGGCTGAAGTGTTTACTGTCTAGGGGGTAAAACCCACTTCTTTCATTACACAGTCGACTCTCGCTAACTCGAAATTCATGGGATTACAATTTTTCTTCGAGTTACGTGTAGTTCGACTTAGGCATAGTTCGAGTTATAGAGGTCAATCTTGACTAAATTCGACTTACAGAGGTAACGAGATATAGAGGTAAACCAAATAAAAATTCAAGTTACAGAGGTAAAGAATAGTGTACTGTACTTTATTCCCTCTAAAAACTAAGCTTTTAACTGTATCAATAGAGAATAGGTGTATTTAGAGTATACATAATAAAATACGTGTACATACACGGTAAACAGTACAGTCCTTATATTAATTTCACTGATTAAAAAAGTCCGTAATCTTCTTCTGATTAAGACGGTTGGCAGCACGATTGTCAATCATATTTTCGATTGAAACAATCGAAGTAAACACACTGTCTGGTGCATCACTGGTTTTCTTCTAAAAACATACGTATAGTACGTACTGCAGCTTTGGCTTCTTTAGGTGTAATGTCTGCTGGCTCCTCTTCCTCGTTTTCTTTCGTCAGAAGGAGCATCCACATCGTTGCTCGAAATATAGAGGTAAACTTCGACTTGTGGAGGTAAAGTGCAAATTGAATTCGACTTATCTACTGAACTTCGAGTTATAGAGGTAATTTTTGTGTCTCTACGACTTATAGAGGTAAAATATAACCGTAAAATTATTTCGAGTTATGTATTGTTATTTTTTCGACTTGGACAGGTTTTTCCAAGGGGATTGAAAATAATTCAAGATATCGAAGATTTCGAGTTATCGAGGTTCGAGTTAGCGAGAGTCAACTGTAATAATAACAAATCCTCTAAATGTAACGCCTAAAGGTTAGTTTCTTGGGTCTTGTAGGAAATGATAAATTGTATTGGTAAAACAAGAGTGAGTTTGTTTAAAAACCGTTAGGATTTCTGAACCACGTAATTGTCTACATCACTACATTTTTGCACGGGCCACACAGAAGTAGGCCTATATTAAAAAATCTCCAATCACTTCGCATGTCTCTAAAGGCGAGCCTCGAACATGCGTGAAGGAGCCTCCACTCGTTATCTCATGTCAGGATCTGTATCTCGTAAATATAGTAATTTTTAGAGAGGTCAAGGTACGAAATTATATTTTTAACAATAACTTCGCTATTTGTCATCGTAGAGAAGTGGTACCATTACATGCAGAATTAAAATTTGCGTCTAATTTAGTGTGTTAGTTGAATAACGTGCGAGATGAACAAAACACGGTTTAAAATTTCCGCCATTTTGAAATTTAATTTTTCTCAATTTCAATAAGGTTCTATATGAGCACAATACGGTCCTCCCAAATTTCATGTTGAACGACGACAGACGGACGGCACGTGGAAACTCACTATTTTCTTTTCCTGAAACCATAAGACGTGACGTCAGTCAAAACAGAGGTCATTGACGATTACAAAATTCCCCCTATAGGCCTACTTCATTACAGTACTAGTAAGTAAAGAACTGAGGAAAACACATACAATATCTTAAATCAGGAAGAAAATATATAAACATTTTCTAAGAATTACAGAATAATCAGTTACCATTTCATTGGCAGAAGATATATTTTATCTTTATAATTTATTGGTTGAGTATAATTAGCCTACACACTATCAATTACTATTATCCAAAGGTTAAATATAATCATTGTTAACGCCCTAGGTCCTATAGCTTATTACTTATATGTTTTTTTACTAATTTAACTTGTTTATAGCTGGAAAAAAAAACAGTGCAACAAGCTCACTGCCCAAAATCAAATATTTGAGTTACAAATTATTATAGTCTACTTAATTCACTTCCTTTGGTTTTGAGAAGTAAAGTTTACAAATGTCTCCATTGTTCATTTTAGTCTTTACTTACCCAGTAGAGGTGAAAATACTCTACGGGCCTATGTGAGAAAATAGAAACGAAAAACCTTTTAAGGTCGACTTATGTATACTACCATACTTTAAAAATAAACATAGGCCTACAATACTGCTTATCTCGGATAGGCCTACTACAATTAAATCTAAAGCTATCTTTTCTCTGACAACAGTTCATAAAACAAACCTTTCAACCCAGCCAGGTGGGGAAAAACGGTCAATAAATTTCAGGTAGCAAAGGGACCCAACAGCTGTTAGATACAGGGACAAAGCAATGATTGGTGGAACTAGAAAATAATCACCCACTATGGTCTAGGACTAGGAAAACCATATGGCAACAAAATGTCTGCATCTAACAAGGGGTTGTTCGCCCACCCTCCAGCCCCTATACAAGGGTATTATTAAATTAAAAGAAAATTAGCCTAGGCTATTCATTTTAATAATTAAATTCATGTTGCATAGTTTGGGAGTTTTCTATACAACTACCAAGTCTTAAAAATTGAATGGGTAGGCCTATAGCTCTAACATTCATTGAAAGAAAGCTGCCATAAGACAAACGAATCACGATTTATTCTAAATTGTCTTTAGATGAAAACAAAAGGTCCAAACAAAATGTATTGATCATCATAACCAAAAAAATTCCAGTTCAACAGTAAACGGTTAAAAAGAGAAGTGTTTTTGATATTTTATAAGACAACCTGAATTGTTTTTAAATGGCGACTAACACTTTTTGTTTGAATACTTTGTAGATAGATTATAAAAAGGTTTGAACAAAATCGATAAAGGCGATTTGAGAAATTCTGAATATTAAAAATGAAAAAAAAAAGTCTTGATATAAAGTCAAAATATACCCAGATACTAAATCTGTTGATTTGTTTGTGCTGTAGCCTATAGTAGGCCTACAGTGGGTATAATTTAGGTCTACAATGTAAAAAAGAAAAAATCCAAGATATGGGCCTACTGGTAAATCTACGTTTTTGTATGGTGATATTATTAACAGTTATAAGCTGTTGAACCATCTCATTTATTTTTCAAACATTTCTATCACGACCTACAGTACCTCGTACCCCTTTCGGTATAGGTATAGGCCTAAATGATGAACACACTAGTTATGTGTAACTAATTCCAGGAAATAACTGAATAACTAAACGAAAATGACACAGCAATCATAATAACCAACTAGGATCAGTGCAACCTAAAACTGAGAAAATGTACATTCTAGGCCTAACCCTAAATAAAACTATTCCTGATTTCACATATATTTTGCAAAACCCTTACAACTAGATTTAATTTTATGTTAGTTTGTTGTTACAAGTAATGAAAAGCCTAATCAATTCTAATTGAATTACTTCAATGTAACGTAAAGAATTTTATAACTAAACAAACGTTTCATAACCTATCAATGCCTTCTTGTAATGTACCGCGCAGCTAGGAAGTTGTTCTAAACTTGGCCTACATCGAAACTAATTTGAGAAGACTAACATGTATTACACAATTCAAACCTATGTTTTTTTTGTAATATGAATCATACCTTATCTATTATAACTTGATTTTTAAAGTTTACATACTTCACTAACACTTAAATTGTTTGTAATAGCCACCACTACATTAACAGTTTGTTAGGATTAGATTAAAACTAGCGCATGCGTAATACAACAGTCCTACCATATCCGGTGTTATCTTACCAAACAAAGAATCGAAATTATGTTGTAAACTAAACAATAATGAAAAAACGTAATTAATATTATCTTAAATGTATTACAATTCATGTTTACACTGTTAATGGATACTTCCTACAATTTTTTATAAATGGGAATTGCATGTTTCCAGAGCAACTAGTTGTTTCATTGGTAATTATAAACATTACACGCCGGAAATAGGCTAGTTACAGTTGATTATGAGGATGATGTTAGTTTAACAAATTGTTGAGAAAAATATATGAACTCTCAATTTCAATGAGATTTATTTATGGCTTATTTATTATCTAATTGTAGTAGTAATAATAACAACAATATCGATTTATCAATAAAAATAGCAATAAATACCCTACTTTTTATACATACAGTTTATTTTTGGTTGATTTTATTCAATTTACTTGTAAAAATATCATTTCCTCTTACACGCGGCTTGGAATATTGTTTGAGACACAAATCTTCAAATTTTATCAAAATTTGATTGAATTCTGATAAGCCAATTTAAAGATAATAAGACTTCCCAATATGACGGCAATAGACCATTTTCGTTTTTTTACCTAAAACTCATGTACCTGAATGTTTGGAGACATACCGACCAATAAGTTTTGTTTACATTCTTCGGGGGTACAAAATGAGTTAAATTTGCTCAAAATTGGTGAAGCCGATTTTGAGCAAATCTAAACTATGTTTTGATCTTATAGTCCCACAAATTTTGAGTTATCAAAACAAATTTTTAAAAACAGTAGGCCTACTGGAGTTCTCACAACAAATTTTATCAAAATCAGTCCAATCTTTTGGCTAGAAGACAGACATTATTCCAAAACTATTTTTTGGCAAAGCTACAAAAGTTAGGCATATTTGTTTTCTAAAATTTCATGTTAACAGATACAATAACAAGGGCTAATGTGTATGGGCCCTTTATATATTAATAATCAAAAACATAACTATACTAAAATGTTTTAAAGTTGGCCTATTCACTTTGTAACAATGTCTGAAATAAAAAATTGATAAGATTTGGAATATGGTATTTGTTGATTGCTGATAGCCTACTGGTATGACTAGGCCTAGCAATAATAATTAATTGTTCATGAATCATACACATTTCATTCAAATGATAAGCTATAGGAGGATGCTAACTGTAGGTATTTCTTTTCAAATTTATCTTCTTACATATTTTTATACTTATATAAAAAAAAACTTAAAACAATATCAAACTTTATTACGCATTCAAAATTTTTAAATGTTATTCTTTATTTAAGGTTATATATAAATATTATTTGTTATTATCTGCTAATAATATTTCGACAGTTTTATATTTAGCCTATTAAGATAAATCAAAAACATAATTTGTTTAAATTTTCAAAAATAACAATTTCTTTAGCTTTTGAATAACCTAAAATAGCAGGCCTTTCAAATTTGTTATTAAATAAGACAGTAATAAGTAATATACAGTACTACAAAATTGACAGAAAATAGATTTCATCGTGTAGAATTTGAATCTTGATATAAATTCAATCTGGAGGGAAGAAAAATGGTTGTGCTAAAATTAGATAGTCTGGCAGTAGGCTTAAATGGGGTGGTACAATTTTATAACATTTTAAGCAAAGCAAGGCAAATTTGTGATAGGTAATACTTACCTATATACAGTAATTTCTATCGAAATTAATTACAAATCTATTTGATTACTACCCGCACATCAAAATGCAATAAAGATTAGTCAAACCCCTGGAAGAGGGTGTGTAAACAAAACTTAGGTTTATATTTTAGGGTTACTTAAATACTACATTAAATGTAAATAATGCGATAAACGGGGTAACGTATACTTACACGGAAGTTGATTATCCTTAATTAGTACCACTGTATTCAAAAATACACCTGGATAAACACAAAACACAATAAAAGACACAAGACCGGCACGAACGAATCGTCAACGCACAAGCCAAAGCCTATATTGATAAATAGGGAGGTTGTATCAAACGGGGGCGCTCTCTGGCGGTAGCTGGTCAAGTTGATGGAGCGCGTTCCGTATCATAGCACTGACAATCGGTAACAAAAGTTACATTGCAGGTTTCATACTTATATAATTCGAGTTTTATTACTAAATATACCATTGTATCAGTAAATTCACATTTTATAGTTTTAGTTTAAAAGTAATTAATGTAATCTTAGTTTAAAAGTACTTCTTTAAAAATGTCTTTCTAATAA
Source organism: Aphrophora alni (assembly GCA_963513935.1). Classification (NCBI taxonomy): domain Eukaryota; kingdom Metazoa; phylum Arthropoda; class Insecta; order Hemiptera; family Aphrophoridae; genus Aphrophora; species Aphrophora alni. The sequence continues at coordinate 36,268,946 of OY740778.1, forward strand.
AAATTATAACTGTAAACAAATAAATAATATCCAGTACGTTTTAAAATATTGGAATAATATTACAGTTGTACTAAATTACTACAGGTAAATTTGTATGTATAAAACCAACAATTATCTAAAAAATTCAATTTATTGCAGGTTATTACAATAGCTTTATACTATAACGTATATAAACTCACATTAAAATCAAATAATAGACTTGTTAAAAGTTTTGGAACGTACTCAATCGTTCCAACAGTTTCAAGAGTTTGCCGCTAGGTGCCGCCAAACTATGGTCGTCAAATAAAACTAAGACATTTTATGATCTCATTCTTATTTTAATCATTTTATACTATATTAATTTGCAGTTTTTATTATAAATATTCTTCTATTTATAATATAAGGGCTATCATTATTAAATACAAAGTGGTTAGTTGAATTAAATAAGACGGCTGAAATCTGGAAGCCATCCAGCCCAGGAGAGTTTTAAAGTTTATCTACCAGTAACAAGTAGATCTGCTCCAAAAGCTAAAACAGACATGCTGCAGAAGCTTGTGTCGAACCCATTTGCACAAACTGATGGGAGAACGACTGACACTGCAACAGCATAGACAAAATGGGCAGCAGGTAAAATCTCTGCCATCACATGTATCAATACACAAAAAGGCTGTAAGACATATTTAAAAGCTTCAACACCAAGTACAATGTGTACCACTATAGAGAGCTGTGAAAGTCAAGGATGGGGTGCAACTCCAGATCTCCATATATGGTGATTATATCAACCTAAAAAAGATTTCTGGACAAATAAAACATCCCACACCATATCTACTGCCTTAATATCGAACAGAAGCACAAGCTGGTGATCCGAGGCATGGACGAGCAGTTGGTCCCCACCCCACCAAAGTCGGAGACGACCTAAAGAGCAGAGGGCTAAGAGTGCTAAATGTGTTGCAAATGTGTGGCCACTTTAATAAGAAATGACTTCTGATGTTCCTAGCAGAACTGGGACCCCAGAAGGATGCTAGTCACATGGTGGAAATCAGAGAGGTTCTCTATATGACAGTCCATATTGAACCCTACAGGGCTCTTAAAAACCTGGACTCAATGATTCAGATGCCAGAGATTTGGCCACACAACAAGCTGTTCTAAAGCCAAGTTACAGTGTGTAAAGTATCGAGAGGAACACTCCTCTAAGGCATGGACTACTATTCGTGAGGACTTCAATTGCATTCTTTGTGGGAAATTGCATATCACATACTACAAGTTATCATGGATACAAAGTCCACAAAAGGGCAGCACGCTCAATCCAAGCCAAAAAGCACTACACAACCCCCCCCCCCCCCGACAACCTAAACATCAAATGTCTCTACACGTCCAAATGTCTCTTACGCCCAAGCATCGAAATGTAGGACACACACTATCACAACACCCACACCAACATTTCTAATCATTGTGGTGGAGAAAGCGAGGGTCTCTGCGGCAATTGAAACTCTGGTACCTATGGGTAAGGACTCTCCTTCACTGAATGAGCAGAAGAATAGCAGGCCCAGGATCCAATACCATCCAAAGTAGCTCCAGTGGCGGTTCACCCCATTCCTGTAGCTGCTCCACCACCTCTACCACCACAAACACTACAGGCACAATACTTCTCATCAAACATAGCTAGGACAGGTACACCTAGCAACACGGATTGGATACAATCCACATTTGAACCGAGACCTTAGCTGGGACTCATTCACAGGAAACCTAGGAACCTTCAAGACCTTCCTCCTGACCTCCCCATCCACCACCTTCACCTCCTTCCTTCCTTCCACCTCCAATACGTCAAATCAATCAATAATGGACATTAATTTGCCAGTTTTTTTTGAAATGCCAACATAAAAAGTCAGAACTTCTCTCTATATACAACATAGCTTTACACACAGAATGTCACTTAAAGCCACAAGATAAATTCACTGATAAAAATTTCAAAGTCTACCACATTGATAAACAAGAAGAGACCCTTGGTGGTAGAGCAATTAACAACACTAATTTCTACAAACCATCCCCCAATCCAATTAACACTCAAGATATTGAACTACAGCTCTTAACTTCAAACAAAATTGCCATTGCGAGGAATTTATATTCAAAACTTACACGCTGTGGATGTAAGCATACAAACGCAACTGGAACAAATCACCTGTACATATTCATAGGAACAAGAGATGTTCTAGTCTTAGCTCCAGGCGAGGAACACACACTAGCATGCAAAACACAGAGGACATACTGGACATGGTCCTCGTCAAGGGACTAACTGTGACATTACATTACACGTAGATAGGGATCTGAACTCAGATCATTATCCTGTCATTATGGCTGTTGTAGGTAACCCCATAACAGAGAAACCCAATGGGTATTGAACCACATTCTCGGTAATTGGGATTACTTCCAGCAGCAGTTAGATAGTCTCCTACTCGAAGTCTTGAGCTGAAGACTATTGATACACCAGTTTGGCTCTTAGCTAAACACTTCACATGTGAATCTTTGTTCTTTGTGCTATCCACCCTTAGTTGGACCTAATGGACAAGTTGGTGACCCAGATGACAATGTAAATCTCTTTGAGAACACCCTTGAGCTTGCGTTTCAACCAAACTCTCACCTTTTTGACCCTGTTTTTAATGACACAGTAGAAACAAACACATTTTAATTTGCTCACTCTCTACATCAACAACACAAACGTAAAACTTTTCTCACAGAAATTCAGTGGGTGATATCACACACAAAGGCCAAGAAAGGTCCCGGACAGTATACCATCGGGAATACAACACTCAAAATCTTATCGGAAAGGTCGCTCATATACCTCAACAACATATGCAATGCGATTTTCTGAACACAACATTTCCCTACACCTTGGAACGAGGCTAAGATATTAGTCTTCCCCAAGTCAGAGAAGGATAAATATTTGCCAGAATCATACAGAACTATCAGTCTGTTAAACATTATGAGTACTTTTAAAAAGTCTCGCTTAAGCGTATCAATGTACATATATAAGCACACAACATCCTAAGGCCAGAACAAATTAGGTTCAGAATCAAACACTCCATGATACTCCAACTGTTGAGGGTGGTTGAATATATAACCGATGGCTTCAATAAGACCGCTCAACTGTCTCAGTCTTCCTGGACATAGAGTGTGGAATGATGGCGCTACAACTTCCCAGATGGGTTAATCCACCTCATTATGATCATACTTATCTGACCATAAGTTTAGGGTTGATGTACAATACTGGCCGGCGCCCTGAAAGTGTCCCTAATTGGGCCTGAGCTGTTCAACATCTACATCAATGACATTCCAAAACTTGAAAACACCAATTTGACCATATATGCAGATGACACCAAGATATCAACAGTCATGGCAACCACATATAAAACCCAGTAGGCTACAAAAAGCACTAAATACCCTTGAGCCGTGGTTCACAACCTGGAGAGTGAAAGTGAATGTGTCAAAGTGTTACAGGCACTGTTACTTTCCAAAAGATGCACAATCATGCCTCTACTCTTATTCAACAAAAACATACACTAATTGGATCAAGTTAAGTACTTAGGGTTCACCCTGGATAAGAAATTGACATGGTCAGCTCACATAAACTACACTCTTAAGAACAGACATGAAACTCTTCCAATTGTATCCATTGCTCAACATAACAAGTTGGGCAACACATCACACACATTAAAATTATTTTTATCTAAGAAAGTTATTGCTTAGTTTATTTTGGCACATGTCATTACACAACAATTTCTTATTTTCCTTACACTTTTTCATTCCTTTCAATTCGAATTCACTGCACTGCAAAAATTGCCGTATCTGGAGTAAAGAAGTAAAAATAATTAAAAATAATTCAAATTGATTTATTTTATTTAAAAATCATTTCACCAAAATATCAAGCTCTAAAGGAAAAGTCATTTTGTGTTATGAAGAAATTCTTGTACTTTGTACATTTTTAGCAGTTGTACGACATCTATTGGATAATGTTTTAACTATCTTGTGTTAGTTTACCATTAGTCCCTAGAGATAGCGTGGATGTGCTGTTAAACTTAATGAAGGTTTTAATAATAATTATTAATGTATTTGCTGATATTTGATTTATCGCTTGTTGGTAATGAAGATTTCCTTTTAACTTCTCTGGATGGTGCTGCACTCTGGGACAATAATTTTGAGAGCTGCACCAAATGTTAAAATTACTGTAACTGTAGTTAAAAATAATAATAATTTGATGAAAATAATCAAATTATGATTGGAGTTGGTTGGGTTTTGTTCCTTAGCGAAATAATAATACTGGAAAGTAAAGATAATTTACCAATTTAACCTCCTGAATTGAACTATGAGTAATAAAAGTTTTTGTAATTTTATCTGTTGATGTATTAGTCAGACATTTTATGTGCAATAAGTTGGATTTACTCTTTATTATATAATTTTTAAGTTATTTCAATGATCCCTATGTGGATCGTTACCTACAATTGAGACATTACATTTTAAATGGTAGTAATTTTGATAAATGTTTTGGAGTAAAAATGTACAAAATCTATCATGTGATTGAATAAAAAATTGTCAAATTCATTCAGTAAGAAATATTCAATAGGAAAATAATATTTTTTTAAGCGGAATTCACTGTAAAAATGAAAGTGAAAACTATAAAAATCATGTAGAATATACATTGTTATGAATTATGGTATATTATTTTTACTTTTCAATAAAAGGTTTGTATTAAATGAATGTGGCAATTTTATTATCTAATCTAGCCGAGTGTTGTAAACTGGTACCACTGTTTGGGAATACTTTCTAACCTATATATTATACAATCCCTTATTGCACACCTATGCCATAATTCAAGTTAGGCCAAATGTGTTTGGTAAAAAAGTAACTTCAGCATAACCTAAAAATTTGACAAAAATATGAGCAATTTCTCTCAAGTAGCAAGAATAATTGTTGTATTCAGTGAAATTTTACTTTGCTGGGTTTTACTATTTTGTGAATATATGACCTCTTCCCCCATAAAAATTGTAACCATTTGAAACAGTTTTTTGTTTCCTTTTTACATGCAGATCATAAAATTAGCATACAATGCTTATTTCGCAGATTTACACCAAGATGAGGTTATGAATGAAGTAGGTTCTCAAAATAAAGTAGAAATTATGTTAAACTGGGAAGAAAAAAGACAAAATATGGTCCCAATATATTTTAATAAATTTATATACAATATAATTTATTTATTCAAAGCCTACAAACATTTTTAAATAGAGACACAGATTTCAAGGCGAATATTTACAATATTAATATCCAAAAATATTCAAATACAATATAGAGTCAAAGTTTAACAGTGCCTACATATATATAAATTAAAATAAATTTACAAATATTTCTATTTTACCAGACAATAATTTAATAAATAAGTTTTTCTAAAGTATAGCAAACAAAACATAACATTAATAAATAATAAATAGGACTAGACATTTTTTTTATTTACAAACGGAATGATACAATTTTAAATTTTACACATTTTATTAAATATTTATTCTGGTAATTATCTAGAATCCAGGGCAGATTAATAATTAGTATTTGTCTATGTAATATGCTATTGCAGTGATGCACACAATAAGACCTAAGCTCAGAACCATGATTGGGCGCGGATCATATTAATTGAAATAACTGGCATAAGTTTAAAGGAATGTATATATGTGTACATAATCTGGGACTTATAAGTGTTGGCCTACAACAAGTTATATTATATCAATTCCTATCTTTGTTATAAACACAAAAGACTTTTGGAGTGTAAATCATGCAATGCGGAAGATCGCGTGAAAATTGAAGGTGCTAAAGCGGCAAATTGTTATTAAAAAAATTTTACTGTCCGGTCCGGATTTTCGTGATCCGAATTTATGAGAGTCTACTGTTTAAACATGGGTCTCCGATGACTAGTTTTCTGTCTGTCGGTCTGTATGTGTTTTTTACAAAGGATTTTATAACTCAAGATTTGTTTAAGATAGAAACTTAAAATTTGGTTTACATATGTACCGGGACACCCTGTATAAGTAGATGGTTTTATTCTATGAAACAGAATATTCTACACTAATAAACAACTTTTCTACTTTGTGGTATAATGATAGTAGTTTCATGAAACAACCTTCAGTAGAGTAATTTTTTGTTCAATTTTGTTATATAGATTAGCTTTTTACAATATCTTGGACAAGTTTGTTAACCAGCAGTTTCAAAATGGCTACCATTTTACATTGTTTTTTCTTACATTATTTCAATCGGTCTTACCGATTGGCTAGAGAAAATCAAGGCAAAAATTGTTACCGGTAAAGGAAATATTCTTATACAGATTGATATTAATAAATAAATAAATAAAACGAAAAAACATCCTACATAACCGTTTCATGGTTTTGGGTCTATGTCTCATTTTGAAGATAGTTGCAATAGCTATATTTCTAATTGAACAGTAGCTTTTACAAACGGTTTTTTACAAATATCCTTAAAACTTACAAATACAACACACAAGATTTGTACACAATATACAATATAAATCATATTTACAACACACTATATAAATTGGTGAGCATTTTATCAACTCTAAAATTTACAATTTACTGTTACATTTAATATATTTTCGTTGTTTTATTTTGGCTACATTGGCACAAAGTATTTTACACAATGAGGTGTAATGGTAATATTTTTGAAAAATGTATAAAACATGAAACAAGCGTAAAATAACAAGGAGTATACGTTTTCACCAGTAGGCTACATAAAAGCAAATCCTAGGGGAACGAAAAATGATAATTGCCATCTTGATAAAGACTTGATTCAGGAGTTATCGAGAGCTTGGACCTATTTTAAATATTAAACCTTTTAAGACTGTATTCATGATTCACTTTTACTTTATGGCTGACAACTCATAAATTTTTGAGAAAATTGTACGTTTAGCCAATTTAAAACAACTGACTTCAGTTCCACATATACCAAACAGATCAAAATTAGTCTACCTATTTGAGAGCTGTAGGACAATGCTTTGATGATGGAGATTGTTTAAAAAAAACTTTTTTGGATTCACTGGATGCAAAAAAAGATATTTTTATAACAAAAGAAAGTAATAGAGACTATCAAAGTTTTTTCTAAAAAACCTCAAAATGGAAGTTTCCACAAAAATTAACATTAGATTTTTATTATGTTTACATAATTTTTTCCTAAGTACAAGGGCTGTTAGGAAAGTAACCTCCTTTTTCTTGTAGTACGAGATGTAGTGGGGTAGGGGTACTGCTCCTTGAAGATGTGTTCACTAGCTTATAATGCGCCAAGCTGCGCTAGTGAGAAGGTTATGCTGCAATTCGTTTGCCAAAATGAGCATCGCAATAGAAATCCCTGTGAAATGAGGAATCCATGCAGTGATAAGATTTCTGATAGCAAACATTTTGTCAATAGCAAGCATACATTGTGAAGTGTGTGCTGTATATAGCCAAACGATAATGAGTGTGTATCAGTGGGATCGTTTGTCTATTGGAAGTTCTGAGCTCGGTGGGTACTTAAAATTCTTCCAAAGATTCATACAACACAAGAAATGGGCTTACATCGCAAAGAAAAAAGAGAAGAATTTATCAACAGAATAAGTGATGAGACTTGGGTGTCTTATATAAACGTTGATACAAAATTACTATTAATTCTAACACCTATTGCGAGATTTAAAAAAAACTAAGAAGGGCCATCCAGAATAAACACTGCTGTTTGCTGACTTCTGGTTTCCTGTTTTTGCATGATAATGCTCACCCTCACACTGTTCGGCAAACAAAAGATCGTCGCATCAATTCAAATGGGACGTTTTTGATCATCCACCATGTAGCCAGCAATTGGCTCTTAATTATTTTCAGCTATTTGTGCACTTGAAGAAGTGATTTTGGACCCAACGCTTTGATGACGATGAAGATGCTGGTTTAAATTTCAGGCGGCAGAATTTGATGAAGAAGGTATTTTCAAATTGATGATTACATAGAAAAATTGTGGAAAGTTATAGTTTTAAGACGTATATAACAAAGTTCCTGTATATACTAGCTCTGTTTTATTGTCAAATGGAAGTTACATTTTGAACGGCCCTTGTATATATAAGAGAGAACAGCATTGTGAAATCTGCTGCTACATTTTAACTGGAATAAATTTTTTTAGCCATTTTTGCTATTTTTATTAAACCTAAAATTTTATTCTCCTTCAAAATTTGCTGCCCCAGAAAGTAAGTTGTTCTACCTATCAGAGAATCAAATTCCGAACAATTCCAAAGAATTCACTCGGTGAATTTTCACTAATTACATGATTTTGTGTAAATCTACCACAATTCATTAGTGGCCTCGCTAGTCACTAGGAAGAAAAATCGTGTTGTTTTTTAATAGTTAAAATGTTTAAAAACATTTCTACAACAATATTACCATTTGTAACCTCAATTTCATTATAGTCACATTACTTAAACATAATTATTATATTCAAATTAAAAAAACTCTGTTTTTCCTGAATAACTTAATAACTAAAAGTTTAAAAATCATAACCTCGAAAGTTAGACAAAATAAAAGGAAGGACTACAAATATTCTGACTTGTACTTATCCCAGAAGAAAATTTGTAAATACTTCAACACTAAAATCCCGCTGGAATGTTAAATCAATCATCTATTTCACTTCAGCTCTACAGGCCCTCATAGTTTTCGATAACATCAGAAAAACTGCCAAGGTTCATAATTGATTGAAATAAAATTTTTAAAGACAGTAATTACAATTTGTTGCCATATATTTTTCAAGTGATTAATAAATTTTTGTTTACTTTATTGGACTACCTTCATATTTAACCAAAAATGGTAACAAATTCGATTCGAAATCATTTGTCACTCACAAATTGGTTTTTTACTGATAAACTCTCAAATTAGTGCTTGCGTTTAGAACCACAGTAGATAAATTTAAGACAAATTTGATTGATATTATTAGTGACCAAAATAAAACTGTGGTTTCTTTTATCTTATGGAAAATACTTCTAATTTTAATAACAAAAATTAAACCTAGGTACCAATTTTTAATCAAATCAAATGAAGAAACTATAATAATTTGTCATGTAAACTAGATTTTATGATTAATTAAGTGATTATAACTAAAACAAATTTAGGTTTAATTGAACATTTTTCATTTGTGTTTATAAAAACCCATACATCAATTTCCTTTATCAAGTGATAAACTTAGAGCGTAAAAAACACCAACCTGGTAAGGAAACCAATCCTAAAGGTATACAAAGAACGGCAAACAAATAACTGTTAAAGGTTATAGTGCCAAGAGAAAGTTTCCTAACTGTTTATTGGAGTGCCCATTCTTTCAAAAGTTTAGTTCATCATATAGTAATTATTCTCACTTGATATCTAAGTCACAAAATTCAGCCTTATTTAAAATACAAGAATTTCTTTTTCTGATTTTTAATTAAGTTATTATTAACAGAAGCCATACACTATTTTATTTCTAAACTAGTTAGTTGATAGGATTGTCATATAACTTTACATACGAGGCTTCAATTAGTTGTTTATAAAAGTTTTTTCTAGGTGTATTATTTTTGCCTCTTCTCAATTAAATTCAACACATTTTTGTTTTCCCCATGAAGCCTAATAACATGTTCTTGATAACGAGAGTTGATTTATACTTTTGAAACGTTGTGCATTAGTTTTTATATACACAAATGATGAAAAATGTCCAATTAAACTGTAATAATATAACATTTTTAAATAACACCCTGTTTGAGAAACAATTTATCAGAAATTCATTCAGTCATACAAGAACTTAAAACACCTCATTTGGGTAGCTTTGCGACATGCACAATTAATACTAAAATCGGCAAACATTCCACAAAAAACAACAAAATAAATTCACACCCTTCGCATGAGAGTACCACGTAGCCAAATATCCAGTACACACATATCTTCGAACAATACATACAATTTATTCAACGATAATAACCCACAAATACCTAACATATATTAATATCTAAAAGGCAGTTGGTAGCTACAAATTAATACAAAACAACCATTTTGGATTGTTTACATAAATATTATTAGGTAACTAGTTTTGTTAAAATACTATTTAGTAATCATTCAAATTAAATGGTGCTCAAAATATCCCACTCATAATTTGCACAACCACAGAAATATTGCTTAAATTTTACAAAATTTATTGTTTGCATTATATACAGTAGCCTCAGACTAGGATTGTGTCTGGTGTAAGAGGCGTATCCTCCCTTCTACTTGCTTCCCTAACCGGACTTGACGGTACAACCTATTCTAAGAAAACTAAGTACACAAATTACTGCTTAGCTACATTTAATTCCTAAAGTTATAACTTCGTGACAGACTTTTGTAAACGTTTTATTCTTATTTATACCGATAAAAGAAACGAAAGTAGGGTACCGTACATGTTTACACAGAAACATTTGAGGTCTATATTTTTAATTGGGGTTGTACCGCTGAAAGTAAAAGCAACAAACAAAGTGTGGGGCGCCCCTCTTTTCCTCTCCACCCTAGACACATTCCTATCTCAAGGATACTGTACATTTAGAAATAATCTTGGAGATATTTCATTTTGGTTTTTGCTAGATCCGAATCAGCATTTTCTTTTACTTCTTATTTCACCAATAGTTTGACCACCTTTTAATTTGAAATAAAATTTGATAAGAATCGGAACAGTTGATTTTGAGAAATTCCACCATGAGGGCTTAAAAAATTAATTTACACTTCCCTATTTATAACAGATGTAGGGGAAAAGTGGTCACTTATGAAATACCCTCCAATGTGAGATGATGGGGGGGGGGGGCTCTCTAAAGAAAAATTGTAAATTGAATTCTTAAATATGGCTTGAAAATGACATTTACTGTTTACAAAGATTGACATATATTTAAGCCTTAAAAATTAATGTAAATCAAAAAAATTTGGTGACGTGATAAGTTTCTTAGTATGTGGGATAATGTGAAAGTCGTGCTCCAGTACATTTACCCGTAATTACCTGTCAAAATTCGCAGTGGAATGGAAAACCTAGCAAAATGCAAAGTGCATGCTGTGAAAAGATTTTTGATTGCAAAAAAAATTCTCAGCAGCAAGCGTCCATCATGAAATGTGTATTGTCAACGGCTAAACAAATAATAAATATTGTTTGTTTAAAAGTGGGAAAACAAACATTCATGAAGAGGAAAGGAATGGCAGGCCATCTAAAATCAGTGATGAACTTATTCAGAAAATGAATAAAAAGATCTGTTAAAACCAGTGTTTCATAATCCCTGAACAATTCTCATAAATTTTTCGGAGTGTTTTGTATGAGATAGTTACAGAAATTCTGTATTCGGTGGGTAATGAAAATTCTTTCCAAGAATCACAAAACACTATGATAGGCTCTGCCTTACACTTTCCTGTTTTTGGATGTCAACATTCACCCTCATAACGCTCGGCAAAGAAAAGATCTTTTACATCAATTCAAATAGGACACCATATAGCTCGGATTTTACTAAAAAGTGATTTTCATGTATTCATAAACGTGAAGAAGTGGTTCTAATGACGAAGAAGAACTTTAGGATGCTATGATCCCAGGAAACAGAATATTAAGGGATTTACAAACTGGTCCATCGCTATGATAAATGCCTAAATTTAAGTGGTGATGATGTAGAAAAAAATAGTGGAAAGCTGTAGTTTTAAGATGTACAGTAAAGTTTCTTTATACATGTGTTTGTCTTATTTACAGTCAAATGGAGGTTACTTTCCAAATGACCTTCGTATATGGTACAATTTCAAAATATTTGAGCGATGTAATTGTTAAAATATTTAAAACAACACGAACTTTTAAAACTGTAATGTTAAATCAACATAAACTTTTGGATAAGGATTAAAAATTGTATAAAATTATAAGATTCGAAATCCAAACCAACAAGCCAAATTGAAAGTAAAAGAAAATAATACAAAGGACATGCCTTCGAAGTTTGAGCTTTAAAACTAGAACGAAGGATTAGGCTACACCTATAATCATTTTCTTTAGTTTTACACAGATTGGTTTAACTGTGTATAGTTTTAATTATTGTTAGAATGTGTTAAATTAATTTCTAAATGTTTTTGTATTTGATTAACATTATCACACACATCTCAGGTATCGATTAAATTGGTACATTCATTTTTTATAATTAGTCAAGAGAGCTGCACAACTAAAGGGACTGTTTAGATAAAATTTTACTGTTTCCCAATTTTAAATCTCTATTCATAAAAGCCCCCCCTCAGCGAAAAAAGGTTATCTGCCAGTATGTTGTGGAAGTTATCAAAAATGTTTTACAGATTGATATTAAATTTTGTTTAAAACACAAAGAACCCCTTGTGGCGGATGAAAAACTTAGAAATTAATAAACTATGTATTTGAATTTTTTTCTATTTTAGTAAAACTTAAAATTTCCTGACACACGGATTAAATATTTGGCACTAAAAAATTGAACCCTTTTCTTCCAGAAAGAAACCCAAACTGTAGATTATTTGTAAAAAAATATTATGTTCATACAAATTGCTTTATTTCTTTACCAATTTCATGAAAACTAACAACCCAAAAATGTTGTGTATTGGTACAGCCAATAGACGTTTAAGTGGTTGTTAACATCTAATAATCAAACAGTTTAAATTAAAATTCTAAACATTTCGATTAGGTTCAGGTTAAAAATATTTATACATGTTCAGATTTTACAGTGGAATTAATTTATACTTTATTGAAAGAAATTAAAATAGTTTTCGTTTTATAAATCGATCTTTCAGTTTCAATTCAAATTTTATACTCATGATTTGACTTAAGTTGATATAAAATAATACTCACTCTTATAATCAAATTAAATTGCTACGAAAACTTACCAGTTTATCAAAAATTGTTGACTTTTGCATAACAAAAAGTAATTCCCTGTCATTTCCTTGTTTTACAGACGATTAGCAGCTCTAATGACTCATTAGGAAAACCACTCAAATCTTCCCGAATGAGGATCAGTGCTCTTTAGGCCTAACACTTAATATAGCTGTTACAATTGCACTTAGGAACATAAAATCATACAACCATTATCACAGAGTTTATCTTGCAATCAAACTTGCTCTTAATGTCCAAAGATCAGCCATCGCTTCGAGACGCAACTCTTGTTCCGGTAGCGCACGAATCCTCTTCAAATCCTCCAGGTAAAATATCAACTCTGATGTTACTAAACTGAAAATATTATAAAACTATGATTAGAGTTGAGCATTTTACAACAAAAGGAAGCTTGTTACAGTTAAATATGATAGGAGAAGAACCACAGTACTATTTTTTTGCTAGTATATTTCCTTTTATATTTTAAAACTTGTAAACAAAATATCTGATGAAAATATTGATAAAAATTATCTGATAACTTGCATGATTAAGGACATAATAATAATAAGGACTCAGGTCTGATAATATTTGACTCAAATAAGTATATATATATTTGTATAAGTATAAGTGCAGAATTCCAAACAAGAGGTTCATTCAACCTATACGTCCCAATGCTATAATTTTCCTAAGCCATAAAGTTCCCCAAAAAAGTTAGAAATTGTCCATCTATTAAAAAAGTTGGTACTTATGTATTAACGCCACCGCAGCAGAAGTTGCGCTAATGCGCATGCACCAATAAAGAGCAAACTGGTTTAAGGGAAGCAGAATTCCATTTTTTACAGCTTTGAGATTCATATACTTTCATTTTATGATTTGTCGCAAAAATTTTAGGCGTAGATTGGCGGCACTTCACTTTTAAAGCTCATGTTTATCCATGATCTAATTTCAAATTATTAACTTCAATAAACTTACGAAAGGTTTAGCCAGGTGATTATATATATATATATATATATATATATATATATGTAGCTATATATATGTCGTGATATATAATTATATCGCAAAGTAAGCAAATATTGGCGCATGCGCATTAGCAACTTCTGCTGCGGTGGCGTTAAAACGTAAGTACCAAAAAGTTATTAAAAAAAAAAGTTCTATTAATAAACGATACTGACTTCTTGATTAAGCATTTAATTAACCATTCTTAATAACTGGTATTTTCTAAGTTTTATTTTGTTAGTTTTGAGTTCTTCATGATTTCTTTCTTATTTTCTAAAGAGGAAAAAGTCTCAGTCGCCGTTGTGTTATAAAAAAAAGAAAGAAAAGAATTTAAAATAAAGACTCCTAGCTCTTGAATAATCTAATAGTCTTAGGGTCGGAAGAGAACAAGAGTTGGTCAAGAGAGATCTGACAGAGAGGGATCTAAGCCAAGACTACATAAAGAAAAGTGTAGATCTAGCTAGGGTCCTATAGGATTGCCATGCTCATATTCATTATATTGAGCCCCTGAGGGTTTTGTAATCTTCTCAGCAATTCAATTTAATTTTGACACTTTACCGGATACTTTTGAATTGTTTATCTATGTTAATATACTTTGTCTCTGCCAGTCTGGTGTTAGGATTATGATAATACCTGTGATACTAGAGTAACTACTTCTTTTTTTATTTGTTTGTTTAAATTGTGTTCTTTTTCCTTCTCACTTTTTGAACCAATAAGAACGTAACCAAATTTTACACAGTTTTCAATTTATATCAAACAATTTTATTTCTTTAAGATTCAATTATCAAGTTTTATGTTTTCTTATGTGTTGTTTATTACAAACTTGTTATTTATTATGTAACAATTAATCGTAGCTCTCATTTACAACTATCCCCACCCACATAAACATACATCTTGTTGGAATCTAACCTATAATCACACAATTAGATATATATAGTACTCACCCATGCAAAGGTCCTCCATTGTTGACTATATTCATTCTTGACAGCTGATCTCTTAATGCATCTTTGAAGGCACAATTGATAGCTCTGTACAATTCCTCTATCTGTTCGTCAGGAAGTATCCCTGCGATGGCTTCATGCAGTTTTCTCAAATGTCTAAAAACAAATAAAACATTTTAATTTCTTCAATATGTCCATGAAAGTTATTATACAGTAGAGACCTGCAAACTCAGCGTAATGTGGACCGGAAGTGTGCCGAGTTTGTGAAATGCCGGGTTATCGGGAATAAGGGCAAAAAATAAATTGTAATTGAAACACCAAAGCGGCGGCGATATCAAACGACTTTGTCGATAGCGGTATCCCATTGTCAGCGGTGTAAAAACACCGTGGCACCAAAGCGGCGGCGATATCAAAAGACTTTGTCGATAGCGGTATCCCATTGTCGGCGGCATAAAAACACTGCGGCATTGGCACCCGTCGGTATAGCAGACATACACCTGCAAAAACGTTTGATGGGCCGCTTTTTTTCCACGAATCAATTTAGTATACATTATGGAAAATATAACATTTCTTTTCAGTTTTCTTTGACTGGTTATGATCTACGCACAGTAAATAAAAATGAGCGAGTTACGAAAACGGAAGCGTGTGTTGGTTTCTTTTGAGACACGGTTAAATGAGGGGAATCTGTAAAAAAGTTTTGTGATGAGTTTAACGTGGGAAAAGTACCATCAACGATTCGAGTGATCGAAATTAATGTCCGCTTTGGGATCTGCCGAACTTTTACGAACATCGCTGTTTTTAGCAATATATTTTTTCCTGTCGGGGTCGCCGATTAATCCGGACTGCCAGGTTATCGAGCGCCGAGTTTGCGAGACTCTACTGTATATGAAAAATATAATTCATGTGGCAGTACATGGCAAAATCAATATCACCGCCTTTAGGAGTATATTAAAAATTAGTCAATAAAATAAAAATCTTGAAAGTTTTGGAGGATCAAGAGAAGAGGTATTTATGAACTGATGTCAAATTCTAATTCAACGCACGAACATAAATAAATATTACGGGTTTCATCAACTATGTTAATGATTACAAAATTACACCTTAGTAATTTCACAATGGAAACTTTTAAATTTTAAAAAGATCAACAAAATTACGATTAGTTTTGATTTGTTAATATTTGGATTTGGGGATAAGCGAGTGAGAAAGTTTGTGCAATGTTCTTACACAGTATATTAAATATTGGGTGTGTCACAGACTTAACTTAAATTCCTTTTCCTCTTGTTGTTTAAAGGGAAAACATTTAACCTAAGCTATCCTTCGAAAACTCTAATGGTGTCAGGGTCGGAAAATGAAAAATATGTCGGTCAAAAAAATAAAGAATAATTATATATATAGGTCAAGAGAAATAATGAGAGTTGAGATATGAGACAAATATTTTTTACCCCCTCCCCCCTCTAATCCTAAATTAGTTTTGATTCAAAATTTAATCACTTAATTCAAATTTAAAAGAAATCCACTCACACAAAAACCTATTTGAGATAATGCAGCCAAAATTCAAAAGAGGTAATTTCAAACATGTGTTCCTTGTGGTTAAAAATGTAAAGATTTGATTAAAAACATTATTTTCTTTCTCTACAATGCAATTGGCAAGTACAAGAACTTATACGTTTAAATTAAATTAATGTGACCGACAAAGACGTCACATTGCAATATAAAACTTTGGCCAAATTATAAACTATGATTTTACTAGTTTTGTGTTTTATCAACTTTGTAACAATCTCGATGGAGTGAATTGACAATTGCGCAGCCTGAAGATGAGATTTTAATAAAAGTCTTGAAACCGCGGTCGGTTTTACGAAATGAGTTATTAGACCTTTAGACAGAAAAAAATAGGGTTAATTCTAGTTACATATACACGTGGTTTGTTGGCTATACAACTAGTGATGGACAAAACTGCTAATTCTGGTTAGCAGCTAAGGCTGCTAATGCTAATTTTGATTAGCAGCTAAATTTAGCAACTGCTAACTGTCGTATACAATGATAAATAAGCAGTAGTGAGTAGGCTGCTAAACTAAATAGAAAGTCATTTGATCTGTTATCGGCTACAGCTAGATTCGTGGAATCTATCAAGTATCAATTCGTGGAAGTGTCGGCCTACAATGCGCACAATAACATTATCTGTCTAAACTTTGTTTATTTATTTATTACAGGCAACTCGTTACTATTGTCATTTATTTTGTTGGACTTGGACAGTTTTAGTTTTGGTTAAAAATATATTCTGTGTATTAAAAAGAATTTTGTGTATTAGCTTAACATTAACCATTTTCAATTTCAATTTTTTATTAGTCCTTTAGACAAATTTCTTTTGTTTAAGACAGATAAATTATAAATATACAAGACAAAGCAGTTAAACAAATAAACAACAACAACAAATTAAAATCATTCGTAAAATGTATAATCAATCCACAAAATAAGCTCTATTTAAACCAAAATTTACATATCTTAGTTTACAACCTACAACCTAAATCTATGCCTTAGTTGTTGAGAGATACAATTGTGTAGCCAATGTCAACAACATACAAAATTAAATTACAATACTCAAACATTAAGCCACAAAGCCAAGTGTCTGTTAAATTAGTTTCCTTTCATCATTGTATTTAACTGCTAAATCCATATTCCTGCTTCTTTTAAATGTTAGCAGAATCCGCTGTCAAAGCAGTTGAAAATACTACCATTAGCAGTATAAGCACTGCTAATTGTAAAGCTGCTATTTCTAGCTGTTAGCAGTGCTCTGCAACTGCTAATGTTCGTTAGCTGCTTTGCTAATTAGCACCACATCACTGTATACAACAATGAAATTATTATTTTAACTTATTATAAAATTACAAAACAATTTGGAAGTAAAGTTTAGGAATAATAATGAATTCTGAACAACTTTCTCTTTAGTTCAAAAACATTGACAATTGTCTCTTCCCTTCAGTTCATGAATAAGATACTTCAAGCTAAAATTTGTTTACTTTAGTTGATAAATAATAAGAATTTTAGACTTACAAATATTTGACCTATTTAGCTCCAGAATACCAAAAAATGTCTTTTGTTTCAACTTGATAAAACTGTGATTTCTTAGTACGGAAAGTCAGCATTTACAAGCTTTTAAATTCCATGATTTCTCTTAACCCTCCGTTGATTAAACTGATTCAAACTCAACACAATTCTTGCTGTCATTTTACAGAATTCAGCCTGGAGATTCCCTCCTACCTCCCTTACCTCCACAGTTTAGTGAAGGAATTTAATTAACCGAGGGAACAAGTTATGCGATTAGGCTCTTTGTATCAATATGATACACTGCGACCAATAATGTTTTTACATTTTTAGAAATTTAATTTTGTGTGCAGGATTTTCATTTTATTTTGTTCATTCTTGTTATTGTTTGTAAAAAAAATCAATTTTTTTTACTTCAGTTTGTGTAACAACTTGATACACTACGACTTTAATGGTTACAAATTTTTTAAACTGGAAAAAATATATATAATATATATATAATTTTGATTTGCAACTTTAATTATCTTACACCATAAATTCATTTATTAAAACATCTGAAGGTTACAATTATAGAGTCAGAAGTGCTTAAACACAAATGTATCAGTTTGAATCACAGCGACCAACCACGTTATTCTTAGAATGGCGGAGGATTAAAGTTCACTTTAAAATACCAAAAATTTCTTTTCTCCTTGGTACGCAAATCCCATAAATGTTTTTTCTTTTTACCTTACAAATATTATAGCTTTAAAGAGTTTCACAAATACCAAAAAACTACTTTAAAATAATAATAGAGAATAAATTAAATATATATATATATAGTCATTAAATTTTAGTCATGATATCTTGCCTAATGAAAAGATGGATTCGTGTATTTCATCTGGGCTCTACTACGATCAGATATGCCCGTGCCTTTTTTATTATCATACATATTACAAACTATTATATACAACAAGCACTTACTTGCAAATATTTTGAAATGATTTAGAAGGCACAGGAGGTTTGGCTTCCCAATGCCTCAACTCACTGGCAACTAAAGGTCCCATGATGGATAACAGTTTGGCTTGTACATCTCTGACGTGTGTTTTTACTTGTAGCGTTACACTGTCTAGACTGGACATGCGTGAACTTTCTGGTAATAGACCTGCCAACAGTAAATTATTTAAAACATCCAGTTTAGGTATAAACGCAGTTTAATGATTGTAATTTCCCATTAAATTGAAACTAAAAAAATGTTTTTTGTAATATCTGGTTTATTAGAATTATGACAACCAAGGCTATGAAATGTCCATCAATCCTACCCATAGGAGTAATTGGCACCATTTTTGTTTGGCGTATCTACAGGATGTTTTAAAAAAAGTGAACAATGTAGGTTTTGGGCCAGTGTACATCCTACTATATTGTTCTTAATGATGTACACGGGCCCAAAACCTACTTTGGTTAAGACTAAAGTGATGAACTTAGTGAATTTTAAATTGTATATTGCGTTTAAATATTTGTGTATTGTGTGTAGTTTTATAATTGTGACAAGTGTGAAGCCTGATTATGTCTTTTTGTAGATGAAACGGAAGTAGCTAAACAACATTCCCGTAATGATTATTTTAGACAGACCAATTAAGGTAAATACAAAATATATTTAAAATAAACAATCCAAAGCCTGGAAACAAAATAATTTATGTAATGTTTCAAACAGTATTTGTTGTACAAATCTGTGAATTTTATTTTATTTGATTAATTTAGCAAGTATGGTAGTTCTCGATTATGACAATTTTTTTTTTTTTCACAATAAAATATTTACTAACTTAATTTACTAACCTTGAAAATGTAATCGTATATGAGGTATCAACCACAACACCAGCTGCAATGCACGTAACACTAATGCCAAGTTAGTACTAGTTATCTTCTTCAGTCCTGTCTTCTCTGATACAGCCTCAGCACCCAACACGAGTTTGCAACTACGGGAGTTAAACGTAGACAATAGCTCGCTGAGATAATGTAGCAATGAATGAGCGGATAATGTCATATCCTCGGCTCTGACGCAATAATCAGCGGCAATATTGATTAGAATAAGAACAGTTCTGAAATAGAATATATAGAATTTTGTGTATAGATTACAAAAATTAAGAGTGTACAAAAAATACAATTTTTCAATAATTTTATTTTAAAAAAATAAAGCAATTCTTTTTGTAATTTTGACAAAGGTTTTTTAAAATAAATAGGTTAAATATTTACAAGGTTCGTCTGTTATTTGTGAAGACATGTTATTGTCTAAACAAACGAAATTTCAATGGGCAATACAATCTACAATATTTCTTTATATTTCTGTGTAATCTCCATGGAGATATAAGCACTTGTTGAGATGTGGCAGAAGTATAATCATCCCTTCTTCATAGATTTCGCCACCTGTCCATTTAACCAATCCACAACTGATTTTGTTCAGCATTTACCATTCATTTTCCTCTTCAAAATTCTTTCAACTTTGGAAAAAATGTAAGTCTGAAGACAAAAGATCAAAACTAAAGAAAGATGATTAAGTTTTTCCCATTCAAACTTATCCAGTAACGATGATGTCAGTACTTCAATATGTGGCCAAGCGTTGTTTGAAGCAGATAGACATCGCAGAAGAGTAAAGCGGCGTTTACACTAGCATGTAGCGCTTGCGTAAGTAGCATTCCTTCTTTACTGTATCCCTTCCTATCACTGGTTCATCACCTTCATTGTTGAAGTCTGGATCAGCCATGACAACTCACTAAATAATTATAACACAAAATTCAACTCAATGCACAGAGCACACAACCAAACACTTTCGTCACTTGTTTACAAGTAGTAGTTGTCTGCAAGCAACAGGTTTACACAGGAAAGTACAGCTAGCGCGCAAGTGGAGCTTTCGCGAAAGTTGTTAGTTACGCAAGTAATTTCTGTCAAAACAGATATTATTTGCGAAAGCAACAAATGCATGCAAGTCCGCGTTGCACGTTAAACTTTCGTGCATTTTAGTGTTTACATTTGCAAGTTTTTCTGCAAGTTGGATGCAAATAAAACTTACGCAAGCGCTACATGCTAGTGTAAACGCCCCTTTAGCCTCGCCCATAATATTGAATTGCATTTCTTGAGCTTCATTAATGTTGTGCAGTACACATCCGCATTTACTGTTGATCTATGAAACAGAAATTCAACTAAAAAGATGCAATTCCTGCACATTAAAACTGTAGCATGATTTTATCACTTTGAATTTTATTTGTTTTATTGAAGATTTGGAATATAAATAATAACAATTTCTATTCCCACTCTTGAAGTGCAAATTTTCCTTCCACATTTTACTGACTTAGGAATTTTATTGATCACTTTTTCCAGTAACATGATCTTCATGAAATATAAACAAAATAATCAAAAATTATAGCCCAGTTCATAAAAAAAATAACACTTTCTCAGCACAGCTCTACGTACTGTTCCCTGATTAACATTTAAACATAATAACTAAACAAACAACAATAACAAATAAAATCTACTACCCTACTGTCAACAGCCCACCCGCTACTAGTTAATTTTTTTTTTTAAGAATAACGAAAAATAACATTATGGTGCCCAACCTAACACATAACAATATTTTAAGTAGCTTATATCCTTCATGGAAAACAACCAAGACATTACATTGGCACAGAATGCTCTTACAGTTTGCAATTTTTGAAGATTGTCAGACAATTGATTGCAGTATTTTAAACACAAATACCCAAGAACTCTAAAAATTGAATTTTTTACTTTTTGCAATTTAAAATTTAGTTTGGTTGCCTCCTTGTGTTGTAAAAGAGATATTCTATTACTTTGTTTCCACTCTTAGGACTTTAAATACAAAAAAGATGCTTGATTGGTTATATATTGTAAGTGGAGTTAAGTTAATTTGTGAATTTACCTATTCAATTTTTATTATCAATATCAATTAATTAATTCAATTTGTGCTTTAAGAGCTTTTAGTCAAAAATCAAGTTACTTTAATTTGCAAGTCTGCGTTCTTACAAAAAATATTTTATTTTACCTAAAGGCAGGGTTTCAATCTTAGTCGTACTTAGCAGTTATTTCTATAATGTGGCAATGGAAAATACAATGACTTAGCCAAACATCTTTATAAAAACAAGAAATCTCCTTTTTATTAAAATGACAGACAAGAAACATTATTATATCAACAGGAAACCTTTCTAAAACTAAAATTCATTTTTTATGAAATAAAAATCATCTAGCATGTGAAAGTTCAAATTAAAAGTTCTTCATAATTCCTTCCTATTATAACTGATCTCCCAATGATTACTTAATTTTTATGTTCATCACTTTACTCACGAATAACCAGTCCTTATTACATTAGTTTGTTTCAAAATCACAACTACTTGAAATCCTCCATCTTTATGTTGAAAGTGAGTCCGTCCAGTCCTCTCATAACGTGACTGTTCTATATCGAATCCTGACAAAGACTTCCTTTCTCTGACTCCTGACCAAGACTAACTAAAGCCACACTCAAAGACGCTGCTTGCTGAGGATCATGGGAAATCTCGCCGGGGTTTTATTTCCTGCCAGCACGGCTTTTGCAACGTTTGAATTCTTTGACGCGCACACTTTGAAATTACGTTTTCACTTGTATTGTTTTAAACTGTCTATTAGTAATCATTAGGTTCCTATTCTAGTTGATTCGAAGATTGTTCAAATACACTTTTTGATTACTTATTATTATACAATGCTTATTATTTCTATTATTAGTTCTTATTTATTTATTAATATTGAATAATGTTTTATTAATTACTGGTTGGAGAGTGTCCCGTGCTTACAATATTTAATTGAAGATACAGAGGAAATGAACATTACATTTTTGTTTATAATTCCATTTTTTTTGGATAATTGCTTTGTCTCATTTGTATAATGAGAGATCCAAATTCAGAGTCAAGATATGATTAAAACATTCATCACCATTTCTATAACTTGACAGCACCAGTGCCCATACGCTTTTTGACGTTAACCTCTGTAAGTATTATTGTAATCCATTTGGCAAAAATCTTCTTGTACTTGAGCTTAATAGAAAAGATGTTATAAATTACACATTATAAAACTTGAGTCCAGTTCATCAATCGTGAAGCATGTTTTCTCGAATACGCTTATAGATTTTATTTCTCACAAGTTCACACTAATGACAATTAGACGATTAGATCAGTTAGTTTTTCCTTCATTACACAACCTACACACATTTCCTTTGTTCAGCACTCTTCCGCAACAATTTTTACAACTTGCTGATGAATTTTAGGAAGAAAATATTTTTTATGTTAACCCTTTTAGCGCTGATGGTCTATTTTACATTAGAGTGCTATTAGGTTAGATTTTTTAAATTTGTCTAAAGTTCTATTTTAATTTGAATTCTTTGAGTTATAAGGAGATAAAAAAAATAGAACTCAGTTTTTTGAAAGGTTTTTATATTTTTTACAATTAAAAAAGATTTAGAATAATTTCCTTGTAACTTAGATCCAAATATCTAGAGTGGCCATATTTTTTATTACGCTTTTAGAAACCTATAGGGGTTTTTTTATTATTATTTTTTTACTGAAGTTAAAAAAACATAACTGCCATGAAAATATGCCTTCCTCAAAACTTTTTTTGGGTATGGCGTACCTCGAAGCATTCATCTGGATGCAAAGTTGGGTTGGATACACATGTCTTACAAAAATATACTGTCTCTTTTCCAAATCCTTTTTTCAAACACACAATACATCTTGTGCCCCTCACTTTCTTTGATAAGAAATTTCGTCCTTCAAGTCTTTCATCTGGAGGTCCTTGGGGTTTCCGTCCTGGTTTTCTCTTCTTCTGCTGGGAAAATCTTTCTGCAACGAGATCCTGCACCAAACTTTCCCGAAATTCCTCATGGATCATTGGTTCCTTACTGTACTGCGTTTGTGCGGCTTTATACAATAAATAAGAGTTCACAACACCCACTTCCAATAGTCAAAAAACACCTTTCTGCACTATTTGTGTTCCAGTTGGAATAAACAATATGCGAGTGCAAAATATTTCACAGTTCACGCTCAGAAGCCGACTGTGAAATACAGTTCCAAGAAATCACGTCATATGCATCAGCGTAGACCAAATAATGGCGCCCGGTTGCTATGACAACCAAATGACGATAGATAGCGGGCAATCTTACACAATAAACGAACTGCAGCTGTCTGCCTATACCAAAACAACATCGTCCTGCTATCTATTGAAATTTTGGTGAACTAAATTAGTCAACAGATGTCAAATATCAATATTCCAAGATTTCCCGTAATATGTGTTTAACCGAGATGTTGACCTTACGAGATATCACGTAATACACGTGCAAACGGTTCAAAAATCTAATCAAAGAGTGCACTTTACAATCGCCAGGATTGGTGATTGACGAATTGTTTTACAATATAATGTAAATTAACACATAACATGTAGAGACTTTTAAACACCCTGGTGACATGAGGTGGGTTTGTAGTGAGCGCTAGACATTGGAACTGTTCTGACAAGTGGCTAGGATGGTTAAGTGTGCAAATAGTTCTTACGAAAAAAATGAAGAAGTTAAAATATTCTATTTTGATTTGTTATTTATTACTATAAATACTTTATTTTGTTGTCTGGAATCTGTCGTCTTCATCAAGCATATTATTAAAACATACAAAACAAGAAAATTTAAAATAATCCGAGCAGAGTTTTTCAATATATATATATATAAATTTACAGTTTCTAGTGTTCGTGTTATGTTTTAAATACTGTGGCTGATGAAGCCGATTGTGTTGGCGAAAAAGCTTTAGCAACATCTACAATTAACGGACTGTAATCAACCAAATAAGATATTTATAGTAATATAACTAAGAAGAAAATACAAACAAAGACTACATTTGACAGACACAAAAGTATGTATAAAATATAACTAACCATTCCAACGGCAAACAACAAGCAGTTCTTTATCATTATTTCATATTTTATTTTAAAATATGAAATGTTTGCTAACTCATAATTTAATTTTATTCCTTAAGTGTTTTTATTTATTTTATAAATCTATAAACTTGGCCATCCATGAATTTTCAGGAAAGCTAATACTTTTCATAGGTTATGGTGAGTGTGGACAGTTTTTTGTTTGATATACAACAAAATTTAAAATTAAAAGAAAATAATTATATTGTCAATTAGAAGAGACTATTTATTTAATTCAGAATTAATATAACAGAATTTATTGTTCCTTGGATTATCACAGAATTTATTGTTCCTTTGAAAATAAAGTTTAATATTATTTTTTAATTTATTTTAATTCTGCAAAGTAAGTTTAAGGTTATGTTAGCCTGTACAGAAATTGTAAATTTTATTAGTAAAACCTCATCCTCAGGAAAATATTTAGCTATAACACTTACCCTACGACAGCATATTTTTCACCGTCAACATATAAGAAGTCGGCAGGTTTACCACCTTTCTCTGAACTTAGCCTCTCGGTTTCTTCTCTCGATACTGCGAACTGGCCTGTACAAAATAAACAATGATTTATAAATTTTGTTCAAATTCTTACTAAAACTTTATCTCTAATTGTGCGTACCATTACAGTGTAACAAAATCTTTACCATTTAAATATTAAAAGGAAAACATAATTTTGTAGGAATTGTTTTAACAACCACAATCCGAATTGTAACCAGTTGAATTGAATTACATTTTTTAAAGTGAATATTTCTTCCAACAAACTAGATTTTCTGTTAAATGATTCGATTAATTTAAAAACTAAATATTTAGCAAAGTAAGACTGTTTTGTTTCAGATACACAAGAAACTCACCTGATTCTGATATCTGATTGAGCAATTGTTGAAACTCTACAGGTACCTCGGCTTGTCGCCAAGCTTCACTCTCCAATATGAGGGACAACTTTGTAACTCGTTCGTAATGGAACCTCTGCATGAATTTGTTTGCCTGTAATATAAAACAAATAGATTTGACATTTTGCTTTATTATACAGTAGCAATAACGTATGAAAATGAGTCAGAAATATGCAATATGTTTAAATGTATTACATAAATGAAATGTTTGTTTAAAATAAAATGGCTGAAGCTTGATATTAATAATAAAAACATATAATAAAACTAATTTGTAGAGACAGTGAGATCAACTCAATTTTTGTTAGAATTTAATTTAAACTATATGAACCATTTCAATAATATAGAACCCTCTCCGTCTCATTTTTATGAATATGGGCTTGACGAGGGACCAAACTGGATCTACATCTTTTTTCATGTAGTCTTGGGTTGGATCCTTCTTTTTTATCTTTCGTTTTTGTTCTTATTTGACCAACTCTTGTTCACTTCTGACTCTGATGCTAATGGAGTATTCGAGGGGTAGTAATCTTTATTTTATGTTCTTTTTTCCATTTTTTTTAAGGTACCGGTAATGATGACGAGAGGTGTTCTGTCTTTAAACAATGAGTGAATATAGAAAGAACATTTTCTTTTCAATCATGTGTTGAATAGTATTACGTTGATTATATTATCAACTTTGATAAACTTTTTAATAAATTGAAAATACATGGCAATATAGGCCAATCATTAACATGGCTTCAAAGCCTTGTGACTGGAAGGTCACAATACGCAGAAGGACTTTATAGCTAAGCTTGATTGAAATATGACGTTCCACAAGGATCTCTTCCTAGGCTAGTTTATTTATTTTTTAAATGTTAATGATTTCACATCTCAAACAAGTGTTGATAAGATAAAATATTCTGTAGATAACAAAACACTCATTTTTAATGCAGAACTAAATAAGACTACCTGAGATTTAAACGCAGAACGTAAATACGAAGCCGAAGCATCAGGACAAATAGCTTCACACTCCTGACTGAGTGACTCTACATGTTGAGACAGCTCGCTCAGTTGTGTTAAAGTCGCTCTTTCTGCCAACCAATGGGACGACACTTTATTATTCCCTCTACCATCATCTTTGTCTCGAATGCTGAAAACAAAGAGTATAGTAAAATAAACAGTTTAAATATATTGCACAAACTTTTACATATTATGAACAAATACACGGAAAAACGGAATTTTGTTGTGAATATATATTTTTGCCTTTATCATAAACATGTTGGGGTCATAATGAATGTTCAATTCTACAATGTCGTTAAAAACCTAGGTGTTACACTGTGAACAGGTTAGGTTAGGAAATGTTTGGTTTGTAGTCTACTTGTATATTAAATATGACCTAACCTAACCTGTTCACCATGTTACATTTAGCTTTATTATAAATGGTATCATAGTATTTATAAAATTAATACTTCCTTATATTTTACATGACCAAAGTTGAATATCTCCACATATTACTAAACTATGGCAATTTTAAAATCTCCAATTTAAGATTGAGCATTTATTTTGTTATTTTTGGAGTTTGCTCTGAACAAATATATATGGTAATTTTAAAAATGAAACTGTCTTTGGTTCTTGCAGAACACTAAATCCCAAAGGGTTAAACCAATTTTATCAAATTTAATACATGGACATATTTTGAGTCTAACCTGTTGGCGAGTATGGATGCATGCTACAAGAGACTACGCACATTTGACAAAAAACAAACCACAAAGGAGTAATAATTTTGTTTCTTTTATTAACGTAAAAACTTATTTATTTTAACTCGAACAACATAAAAACATATTTTAAATATAAAATTGTTTTAAAATTTACTTTTAGAATTTTTTTAACGTGTGATATTCTTGGAAACAAAGATATATACAAAGGGATTTATTTCATTCGTAATATTCTTCACTCTGAAGTAAAAAGTCTGTATAGTTATTCATCTTTATAAAAATTTACAACAAACACATCTAAAGTAGTACAAATTAGCACCAACATAAATTACTCTTCACATAGTTAACTAGCAATAAAGCGCATCAAACGTTATAAACATGTGTGATCAAGGCAGTAAAACAAGCAATTGTTTTAAACGCCTTATTGTCACTGTTTTCAGCAGATGTGTTGCAATAAATTAATATTTTGCTAGATGTCAGGATAGTGACAAAAAACAAAACAGGTTTAGAGTAATGTCAAGAATGGCAAATGCTGTGCGTATTCATTTGGGAACTAACAGCAATTTCTGTTCGTACTCTTTTGGGATCATTACACTTACTCGCCAACAAGTTAAAACATTTTGTATGGATACCTAAGAACAAAATGTTAAACCCCCATTGTATTAGAAACATCTCGAAATTCAAGGCATGTACAGTTAAACAGCAACAATGACTGTCTTTTTGAAAATGCTGGTTGTATACATTACAATCTAACCCCTAGTTCGTTTAAAAGGAGTTCAACTGTAACATGCATGTTCTAAGGTGACCAGTAAGCGGAGTTATACAATTAACTAAACGTTTTAACGTAAATGTGGCCTCTTGTTTGAAAACTGAACCCTCTGTACATTTTACCAAAAACCACCAAAAAAAGTTCTCCAGTCAGAGCCATCTTTATTGTGGAATAAAGACCTGACCATTGTCAGGACCATCTAATACTGGAATAAAGCTTTCTAATAGATGCTGGATTTTTGGGATTTCTGTATCATGGGCTTTGATGAATACATTTTCTTAGAGATTTTACAGCATATCAACTTTTTATGAACGACCACATCTTCTGAAATGCTATTACGGACTTCTTGAGAGTTCCATCTGCTTCAACTTGATCTCTAATAGAAGCTTAGTCTGTTTCTACTATTATTTCAAATAAGTTTCAACAGTGAAATAGTTAAAAAATTTGTTATATTTGTAGTTTTACTTTTTCATTTCTACATACTGTAGGAAAAGTTACGTAAAGGGCCGAACAATCCATTGACCAGTGCTGTCGTCTTTGCATGTGTGCAATGTTTTAAATTTGGTGGGCAATTATTGGTACTTTTTGGGCTTTTTATCAAAATTAAAAATTTGTCATAAATATATAATATACTGTATATATATATATATAATTATGATTTTCTCTAAATTGACTCTAATAATTTTAATAAAATGTTTATAAGTGCAATTTTAAGGATCCAAATGAAATGTATTGTCGCCAGCATTCCAAAATTATCGTGAGTTATAGGTAAAATCCAATAAATTGGTAATGGGGCTGTTATAATATACTTAATTTCTCAAAATCGGCTCTACCGATTTTGTTCACATTTGAAGATTAATGACCTAACCTAATGTGCAAAAAGGCAAGTAAAAGATTATTATGGTTCCGGAATAACTGGCGTAGAACAAAAATTTAACCTCAACCGGTGTTAATGAAAGATCAACTTAACAAATACAACTTATGCTATTTGTTTTACTGTACTTGTTATAATATAAAGTTGACGCTTGTTATGTAGACTGGCATGTTGGATGAATAAGAAAACTGAAAAATAATGAGGACGTGTATATGGTACAAATGACGCAAGTTTAGACTCTTATTTAAATATTTTTTTCAAAGATAATATCCATGGTTCATTTTCTTTTTTTAATTGACAACTACAGAAATAAGATTTTTGGTGACGACTAATTTTGGTTTATTTTTATTTGGTTTTGGAGGATGGCCGAGTTGGAAAGTTAGTGCATTGTTTATCTTTCCTACTTTAGTTTTCTGTAGTCTTATTTAGTTATATTATTATTGGGGTTTCATTTATTGTAATGGTTTTGTTACTTTAAATAACCACTGCACTACATTTATTGGGAAATTTGTTTTCCGTCGATACACACATAAATTCTGACTGTTGTCGTACTTACTCTGAAGGTATATATTTATCCTCAGGCCAGGTGATGGATTTACTAGACAACAGCTGAGCACACCTTTCCTGTGTGTATTGACAAGCAGAAGACAAAAGTTGCTTCAGTTTATGTGTGACTTTAGCATGGTCTTCAGGACTTAAGAAGCAGTCTCTAAACATAAGTAAAAAACTGATTAAATAATGTCTTACAAGGTTTACTCATTATAGGTTTAACAAACTTATCCTAACTTTAAACAAATTAACAAAAATAGGACTTGAATGGAGTACACAAATACAAGGACTCTTCGGCAAAGTAAGTTCTGTTTCTGTTTGGTGTGCGAAGAAGTGGGGGTAGTGATGCAACGATCTTTGCACAGCTGTGTAGCCTGGCTCATTACGAGTCAGGCAGTGCTAGTGGGAAGATCGTTGAGCCAGTTCTTGTTCCAATATTGTTGTTCAAAATGGCTCCTAAAATTGAAAATTCCACTGCTTGTGAAGTATTTGATGTTATTCGTTTTCTGTGAGCAAAGAACTGTACGGCAGTAGACATTCATCGCAAACTTTGTACAAGTATGGAAAGAACATTAAGAGTGATACTGCTGTTAGAAAAGGGTCCCATTTGTTCTGGAGCAGGTGGATTGACATCCATGACGTAAAAATAAGTGGATGATCTTCTGTTGTGACAGATGAACTTGTTGAAAAGGTGAATGAAAAAATAAAAGAAAACCGTCGTTTAAAAATTATCGGACTTTTTCACTCAGGTATCACAAATAGTTTTGTATGAAAAGGTAACTGCAAAGCTAGATTACCACAAGTTGTGTACGCGTTGTATGCCGAAACTTCTCACTGATGACCACAAAACCAAGAAGATGTATGTAATGCTAACTTTCCTATTGAACTATGATATAGAAGGTGATGATTACGAGACAAACAATGAAACTTGGATATTGTTTGTCAATGTGGATACAAAACATATGGAGTGGGGGCCACACTAGTTCATGGTGAAAACAATTCTGCAAGAAAACTCATAGCAACTGTCTTTTGGAACAGAAAAGGTGCACTTCTGGTGAATTTCAGGAATGAGACACTACAATAAACTCTGTAGTTTACTATAAGACACTAAGGAAGGTGAGAAAAGTAATTCAGAACAAACGGTGAACCATTTAAGTTCTGGTATTGTTTTTTTGTGTGTTACTACCGCACACAAGGCTTAGTGGACATTTTCAAATAGGAGTTGTTTGACCATTCTCCGTACAGCCAAATTAGGCCCCTAGTGATTATCATTTCATAAAGTGAAGAACTGGATAGGGTTACAGTGGTTTGAAAATGATGAGGAGTTCAAGGACAGTATCAACGAATGCAGGCGGTACAGTTCTATGATGAGGGTTAAAAAATCTTGTTAACCGATATGCAAAAGTACGTTAATCAACAACATGGAATTATCTTTAAAAATAGGTAATACATAAAAAGAAAAATACATAAACTTTACATGTGTCTATTTGTATTGGTGTCTTTTTATAACAAAACCGAACTTACTTTCCAAACAGACCTTATATTTATATTGGAGAAAACATACTTTAAAATGTATGATTTTGCAATGATTCTAGGTTTGCATGAAAGGCATTTTGCAAAATTGACAGAGCCCAAAATTGAGCTATCTCTATTTAGAAAATTAAACTATATAACACATAATTTTTTGTCACACGATGTCATTATTTTTTTTTGTATTTTGAATGTGCCCAAAAGTACCACACTTTTGGTGGACAGGTAAAATTCAGTTCAAGACTGAATGGTCTAACAAACATTTTAAAACTGTTTAGTGTTTTTATTTCACATATTTAGCGATTTTATAATTAAAAAGTCCTAAATACATTTTGTGACACCATTTTGGTTAGGGTCATTCAAAAAAATATTTTGTAAGTGCCATTAATTTTGTTATTTTTATGCCCTTTAATTTAGACATGTCACAAGATGCGAGTTCCCATTTGAAAATTTGAAATTTTTACACACCAAAATTTCCCCTTTTAGAGAGAGAGATGCAAAATTCCAAACTATCATAAGAGAAACTACAGATGACCTAGTTAACAGTCCCAAAAGGGTTTGGTTCTATTTAAGTTCAGACACAAGTTAAAGTAGGGGGGAGGGGGTTCATACTTTACTAACACACCGTATATACACGGAGATGGAACAAACATTTACGTGCATATATGGAGAACAAAAATCACAAGTAGGAATCACGTATAGCTCGATGTAATACATTATGTTCAGTCAGTAGGTTGTAGAAACAATCCCATAACGGAATCCCAACATTATTTGATTTTATTGCGGATTTTACACATTAATCTAGTTAGGGTAATCCGTTAAAATATTTTTTTGTCTCATCAACCTTTTTAAAATGATGTATGACCATATATAATTTGAAATAATTGACTCGCCTCTTGTCTCCTACCCCCTGAAGTTAAAAATTGAAAAATTAAGACTCTTGGAATCAGTCTCTTAAACTACAAAGAATTTTGCTTCAAATGGTTTTAGCTATTTTAATAACAAAATAGAGGGGTAGGTTTTTTTTTTTCAGATACCCTGTACATATACATAAACATGCATACATACAAAGAAACACAGCTGTAATAAATATAAAAAAGACAAATACAAATCATTGAAAAAATAAAAACAATCAAGACCTGCACAATATTTTCAAAACAAAAAAATACGACTTATTAACATAAAAACCACAAATAAGTTTAATTATTAATAATATCAATGCATATTGTACTCACAGAAGAGTTATACTAGTAGATCCATCTTCACATGCGGTATCTGTGTTCGATGAATTTTTACCTGCGCTTGCATCTGTGGCTTGTTGCATTACATCGTGAGCTTTCTGTAACAAAATAACATTTTCTATTATAAATTATCACTAAAACTATCATAGAAAAAATTAAAAATTCTAAGATAATGTCTAAGATGTACCAATTAGAAAAGTTCAATAATCTCATGCTTTTTAATTTAAAGGTCTCGAAAAAGGAAGTCAAACTCCCAATAAGATTTTTTTTCCTTCTCCTAATTGCTTAAAGATAGTAAACTTCTCGGTCATCATCACATTATGAAAAAAGAGCACAAAATAAAGAGGCCTACCCTTCGAATACTGTAAGCGTCAGGGTCAGAAGAGAACAACATTTGGTCAAGAGATACCTAATATAAAAGATAAAAGAGAGGGATCTAACCTAGACTAGATGCTAAAATAATTAGATCCAACTATGAACTCACTGGATTGTCAAGCTTGTACTCACTAAAATGAGCCCCTGAAGGCCTCTCAATAAGAATTATTTAGAGTTAAAAACAAACGGTAAGTAAACATTATCCTTTCTTACTCTCTCATACACTTTATAAAAACTAAAGACCAAATGAAAATTATTCATTGCTATCTCTCCAAGAAATAATAATGCAGGTTTAGGAATTATTGGACAAAAAGTGATAATGTATGATAATGTAATGTAATATAAGGTCAAATTTTTAAAATTGGAAATATCTAAAAATAAAATTTTGTAATCCCAAATTTTAAATATGAATCCAGAAAACAATGTATTATTATGTTGTTGTTGTTGTTATCAAATGGCTCCAGTTGGCTCACGCCATCCTCTGTCGTGCCTCCCAGTACAGACCAGTCAAATCCTTCCTCCTCTGCTTATCCATGTCCAGCTTCCTGCAGACCAAAAGATGGTCCTTGTTCATGATGGAGTTTGGGCAATCACATAATGTGCATTTGTCCTGGTCTAGTATTTTTAGTCTTTTTAGGTGTTCAGCCAGGCAGTCATGTCCGGTTGCAAGACGAAACATTGCAACTGATTCTCCTCTCTGTAGGTCTTTGACTTCTTTGTACAGGTTAATTATGTCTTCATACGGCTTGTTCTTGATATCCTCCTTGACTCTACTGGCAAATTCCATTTGTGATACACTTTTGAGGGAGCTGATCCTTGATTTAAGTGTGTGCATTCTTCTTGGCTTCTGCACTATGTGGGTTCCACGTCTGGCCAACTCGTCCGCCAGCTCATTGCCCTTTATGCCTCTATGGGATGGAATCCATTGCATTATTATTTCCTTGGTAAGATTTTTTACCACCTTGTACTTGCTCTGGATGGATTCAATCAAAGAGCTTGTGTGTAAGTCATTGTTAGCGATTGCTTGCAATGCAGACTTGGAATCGACCAGGATCACTGTGTTGTTCTTCAGCCAAGGTCTCATTATTAATTGTCTAAGTGCTTCATTGATTGCAAACAGCTCTGCCTCAAATGCAGTAGCGGCTGAACTTTGGAGGCAGCCGTATAACAATGTATTATTATTAAATGTGTCTCTAGCCTAAGATAAAATTTATACAATTTAAAATTTAAAAAACATTTGTTTTAAATTTGAGTATTCTACACAACTACTCAAAAACACATGCCTATAAAATAAACTTTAAATACATCAGCACTAAGTAAATATTCACTGCAAATATATTTCAATAAAAAACACTTTTCATAATCTAACCTTACTACTGTAATACGACCTAACCTAAACTTACCTTAACCCTCCTTATAAGTCTCCGCAAAGCAGTCGTTGAATTTTTCAATAATAATGTCCATTCTTCCACTGCTAAAGCTTTCAATTGATCGTCTAAACTTGCATCTCCTGATATCCTCTGATTGGCTAACTCACTTGTCGCTACGACTTCTATAACAGCTTGTTTAATGGCAGCTTTTATAGCGGAAACAGTTTCTTGTTGGTACGAATCTACGAAATCGTAACATCCTCTCCTGAGCATACCCAGTACTATACATTGCAGTTTATCCTGACAAACAAATAAAATAATTTTAGTTCAAATATCATCGTTAAAGAATTTTATAATAAAAAATAATAGTTTATGTTCACCCATTGTCAAGAAATTATACAAATTGTTTTCAAATTCTACAATTCCTTATGTTTCTTGTAGAATATGTTTAAAGAACACATTGGGGAAATAAGAACATTATAAATACAGTAGAGTCCCGCAAACTCAGCGTAATATGAACCGGAAGTGTGCCGAGTTTGTGAAATGCCGGGTTATCGGGAATAAGGGCAAAATAAATTGTAATTGAAACACCAAAGCGGCGGCGATATCAAATGACTTTGTCGATAGCGGTATCCCATTGTCGGCGGTGTAAAAACACCGCGGCATTGGCACCCATCAGTATAGCAGACATACACCTGCAAAAACGTTTGATGGGCCGCTTTTTTTCCACGAATCAATTTAGTATACATTATGGAAAATATAACATTTCTTTTCAGTTTTCTTTGACTGGTTATGATCTACGCACAGTATATACAGTAAATAAAAATGAGCGAGTTACCAAAATGGAAGCGTGTGTTGGTTTCGTTTGAGACACGGTTAAATGTGTTAAAAAGACTTGACAGAGGGGAATCTGTAAAAAAGCTTTGTGACAAGTTTAACGTGGGAAAAGTACCATCAACGATTCGAGTGATCGAAGTTAATGCCTGCTTTGGGATCTGCCAAACTTTTATGAACATCGCTGTTTTTAACAACATATTTTTTTCCCGTCGGGGGTCGCCGAGTAATCCGGACTGCCGGGTTATCGAGTGCCGAGTTTGCGAGACTCTACTGTAACTCAAAATGTTCAACACTATACATTCATCCTAATTTTGTGCAAAATGTTCCAGGTTTGATCGCTTTGGGGTTTAAACAAATTTTGGTGTTGCCCTAAGATCATGAGATGAATTATTTGCAAGTACTCATAAAGAAACTAGAACTACAACGATGGGAACTCAATGTACTGACCACCCATCATTATTTAGCAGGCCTAGCCTCACAATGGGCTGTTATACTAAAGATTTATTTTAAATTTTAAACAAATTATTATTTTTTATAAAAAAATTGGTAATATAGATATAAATACGATTGAGCTTGACTTGTGAGATGGTATACTTGATAACAAATTCTCACAAATAGAACGTATATTTATTGAAACATGTTTCAACAACAAAGTCACCATCTTCAGTGATGCACGAGCTGCAATAACTAAACTATAACTGTTATTGTACATTGTACATCACTTTGTCGTTCTATCAAGTAAAACAGGCATCAATCAGAAAAACGAGATATGAAATCCAGTTCAAATTCTCCCATTATTATTATTCTTTGAGTATCATAAAAGTTAACGTTTGTTTAATAAACACCGCACAAACTTTGTCACACACCCATATATACTGAATAGTTTCAAAATAAACAGTACAATCATATTTCCTGTCATCTCTTTTAAAATGTCAGTTATCAATAAAATTAATAAAAGTGAAATAGGGATATCAACTCAAAAGGGTGAATACTATATTCCGAAATTGATTCTAGCTATTTTGGTTAAATGTTAAAGTCAACTTAAATCAATATCCTAAAAACATACTTAAAAGAAAATCATGGTTCATGAGTTCATTGGAAAATATCAAAATGATCCCTGACTGTCTTGGGTTAATTACAACTAAGAGATTTTATTTTGGATAATGATTATTTAAATATTTTTTAAAATTTCACTCTTTGTTCATGGACTAAAAATAAATTTAAAAAATATATTTTGTTTACTACTTTTATATTGTTAATTTTGTATAACTAATTTATTTTTGTTCTATTTTTTTCAAAATTTACAATAAAACAAAAAATATAATTCTTTAATCAAACAATGCAACTCAATGAAAAGAAAAAAACTTGACTTATATATAAAAACAAAAACATTAACTTCTAAAACTTAACATTCAGCCAAATAAATTATACAAATATAATCACTAATGTGATAATAATATATTGAAAATAATAATGATCCACTGATAACAGAAATAAATAATATTTGGATATTTTACTCACAGGAATAAATTACAGCAGCCTCAAGGGCAATACCCGTTTCCAGGATGCAGACAATTTCTTTTAAAATTTCTGAGGTTTTAATGATTAACACTTTGTAGCCTAATACCTTGTGTGGTCTACTTTGTGTAACCTGGGGATTTTAATATTATTTGTAAAAAATTCTAGTATTGTTGTTATTCTGTGTTACCTAGAAACCTATATATCATTTGAAAGATTATTTGCAAAATAAATTGCAGTCTGATATAAAATATAGTGAGAGTGACTTCAGTTTAATATGATACAAATAATTATTGTACATAAAACAGTTATACATTTTTGAAAATGGAGTAAATATGGCAGAAAATAAAAATTGTGACGTTCAATAAATAGTTAGCTTTAGTATGATAAATCTTAGGACACCACCAAGTTGTGTCCTTCGTTCCAGCTTTTCCAGTTGATGTTTTCATGTTTCAGAGCAAACTTTATATATTCATGTTGTCTGCGTTTTTTTCGATTGGAAGAATTTTTTCTGCAAAATGGCAACTAGTAAGTCTGTTTGATTGTAGTTAGGGTGTTTTCTTGAGCTAGAACTCCTCCCTTTTTTTCTAATTACTTTCCAATTGATTCAATAAATTTATCTAAATGAGATTTTGTTCATAAATTTTGGGGTCTCATAATACGCTGTAGAATAAATGAATTTGAAATGGACATCATGAACAAATGGAAAAATAATTTTGAGGATCCATTTTAGAGAGAAGAACACAAACACTCATTAAATGTAATTTATAACTCAAATAATCTACAACACATAGCTATAGATCTATAAAAATAACCGTACAAATAATATACATTCACATAAACACAGCGTCTAGCCTAAGCAAACCACAAACATATGTTCCAATATTCCTTATATCAGCTGTAATATTCTGCATACAGAATAAGGAGTAGCTGGAATTGAACCATAGACTTACCGAATCATTGTAAGCAGATGAAACCTGAGAATACATATACTACGTATTAATAAAGAATTAAAACGAGATCCCCGATCTTTACTTGGGATTCGGTCAAATGCGTATATACACTGCCCCGAGCTATACTTGGGCTTCAAAGTGTTAATGGAAGTGCACACAAAAAAATGTTCCAGTATTTAAATTTAATTTAATATTAGAATTTTTACTCTCCCTATTAAAAAAACAAAACAAAATTACCCCTACCATCACAGTGGTAAAAATATGTGTGTCAAACTATATTAAAAAAAAAAAAAATCAATTATTTAATCTTAATAAGTTTAATACAATTCTAAAAAAATGA
Source organism: Aphrophora alni (assembly GCA_963513935.1). Taxonomy (NCBI): domain Eukaryota; kingdom Metazoa; phylum Arthropoda; class Insecta; order Hemiptera; family Aphrophoridae; genus Aphrophora; species Aphrophora alni. The sequence goes on from OY740778.1 coordinate 36,306,701, forward strand.
AAATAATAATAAATATAAGGTGCGAACATTTCGTGCAATTTTAATACTTACTCCTTCTAATACTTGATCTTCTGATTCTAGCAAAGGTCTATTAAGATCAGCTGTTGCGTATCTCTCAAACTCTCCTGTCATCAATGTACCAATCACCTTCACCATTTCATTCAGTTCAGAACTTAAATGTCTGAAATCAAAATATTTCAATAAATTTAAGCTTTTTGGAGTTTTAATTTATATACTTTGTGCAAATTATTCTTCAGACTCATTTAAACTGATTTTTTAAGGTTATTTTAGCTCCTAATAATGAGCATACAATATTAGTTTTGTAAATAGAAATTTGTGAGGGTAGGTAAATTTTTAACCATCTTAAAATCAGCTTTTACAAAATTTATTTTAAATAAATCCCTCCCATCCAAGGTCCCAAACAAACATCTCCAAATGTTGTTAGTTAAAAGTTATTAATTAAAAATAGAAAGTCCATATTGATTAAATTACAGATAGAATTTGTCAAAATAATTTTCAAATATTATGATACAATTTTGATGAAACATGTTGGTTATTAACCCTTTATGGAGTAAGGCAATGGAAAGGAGTAATGCCGTTGTGCAATGTTTTACGAATTAATCCACTTTTATTAATTTCTATGTTTATAAATCATCAAAAAAGTGAACAAAAACATGTTATGTGGCTTAGTAGTCTAATCAGACAAATCTATGAAACACACATAGATTGTTAGAGAAACTGCTATTATGCCTTGGCCTGTAGCGGCATCTCTATGTCTCACTGCACGTCACTTCCCTCGGCCTACTCCAACGCTAGAAGGGCAGAAGAGGAAGGCTCAAAGTAGATGTTTTGGGTGTGCAAACATATCAAACATAACAAAAAAGAGGAAAGGCAGTACATTTGATGTTCAGATTGCAATGTGGGACTTTGTATCTACTCCTGTTTTGAAGAGTACCATAAAAGAGATTTTTTAGGCCTACTAGTAATTTAAAAAAAAAATTATTTGTAAAATTCAATAATATTGTATTTTTTCATTTTTTACTGGATTTATGATAAATAATAACAAACTCATTTTCAACAGTTTTTGCAGTTTTTTAATGACTTTTTTTGGGTTAAATTTCTCCAGTACACCATGATATGTAATATAAAATTACTGTTTGAAAGTATTTTGTAAAACATCAAATTTAACATCTACTGATATCAATGACATCATACAAAAACAATATATTTATTTCTCCATTACAGAATATATAGCATCTCCATAAAGTCATGGTAATGTTTCAAATTGTTATAGCTCCCTTACGTGCGTGAAACAGAAGTTATTCCGTTTTAGGTAACAATTGTAATGTTTAATCATATGGTTCAGTTTATCTAAAAAAATAAGCAGCTCAACCATTCAAAGAAAAGTTCTGTGTGTTTTGTGGCTTGTAAAAGTCAATTCCGACAAGTGTAACGTGAGTATTGGTGTGTGTGTTTCATGAAGAATCTCCATAAAATAACATTCGTAGATAAAACAATTTGAAAGAAATGTATAACTTATTACATGAAAAGTTTTCAGGTAAGTCATCAATCATCAATGCAACAGTAAAACATACGTGATAGCTTTTTACAAAGATAAATAAATCTGATTGAAAATATGTTCGAGAATTAAGGTTCCAAAAACGGTTCAGATTTACAAGTTATAACTTTCAGTTATTGCACGATTTATGGCTAGGAAATAATCTTATAAGGTATAACTATGACCTAAACTTTTTTGATGAAACTGAAGAAGATGATAATTTTTTGAACAGAGATATGTTTAGTGATGAGGCCATACTTCAGGACATGTATATTAGCACAATAATCGAATTTTGCCAATTAGAGTCCTTAATTCCTTTGTCAATGTTTGGTATACTCTTGCTTGGGATCACATTATTGGCTCCTTTCTTTTGCTGAAACAGGATGTTCACCCGATTGGTAAAAAATTCCCGTATATTCCCTGCACAAGCTGGAAATCTCTCGTATATAATAGTCCTATGAACCAGGGGGAGGGGAAATATACACTTTGAAAATATAATATTATAGAAATCATAAATTTATAGTATTTATAATCATAATAAAATAATGTTATTTGATTACATTGTTGTACTAGTATGATTTTGTGCTGAAAATTGTATCCACGTGTAGTACAAACAATGCAGGGCGCATATTAACTGAATTTTAATCATTTGTTACAACTATAAAAACATGTAACTATAATAAAGATGTTTATTCATTCCATGAACAAACGACAAAAAGAGAGATATAATATTAATGTAGATAGCTTCCGGCATTCGCTAGTATTAAGCCTATTAAGAGATAAAAGGAAAAAAAGTTTCAGATACAAGAAATAAAAAATAGTTTTTTTTTTCAATTTTCGTTGTTATATATAATTATTCAGTATATGGTAGTATTATGTACTGCATTATAAATTCAAACTGATTGAAATTAGAATAATGACTAACATCTTGTTAGTCTGTTACACAGTTTAGCAATTTTTTTTGGCAGATTTTATTATTAATATCAACAACTGTGTAATAAATAATAGGGGTATGTTAAAAAAAATGATTACAGTGAAAGGATTTGGGAATTTGAACATTTGGGACATTAAATGTAAATGTATTGGGACCAAGAAGCAGCAGGATCAATAAATCCAGATGTTCTAAATCATGTATGTGAAGAACTGGACGTTTATAGAGCTACCCATGGAGCATACATAGAACTCAGATAAATAAGAAAAAAATGTTTTCATCTGTTCTTAAATTTTATTCATGTTTTTAAAATGTATACTTTTCTAAAGATATTTATTCAAAACCCAACCACGACTCATGAACACACTTTATCGAAAAGTTAGTAACTATCAACTTCAACTTGATAAATGATCCAAGGTAATTGTGGCCCAGCCAAGGAGCCCACCAAATAAAAACCATAATAAGTATAAATTTGGATGTAATGGGAAGGGATTCTAAATAATAAAATATGAATTGGCACTTGCGATTTTGTTGAGCAGTGCAAGATCATGTAGAAGGGGGGGGGGGAGAGACGAGGAGTGGAGGGCTTGAACCAGTGAGCTGAGCGAGAGTCTGTTCTGAGAGCCACGAGAAGGAAGACCGCTACGGGACGAGGTCAGTCCATTTTCGGCCGCGTGCTAGCTAAATTAAACTGTATGTTTTTCGGCCACTATTAAGGCTTTATCTAGCCGTTATGTCTTTTTTTTTCTAAATTATAATTATTTCTGTAATCTTCTAATTCGGCGCTAAAATAAAAGAGAACATTTAATTTAACTTGCGTCGCATGCGTTCATTAGCGTCCTAACCCGACTCCTTGGCCCATCCTGACAAGATTCAGCTAAAGTGTACACGGTCTCCAGCCAGCCGGAGCTTCCAGCTGGTCAAAAGAAGTGGAGACAGCCACATAATGAAAAGGCATGTGTTAGACAAAAATGGAACAACCCTGCAACACCCTAACTGTACCTCTTTTCTACAATCAGCAAAGCATCCATCAGGAGCTTCACAAATCTTCAACTCAAGTCATCGAGTACTTGAAAGAGTTGGGCCAGTTTTAATAAATATTTAAAACATATATTTAATAAATAACTTTACCTTACCTAAAACTATGAATGCCCGCCAACTCCTTAGAGAGCAACTCTTGTGTGGTGTATATAAGATCTAACGCTGCTACATAGTCTGGTGTTGACAGCAAGAGTTGTATTGTTGGTTGCGTTTGTAATACTGTAGACATTAGTTTTAACTGTAACAAATATTATACAGAGTGTGAGATAAAAGTCTGGAACCCAACCATGACATTCAAAACAAACCGTATACGATTTTAGTAAAACTGGATACTACAGCTTGATTTGCTTAACGTAACTGTGTGTATGTGAAAAACTTCCACACATTACAATCCGGTTAGGGACTCAGCCCAGAGTGCCTTGAACCAATATTAAATTATCCAGGAAAGTTCAGAATAAGAAAGATTATTTGAATAAGGAAATATATTTTTATTATTGACACTGAATTTAAGTTTAATTTAGTTGAATTATAAACCAAAAATATAATTAAAAAATACTAAAGATGGCAGAAAAAAATTTTCTGTATTTATCTGCACAACTATTAGCTCCTAAATCAGTGTATTTGTTCACATCAAGCAGTAGTTTATTGAAGCCAGCAAATGCCAACACATATACTCAACAAATACATGAAAATTCCTAGCAGGAAGAGATGAATGATTAAAAATAATTTACAATTTTCAGGAAAAATAAAACTAAGTATGTTAGCCTATAGTTCCTTTAGAAATTTCCTAATCGTTTCTAAATTTATAAGAAAAATAAATTTCAATGCTTTATAAGAGTAAATTTCTTACCTTTTCATAAACTTGGAAGTAGTGATTTTTCGTTCGTTCATTCTTGATAATCAGCAAAGAGTCTTTCACCAAAGAACAGTCTATACTGTTGATTTTCCCTCTGAAATAACAATTATTAGTATTAATAAGTTTCAGACGGCATTATTAGAGGCTGGAATATGTTTAGGTAGATTTGAGCAGAACTTGTGTCCTGCCGAGGACAATATATCCAACAGTCTTTCAGCCAGAAATTATAACCTTAATGGAATGTGTCCAAGACAACGTGAACCTTGGACACAAGGATAAGGATATATAAAGACTGTTCAATATGAATGCATTGAATATTCCATCCTCAATACCTAACTACAGTCCAGTATTTTCATGGCATGGTACGGTCAATCATGCATAAGCTACTAACTTTTCTATTTCATCTGGATCGGGCTGTGGAATTAAAAGGCAACACTCCAATAAAATCCTCTCTTGGATTCCCATCATTGAGGCCAAACTACATTCTGATTCGTTAAGACTAGAGATGCTGATGTTGCACACATAACGCTCGCAAACTGCAAAAGCAGGTTGGCATTCTTAAGCAGACACGCTCTAGGTTCGCTTATTAAAGCATCTAATGTCACTCTCGTCGTGTAAAATTACTGTTCAGAGAGATGTACCGGATTCGCTGGATGAAGTATACGTTGCTTCAGACTTGTACATTTCTCTCATTGAGCAACAGCTACACTGCTCTCATGCGCAATTATTCATACTCTAAAGTGTGGGTCTGCTTACAATATCAAAACGTGTCCACGTTAATGAAATGGCAAACAAATACATTAAGTTCCTCAGTAATGCTCCGCTAATCGGTATTAGTACAATATTGGTAAAAAACACATTATAACTATCCAAAATTATATGTGTTTCTAAGTAAACAAACTAAATGCAGAAGAACATGTCAGGTAATTTCTAGTAGAAATTTTTGATCCATTAATTGTTTTATTAGGTCTAGTATAAAAGTTTAAAATTGACAACTCAAAACATTACCTTAGATGTTTAACGACGGAGATGGTTTGACCCAACTGATCCATGAGTGTATCGTGCGAAGTCATTGCATGGAAGAAAGCATCAGACTTCTGTGCTACTTGTTGAGCTATTCTCACCTCTACAATGTCCAAGTAGTGTGTCAACTGAAATCATACAATATAGAATTATTTTTAATAATTACTATTTTTGTATTTGTGTGTACTTTTTAGCTTTAAATAAACAAGAACATAGAAAAGAATTCTTTGAGTCCTTGTACAACTTTGAAGTCTTCTTAAAATAAATGGTGTAAAAAAATTACACAAACTTTCTCAATAGTTCATTTCCAAAAACATACCACAAGAAATCGTCACCAAAAATGTCTTCATAATTCGTGATAATGTTTAAATAAACTCTTACACTGGTTCGTGAATTATTTCGTAACCAAAAATGTCTTGAAAATTCACGATAAAGTTTAAATAAACCCTTACACTGTTTAATGAAAAACAAACACAATATTTAGTAAATTCTACAATTTATTTGAGTCTTGCCGACCATGGTTTCGCCAACAACGGCATTTACAAGGCAGCTTAACAAAGACTAAGGAAAAATATAGAAACTAACATATTATTACTACAAAAGGAAGAACAGTTACTTAGCTAGGGTAGGGTAGGGGGGGAGTAAGAGCAAGGGAAACATGTGGTCATACGGAAGACAATGGTTTTAACAACGGTGAATTTGACAAAAATTCCACCTGATCATTAAGTACTAGTTTAATGATTAAACTAGTACTTAATGATCAGGTGGAATTTTTGTCAAATTCACCGTTGTTAAAACCATTGTCTTCCGTATGACCACATGTTTCCCTTGCTCTTACTCCCCCCCTACCCTACCCTAGCTAAGTAACTGTTCTTCCTTTTGTAGTAATAATATGTTAGTTTCTATATTTTTCCTTAGTCTTTGTTAAGCTGCCTTGTAAATGCCGTTGTTGGCGAAACCATGGTCGGCAAGACTCAAATAAATTGTAGAATTTACTAAATATTGTGTTTGTTTTTCATTAAAATGGAGTTCTACCAAGTACCATCGGTCAATAGTGTAAACCTTACACTGTTTCGTGAGTTATTAGTAAAAAACCAAAAAATCATCCATGGAGCTGTTAAATACTTAAATTTTAATGAAATGTGAGGTTATTGAAAGAAACAAGTATGAAATATGTAACGCTTGAACCTAATTTGAAACGGAAACATTATTTTTAGGCCTAATGTAAGCTCTACAATTTGAAATACAATACTGCTTTTGGCCCATGCCCATTTTGAGGTCTAAACAACTTACCATTACAGGTCTGCCTTTTCACCATTGGGTACCCAGTTTTGCAGAGATTAATTTAATTAATATTACATTACCGAATTAAAGCTAATTAATAATTAAACACTCATAAAACACAATAACTAATTGAGACATGAGCCGAAATTAGCTATTAGCCAACGTCAGTGTTGGGGATTGAGTCTCTGAAAAAACCCCAAACACCATGACCTCAATTAATTAAACAGCCATGGTGTAATTTCAAATAAGCTCTAAAACCAAAATTAATATGAAACAGGCACTCATACAATGTCTGTCTGTGTCCACGGGCTGTTCATTTCTCCCCGTTTGACTAGTATTGTCAGCACAACATTGCAATTCTGATCAGCTGTTCGCTATCTTAAGGCAAAGTGGATAAGTGGGCCCCACTCAACTATCAGTCACAACTCAAGTGACACCGTCACAAAAATCGTAAGAAATCAAAATTAGTGTTCAGGAATAATTTCCAAAAAACAAAATGAACCTTAACTGTCGTCATTAAATGCTCAATTTTAATCAATTATGATATACGTTGAGGAAGTGTTTATGGCATATGTGAAGCAAGTTAAGGCTCTTATTTAAGTACACACATATTTTTTCAAAGACAGCATCTACGATTCAATTGAACTTTTTCATTAACAAGTAACGACATTTTTGTTAACAATCAGTTTTGGTTTGTTTCCATTTGGTTTTGAGGAGGGGTAAGTGAGAAAGTTTGTGCATAGTTTATTTTATTTATATTTTAATGTTGTTTACAAACTTGTTTCTTATCATTTCACATGTATTATTCGTTGTTGTTTCAACCAAATCTTTGCCAAAATAACTCTTTTAAAACAGAAATAATGACACATTATTAAACACACATACATATAAAAGACTAACCTTTTCTTGAAGTAGTTTAGCGGAATTACTCTGCGACTTAGTTTCAGGACTAGAAATCGAAGTACCTTGTGCTGAAGCTAGTGAAGCTTGTGTTGAGGCTATTGAACCTTGTGTTAAGGGTAATGCAGGTGTGGTATTTGCTAAATGAGGATAGACAGCATTGAAGGTTTCTAGATTGTTAAGATTAAAATTTGGTTCTAAGAAGATTTTTGGAATGATGTTCAAGTCAAACTGATTTCTTTCTGTAACAGACCAAAACCGCTTTAACTGAAAAGTAAGACGATACAACTGCATTTTATGTACATTTATATTAGTGAAACAAAAACCAGGGTTTTTTCTGTTAGTCCCCACCACCCATTTTCCAACTGAAAAAAAATAATAGAAATGTTTTGAGATAAGTTAAACAAATAAAATAAAAGTTTTTGAATGCTGTCAATTTAAATATTTAAAGATGATGTTATTAGCTTCCAAGAATGCAATATTATAATAAATGAGTAAATAACTACCTTATTTCTCACTGTCAAGCACTCTAAATATATCCTGTCGGATTACCGGTTTCGGTGGTTCATCATCAGATCAACCTTAAAAGATGTATTTCATTCCACTGTTATAAACACGTCGTTAAAACTACACAAAACTAATACATAAAACACTAAACATACACAATCACTTGAAAACATGTACACTGTATGACAATAATAAAAAAAACATTCAAAAGATTCAAAATCAATATGTTACTTTTTAGAGAGGTTTATAAAATACATCTTTTGACGTTGATCTCATGATGGTGGCACAAACCATCAAAACTGGTAATCCAACAGGATATATTTCGAGTGCTCGACGGTGAGAAATAAGGTAATTAATTACCCATTTATTAATTTGAACCTGTTGGACTACTTTTATCATCACCATCTTACCTTATAGCTCGGACATTGTTATCGCACCTGGCACTACATGTTTACTTGTTTTTGTATTGTGAATACAGAGTGATCAATATGTCATTGTTACAGTTAGCTTGAGAAGTGAACGGCAAACAAAAGGCAGTGCAGTTTTTACGTTTAAAAGGTACTACAATTTATTTTACTCAGCACTACAATAATGTCCAATATGTGGAAGTCATATTCGTGCATAACGACAATTCCTGGCTATCGTTTTCAATATCTGATAGTTAACCATTCAAGAAACTTTATAGATCTTGAAAAAGGACCACACATTCAATGTGTTCAATCAATGTGGGCCAACGCTAAGCTATGAAATCATCATAAATGTGGCACTAATAGAACAATGTTAGATTTATATCTGTGCAAGTTTCTCTACCGCAAGGCAAACAAATTGTGAACTTCACGAGTCAATTAAAAAAAAAAAATATCATGGTGTTTAGGCCACGGGAACAATATATTTTTCAAACAAATTTCTACGCTAGGTTTTTCTGTTGTGTGAGTTTTCAAGTTGCAAAGCACATGTTGGGGACTAACGGAAAATACCCTAAAAATGACTGGGTAACAATATCATTAATCAAATTGTGGTTATTTTGATTTTATACAAATAATATTAATAGCCAATTTAAAACTGTAATCCAATAAGGTCACTCCTAAATAGAAATTCTTTATAAATACATATTTATGAGCTTGACTTATAAGATAATATTAGATAGAATAAAACTCAAACACAAGATCTCATAAAAATTACGTTGACTTAAACGAGTTTCAACAACAAAGTCGATTATCAATATTGTCGTTGAAACGTGTTTTATTAAGTAAATGTAATTTTGGTGAGATCTTGTGTTTAGGTTTTATTCTATCAAAATTTTTTATTAAATACGTAAATAGTGACCATATTAGGTCCTTAATATGTTAGTTATATTCTAGAATGTTATTTAAAATCTGTACAGGATGACCAAGCTACATCATGGAAATGACTCACCTACAACTTTTGAGCCCAATCTTAGACTAGGAAAATGCTGTAATAGTTCTGAATGGGAATGAGGTTTTTGCATCACAGTATTCATACGAGAATGCCTCCGAACTCTCTGAAACATAATCAAGGATATCTTTACAAAACTGAACAAGATTTTATTTATTTATTTGCACAATTTCTTTACTTTATGTTCATTAGACTAATAAAGACGGGAGAGTAGGTAACACACTGAAAAATGAAATGTCATCAACCTGTGTGAACTTTGACGGCTTAATATTTCAAACTGCGGTGAGATAAGTGGACGCTTTGTCGTCCGAGCTATGCCTCTCCCCAAGATTTCATTCTAACAAAGTAGTAAATAACATACAACTACATAAACGACTGAATCTACAAAATGATGCAACATTCCACCTCTCCAAATTAAAAACACATTGTATATAATTCTAATATGACACGTTCGGTTTTTCACACATTTTATCATGCTACTTACTTATCCAATTTTTAGTATATCTATAATATATATGTTGCAAAAATGTTGCACCAACTTTTTCATAAAACTATTCATAAAATACTAACTAAACTAAACTATTTGTTGCATACATATCAGTTCAATAGTTGTCAGTTAAAAAATTACAATGAACCATGGATCGCGTCTGCAAAAAGAAAAATTTAAATAGAAACTAAACTGCTTGTACAATAAATATATCCACAATGTAAATCATACTTGGTTAAAATCAAACTTTTAATATGGAGTCAAGGTTCATTTTTGTTTTTCTAGATATTTCTGTACCATATTTTTTTTGTGCCATTTTTTTGCGTTTTTGCCATAACCCAGAACAGACATTTTTGGAGATATGGCGATGAATACCTTTTGTTTGAGATCTCATAAGCTACACATCAGAGCCGATTTCGATAAAATTGTAATTTTCTTTTTTTTGGCACCTATTCCTGAATTTTGAGTTATTGAAAAATGAAAAAAGTCCCGAGATATAGCTAGAATATGCACACACACCATATTTCATAAAAATTGGAGCATACATACATTTGAGCTGTAGAAAACTGGACATGGAACAGATATCATTCCAAAAATTACTTTTTTGCGCTTAGGGGACCTCAAAACCGATATGTCTACAAAAACATTCGACATAATTTTTTGACCAATCACGTAACATTTTCTATACTACATACTGTATATGTAAGAGAATAAAAAGGCATACATTAGGGACAAATACAAAATAAAAAGCAATAAAAGCAATTCGAAAATATTGGTGAAAAGTGTGTGACAATGACCAAAACCTAGCATTTCATGCACTCTTCTTCTTTGACACGTGCAAAGTGTTTTCACTTACTTTTCCAGTATCCTTAAGATATTCTTGGAAATGTTTCCATGTGATGTTTGGTAAATAATGAGGTCCTGGTATATCCGTCACTTCTACAAAATTATCGCCCCAAGTCTTTGTGAAAAAATCTTTCTGTAAAGAAACATAAAAATTTGTTAATTCACAATACACAAGAAACATACTGTTTAATGTGACCCAAAGAAAATTTACTATTATGATAACGTATATTTTATCCAACGACGTACATAATTAGACTACAACTCTTAGCTAGAAATTGATGCATTTAGGATAAACACCATTTCCAAAAGCTGTTATTTACGGCTTCGTTCCGTGCAGAAGCTGCCTTAAATAACTTCTCCTCTTCGCTATATCTCTTCTAAGAAAGGATAGAAATCAGAGGTGAAACTGATGGTACAAGAAAGGTAGAAAAAAAACAGAAACATGTGTGGGCTAAGCTTCTATTTCATAGGAAATGAGATGTTTCAAATAAACAGTTTTTAAAGAAGTATAATAAAGGCGGTGATGGACACAGATAACACTTGTAACAATATTGAAATTCCAAAGTTATAAGATCTAAACACATAACATAAAAATTATGCAATTAAACATATTCATTATCGCCAACCAAAAACATAACATATTTCATCAAAACCTACAACACACTAGATATCACAATCAAACTTAGAAAGATTGGCGAGTGGAATATATAACTTTGTTTACCTCCCCCCCCCCATGGAATTGATTCAACATTATAAATTCACCTTTCATCCAGATTATATCCAGCCAAAATTAACTAACAAAAATTATAATAAAATTCATTAAAGGCAAAAACTCAAAACTGTGAATGAAAGAACTTTTATTAACATAAGCAGTATAAATACTATTTTTTAAAAACACAATCCACCATTAACTTTGTATCATATTCATCCATCACTTATCCACTTCCATAACACCCAATTCATTAGTTCCTAATATATCACTTAATTGTTTAGATTAAATTTTTATAGTTTTAATTTATGTTGTTACTCAAAATTTTTGTAAAAATAACCAAAGCAAGAGTTATAGACTATTGAACTTCTGAACCCTAAAATTACAAGTAGGCTACTTATTTTGTAATTAAATAATTCTAAAATAAATAATGTTATTAAAACACATACACGTTTTTTATGATATATAATTTTATACATTCTTAAGAAGTACACAGTTGAAGAAAATAACATTAACAATAAAAATGGTGTTTATGAAAATAATCTAGTTGTAACCCAACTACATGGGTCAATCAGGGCTTAAATTTAAGACACGACTTATGGAATACATTAGATATCATAAATATTAAAGGAAGGACTCAAATTTTGCACCTCATCTGTTAGAAGAAGAACATAACACAGAAAAAATATTGTATACAATTTTTACATTACTGTAGAAAGGTTAGACAGGTAAACATATTAGAAAATATTCAAAATAAAGTAGAAGAACATGTAAATTATAATGAATATTCATTAAAAGATCATGTAAAATAGTATTTATAATATTTGGAATTGTGTAAGTACAGTACAGTATTTAAAAGAATTTTGAACTACTTTTGTAATTTTCTAAAAAAAAGTAACAATCTGCAAGGTATGAAAAAAAAATTCCACCATATGACAATTATTAAACTAGGTCTGTCGTAACTTTACACTTGTTTTTTACCATCTGGTAATACTGCATTCCTTGCATTATCAGGATAGGGAAACTTACTTTCCATTCATGTCCGGCCTAGTTGATGACTGGCTGGCAGCTGGTCAGAGTTATGTTGCCGATGTTAATTTCGCTACAGATTCGATTAAGCACAATACTAAAATGCAAAGTTATGATGGACCAAGTTTAGTCACTATAAGTTGAGGTTAGTTGATTAAGTAAATCATTTGTAAGGATATCTATTATTTTTTCAACTGTTCACACAATATAAAAAATCAACAACTTACTTGTTTGCCAATACTTGGATCATTCAACACCGCAGGCAAGTTCTGTGCAGTCGTATAAACTGTCCACTTTTCTTCCGTCGTCTGTTGTTCCGCTTTAGCCATACTGTTTAATGATAATTTTCTCAGTCTATTGTCTAGTTTTACACCTAATGGATAAGCATGATGTTTGTATACATGATGTTCATAATCTGCATCGCTTACCCCTTCTACGGGGAGTGAATTGCACACACCATTGTCACCATAACGGCAAACAAATGAGCCACCTTCACGTGTACAATGTTTCTCACGTAAATGGCTGCAATAAAAAAAGTGAAGTAAGCAATTATTAAGCTTATTTAGACAGATGTAATGTTTCACGAAATATTCCATTATACAACTCTTTGTATAAAATAAACTTTCATTAAAGTTTAATGCTTGGAGCTGAAAATGGTAAATCTAACATATTCAACACTCCTCAAATAGGCTTATTTGTTTTCAAAATTGTTAACACAATTTTTTATTGAATAAATGTGAAAGGAAAAAGAGTTGAAAAGCAATTATTCATAACTTAACTCATTGGTTTATAAGATACAGTTCAGAGACTATTATCAAAGCCACAACTAAGTGAACATCATAAAGCTAGTTAAACTATAGATTATTGAAAGAAATATTCAATATATTCATCTGCTATAAGAATAAAAGAGAAATTCTTTTTTGAGTGATAATAGAATGAATGTCATAAAATTTAGAATTACACGCTTTACGCCACAGATAAATAATGTATTTTTATGTTGATTTCTTCTTTTATGTGAATTCAATTCAATTCAATTTATTGATTGAACAATCTCTTGAAGAAGATAGGCATTGTATAGACTCATCATTAATATACATTATTCTAAACAAGAATTATTACAAAACTATATCTTACATATAAGAGATACAAATGAAATGTTTTCAATTTAAAAATCTATCAATAATAATAATATATTTAAATAGTAAAATATAACAATAATAATAAATTTCAATAATTAAATATTGTAAACATTGCTCTTACCATCCCCTCATAAACTCGTCAATTGAATTATCAATGTTTTAAATACAATTTTGAATTTATTAAGGTGGGTATATTGTCCTGATATACTGGACAAGTTTATATAGAACTCCAGCATATTTAGGGCTCTTTTCGGTACTTACGTATTAACGCCACCACAGCAACTTTGCGCATATATATATGCACCAATATTTGCTTACTTTGCGATATAATTATATATCATGACAGGTTGGCCAGGTAGCTATATATAATATATATATTATATATATATATATAATATATATATTATATATATATATACACACATAAACACCTGGCCAAACCTTATATATATATGCGCAAAGTTGCTGCGGTGGCGTTAATACGTAAGTAGGCCTACCCTCTTTTCTAACAACTTAAGTCTTTGTGATGTTTTAACAATCTTAATCTTTATTCTGGTGGAAGTATTTATGGAACATGGAATGAGTATAATAAAGATTTCTGGCCATAAATCTCATAATAACAGTTTAAATATTGACAACATCAATCGATCATTTCTGCATTTAGTTGTGTATAATTTATATACTGTACTGTATAGATCTCATTGCCAGTGCTAGATTTTTAAATAGTATATTTATGGTAACTATATTTGCTTAAATTATGCAAGATGAAGATTGATCAAAATATTACTCAGAAGGTGAAAAATGTTTCTAAAAAATATGTTATTAATCAGTAATTATTTCAGACTGACACAACATTTCTTTAATACAATTATCATTGAATGTCCATTTCCAATTTTTTTACATATACATTGAAAAGTTTTTTTAAATTGGAAAGTTGAGGAAACGTGGATATTTTAGTAATTCTGCTGAAACTGACAGAAGTGTAGCCACAATTAATGACCTTCGATTATTAGTCAGATATGTGAGATATGCTACATCTATCCTTAAAGATGCAAAGGTAGAAAATGGAGGCTATCTGGACACTTTAATACATATCATACTGAAGTTGTTTCCTTAACATAAGGTGAATGTACTTAATATAGTTATTTACCTTAAAGGTTGTCCTAATACGGACTGAGGACAACCTCTAAGGTAATTAACTAATATTATATATTAAACAGTCCAAGGCAACACATTATACTTTATAGAATGTACTTAGCCTATGGGTATTAATAACTAATACAGTACACACATCAGTACACACATCACATTTACAAAATAAAATCGAAGAGTAGGATTCATACAAATTTTCAAAGGGTTATTGATAAGTACACAATCAGTCTCAACTTAATTTAAAGAATGATCATACTCTAGATGGAGCTAGCAATGTTGCCAGTGGAATAATTTAGTCTATAGCGATGAATATAAAACCTGATCTCACATAACCTAACCTGTTCAATATATTGTTTTTAACAAACAATCTAACCAAAATTTAGTTCTAACTTTATTTAAGTTTACTATCCCTTAGATACAAGTTTAGGTTAGATATTTAAGACTGATGTCATATATTAAATATCAGAAGCAATATGACAACAGGCAAATTAGCAATTGATACTATTTTATACAGTTCGTTCCTATAAAAAAAAATGCAAGACAAATAAGTTATTACGCAGATGCTTGTTAGGCCTATCCTATATGATTATTAGCTGCAACTTACCTAGTTTTTAAAGACCTGTTTTATTCTAACATTTTACTTAAACTGATTTGATTACTTTCTCACAGTGGAAAATATTGTAAAGTAAGAGTACCGACAGCAAAATTAAATAAGTGTGGAAGAGTAAATAAGTAGGCTATATGAAATAGACCAACATACTTACTTAATAAAATCTGGCAGATGTTGAAAAACTGTACTCCCACAGTAGGAGCACGAAGTCCATGCTTGTTTCAGTTCAGTAGATCTGCTAGAACCTAAACTAATATCAGCCATTGTAATCATTAGTCATTTAATTTCAATTCCACAGAAAAAATGTAAGTTTTAATGTTCATAGTAATTACAATATTCATGGAAGTTGTTAAGTCACACAACGCAACTAATACTTCGGTATAATTTGCCACGATGAGATAATGAGTAAATATGACAACAATAACTTCTTTATCTGATAAATTGTTCACAAATTCAAGAAATTATCATCTTTGTTGACTGAAAGTTATAACCTAAATTCTGTTCACGTAACTATTCAATCAGCTGTAGAAATGTCAGTTGAATATTCACTAAACTAATTGTAATCAGCTGTGATTGATTCATTGGAAATTGGAATTATTAGATCCACAGATTTGACACATAATGAAAATTGGAGATTTTTATAATTTTTTTTGAGATATAATTTTACTCATATATGCTAATATGCTTGAATAAAGTTCATAATGTTTTATAGGCAAACTAGTTTTTTTATTTATTTTAAAGAAAAATTGCCGACTCTATTTTTAACCAAGATTCAAATATTTCTTGTGGGCGGAGTCAATTACGAGCTTTATCATGGTCACAAATAAGTAATTGAGAAGTGTCTCTTTTTGTAACATATTTCTTGTTTTGATAGTAAAAAGGACACTGAAAGTATCTTTAAGTGAAGAAAATCTCCTTAACAACGTGGCAGTCTCATCAATTATAAATGTTAGAAATAAATAAAACATATAATGTAAAACTATATCTACAAGATAAATTAACATCAACGAAAGCTGACGGTGACGAAAATCTAGTATGCATGCACTAAATAGGCACTTCCCTTTGTCTATTGTCGGAGTGTCGGCGTTAATTCTGTTGCAAATTTTGAAATAACCGTTATAATTTTCGTGAATGTGTTACATTTGTGTTTGTTTTGTTTTTGGTTGAACGCTTTGATATGAACAATTTCACTCTAGTAAGTATTATTTTTAATATAGAGTAACTATTTAAATATTATTTATTAGAATAAAATATCACAATTAGTATGTCCACCTACAAGACAATAATTTTAGTTCTTTAAACCTTATGAAACTTGTAGATATTTATATATTACATGTAATTAATATGTATTAAAGATACTTTATAGATTAGGGTAGCTGGGTAGCTTATAGCTGTATAAAAAAGCTTACTCATTACAAGTGGAACTAACTTGTGAGCCAACATTAGCCTGCTATAGGGTACCGGTACCGTATTTACAAAATTTACAAAAACCTAATACTTTCTCCTTCTCACTCAAGGCCAATATTAGTCCCAAATAAAAACTGTTTACTTCGCTATGTTAGTTCCAGTGAGATAATCGTCATGTGATAGACTAAGCTTTTACCATTTACGTTAGTTTTTGTCTTGTGCAATAGTTGCTTTGTGTTTTATATTTTATTTCTTTTGACATGTTTAAATCTGTGTAGAGTTCCCCAAATTAAAATATATAAAAAAGTTGTGTTTATTTTATATTTATTAGTTTTAGTGGCACGTTTTTCATAGCAAAAACTGTAGAAAACATATTTGTTTGGAGCACCGAGGAATGATATGTGTAGACTGTACCAAAAAATGTCAAATAAACAAACACTATTTAAATATGTCTATAGCAATATAATCTAATTTAAATATATAATAGGCTATTTTAAAACAAAATTTGTATGTGTTTTTCCAATCTTTTCCCATGAATAGTCTGAGAGACTATGGGTTACCATTTATGTATGTAAAAAGGCATTACCATTCTAGGTTTAAAAACTTTACACTATATTTATCTTCTTCCACCATCTTCTAGTGTACGTGTTCTTCATGTCTTACTCATCCTGTATCCATGTTTTCCTAGAACTCCATGTATCCTTGTTAATCGCTCTTCACTTAACGTTCCACATGTCTTAAACCCGCCAGTTGCCAGGACTTTACAAACCTCACAATGTCTTTCCTTTGGAGAATATCTTCAATTTCTTGTATGTTCTTATTGTCAACCTTTCTTTTTCTCTTATGAAGTAATATATCCTGCTCATAATTTATTTTTCCAATATAGATAACATATTCTCATTAGCAGTTGACATGGTTCCGATTCATAAGTCAATACTGGTGTAATAAGGGTCGTGTATTATACTTTGCTTATGACTTTTAATATCTAGATAGTAAGATTGACTTCAGAAGTTTAACATTGGCTAAATAATCCGTACCCAGCCATGATACTTTATATGCCTAAATGGTTAACTTGTGATAACCCTATAGGTAGCAATGTACACATTATAAAAGGCCATCTGGTACCATATAATTTCATGATAATTCACTTTAAATGAATAACACTTATAGTCATTTTCGATAACAAAATAAAATAAATTAGATACATTTTCACAACAAATTTGATTTGAAACAAGATGAGACTTCAATCAATGACTGTTTTAGCTACTCAAAAAAAATCTTTGCTCCAGTCACTATAGTTGACAACTATAGAACTAACATCTTTGAAGTTTGTTTATATTTGATATGGAAATGGGTGAGTGAGAAAGTTTGTGCAATGTTTTTGAACCATTTATGCTAATTTCATTAGGCGGTCCATCACAATAGCCATTATTTTTGTGATGTCGTTTATTACTAGCAACACTGGGATAATGGGGAACTTGGCTTCTTATATTTTATTTCTCTAAGTACTTATATAAAAAACAGTTTCATTTCTTTTATTTCATCAGTATGATAATCAAATGAATAAAATCCATATGGCACTACATGTTTTTTATTAGCTGATGATGGTATATTATACCTAAATAGCTGTAATAAAATAAAACAATTTTGCTAAGCTAGGACTGCTTACGACGCAGGTAATTTTTTTTTTGTATATGAGGTGGGAACATGTTATTCACAATGTGTGGAACTATTGGGTCATGCCAGGTTACCCATTAAAACTGAAATCCTCTCTTCAGGCAATTACCCACTATGGAACAGCATAAGCACTTCCTAATGGTGCCTTTTTTTAAACATCTACTTAAAACTTAAATCATGCATATGAACACCAGTTGTTACCATTTACTTTCCGTTTCCTTTTATATCATTAGAGATATAACAAACTTATGATTTTTCGAGTTTCATTACTTACAATGATTGTTGGGACTAATAACGCCACATCCAGTAGATATTTCAGCCCTTTCACTAGCTCATCCTGTTTGGCAGTCACCTCCAACATTGAAAAACAGTGTATTCCACAGTGTCATCTATCCTACAGGAAACAGAATTTGAAATATCCCTTATCTTAAATTTTTATAGAAATTTTTCAAAATCTTCATGACCAGTCAACACTTGTGTCAATTAATACCCTATTTCCCCATACTCAAAGGTCAGGGATCACCATCTTTCATCCTACTTGCTTGCAATAAGTCCAGTGTTTCCTTACTAATGTCTTAAAGGAGATATCACAGGGATTTCCTTCTACTGCTTTTCTATTAACAAGTCAGTTAGTTGAATATTGGGTAAAACTACCACCGCATCAGTTCCGACTGTTCTGTAACCACTTAGTGCCTTTCTCCTTTGTACCATGACAAAGACCTTTCTATACTTAGTATACCTGAGTGTACAATTCCATATCAGAGCAATAAACATTATGACAGCATGTCACATTCATCTGGACTTTTCTTTTACTCATCCTATAGCTCCCCATGTTTTTAAAACTCCAGTCTAGCGCTTTTACCTCTCTGATTTTTCTGGCACACTCATCACACCTAATGCTCTGATTAGGAAATATCCTTAGATATTTAACGGACTTTTTGACAGTGATCACTGAATCCTCTACCGGGATTTTTATATTCCTCAAAGGTCTTCTCGCCACCAGGAGACCTGTTTACAACAAGCTTCCTAGATTATACAACCACTCCACGATATCGCTTTGTTGATGCAAGTATTTAGAGAAACTATTATTATGGTTAGGATTATTCAAAGGTGAATAAATAAAAGTAAAATATAGATTTAAAATATTTATTTACATTTATATTGAAAGATGATTGAAAATGTTGAAATAGATGAGAAAATAATGTACACATGTATATACACACAGACACTCTCACATATATACTGAAGAATACATAGTTTAAGCTCTTTTTTTTGTCTTCAATTAATGGTTATTATTAAATATTCACATGAAAAGACAAAATGCCTCTGGTGAATGGTTTTCAGATACAGTAATACAATCTTTGCATGTACTGTAATTTGAATTGACTGTATTGTACAAATAAAATAAATATTAAATATATAGGTAATGAATAAATACAATTTTTCAACATGAGAAAACACATTTACAAAAATATGTTTCAGTGTTTCAAGTGGTTATCATCAGTTGTAGTTAGGATAGAAACTCATGGAAAACATAAATATTAAGGTAGTATATAGGATTTACTGACACTCTGATATGTGCATACTATAGAGAATGTTAGAGTCAAACAATCGATGTTAACCCTTTCCCGGATTTGTCTGTTTTGATGTTTATTGCACAAAATAAGGTTTATAGAAGGATGTCTGTTACGTGTCCAGTAGTCTACAGTCTAACAAATAGATCTGTTTTAACATAATTAGGCTATGATGTTTTATTTATTATTTTGATAACTATAAATTTGTAACCTCCAAGGACTCAAATTAAAAGTATTAGTAGTAATGTCTCCAAAAAATGCTGTTTCACAAATAAATTATCACTTAAAAAGAAAATTAACTCTAGAAATACAGCATAAACTTTCTCATTCAAGCATCTCTAAAAACAAATAAAAACCAACCAAAACGGTTTGTCACTTAAAATACCAGTTTGGTTTTTGTCGGTTAAAATGGCGTCTTTAAAAAATTTATATATTTAAATAAGAACATAAACTTGCTTTGCTTGTGCCATAAAAGCATCCCCAGCGTAAATTGAATTTGATTAATATCGAGCTATATGACTGCCGTCAAGGTTTATTTTATTATATATGTTTGCTAATAATTCCTGAATTTAATTATTCCTATTTAGAGAAATTACACATTTTATATTGTAACAACAGATTTTTTGGTTTTTTACCGATAACTCAAGAACCAGAATTTATGAAGGGATGATAACCAATATGTTTTATTTGAGTCCTTAAAGGCTACATTTGAGCAAAATTTGATCAAAATCGTTTAAACCGATTTTGAGAAAATAGTAATTTTTTGTGTTTTTCTTTTAGCACTACCTCTAAATTTTGAGTTATAAAAATATAAAAAAGGAAAAAAAAAAGTAAGGAGATTTGGTCAAAAATATGCCCACATACTAAATTTAGTAAAAGTCCACATATTTAGGTTTTCTCTGTTTGAAGTTATTTGTTAATGATGGAAGTTCAATTTTATTATTATACATTTCTCGGACATTTGACATCATTTGTGTGTTAAAAATCAAAATACGACGTTTCGGGAATAAGAATCAATTCTTAACAACAGAATAAGAATCTTTGATACAACAACACGTATTTGACGTTAGTTGTGTGTTACCGTGATTGTGTTTTTTTGACTTCTCAGTTTTAGCTCTGAGATGCATGCTTAGATATTAAGGTTGGTGGTATTCTATTTGATTTTACTTCTTACGTAGGCTTAGTCTCTAGTTTCATGTTTCTTTAGTTTTTAGTCACTTGATAACGGGAATTGATTCTTATTCCCGAAACATCGTGTTTTGATATTTAACACACATATGATGGCAACTGTCCGAAAAATGTATAATAATAATATTTAGGTTGTAGAGCACTGTACATACAACAGATGATAGACAAGTGTGAAGTAGACAGACGTAATTCCCAAAACCGCTTTTTTGTACTTGGCTCAAAATGGATATATTCACAAAAAACTCAATATTGGGTTTTTGACCTATAATATAATTTTTTCTATACTATATATGTATGTGAGAAAATAAAAATGAAAATTGGACACCTTCCTTCATAAAATTCCAACATGTAAAAATCTGTAAAGGAAGTTTCAATCAAATTTTGATGAAAGGTGAATAGTTATAACCCAAATCGCAAGCAAAAGACACTTGTGGTTTATCATAATACTGACTTTAATCAGGTTCGTTTTCCCTCCAAATTACTCAAAAATTCTAATTGTTTTTTGCTTGTGATTTAGCATAATGATTGGGTTATAAATCGTTTACATTTTCGAGGTAATTGAAATATTGGTTTTATGGCAGTTTCCGCCAGGAATTTTGGTTGATTAATATTTAGTTTTGTGTATGAATGTGTGAGAAAGTTTATTCTCTGTTTGAAGTTATTTTGTTAATGATGGAAGTTCAATTTTATTATTATACATTTTTCGGACATTCTCACATAGGCTTAGTTTCTAGTTTCATATTTCTTTAGTTTTAGTCATTTGATAACGGGAATTGATTCTTATTCCCGAAACATTGTGTTTTGAATTTTTAACACACAAATGATGGCAAATGTCCGAAAAATGTATAAGAAAGTTTATGCTCCATTAATTCTGAGGTTTAAGTCAGAGTTATCTCAATAGTGAGCTGTCTCAACTGAGGATGACAATTTAGTCGTTGAAACATTGCTTTGTTAAGTTGTTATTTTGTCGTGGAACTTAATGTTTTTCATTTATTGATTGTGAATTTCTAAAAGTGTTTCTCAATATATTCAAGTGAAGTAGTAAATATGTTTTTATTGTTCCATTTAGACAAATAGGTGATGGACAAGCACTTAATTCTGATTAACTTGCTGATAAGATAGCTGTCATGAACTTGCACTAGCTGTTGCTTAACATAAATAAATATTGATTTTGGAGAACAATAAAAAAGGTACTTATTACATACTTGCATTTAAAATAAATTATTTACATGGATTGTATTTCGTAACTATGGTTGTGGTTTATTAAAATGGAGTCTGAATATATTTCGAAAATTTATTTGTAACCATAAATAAGCCTATAGAACTAGAAAAGAAGCTACATTATGTTAAAAATTAGCTGCATTTCAGAGTTTTGAAAATCAAAAATTCTAAAATCTTATTTTTCTGGAGTTCCTATTCTGTTGATAAATCAGAGTATTCGACTTTTCCACCCTCTGCAGAAGAGGGGGTTAGATAAACATCATTTTTAAAGAGTATGGCGTAGATAATGTCTACACGACTATTTTTTAAAAACTTATTTTTAGCATAATATAAGACTCTAATTCACAAGAGGATACATGATTACAAGTTTCAAAATACCTGCATAAGCGATGATTTTCGTGATGGGATGGATAAGCATCACAATGACTTTTGCTTAAAATGTTGAAAAATGTACCTCTCAAAGAAAAAGTGTACTTCAGTCACAGAATTTTCAGTATAAATTCAGATTTCATTTTAACTCCTTGTCAAATGAGTACATTGCACACTTCCAATATGTTTTTGTCATTTTACACAGTTAAAAACTTTATATAATATATAGGATCTCCTATTATATCAAACCACTAGACCTAATTACAAAATGGTAAGAGGTACAATGTCGTTCAATGAGCAATTTTATAGTTGTACACTTTTACTAGCCAGCTTTAGATAGAGACCTGATATAATGGACATTCCGTATATATTATGATATCATATATCTAACATTTAACATTTTTATATATATAAATAAAATATTTCTTAGAATTAGATTAAATTTTCTAATTTTTGGATCATTTCTTAATAAACTTCATTCAGAATTTAATTTACAGAAAACATTAGACATTTATCTCACAGTAAGATTCAAATTAGCTTTATTTTAAATTCAGTATACCAGGGGTCTCTTGTAACGTGTGAACTTGTGTCAGGTAATATAATCTGTATTATAGTCTATTTTCGAGGTATACAGATTTTACTTCCTTTCCAAAAATATATAAATTATGTATCTGGTTATAATTTAATTCACATTTTTTAAATAACTCAAAATTTGGGTGTATTTATTGCAAAATCTAAACAAGGGGTTTAATTTTATAAAACTATTTTGTTTAAATGTACTTCGTAAGAATTAGTTAAATTATTGGTTCCAAAGTTAGCAATCAAAAAGCAAGAATGAACAATGGATGCTATTAAAAAGCCATAAAGAAAATGTTGGTGGGTAAATTGAAAATTACAATTGAATCCTAAACATTGTAGGGATTTTAGTATTTTATAAATTACTCGTCGGCCATCATTTTCTTTAAAGTGCAAGTTTTTCTGTTGTTTTAGTTCAGGAAACCTTCATCATCATTTTATCACATTGTTTAAGTTAATTTTGACATATTTGGTCCTTCTAACACTTTAGTTTATTGTCACTTTTTGATTAAATTTACTGATCTGATATTTTTTGGGGCAATAACAACAAACAGGGAGAAAGTTAGTGCAAAGTTTTTACACTTTTTTTCTGCCGTTATTAATGTTATATTAGATTACACATGTGTGAAGAAACACCTGGTATTACACAAAGATCCGGAAGTCAAATCTGATGAATTTAAATGATCTAGGAAAGAGAGAAGTTATGATGTAGGGAAGGGGGTATGTTATGTGGTCTGAACATGGTTTTACATCTTACCAGTGAACCTCTGGCTGATTTAGTGGTCAGCACTTTCGCTTCATGAGTTAGAATTTCCGGGTACAACCTCTATGAAGGGCTCAAATCTGGAGTTATTCCAGCTTCGTAATAAACTCTGGTTGAGGAAGCTAGAATAACAGTGATGGGTATTTTGATGTGCTGAACACACATTATCTAACTGAAAAAGCTATCCCGTACTTCAAGGGCTGTCGAGCTATGGAGTATAGTTTAATATTATTAGTGTAGCTATTTTTATTATGGAACAGAATTTACTAGAGTTTGTGATCAGTTTCTGGTGAGTAAACAAAAGATTATTAAAATATCATAATCTTTTGTCATCTCCACTCTGTTGGATCATCTGACACAGCCTCTTCCATTACTGATGATCTCTCTGCATCTGGTCCTCCTCCATCCATCTCCAGTCTACTCCCTTTACCTGCGTATCCTCATGAATTTAAATCATCCTTCTTGTTTGTGACCTTTCCATAGGTCTTTGATTATTTTCTATTTTCTTAAATACTCTTCTAGATAGAATAGACGCTCTTTTAACCGGCATGTTTGGGACAACGGCCATGACGCATAACCGAATTTGCTGGATAATCGAGTATATCTAGTTTTTTAAGGGGATACCTAAGAAAATTAACTATATACAAACACTAAGATGACTAAGAAAACGGCGCGTATAGCCACTGCACTGACGGGAAATGTCAGTCGAGGCCTGTGAGCCGCCCGGAAAAAAACGATCATGAGTGGTTTGGCTGATGGCGGTTAGTAGAGTGTGCCGGTTGTTAGAATGCAGGATAAAAGAGCGTCTACTGTATTCTGATTTTTTCTACACTCATTAGATACCTAAATCAAGGGTTCATATGGGCGTGAAAATTCCATGGAATTCTAGCAAGATGTACTTTTTATTATGTAGTTATAGGTTAGATCCTTCTTTTTCATCTTTCCCATCAGGTTTCTCTTGATCATGTCTCATTTTCTTTTGATACTGACGCGGTATTAGAGTTTTTGAGGGCTAGGGTGGTCTTTTTTATGTTATTTTCTTCTTTTTTTTTTATATAAGATGATAAGGATGGAGGATTTTTCATCATTAAACAACAACAACAAAAACAAACCATTGCAAATGCTTTCTCTTAATTATTTCAAAGATTTAACTTTGAACCATACCCGAAGGTCTTTTTTCCTTCATCTATCCCTTCTTGTAACATTTTCTATTCCTTTCAATATCATATCCTGTCCATATATTTCTTTATCCACATTTATGTCTGTGACTATTGTTAAAATTATTTGATACTAAATGTTATAAATCATTATATTTCATTCTTTCTCTATGTTCCGTCAAACATATCCTTCACTATGTCGTAAAACTGGTCAAACTTCCATCTTGTCTCCTCTTGTACCTTACCATTACATTAGTACCTTGCTTTCCTAGGTACACTTGAATTTATCTACACTTTTGAGATCCTTTCCTTCCAGTGTCACTTACGTTTTTGGTTTTTTTTCCTACTAACCTTTAACATTTAACTAAGTTATATTCTATCTACAATGTCCTTATCCTCAGTTTTCTCCCATACCATGACATAGTCTGTATATGTTAACTTTCGTTATTCTACTTTTATATTGTCTTGTATTTCTGTGATGACTTAAAAATTTCCATCCATTAAAAGGTAAGGTGCTAAAACACTTCTTTCTATCACTTTCCCTTCTGTTTGAAACTGGTCAGAGTTTTTCAATTCTACTCTTAACCAATTTGTACACTTTTTATGTTTAATATTCTCTCTACAATTCCTTTTATTCTTAAATCCATCCATATATTGTTTCTCTTTCTTTTTGTAATAAGCTTTCTTTATTATTTTTCTTGTCGCTTGAAAGCAAAAAAAAAAAACCTCTTGGTTATTCTAACTTTATAAGAAATGGAAGAAAAGAACATAAAATAAAGAACCTTAGTCTTAGAATACTCTAATCACATCAGGGTCGGAAGAGAACAATAGTTGGACAAGAGAGAACTGATAGGAAAGATGAAAGATTAGAATCTAACTCAAGATTATACGAAAAAGTGAAGATCCAGCTATTGTACTCTGGGATTTGTATACCTCTACTCCACTATAGGTGACCCTCTTAGGGTAAGTTTTCATTATATCGATAAAATGCATCACAGTGTCTTTCCCATACTCCCATCTGTTTACTATGTTCTGACTTACAGCATTGCAAGGCACTCACAGGAAGTTCTTCCTTGTCTGAAACCCCATTGTTCTTTCCTCTAGTATTCTTTTAATTTTGTTCTATAGTAGTTTCTCATAGATTTTATCCGGTTTTAGTTAAATTGTACCATCAGCGACACTGTGTGTTAATTAAATTGATCATTAATGGGGTAGGGATATTATACATTACAAAAATTTGTACCTGTAAGTTATCTAGATAGATATAGAAAATCTTATGTTTTATTGTTGTTGCTTATGAAAACCATGAGCTCTGATTTTTCAGATTTCTGGCAACCCAGTAGAATTGTCTTAGATTCTCTCTCTTTTCATAGGTCGTTGTTTCATTTTGCATAATGTAGACGTTGCTCCATGTCCATTCGTGTTTTTGTTTCACAGCAATTCTGAAACAACAACATTCGTATATTCCTCTGAGGTGAGCAGCAACGCAATCATGTTTGGTGTTGTGACGAAAAGTGGCTATGTAGACGTTATGCGGTTTGTCTTTTGTTTGTTCCTAATATTTATACAGGGTCTGCACCGCATTGCTTCTCTTGACTGTTTGTGATTTAGAGCTTTCTTACAGATGGTTTTTGCTGTTTTAACTTCTGGTGAGGGTATGTTTTACTTTCTTTACTAAAGTATTCACTTTTTCATTTCCATCAATTCCAATGTGTGATGGGTTCAATTTATATTGTGTTTATATAAATCCCCATTGAAATTAAGAAAAATAGAATTGAAAGTGTCAAAATGGAGACCATTCTTAGTATTCAGACATGTATATATGAATATACTCACTGTCTGATCAATTTCTGGAGTGTATATTATGTGATGGACGTCCTTGTGTGTCCGAGTTTGTTGTGTTAGACAGGATGGCCATGATTGCTGCTTTAGAATCTGACAAAATAATATATATTTTTTTATTGTGTAGTTATTTGATTTTTAGAGAATGTTTATGAAACTCCCACCAAAAATAATAGCAATATAAGTTCACTCACTTAGATAAAACAGTCGTTGTCTCTGCAGTTATCAAATGTATTCCATTAGACTTTTTTCATACCTTTTATATGGACATGTAGGAATTTCATAGTAATTACATTGCAGTGGACAAATTGTCATTGGTCGTAAAAAAGTAGACATTACATAATTAGATTTGAGTAAAATCTTCTGCCAATTGTAACATTGTCTTATATTTTTCAACGCATTTTGGAATTCCTCCATCCTTGAGAGATACTTTAGTAGTAGATGATGGAGGAACTACGAAACGTGTTGCTAGGATTGGCAGAAGGTTGTAATCAAACTGATTATGTAGATCCTAGTAGGTAGCTATAACTAATATAATAATTACATAATTAGACATTCATTCTTTTGATCTATCGACTGTGTATTCAACTGTTAGGAGACTTCTGTCGTATTGTGTCTTGTGGTAGTGAGTGCGAATCTGTTCCAATATGTTCTCAAGCTTATTTTTAACTAAAAACAATCTGGAAAGACATTATGTACAACATTTAAATTCATCAAATTTCAAATCCGTTCTCTGTAACTTAACCAAAATAAAACTTAAAGAAGCTTTAAATGGAAATAGTCAGATAACATTTTTCAAAATGGAATAACCACAATAAGTAACACACGATGATAGAGTAAAATGTTGAGAGCACCATTGTTGTGTCGTTTCCAAAGTATTTACACGGAGGTCGTATTAGTTTAGAAGTCGTTTCAATGCTGCCATCTGTAGAGTAAAAGTAGAAGCAATGTTCTGATGGAAGCAGTATGAGATGAACTGTTGCTGGAGGCGTTGCGACTTCTTGCTCTGGTTGCTAGTGAGACTACGTCAACTGGAAAATTATAACGGATAAATTAGCAATTTTTGACAGTTTTTAATGTTGGCGTTTTATAACATACAGAGCTGGGCAACTTGGATTCAGATATAGGTTATGTTGATTTTTTTTCCCAGTTAGAACATTTTTAAACCATTCCCAAAAAAAACTAACCAACACTAAACGTTACCAAAAATGTCAGTTAGGTAGTTGACAATCATAAAATGGAAATGGATGCTGTCGGTGAAAATTTTTTATATGGTTTAAATTGCTTTGTTTGTAACATAAAAATGTACTCATTGTAAATCAAGCTTTAATTACGGCGGTCAGGGTTCTGTTTTTATTTTTGCAAATTATTTCTGAACTGTGATATTTTTTTAGTTGTGATTTTGCACAAAGGTTTGGGTCATTAATGGCGGCCAATAAAAACTTCATCTTCGAAAAAGTCTTGGTAGTTGTTAATTGAATAAAGCAAAACTGAATAATGGACGCTTTCTGTAAATATATATATATATATATATATATATATATATATATATATATATATATATATATAGGGCATAAACTTGATTTAAATGTAAATTAGTCCTCAACGAATATTATATTTGATAAAAATCAAGCTTTTAAAGACAGTGGTGAAGGTTACATGGTGGTCGATCTATATGAGGGCATAAAAATATCTCGAAAGATAAGAGGAAATGTCCCAGATGAAAAGTTAATATTTTTGAAGGGGCCATTGACTCTTTTACATTTTTTATTAGAAATTCAGATTCTGCGGAGAAAAATACGCAAGTGAATGTTATTAAAATATTCACAAGAAGGCATATGACAAGTGTCTACAGAATGTTGGGAGCTATGTAGAAAAATTGTTTAAAGTTCGTTGATTTTTTGCAATAAACAGATTTTCTGTATCTGCACTAGTTTTGTTTTTATTACCAAACGGAACTTACTTTCTGGACGTACCTCGTAATTTTCGCCGAATGCAGCGCCACCAATGAGCAAAAAAAAAAAAAAAAAGTGTCAGACAAAACCTACGCCTTTGTAGCTTAGAATCTGAATCTGCATAAAAAATGAGTTTTTGCATTAAGATTTCAAAGTTACCTCCGCTCCTTCAAAAGAGCGAACGCCCCCTTAAAAATATTAACTTTTTATCTGGGACATTTGTTCGTACTGTGATTATTTTTCGATATATTTTCACTTAAATCGACCCCCAGTTATGTGATTACACCTAAAGATGAAGATATAAAAGTATTCGTAAAGACACGCCTATGTATCTTACTCCTAAGGGTGGGATATATGCACATTACATGGTGAGAGATATTAACGTTTTCATAGGTTGAAGGTTGCAGGTTGCTGATAAATTTATTCTAAATGCTACACCTCTAGCTGTTTAGCAAACTTAATGAACGTGAGGTTTTATTAAAATTGTATTTCTAAACATTATTTTACAAGTGACCTTTGTATTCTGTTACCATCTGTATAATTAAATAAAACATCAGTTGATACATCTGTGGGTGGAATTTCCACAATGTGAAATGAAAATTACAAAAATAAAAAAATCAACAGTTAATTAAATAACAAGAATAAATATTGTTTTCAAGAGGTAAATGTAGGCTTGTCAATTGAAATGTTTTACTCAACATAGATTTAATTGTAAAATAAACGACTTCATTTAGTTTAGCCTTGTGTCATAACAAGTCTTTTTTTTGTAAATTGTAATTTATTTGATAGAACCGAGATTGCAAATGACGTCACGGCGGTGAAGGTTCATTATTATATAATTTGCCAATTTTACTTGCAATTTTTCACAAAGATTTGAATTAATTATTTACACATTTCATTAAAATTTCAACGACATCGGTATATCAGATTATGAAAAATTATGTATTTTGCGCGCGTTATAGTTTTTTATCAATTACCCACGTTACAGAAATGACGACCAAAACGTGGGTAATTAGAGACTACACTTGAGCGAAATTTGATCAAAATCGTTACAGCCGATTTTGAGGAAATCGTAATTTTGTGGGTTTTTTTAAGACAGCAAACCTCAATTTTAAATTATCAAAAAAATAAAAACAACTTGCGGGAAATATCCTAAATAGCCCATATAAAAAATTTCATTCAAATCGGTCCACACGTTTAAATACACTTCTCGGTTTCTTGAGGTTATGAAACTTGAAAGTTAAAAAACCAGAGATCAACATTTTTGAGGCTATGAAACTTGAAAGTAAAAAAAACAGAGGTCAACATTTTGAGGCTATGAAACTTGAAGGTAAAAAAACAGAGGTCAACATTTTTGAGGATATGAAACTTGAAGGTAAAAAACAGAGGTCAACATTTTGAGGTTATGAAACTTGAAGGTTAAAAAAACAGAGGTCAACATTTTGAGGCTATGAAACTTGGAAGGTTATAAAAAACAGAGGTCAACTTTTTGAGGCTATGAAACTTGGAAGGTTAAAAAACAGAGGTCAACATTTTCAGGATATGAAACTCGAAGGTTAAAAAAACAGAGGTCAACATTTTTGAGGCTTTAAAACTTGAAGGTTAAAAAAACAGAGATCAACATTTTTGAGGCTGTGAAACTTGAAGGTTAAAAAACAGAGGTCAACATTTGATTCTACGAAACTTGGAAAGTTAAAAAACAGAGGTGAACATTTTTGGGCTATGAAACTTGAAGGTTAAAAAACAGAGGTCAACATTTTTGAGGCTACGAAACTTGGAAGATTAAAAAAAAACAGAGGTCAACATTTTTGAGGTTGTGAAACTTGAAGATAAAAAAAACAGAGGTCAACATTTTTGAGGCTATGAAACTCGAAGTTTAAAAAAACAGAGGTCAACATTTTACGCTGCGAAACTTGAAAGGTAAAAAAACAGAGGTAAAAATGTTTGAGATTATGATACTTGAAGGTTAAAAACAGAGGTCAATATTTTGAGGCTATGAAACTTGAAGGTTATAAAACAGAGGTCAACATTTTTGAGGCTGTGAAACCTGGAAGGTAAAAAACAGAAGTCAACATTTTGAGGCTATGAAACTTGAAGGTTAAAAAAACAGAGATGAACATTTTTGAGGCTAGAAACTCGAAGGTTAAAAAAACAGAGGCCAACCTTTTGAGACTACGAAACTTGGAAGGTTAAAAAAACAGAGGTCTACATTTTTGAGGCTGTGAAACATGGAAGGTAAATAACCAGAGGTCAACATTTTTGAGGCTATGAAACTTGGAAGGTTAAAAAAACGGAGGTCAACATTTTTGAGGCTGTGAAACTTGGAAGGTAAAAAAGAGAGGTCAACATTTTTGAGGCTTTGAAACTTGGAAGGTAAAAAAACAGAGGTCAACATTTCGAGATTATGAAACTTGAAGGTTAAAAAACAGAGGTAAACATTTTTGAGGCTATGAAACTTGGAAGGTTAAAAAAAACAGGTCTACATTTTGAGGCTGTGAAACTTGGAAGGTAAAAAAACGGAGGTCTACATTTTTGAGGCTGTGAAACTTGGAAGGTAAAAAAACAGAAGCCAACATTTTTGAGGCTGTGAAACTTGGAAAGTAAAAAACAGAGGTAAACATTTTGAGGTTATGAAACTTGTAAGGTTAAAAAAACGGAGGTCAACATTTTTGAGGCTGTGAAACTTGGAAGGTAAAAAAACAGAGGTCAACATTTTAAAGGCTATGAAACTTGAAGGTAAAAAACAGAGGTCAACATTTTTGAGGCTGTGAAACTTGGACGGTAAAAAACAGAGGTCAACATTTTTGAGGCTACGAAACTCGAAGGTTAAAAAAACAGAGGTCAACACTTTTGAAGCTATGACACTCGAAGGAAAAAAACAGAGGTTTTCATTTTTGAGGCTGTGGAACTTGGAAGGTAAAAAAACAGATGTCAATATTTTGTTGTTATGAAACTCGAAGGTTAATAAAAAACAGAGTTCAACTTTTTTGAGGCTATGAAACTCGAAGGTTAAAAAACAGAGGCCAATTTTTTTGAGGCTGTGAAACTTGGAAGGTAAAAAACAGAGGTCAACATTTTGAGGCTATGAAACTCGAAGGTTAAAAAAACAGATTTCAACATTTTTGAGGCTGTGAAACTTGAAGGTTAAAAAAACAGAGGTCAACATTTCATTCTACGAAACTTGGAAGGTTAAAAAACAGAGGTCTACATTTTTGAGGCTATGGAACTTGGAAGGTAAAAAAACAGAGGCCAACATTTTTGAGGCTATGAAACTTGAAGGTAAAAAACAGCGGTCAACATTTTGAGGCTATGAAACTTGAAGGTTAAAAAAACAGAGGTCAACATTTTTGAGGCTGTGAAACTCGAAGGTTGAAAAAACAGAGGTCAACATTTTTGAGGCTGTGAAACTTGGAAGGTAAAAAACAGAGGTCAACATTTTTGAGGCTGTGAAACTTGGAAGGTAAAAAACAGAGGTAAACATTTTTGAGGCTGTGAAACTTGGAAGGTAAAAAAAACTTAGGTCAACATTTTGAGGCTACGAAACTTGGAAGGTTAAAAAAAACAGAGGTCAACATTTTTGAGGCTATGAAACTTGAAGGTTAAAAAAAACAGAGCTCAAAATTTTTGAGGCTATGAAACTTGAAGGTTAAAAAACAGAAGGGACTAAAAATCCAATATGGCGGGTAAGCCTACCTTGAGAAAGACACAGTACCTGAAACATTCTGCATTCTATGATCCGCATAGTCTGTGTGATGTATAGAGTGGCCAAGAAACCTTGGTATTGTAGCTAGACAGGTCAGTTCCAACTTATCCAAATAATCTTCAGTCACTTGGAAACTGAGTTGAGCTGTGACTGAGGATGGTGAGCAACAGTGTTTATCCTCACCACATTGTCCTGGGAAACTCTTCACTCGGCTCGCTTCTGCCTGTGAACAGTAAATCAACAAAAATGTATCTATCGTAAAAGTTCCAGCAGGATCATACAAAGGAGGGAGTCTAATTTTATAAGGGAGGTGGGAGATATGTTAAAATTATCAAGCTAAATTTATTCTTTACAGTATTAAATTTACATTAAAAAATATCAATAAAATATACAAAATTAAAAATAATGATTAAACTTAGATTTTTGGTTGTTGAAAAACCATTATAGTGCCTTAAAAAAAGGATGACAAGAACCCTTATAAAGACCTTTAGCCCTCGCAAACTCTAATAGAGTCAGGGCCTGAAGAAAACAAGGTCAAGAGAAAGGAAAGATGAAAGATCAGTCAGTGGGTTTTGACTTATAATATAGATTGATTGATTGAGAAGGTTCTACTTGTACACTAAGCAGAAGTTGTTTTATAAAGTATGAGACAGACACTACTCCTACCTTCTTGCCATTGAGTAACCACGTGACATCCGGTGTCGGTCTGGCAGTACCGGAAGTACAGTTTACTTCCAACCAATCTCCCACTGTATACGTTGGTTTTCTGAAAGTTATCCGAGGATTTTCTGCTTGATTTTCTGAAACACAAGTTGAATATCATGCACTGCGTTGCCAATATTGTATACATAACTAAAAATAAAATCATTTAGGATGGTGGTTTTACCAAAATTTGATTGAAATCGTTTGATCCTATTTTGAGATACAACTCTAGATTCATTCTCACTTTTTAATTTCTCATTTAGGTTTTATTTAGTATTAAAAACATTTATGTAATGAGTAAAAAAAATATGGATTTTGGAGTCCCCTAAGTAAAAAAAGTGATCGTGGACTGATTTTAATAAAATTTGGAATGTGAGCGTATTTTGGTTCTATCTCGGGATTTAAAAAAATGTATTTTATAAATCAAAATTTGTGAGTAGTTTTTAATGCAATTGTAAAAAAAAAAGATTTACTTTGTATGATCATTGGATTGACAGCGCTTTCTGTTTATTTCCAATCTCATGTTTACAATGAAGGATTGCTCTTCAAATTGAAAACGTTTTAAATTGATTTACCATTAGGGTGGGTGGGGGAGGACGCTTAGTACACGGTCGGTCTACCTTTTCCATTCGTCCATATAAATTAGTTAAACAAATTCATCCAGGATTTATTTCGACGGAATTGGGGCTCATCGAATTCGTTTATAAAACAAGGAATACAAAATTGTTGGTCACCATCACTGCTTTTATCGGGTGATGATGGATTGTTCGTATTATTCATACAGTCTACTCGATCATTTGTCACTGTCACAAGACGTTTCGTATCAACTCTCGTAATCACGTAAACAATTTTTCCTTGTTGTTAAAAGGGAAACCACTCGATAATTAACGCCTTATAAAACATGGGCGCCATTACGGTACTTACACAGCAGGATCGTATAATCCAATGCACGGAGATCCTCTATATGTACTGTACACAAGTCGAGTTCTTGGGATTTATAGGAAATGTTAAACTGTTTGGTATAGATTAAATCAGAAATTAAAACAGAAAATAAAAGCAATAGATTAAATAATTTAGAATGTTTTGAAATAAATAGATCTATTTCCACTTGGGCCTATTTCTAACTTAAATGACCAAATTTGTATTAAATTATTCACCCCCTTCTAAAACCCATCCTTAACATAGTTCATCAACCTGCTAGGTCATTCCTCCTACCCTTCCCGATTTCTCTATTGTATTCCAGTGTCCTGTTGTGTATGTATAAATAGTTGTCAATAATCAGTTGCCCGATGATGCCGCAAGGAGAAACAATTGTAGCTCATTTATATTATTAAAATATTTTGAAACTTTAGCTTCACTGCTTTTAATTAATTAATCCTTTTTTGGTATAGATCAAGGGGTAAGAACCCAGTAGGGTAAGTTTGTTTAAAATAGTTGTTACGAGGTTTTCTGAATCTCGTCGAGTATTTCACTTTTTTATTGACGTCAGCTTGACCTTGCAGATGTGTCAAGATTTCCATTCGCTTCGGTCGTGTCAGTGTCTCGGCACTTACGGGCCTCGAAATTGTACATATGTGAAAGAGCCTCCATTTGCTACGCTCGTGTTGGTAACATGGACCTGCCGGATTCCTGCCGTAACTAAACGAATATCACATTTTCTTGATTCGAAATTACATTTTTGACGGTAAATTCTCCATTTATCATTATATAAATGTGGGGTTTGTACCATTATAGTATGCACAATTGAAATTTACAACTTTGTATCTAATTTAGTGTGTTATAAGTTGAATAACACACGAGATATGAAAAAAAAAATAAAAACAAAAAAAGTAATAAACTGTTTAAAATGGCCGCTCTTGTGATATTTTAAGTTCTATTTTACTGAATTACTGTAAGAGCACACTAAAGTTCTATATACCAAATTTCAGGTATCTCCCCTCGAACGGCCAATAGACTGAGCGCCGCATCTGCAGTTAAGGGTTAGCAGGGTTTGGCCAGTCTAGGGGCTTTCCGCGGCAAACTTTTCCGCTAAAAGAAATTTATAGCCCATGGTATGTTAGTTTCGAAATTGACATGTGTTTGGTCACCTTACTTTAGTTTCTAAAATTTACTTTGATGATTTAGAAAATAATATTAGTTCAAAATTTAAAACGGATATTGTTTTTTCGAAAAGATTTATTGGAACATGTTTTATTGTGTATTAATACTATAAGAATGTTGGTGTATGTACCATTGACAAACGTAATAAACCTTTAAGCAGAGTGTCAGTTAGCAACATGAGTAAGAGTGCAGGGAGCGAAAGAATGTAGCGGGAAAATGTGCCGCTCAGCGGATAACTTCTGTCTGTATACACTAACTTGGCGTCTGAACCCTTGGCTACCTGCGACCGTCCCCCCGTCACTCCCTTCCTCACCCAGCTGTTTCCGTGATGACTCACCTACTAGCGTTAACACTGCACTGTTTAACTTTTTTATGGGAGACACAATTTTAATTTTTTTTCAGCATAGTTAAAATGTTTAGGAAAATATAAGCAAAAATATACCAAACACGACACTATTCCGTTTGTAAAAGCCGTTATAGACCTGTGAAACACTTCTGACCCTGTGAAATGGAGATGCGGAGCTCAGGACACTGGCCGCTCGGCGGACACAACTCTAATTTCATGTTCCTAATCTTCATTTTTGTGGCTGTTATCGTGCTTACGTACTGACGACAACGACGCTAAACTTGAATATCAGTAAAAAAACAGAGGTTGACATTTTTAACCTAAACTAATTTAACTGGATAAGTATAAGAGGAAGAAAAGAACATATAATAAACACTCCCTTAGTCGTCGAATATTCTGCGCCAGGGTTGGACGAAAAAAAGAGTGGGTCAAGACCTATTTAGATAGATCTAACCCGGGACTATAGTGAGTCCCAGCTAGAGTCCCTCGTAATTGTCCGTACTCACTATAGATGAGCCCCAGAGAGTGTCGACATTGTGGATTCAATTATAAGTAGTGTAAGGTGAATAGTGAATTTTATATAAAAACATTGAATTAAATCACTTTTGGTGAATTTGTTACGTTACGATGCTTTGTTAGGCCAAACCGCCCATTCTATACAATTCTGGTAATGCACTAATTATTTTGTACTAAATATACTCTGAATTGAGATTCTAAATGCAACTAAAAGTTTATAATTAATTTTATTAATTATCTTGTGAAATAATTTTCAACTAAACCAAGTGCTCAAGTGCTCTTGAGAGTTTTGTATAAGTCTGTCTGGATCTGTTTTATGTTGCATGCTCAAAGCTTCTCTGATGTAAAATAATTAAATTCTTTTCTTCTTTAAATAATATTTCTTTCATTGAACTCTTAATAACTGAGAAAGGTTTCTTTCTAAAAAAATTATTCAAAATTAATTTCCTAGCTGTTCATTAAAAAGAGATACTGTAATATCTTTATCTATTAAACGAATTTTTTTTATTGGTTGAATAAAATTGTTAACATATTTTTCAAAATCGTATAATGCATTAGGTGGGCTAACACGAAACTAAGTTAGAGCAATGGAAAGTCAGCTGATCGTTTTTCCTTTGCTCTAAATTTGAGATTCTGAAACGATCACTTTCGTTTGCTTTCAGCTGTTATCGACCACAGTTGGTTTCGGTGCTGTATGATGAAAAAGTTTTCTTATTCAAATTAATTTGGTTAATTTGTTAAGAGGCTTAGTTAGACGAACCGTCCAAGCTCTACAAACTATGTTTATAAAATAAATGTTGAGCTTGAAATAACGAATAAGGGCCGACACACAGTTCTATATTAAAGTAAAATATAAAATGTATTGTTAGATATAAGATTAGTTCAGTATTAGTTAGATGTTATTTAGAATGACGCGAAGCACTTGATAATGCCTTAATATCAGAAAGTAGGTTTAGGACACGCCCCTTTAGTTTTGTATAAATACAGGGTTTGGCGTAGTGCTGACCACCAAGAGAACCGAGGTGAGAAGAATGGAGTGAACACTCTGTGAGGTTAATTTTTGCTGGATGTTGTAGCTAGCGATGTTGATACTCGGGTGAAATGGATACTCGCATTACTCGGTTTCAAATGATTTCAACACTCCTATTATTATT
This sequence comes from Aphrophora alni, assembly GCA_963513935.1. NCBI lineage: Eukaryota > Metazoa > Arthropoda > Insecta > Hemiptera > Aphrophoridae > Aphrophora > Aphrophora alni. Next base: position 36,344,439 of record OY740778.1, read on the forward strand.
TCGAAATCGAGTATCTGCGCAAAATCATTCTGCGCATCGGATTAGAACTCAGCTTTACCAATCAGATCGTTTTAGAAAAAAAACTACACTTTTGCGTTCTATCTGTTAGACTGATCCACCAAGTATTTATTTTTTTAAACAATATGTGATTGACACTTACTTGTAATACGTAAATAAATGTTATCCTGCCTCGACACAAATTCAGTAATTTAACGTTAGTACAATAATTATTACCAACATTAATAATTTAGTTGTTATTTAAAATAAGTTAATTTACTATATTTTTTATAAAGATGGTAACCTATTAATATTTATTTAAATATAAATAATAACAATTAAATAATCATTTAATTTACTTTTTGTTAATGTGGAAATAAATGAATATTATTATTTTAAATTGAACTTGTTAACCAATCTAAATCATTTTAACTCAAAATCGTAATGTTTAATTAATGTGTAGTGAAAAATCAGCTTAGAAACTAATATAACCAAAGTAGAAACACCGAGCATTTTGTTTGGAATTGACACAACACTAACGAATATCGTTGTCCGAGGATTTTATTTCGAATTCATACTCGCACATTACCTCCTCCTTGTTCCTAGTTACGAGGATTTCGTCCGAATATTTTAATACGAAACCGAGGATTTTAATACTCGGAATGCTCAGAAGATTTTGATACTCGGATTTACCGAGTATTTTAATTCGAACTCACACATCACTAGTTGTAGCGTCTTAGAGGTTGAACCTATCAGGCCCGTGTGTACTATCCTTTGTAAAAACATCGCTTCGCTGCACATTCATATTTTGCGCAAATTGTGTAAAACAATAAATGGAAATAATAAAAAAACCTTTTATTTTAAATTTCATTTTGAGTTCTGATTTGAAATGTAAATTCATTAAAATACAATACATAACAGCCAAATATTTGTAAGCTGAGTAGTATGGTGGAAACGAAAGAAAGAAGATGGGGGAATTTCTAGTAATTACCTCCCCCCACCTCTCATACGTTGCCTCGGTTCTCTGGCGGCGGTCAGACTTTAGGTTAGTTATAGCAATGACTACATAAATACTATAGTATTTATGTAGTCATTGGTTATAGTTTATTGTAGCTCATGTATGACTGAGGATGGCGACTTTTTCGTTGAAACGCGTTTGATTAAAGTAAACGTTAATTTTGTGAAATCTTGTGTTCGAGGTTTATTCTATATCCTACAGACCAGTTTTACTGGTTCGGGAATATGGACAAATATAAAAACAGATAAAAAACAACAACAACAAACTTTGAAATCACTCGAACAATATACAGATTTTGTAGTTTTATGTTTTTGTATATTTAGCAATATAGAAGCATAATGTTGTAAATTATATGAATATATATATTTTTTATATATTAGTAGATAGGTAGCTAATATTTGGGTCCCAGCCCCAAAGGAACTATCCTAAAAATTTTGGAAAAAAGAAAAAATTTTGGACGTACACAATAAATTATATTAAAACTAAAATTTTCAAACTGGTTATTGGGGGGGGGGGAGGGGTTTGAATTAAATTGTAAATTTGTTTTACTCAAAGTTGTTAAGCAAAAGGTTATTATTGATGAATTTATCAAACTTTTTTTTTCACTGTTGTAATTAGCTCTTTAACGTTGTATTTGTTTTTGGCACAATTTATTTTTTGTAAGGATTGCGATACAAATTTTCCTGTTAAATGATTTGTTTTCTCAAAGGAAATTCACTTTGAAGAGTGCACCCCTTTACAAGGGGACTTTATCGCGATGAGTACGATATTATGTGAGGACGTTAAAATAGCAAAATAAATTCACAGCTCTACATGTCAGGATATGACACATTACGTCATTTAATATCAATTATAGTTAACCTATTTATAGATTGAACGGTTTCAACCTTACCGATATTCTGGCATCAAGTTCGCGTCAGGTAATTAATTAGTATCAAATTGTATTAATTGAAGTTATGTTGACAAATTACGAGTATATTAGTTTACACTGTTAACATGGAAACCGATCATGTATATTTTTAACAGACGATTTAAAAGTTGAGTTAAATTGATCTGCACACATTAAAATAGCACAGGTTAGTGCATTTAAATCTTATTAGTAAGTTGGTGAATAGTATCAGATTAATTTGGAGAAATGGGACTGAGCGGGTTGTCCCATTAGATAAATAAAAAAATGAGCGGGCTGTTGTGAGACAAATAAAAAAAATCATATTGGTACCACTGTATCGGGTAGCTCAAAAAGTTTTGTTTCAGATTTATCAAAACAGCTGTGTTGATTGTGTGTTAATTGTTAACTTTTTTCCCTTTTTTTTTGAAATAAACTTCAAGGTTGTGTTTTCTTTTCGAGCCATGTTTTCTGATCAAGAAAAAGCTAAGTGTGTAACCTCATAAAAATAACATTCGGCGTTAGAGTAAGCAATTCGTAAACATTGAGTCAGTTGAAAAGCAAAGCCTGTTAGACCACCAGTCTCGTATCAAACAGTGGAAAACATAAGACTATCTTGTATTAGAAGTTCCAAAAATCACTTCCTCGTTGAAGTCTTGAATTAGGAATACCAGTAAGCACTTCATAAAGTTTGACACAAAAGGCTCCATCTTCATGCGTACAAAATTCAACTTCTTCAGAAATCAAGACAACGGATATGAATAAAAGAACAGGATTTGCTACTTTTACGTTGAATCAAGTAGCAGAAGACGAATAACTTTTGAATGATGTTTATTTTTACGGATGAAGCCACGTGTCACATCAATGGGTGTGTTATAGGCACAACGTATGAATTTGGGGATCTTTACATCCTCATGAATTTTTTGAAAAGGAAAGAGATTCGCTTAAAGGTTACGTTTGGTATGGTCTGTACAAGGGAGAAGTGATTGGGCCATGTTTTTCGCTGAACGAAATTGGGAATGTTTACCTGGACATGCTGGAGAACTGATGTTTTCCTCAACTCGACGAAATGGAAAATGTAAGTAGTCTTTATTTTCAGCAAGACACATAACAAAATTATTGTTGTAGTTGCCTTAAATGTAAAGTTCCCAAACAGGTGGACTGGCAGAGGTGGGCTCTTATCATGGCCTCCAAGGAGCCCTGATTTGACTCCATGTGATTTATTTTCGGGGGAATGTAAAAAACATAGCTTATTCGCAAACAAATCGAAATTTAGCTCATCTGAGAGAAACAATCGATATGCAGTATCGACTGTAACAAGAGAAATGCTGTACAACGTGTGGGCTGAAATAGACCATCCTTGGATGTCTGTAGAGCCACATTGATGTCTATTAGTTGTGTAGAGAAATCTTTTTAATGTCACGATTTCAAAAAAATAAATGGTTTTGTTGTAACATTTCTCGTTTTCCTGCTATTTAATAATTAAACTGCACCATTATTTTATAACAACCCAGAATAAAGGATGATTCAATAAAAAACCTGGTTTTTAAGTGTTGAATAAATTGTTCTATATTTATGAAATGTAACATATTTCAACATCAATACAAAGGATACATGTTGCCACTATATATATGAAAACATTACGTATGTCCTCCACGACTGGCTCTGCATGTTGTAACTCGATGAATGAAATTTGTTATAACCTTCAGACACAGGTGGTGTTCTCCTCGAGTTGGGCGATGATATTGAGAATCTCTTCCTTTAGTTGTGGTGTTCTTCGGAGATTATTTTGATAAAACTTGTGAATTTAAATACTCCCAAAGGAAGAATTCACAGGGTGTTAGGTCACTTGACCTTGGTGGCCAGTTCTGATCGCCGTTACGTGAAATTTGTCGTCTGCATGTTGTCATTCAACAAACTGCCTCCGTTGCAAATGGTTCGTTCAGATTTTGAATTAAATTGTGTAGGCTTGCATATGGAAATCCTTTGTGAGAATTAGCTGAAGGGAGCTTTTCGAGATGTCCAACTGTTGTAGACGACGGCGAATTGACTTTTGTGGACTCGCGGTACAACAATATAATAACAACAGTATAAAACATAATTTGTACTTTATTATTTACATTTTGATAAGCTGTGTATGAATAAATATGTATTAAACGGTAATATTGGTATTTACACAATTCTAAATTTAACATTAGCTGATCTAAGCAACAGAGAATAATGTTGAAAACAGCAAAAAATTCCCTACTAATATTGAAAATGTAACTTTTTTTTTTAAACGCAAAAACATATAATTTCTATTTTTAAATATTGTGTTAAGATATGCATTGAATAAACTTTTGGTACTATTTACTTATTGTAATTAAAAACATTGTTGGTTTTGGGCTATAATTCAGTAATAGCTCACGAGTATCAATTTTAGTCTTATAAAAAATATTTTTCATCCATCCCTAAATAAAAAAAATCGACTGGTGTCAGATCTGGCGACCTGGGTGGTAAGGATTGGGGACCGCAACGACCAATCCATCGATCTGGGAAATGCCGATTCAAGTGGGCTCGCACAGGTAGCGAGAAGTGGGGAGGTGCGACATCATGATGATTGTTTTTTCCATAAACTACTGGAGAAACAGTTCTGAAACCAACTTTTTATAGTTTTCAGGTCAAATTGCGTTTTAAATTTATTGATTTTAACGTTTATACGTTTTTACCAGCTAGTATTGTTAATACAATATTATTTCAAGTGAAAAATATACGACCTAGACTGGGAATTGAACCCAGGACCCTTTGGCTTTACGCGTCAATGCTCTACCAACTGAGCTATCGTTAGTCGCTGCACAGCACAGGGCGTACACTTCTCACTTGACTTTGCTTTTTGGTGCAATTTTCGAGTTATCAAATTAATTACCTCCTTAAAGCTAGTTAAGCTGGTAAACAAATCCTAGTTGGTAAAGACATATTATTGTTAAAATCAATCAATTTAAAATTAATAAATGCATATGTGAGGGCTGCAAAATGAGTAACAATTAATTTTAATGTCATATTAACGAGGTAATTAATTTAGTAACACGAAAATTGCGGTGGAAAAACAAAGTCAAGTGTGAAGTGCTATGTTGGCAAGCGACTAAGGATAGCTCAGTTGGTAGAGCATTGGAACGTAAAGCTCCTGGGTTTAATTCACAGTCTAGGTCGTATATTTTTCACTTGAAATATTATTCAAATTGCATATAAAACCACAAAATTTGTCCCTTAATTTGGGTACCAGGGATTTCAGCAAGATTTAATTTTACCTAAGGATTAAAAATCACGACGAAATCTTTCACTAGCCGCAACTAGCTACCAAAGCGTTTTAGGACATATGTTCATATGAAGTGTTTTCTTTCTTTTGGTCTGTAGATTGAGCTCGGAAAGCGCCGGTAAAACTTTGAGAATCAACCTGTATATTAATAGAGAATTAAAAATTGAATTACAGCTATTACATTTTTTAAAATTTGTACCTGGTTGACGGAATGACTTCCTGTCGAATGACGAGTTTTCTCTTTTGAAGGACTCTGTGAAATTGAAAGGCGCTATTTGATTGAATTGAAGAAAAATTTTCTTATATTGAAACATCTCGCTACTGGGACACACACCGAAATCCTACGTTGGTTTTGCGTTGTTTGGAGCTAATCAGATAACTAACTAAAGTCCAAAAGTATAGTTTACAATCTAACCTTTATCTTTTAATGATTTACATGGACATCAGCCGTACAGATTTGGTACTAAGAGATTATGTTTTTGCGTATCACTTGAGGCGAAGGTGTAGTATTTACCGAAATTGAAGGGAAAGGTTTACGAATTGTTTTGAACAGTGTCAGCGTGACCGACCTGTTTTAATTCTTGGAACATTCTGCACTTTCTAAGAAATTAAATTTCTTTTTTACCTACGTAGAAACACTTTAAAAATTTATTTTTAATTTCTGTGCCAAATTAGAAAACTATCTTGACGTTCTTAAGAATCGTTAAGTTAAATTCAAAAAATTCAACTACCTACAAAATTGTGAACCTTCCAACGTCCGAAATGAAAGTTGCTCCTTAACAAGAGACATATGACATGTTTTTGTTGATCTTATCTCATTCAGTAAAAGCTAAACTCGGAGTTTGTAGTTCCCCTTGGGAGTCGTTACTTTAGCAGAACGACAAGGTGACAAGACGAGTTAGGTGAAACCATTTCAGTCAGCACTTGTACACTGACAAACTTCTTTAGCCTAGTTTGTAACAACAAAGTTTTACAGCTGACCTATCGACCTTTAATACTTCTCTCCAGCTGTCGAAGTTTGTATTCGATTTTACATTCTTCTTGTGTGGATAAATTTAATATAAATTTGGTATTTTGTTTTTAACGAAATTTTTAATTAAGATTTTTATTACAGATATTTGTTGATTTTAAATAGAATATATCCGTCTATATACCTATATCCGAATAGTTGTGTAGTATTTTGAGTAGTTCCTCCCAAACAGGCTATGTTTATTTGAGTGTAAGTGTAAAGTTGAACTTGCCGGTCGCTTTGTCCCTCTCCGTTTTGAGCTGATTAGTTGTGTAGTATTTTGAGTAGTTCGTCCCAAACAGGCTATGTTTATTTGAGTGTAAGTGTAAAGTTGAACTTGCCTGTCGCATTGTCCCTCTCCGTTTTGAGCTGATTAGTTGTGTAGTATTTTGAGTAGTTTATCCCAAACAGGCTATGTTTATTTGAGTGTAAGTGTAAAGTTGAACTTGCCGGTCGCTTTGTCCCTTGTCGTTTTGAGCTGATTAGTTGTGTAGTATTTTGAGTAGTTCATCCCAAACAGGCTACGTTTATTTGAGTGTAAGTGTAAAGTTGAACTTGCCGGTCGCTTTGTTGTCCCTTGTCGTTTTGAGCTGATTAGTTGTGTAGTATTTTGAGTAGTTCATCCCAAACAGGCTACGTTTATTTGAGTGTAAGTGTAAAGTTGAACTTGCCGGTCGCTTTGTCCCTCTCTGTTTTGAGCTGATTAGTTGTGTAGTATTTTGAGTAGTTCGTCCCAAACAGGCTCTGTTTATTTGAGTGTAAGTGTAAAGTTGAACTTGCCGGTCGCTTTGTTGTCCCTTGTCGTTTTGAGCTGATTAGTTGTGTAGTATTTTGAGTAGTTCGTCCCAAACAGGTTATGTTTATTTGGGTGTTAGTGTAAAGTTGAACTTGCCGGTCGCTTTGTCCCTCTCTGTTTTGAGCTGATTAGTTGTGTAGTATTTTGAGTAGTTCGTCCCAAACAGGCTATGTTTATTTGAGTGTAAGTGTAAAGTTGAACTTGCCGGTCGCTTTGTCCCTTGTCGTTTTGAGCTGATTAGTTGTGTAGTATTTTGAGTAGTTCGTCCCAAACAGGTTATGTTTATTTGGGTGTTAGTGTAAAGTTGAACTTGCCGGTCGCTTTGTCCCTCTCCGTTTTGAGCTGATTCGTTGTGTAGTATTTTGAGTAGTTCATCCCAAACAGGCTATGTTTATTTGAGTGTAAGTGTAAAGTTGAACTTGCCGGTCGCTTTGTCCCTCTCCGTTTTAAGCTGATTAGTTGTGTAGTATTTTGAGTAGTTCGTCCCAAACAGGCTATGTTTATTTGAGTGTAAGTGTAAAGTTGAACTTGCCTGTCGCATTGTCCCTCTCCGTTTTGAGCTGATTAGTTGTGTAGTATTTTGAGTAGTTTATTCCAAACAGGCTATGTTTATTTGAGTGTAAGTGTAAAGTTGAACTTGCCGGTCGCATTGTCCCTCTCCGTTTTGAGCTGATTAGTTGTGTTGTATTTTGAGTAGTTCATCCTAAACAGGTTTTGACCTCGGTATGATTGACCCAATTTAGGGAAACGTAATAGCAATAGGTGCTTTATTTTCTGTATAAATTATCTGTGTTATATTTTGTATAGTAAATAATTATTTATTATGAAGAATTTTATATAGTTTATATTTTTTTTGCTTTTTACAATGTACAATGAGGGGTCAAATAAAATAATAATAATAATAATAATAATAATAATAATAATGTTTATTTAGTTTACATAACAAAATTCAAAGACAAACAGTTTAACTCTTTAAGACTGCCTTTTTTTATAGTTTATGTAAAATAGGAAGGATAGCAGAAAGGGGGAACGAATGTTTCTCCTAATTCAACGTTTACTATCTAGGCACAAATATAATGTATAGTCTTGCTTAGTATAATTAGTAAAATAGACCTCACCTTACGTCAAATAACTAATTCTCTAGATAAAACATACCTAACCTTAAATTAATATTCCCATTACCACTTCTACACTTTGATACAAACTTCTTTGTCCTAGTTTTCTTTTCACAACTAAAGTTTTACTTGAACCATTAATACTTCTATTCTCAAACTAAATCCAAACAACTTTTATCACACATTGTCTCGATTTGACATTGGACTCTTTCTTTACTGGGGGATTAATAACATAGTCGTGACCTTAAAATGTGCATTGATCCTATCTTTTAAAAGATAGAACTAAGGTAACATAATAAATGGTGTAAATATATTGCACAAACTTTCTCACTCACACATCCTCAAAACCAAATTAAAACCCAACAAAATAAAGTCATCAAAAATGTTAGTTCGATAGATGTCAATCAAAAATTGAAAATGAACAATGGACGCTTTTTTGAAAAAAAAAAAAAAATTAAATAAGGGTCTAAAAGTACTTCGTTTGACCATAAACTTGTACGGACAGTGTAAATCGTATTTGATTAAATTAGAGCGGTGGAGGTTTACTTTTTTTTCCAATTATTCCCAAACCGAATTATTTCTAATTGTGATTTTGTACGCAGATTTGTGTCATCAATCTTCATATTTCATTATTTGACCGGGATATCAGTTGAGCGTTCTTTGAGAAATTACCTATTTTATAACAGCTCCATGATCGATTTATATGGTTTCTTACTTATAAGTCACGTCCGGACATTTTTGTAGAGATGACTACCAATGTGTTTTGTCTGGACGCTTAGAAGGTACGCTTGAGTGAAATTTGATCAAAATCGGTACAGCGGATTTTGAGAAAATCGTATTTTTGTGTTTATTTGTTTTATACTTCAATTAAGAGTTCTCAAATAAAATAAATTAAAAAAGTTCCGAGATTGGTTAAAATATACTCACAAACTAAATTCGATTATCCACGTGTTTGGGCTGTAGAGCACTGCGGGTACGACAGACAGAAAAAATGACATCGTTCCAAAAATCAATTTTTTTGAACTCTGGGGAAGTTAGTTAGGATATACACCTGCAAAAACTTGGTATAAATTTATTGTTCATCACATCACTTTCACTCTAATTTCATAATGAAGGACATAACTGTTTGTAGGGAATTTTGAAATATTTTCATTAGAGTTTCCTTCATATTTTTAGAAATAAGCAACATAAATCTGTACCATATGTATGTTCTCCGACGATTTCAGCGAATCATCCAAGCACTTTAGGATTATAGTGATAATCCCAATGTACCCTAGCTGGATCTACACATTTCTTCATCTACTCTTGGTTTTGATTGATTGATTTAATTTAGAGTTTAATGGACTTTCTTTTAAACCAGTCCTGAAACTGCGACCGATGGCTGTGCAACTAAAGTCTCCTCATTCTAGCTTAGCAGATTTTTTCCTTTACGAGTTCGAGTAATCCTAACCTAACCTAGCTCCTCCAATGATAGGAATTTGGAATCCAAAAAGCTTTCGCCTCATATTGGTCAGGGCCTCACAATTGAAAATTATGTGATGCGTGGTTTCCTCACCCTTCCTTTAGATTTTCCTGTCAGGTCTCTCCGAGTTGACTCTTGTTTTCTTCCAACCCTGGTGCTATTAGAGTATTCGAAAGTTTTCCTAAAGGCGATGATAACCTCGACGTTCAAATAACAACCATAAAAAGTTGACGGTCGCCACCCATGGTACTTACCCAGGCCGATCATATAATATAATACAATCAGATTCTCTAAATGTAATGTTGGTTTCCTGGTCGTTGTAGGATATGTTAAATTGTATTGGTAGATCAAGGAGTCTTATCCAGTAAGGTAAGTTTGTTTGTCTACAGTTGTTGACAAAGTGGCATTTTGTTCATTTAAATTAGTTTGCAAAACAGCTGATTTCTCAACAGTTTCACTTTACCCACTACTTTGCACACTACTTTGCTAACTCCGAATGGCAACCGAACAAAACGAAATTTAGGTTAAGTTTATTTGAATTGATTTATAATATACAGGAAATGTCCCGTATGCATGTTAGATTAATTCTTACATGTAAAATAACATAAATAAACAACAAAACAACGTTTTAAAGTTGAAAAAAGAAGTAATTATTCATGAAGATGATTGACAGTGTATGTACACGGAGAGTATTTTTCGTTTGCCGAGTTTTGAAGTTGGCAATCCCGTTTCCTCAACAATACACCTAAGTTATTTGTAATATTCATAAACAACCTCAGTTTTGACGTGAGGTTGAACACTGTTGTATTAAATTAATGTTTTATTAAATTGTGTTACTGCTGAAGTATGTGTTTTATTTGTCACAAAATAACAACTGTAGACAAAGTATAATGTGCAATTCGTGAGCAAAGTGTCTTTTTTAAACTCGATAGAATTGACGATAAAATTGTCAACATTTTTCTCTCGTTTAAAAAAGTGCCACTTTGCTCACTAGTTGCACAAATAACTATTAAAACCGTTGTTACACGGGTTTCCTGAGCCTTGTAGTTATGTATGGGTCTATTACTACTCTCTTGACATTGGCCACGCTCCAACGAGCCTTGTAAATGTTATATATATATATATATATATATATATATATATATATATATATATATATATATATATATATATATATGATAAAAAGTCACCACGCGGAATTAGGCCCTGTCGTATTTATACGAATGTAACACTTTTTTTTTGAGATGTGAAAGTTCAAAATTACATTTATGACAATAATATAGCTATTTATAATCGTAGCGGGATGTTTTTGGTGCCATTATATTCAGAATTGAAATCTGAACATTTTGATATGTTATAAGTTGAACAAAGCATGCGATATGATAAAAATTGTTAAAAATTGCCGCAATTGTGACATTTTTAATACGATTTTCCTGAATTTCAGTAGATTTCTTTATTAGACACTATACAATATTTCATGCTACTATCTTAATGTTCGTGGCACCTGTCCTGCTTACGTACAGATGATTACGACGACGGACGGACAGAACAATCTTTTCCGGTTTCCTGAAATGTGAAGATGAGTCAAAATAAACGGAGGTCGAAACGTTTGGCGACTTTGTAGCCACTTGGCAATATCTCAGAGTTGAAATGTGCACCTATATAACTAAACCCTAGTACTCTACTTACGCATTACTGTGATATCTTGCTCTTCTGAAGGCTTCGTGTATATGATAGGTTTTTCCGTGGATACTTCACAAGTATAGGCTCCTGACGCATCGAAGTTCATGTTGGTAAGAAGCACTTGGTTCTGATTACTGTGCGACTCCTGGACAGAAACACAGAATTAACATAAAGTTAGTTTGTTTAAGGCTTTTTGTTTTAGAGAATTTAAAATATTTTATTCTCGGTCATCATTCCCTTAAAAAAATAGTAGAAAGAATATTGATAAAGAACCCTAGTCTTTGAATACTCTAATAGACTAAGGGTTGGAAAAAATAAGGAGAACGAATATTGATAAAGAACCCTAGTCTTTGAATACTCTAATAGACTAAGGGTTGGAAAAAATAAAGAGAACGAATATTGATAAAGAACCCTAGTATTTGAATACTATAATAGACTAAGGGTTGGAAAAAATAAGGAGAAAGAATATTGATAAAGAACCCTAGTATTTGAATACTCTAATAGACTCAGGGTCGTAAAAATAAGGAGAAAGAAAATTGATAAAGAACCCTAGTATTTGAATACTCTAATAGACTCAGGGTAGGAAAAAATAAGGAGAAAGAATATTGATAAAGAACTCTAGTTTTTGAATACTCTACTAGACTAAGGGTTGGAAAAAATAAGGAGAAAGAATATTGATAAAGAACTCTAGTTTTTGAATACTCTAATAGACTCAGGGTAGGAAAAATAAGGAGAAAGAATATTGATAATGAATCCTAGTCTTTGAATACTCTAATACACTCAGGGTCGGAAAAATAAGGAGAAAGAATATTGATAAAGAACCCTAGTCTTTGAATACTCTAATAGACTCAGGGTAGGAAAAATAAGGAGAAAGAATATTGATAAAGAACCCTAGTATTTAAATACTCTAATAGACTCAGGGTCGTAAAAATAAGGAGAAAGAATATTGATAAAGAACCCTAGTATTTGAATACTCTAATAGACTTAGGGTAGGAAAAAATAAGGAGAAAGAATATTGATAAAGAACTCTAGTTTTTGAATACTCTAATAGACTCAGGGTAATAAAAAAATAAGGAGAAAGAATATTGATAAAGAACTCTAGTTTTTGAATACTCTACTAGATTAAGGGTTGGAAAAAATAAGGAGAAAGAATATTGATAAAGAACCCTAGTATTTGAATACTCTAATAGACTCAGGGTAGGAAAAAATAAGGAGAAAGAATATTGATAAAGAACTCTAGTTTTTGAATACTCTACTAGACTAAGGGTTGGAAAAAATAAGGAGAAAGAATATTGATAAAGAACTCTAGTTTTTGAATACTCTAATAGACTCAGGGTAGGAAAAATAAGGAGAAAGAATATTGATAATGAATCCTAGTCTTTGAATACTCTAATATACTCAGAGAAGGAAAAATAAGGAGAAAGAATATTGATAAAGAATCCTAGTCTTTGAATACTCTAATATACTCAGGGTCGTAAAAATAAGGAGAAAGAATATTGATAAAGAACCCTAGTCTTTGAATACTCTAATAGAATCAGGGTAGGAAAAATAAGGAGAAAGAATATTGATAAAGAGTCCTAGTTTTTGAATACTCTACTAGACTAAGGGTTGGAAAAAATAAGGAGAAAGAATATTGATAAAGAACCCTAGTATTTGAATACTCTAATAGACTCAGGGTAGGAAAAAATAAGGAGAAAGAATATTGATAAAGAACTCTAGTTTTTGAATACTCTACTAGACTAAGGGTTGGAAAAAATAAGGAGAAAGAATATTGATAAAGAACTCTAGTTTTTGAATACTCTAATAGACTCAGGGTAGGAAAAATAAGGAGAAAGAATATTGATAAAGAATCCTAGTCTTTGAATACTATAATAGACTCAGAGTAGGAAAAATAAGGAGAAAGAATATTGATAAAGAATCCTAGTCTTTGAATACTCTAATACACTCAGGGTCGGAAAAATAAGGAGAAAGAATATTGATAAAGAACCCTAGTCTTTGAATACTCTAATAGACTCAGGGTAGGAAAAATAAGGAGAAAGAATATTGATAAAGAATCCTAGTCTTTGAATACTCTAATAGACTCAGAGTAGGAAAAATAAGGAGAAAGAATATTGATAAAGAACTCTAGTCTTTGAATACTCTAATAGACTCAGAGAAGGAAAAATAAGGAGAAAGAATATTGATAAAGAACTCTAGTCTTTGAATACTCTAATATACTCAGAGAAGGAAAAATAAGGAGAAAGAATATTGATAAAGAACTCTAGTCTTTGAATACTCTAATATACTCAGAGAAGGAAAAATAAGGAGAAAGAATATTGATAAAGAATCCTAGTCTTTGAATACTCTAATATACTCAGGGTCGTAAAAAATAAGGAGAAAGAATATTGATAAAGAATCCTAGTCTTTGAATCCTCTAATAGACTCAGAGTAGGAAAAATAAGGAGAAAGAATATTGATAAAGAACCCTAATCTTTGAATACTCTAATAGACTCAGGGTAGGAAAAATAAGGAGAAAGAATATTGATAAAGAATCCTAGTCTTTGAATACTATAATAGACTCAGAGTAGGAAAAATAAGGAGAAAGAATATTGATAAAGAATCCTAGTCTTTGAATACTCTAATAGACTCAGGGAAGGAAAAATAAGGAAAAAGAATATTGATAAAGAACCCTAGTCTTTGAATACTCTAATGTACTCAGGGTCGTAAAAAATAAGGAGAAAGAATATTGATTAAAAAAACCTAGTCTTTGAATACTCTAATATAATCAGGGTCGGAAAAAATAAGAGTTAGTCGATTTAATAGGAAATATGAAAGAGAAGAATCTAATCTAGGACTAGAAGAAAAAAGGTGTAGATCCACTCCGGGTTTGCCTTATTCACTGTAATGAACCCTCAATGAAAACGAAAAAATATCCACCAATCCTACTCATAAAAGGGATCGTCTCTATTATTATTTAATATTATTATATATACCGTGTGTCCCAAAAGTCTCGTACTGGTTCAATAAACTGAAAATCAAAAAATATATTCCATATGTGCCTTCTAGTGACAAAAAACTATTTTTTGGCAAGTAAGACATTTTTACCTGTCCTTCAAAAATGAGTGTTTTGGGGGTGAAACTCAATATACTTTAATAGAAAACCCTATCGAGTGATCCCTCATTTTAAAGATCTTATTTAGTAAAATACAACTGCCCAAACTAGAGGTCGATATCTTGCTCCTATCTAAAATGGCGGCCGTTCAAATATTTGAAAGTTTATTTCATTCACAATTAGGGATCGAAATATATTAAAAACATTTGTGAGCGTTGTTTGTAATAATAATTACTATTACTTCATATTTAAAATAGTATGAGTTCCTATTACAGGGTGTATAAAAGTGAAAAGTTAGTTGATGTAATTTTAATAAATGTTTTACTCAATTTTTATGATACAAATTAATTCCCTGATTTTTTGAATGAATCTATACTGACGTCAAGAAGGAATGATATACACAGGTTGTAAGGATTAGAAAACCTGGGTAACAACTGTTTTAAACACACTCACTCTATGGTACGTAGATCTCTTGATTTACCAATACAGATTTTACATTTATACGAAATTTTGGTCTTTACATTAAGAGGATCTGCTTGCATTACAGTGTTAATGGGTCTGAATAAGTACCATGATGGTGCCTTCAACTTTTTTTTTATCTTTTAGTTAATCTTGTTTTTCCGTTCCAGTCTTTCACTTCAAAATGAAATGTTATTTGATAATGACCCTTGTTTGGGGGTACAGGTGAAAAACTATCGTCAAAGACCTTCTATGATAATTTAGTATAATTGTATTCTAAAAGTAAATTTAGTAATCTATTGCATATATAAATAATTTAAAACAGCTTTAACCATATTTTATGAGTAAGTTTTTTTGTATACATAGGGTACTAGATAAATGTATATATACTTAAATGATCATGTTATCTGTTTCGTAGATAATATTTTAAAACAAACTTTAAGGTTACTTCTAGTCGCTCCCAGTTATGAATTTTAACAGTTTCTTAAATAAAATATCAAAAAAATCTATTTGATAATTTAAACCATTTAATTTTACGAGATGTAAGCAAACAATCATAGCACAAAGTGAATCAGTACAAATAAAGTAAACACTATATAAGTTAACTTAAAAATAATAAAAAAACTTGTAGATTTTTAATCAAAACAATAAATTAAAACGTATTTTAAAATATAAACTGTTTAATTTTGCAATATGTAAGAAATCAAACATAATAACGTGAATCCCCACATTAAATTAAAGAGTATATTTAAGGTTACTATATTATAGTAACCTTAAAATAATTTTAAACAGCTGTTACAAATTCTCAAACAAAACAATTTAAAAAATATTTGATAATTTATAACAGCTGTTTCACACTATGAAATTATGTTATTTACGTATAACAGGCAAGTTATTAAAATGATAAATTTATTACAAAATAAATGTTTCCAAGGGAAATGGATAATTTTCGGCAAATCTACAGGTAAAACTGTTTAATTTGGCACCGCGATCGTTAAATCGCACCTATAGTAACGAAATACGCAACGGGCGCAGAAATTCCTTAGGGGATTAAATTGTATAATATTGTAATTTTAGCATGCGTAGGTAGTAAAGAAGGGGCTGGAGTATTACTCACTCCACCCCACTAAAGTCCTTGAAGAATCTTGGCCTCCCTCGAGATACACGCTCATTCTCTACGACCTTCAGTTCGTCTTTTCCAGTTTATTACACTCATCCTCAGCAGATCTTCAACGATTTCATCCTTTCATGATTTTTAGGTCGCCCTCTTCCCGTTTTCCCTTACGGGTTTCCAATGCAGATCTTTTGTTGTCTACCCACAAATCTCTTCTACAGTGATAATTCCAGCTACTAAATCTAGTGAACAGTTGAAGTCTTCGAGTTCTTGATTTGTTCCTCTTCACGATACAATACAATTTCTCGACCGATACGAATATCTTTTAGAGTACTTTTCTTGTCCAAACACCCCTCCCGCATCAGTCTTTTGTGTGGTGGCACAGGTATAATTCAAGTGATCACAAGTGGAGGTATTTTAATCGATTTTGATATGTGGACATATTTTTACCATATAGCGAAACATTTATTTAAATTATTTTCAAAGAAATAATTATGATTTTTACTGAAGAGGCATTTTTGGTACGTTTAGGCCCTTATTATTATTTTTTTTTTTCCAAAAACGGAGACCTCAGACCGTAACGACATTTTTGTTGAGGATTAATTTTGGTTGGTTTCGGAGATGGGCGAGTGAGAAAGTTTGTGCAATATTTTGGTCAGTAGTAGAGAAACCACACAGGAGGTCTCCCAAGATTACCTCTACATAGATTTTCAACTGTTCCGCCCAACAGTAAGTGGAAGTACTACTATCGTGTCTAAAAACATCTCAAACATAGGAAGGAGGGGAAGTGAGATGAGGTGATTATAAATTTGAGGGTAATTCCATATATACAAAGTTTTAATTTTTTTTTTTTCGTATTTCATATGACAAAATATTATCTTGAGGAAAAACTAACTTTAGCTGTAATAATTATAGTAATGGAAAAGTTTGGGTCAAGTTGTAAGTGCTTAAATAACTTTGATCTTGCCATCACAAAAACTTTCCAACACAATCATCCCTAAAACCAAATACGCCATCATGGTACTTACCCAGACCCCACCATACAATTACAATTTAATCAGAATGTCTAATAGTTGTTTTTTGGATCCTTGTAGCGATGTTGATACTCGGGTGAAATGGATACTCGAATTACTCGGTTTCAAATGATTTCAATACTCGTATTATTATTTCGAAATCGAGTATCTGCGCAGAATGATTTTGCGCATCGGATTCGAACTCAGCTTTACCAATCAGATAGTTTTAGATAAAACTACACTTTTGCGTTCTATCTGTTAGACTGATCCACCAAGTATTAATTTTTTAAAACAATATGTGATTGACACTTGTAATACGTAATTAAATGTTATCCTGCCTCGACACAAATTTAGTAATTTAACGTTAGTACAATTATTACCAACATTAATAATTTAGTTGTTATTTAAAATAAGTTAATTTATGTACTATATTTTTTATAAAGATGGTAACCTATTAATATTTATTTAAATATAAATAATAATTTAATTTACTTTTTGTTAATGTGAAATTAATGAATATTATTATTTTAAATTGAACTTGTTACCCAATCTAAATCATTTAAACTCAAAATCGTAATGTTTAATTAATGTGTAGTGAAAAATCAGCTTAGAAACTAATATAACCAAAGTAGAAACATCGAGAATTTTATTTGGAATTGACACAACACTAACGAATATCATTGTCCGTACAACATGTTCGAATTCATACTCGTACATTACCTCCGCCTTTTTCCTAGTTACGAGGATTTCGTCCGAATATTTTAATACGAAACCGAGGATTTTAATACTCGGAATGTTCCGAGGATTTTGATACTCGGATCCACCGAGTATTTTAATTCGAACTCACACATCACTAGGTCCTTGTAGGAAATTGTATCTACGTGTGAAATGCGTAGGCCTACTAATATTACGAGCCATCTCTCAAAATACGAGTCAACTCATTTATAATGTAACTTCTAAACTGTATACAATTGGAAAAGTTGGAATACTGTGCTTTGAATGTACATGTACAAGAATGACAACGACTCAACTGAGCCATTATACCTACAGTAGTTTGTTTCTGTGAACAAAAGACTCATTGGGTCATTTATTTTGTAGAATTACCCCAGAAGTGCTATCCAGTAATTTAGGTGGGATTAGAAAAGACCAAATTATGGTAATTTGCAAATTCTATCTATTGTGAACTCCCTCATTGAAGTGGCCGTCTATGCTAATCGTAGAATATCGTAACGCTCTTAGAGGTTTTACTTTTAGTACGTTTTTGTTCAAATTTGGTTCTATTCTACTAATTGTTAGCCTAAAAAAATCGGCCAGTAAATTCCAAAACGACGGTTCATATTGAGGGTTAAAATTGTAAGAAAATTATTCTGGTTTTAAAATTATTTGATAATAATGGATTATTTATATTATTAATATGGTTTAATCGAACATTTGTCATCTGTCTATATGAAAATTAAACAAGACGTTTCGGGAGTATAAATCAACTCTCGTTATCAAGTGTGAAACTAGAACATACAAGAGAAAAAACATCAACATATCCTTAGCAGACAAAGGAAATAAAACTGAATCCAAAATGTAAAAACAGAATTCAAGCCTAAAACTAGACCTGAGCAGTCAAAGAAGACTAAATATAAACGTGATTAGATAAAACCACCACACACAGTCATTAACTATAGAAAGGACGGCAAGCAACTGATGGAGTCAAGAGAATGTTGTTTTAAAATAAAAAGAAACAGAATTTTTGAAAACGCTTTCATACGTGAATATTGAACATGTGAGACATACCGCTATGCGAAATTTCAAGCTTCTATGTCTTGTTACTCTGAGAATTAAACTGCAAAAATGGGTTTAGCATTTAGGTGAAATTCAAGTCTTTTAGAATTAGAGTTTAGAAAACTATCATACGTGAATATTGAACATGTGAGACATACAGCTATGCGAAATTTCAAGCTTCTATGTCTTGTTACTCTGGGAATTAAACTGCAAAAATGGGTTTAGCATTAGGTGAAATTCAAGTCTCTTAGAATTAGAATTTAGAAAACGCTTTCATACGTGAATATTGAACTTGTGAGACATACAGCTATGCGAAATTTCAAGCTTCTATGTCTTGTTACTCTGGGAATTAAACTGCAAAAATGGGTTTAGCATTAGGTGAAATTCAAGTCTCTTAGAATTAGAATTTAGAAAACGCTTTCATACGTGAATATTGAACTTGTGAGACATACAGCTATGCGAAATTTCAAGCTTCTATGTCTTGTTACTCTGGGAATTAAACTGCAAAAATGGGTTTAGCATTAGGTGAAATTCAAGTCTCTTAGAATTAGAATTTAGAAAACTCTTTCATACGTGAATATTGAACTTGTGAGACATACAGCTATGCGAAATTTCAAGCTTCTATGTCTTGTTACTCTGGGAATTAAACTGCAAAAATGGGTTTAGCATTTAGGTGAAATTCAAGTCTTTTAGAATTAGAATTTAGAAAACTCTTTCATACGTGAATATTGAACTTGTGAGACATACAGCTATGCGAAATTTCAAGCTTCTATGTCTTGTTACTCTGGGAATTAAACTGCAAAAATGGGTTTAGCATTTAGGTGAAATTCAAGTCTTTTAGAATTAGAATTTAGAAAACTCTTTCATACGTGAATATTGAACTTGTGAGACATACAGTTATGCGAAATTTCAAGCTTCTATGTCTTGTTACTCTGGGAATTAAACTGCAAAAATGGGTTTAGCATTTAGGTGAAATTCAAGTCTTTTAGAATTAGAGTTTAGAAAACTATCATACGTGAATATTGAACTTGTGAGACATACCGCTATGCGAAATTTCAAGCTTCTATGTCTTGTTACTCTGAGAATTAAACTGCAAAAATGGGTTTAGCATTTAGGTGAAATTCAAGTCTTTTAGAATTAGAGTTTAGAAAACTATCATACGTGAATATTGAACATGTAAGACATACAGCTATGCGAAATTTCAAGCTTCTATGTCTTGTTACTCTGAGAATTAAACTGCAAAAATGGGTT
The DNA here is from genome assembly GCA_963513935.1 of Aphrophora alni. Lineage (NCBI taxonomy): Eukaryota > Metazoa > Arthropoda > Insecta > Hemiptera > Aphrophoridae > Aphrophora > Aphrophora alni. Next base: position 36,364,401 of record OY740778.1, read on the forward strand.
TAGCATTTAGGTGAAATTCAAGTCTTTTAGAATTAGAGTTTAGAAAACTATCATACGTGAATATTGAACATGTGAGACATACCGCTATGCGAAATTTCAAGCTTTTATGTCTTGTTACTCTGGGAATTAAACTGCAAAAATGGGTTTAGCATTTAGGTGAAATTCAAGTCTTTTAGAATTAGAGTTTAGAAAACTATCATACGTGAATATTGAACATGTGAGACATACCGCTATGCGAAATTTCAAGCTTCTATGTCTTGTTACTCTGAGAATTAAACTGCAAAAATGGGTTTAGCATTTAGGTGAAATTCAAGTCTTTAAGAATTAGAATTTAGAAAACTCTTTCATACGTGAATATTGAACTTGTGAGACATACAGCTATGCGAAATTTCAAGCTTTTATGTCTTGTTACTCTGGGAATAAAACTGAAAAATGGGTTTAGCATTAGGTCAAATTTAGGCCTTTTAGAATTAGAACTTAGAAAACTCTTTCATATGTGAATATTGAACTTGTGAGACATACAGCTATGCAAAATTTCAAGCTTTTATGTCTTGTTACTCTGGGAATAAAACTGAAAAATGCGTTTAGCATTAGGTCAAATTTAGGCCTTTTAGAATTAGAACTTAGAAAACTCTTTCATATGTGAATATTGAACTTGTGAGACATACAGCTATGCAAAATTTCAAGCCTTTATGTTTTGTTACCTTGGCAATTGAACTGAAAAATGGGTTCAGAGCTTAGGTCCAATTTAAGCATTTTAAAATCAAATTTTTTCAAAACCGCTTCTTGTTGTGTCTTTACGTAGTAATATATAACTCCTCTGAAAATTAGATTAATAGGATCGATGCAGTAGTGTCAGATGTATGTTGATGATGGCTCGTTCAGTCAGGACAAGGAGTACGTTGCACGCTTATGTTTTTCAATTAATTGTTACCTTATTCCTCAACCGATTCTTTTGAAACTTTAAATTCTTTCAATAAAGTTACCGAAAACGTTGTTTGAAAATTTCAACACACTGGTGTTTATAGAAACAAAATGGTGTTATCCCTTTTACTGTTGGGGGGTTTAATTGTCGAACAGCTGTTCAATTCAAATTAAACAATAATTACATTAAAACAGAAACTAACAACTCAATTTTTTGAGTACAATGTTATTGTCCTTTGTAGTTGCAAAATTGTTTTGACTTCATATAGTTGTAGTTCAATTTCAACAACTTTCAATACAAGCATTTAGTCGGGAAAACAGCTAAGTTCAGAAGTGTCCAGAAATAGAAACAGCTGATTTCATTACATGATAGTAGCGACGTTACTAGTACGTAATGAAATCAGCTGTTTCTTAGGAGCATTTTTTGTTTATAACAAACTAAAAATAACCTCAACACTTATAGTACTATTCAAGATGCATTTTGACGAGGAATATAATATCGTGAAACTTGAAGAAGACAATATAGAAAGGAAAGCTATTGAAATATCGTTACAGTTGCTGCTTGATAAGTCTAGACACATCTATGAAAAAGAATACTCTGTCTTGTAAATAGTGCAAGGAAAACAAAGTTGAAAAAGTCAATGTTCTTTTAGTATTTATATCTCTACTATCCAAAAATATGAAACCTATTCCTTTATGGAACAAATACTCAATGATAGAGAGTTGTTTATTCGCTGTTTGAAGTTATTTGTTAATGATGGAAGTTAAATTTTATTATTATACATTTTTCGGACATTTGCCATCATTTGTGTGTTAAAAATCAAAACACGACGTTTCGGGAATAAGAATCAATTCCCGTTATCAAGTGGACTAAAAACTAAAGAAACATGAAACTAGAAACTAAGCCTATGTAAGAAGTAAAATTAAATAAGAAAATTTGATTATAATACCCCTACAACTAAAAAACAAGCGGAAATTTTACCTGTTAAATCGCCACAAGGGGTTGTAACCCGCTCTCGGGCTAGGAAGCTTAATACAACCAATGACTACATAAATACTATAAGACACGACATAGGATAGGGAAATAGTCTACGCTTTACGGGTGCTGTTCGTCACAAGATTGACACACAGCTATCAGAAAGCGCTAGCAGCAGGTGCTTGACTGTACGCATCCCACTTGGTTGAGACTGTACAACTGTTGACCTCTCTCTCACAAACCTTCTCACTTACTTCCGTCAGCATAGTCAGTGTTGTCAGTTCGTGCGCTGAGATAAGCGATTCTCGACCTTCCCTCGCATCTCTGGTCCCATATGTGGCATCAGTGCGTTTTCTCTTACCCGCCTGAAACATTGTTTGACCGTAGAGCCACCTAGCGCCAGTCACATCAACTTCAGATTCTCTAACAGCACACCCTAGCGGGTATTGGTCAACTCAAGAATAAGCGTAGAATATTTAACATGGCCATGTCGTGTCTTATAGTATTTATGTAGTCATTGATACAACTAACAATAGGCCACTCCCCTAATAGTTTGTCACGCCTTCTGGACCTTTGATACAACAACACGTATTTGACGTTAGTTGTGTGTTACCGTAATTGTGTTTTTTGACTTCTCAGTTTTAGCTCTGAGATGCATGCTTAGAGTTGTTTAGCAACAAAAGAAAAAGTCACTATGAAGTTACAATTTGTGCTAACTTTTGATTTTTTTTTATTGAGTAGTATGATGTAAAAATCGTACGAGACTCGTCCGAAATGTGTTTTCCGGACTCGCATGGTAATCCCGCGCTCGATTTCGTCCTCACGGGAACTTTCACACTCGCCCAGAAAACACAGGATTTGTAACGTGATATAATATTACAGTCGAGCACAAAATAAAGTGTTGTGCGTGGACCATTGTTTTTAATAACGTTGCAGAATCAATTAGACAATTTCAGGTTGCCTTCCCGGGTGTTAATTTACCAACAACTCACTCAATAATTAAATGGAAAGATTTGGAATTGGAAACGGGAAGAGTAGTGAAAAAGTACACTCGATCTCCTTATAAGGGAAGAGATGATTTGTTTTTTAAACTTTTAATTAAATATGTTTACGCTCAAACGAAAATGTTTCTTTATAGTCGGTTACCATACAGCTCGAATCTACCTTAGAAGGCCGATTTTACGCTTTTTTCATAACGATCGGTTGAGTTGTTTAGATGTATCTGCGTAGCAAACACACACAGACATACCGACGACATTCTAGGTGGTTGTGTTAAAACATTAGGTCTCGCTTTGCTAGATATGTCAGTTTCATTTTTAGGTTATATTTAGAACCATTCTTTAAAACGATTGCGCAGATCTTCTGCGCAATGTCAGCCAGTATTTTGTAATTAGGAAAATACAATTTACGTAAAGAGATAAAATTAATTTAACCCATTTCAAGTTTATCTGACAGAAGTAACTACTCAAGTAACGTGAAGTATTCAAGTAAAATGCTTTTACCGTAGAAGTACCGGGACTGGAGATCCCTAGGGAATAATTAAAACAAATGTAAGGATAACTGACAGGTAAGCTTAGAAGTTGGCTGCAATGCATTTCCTGACAATCTGTACTTTTAACTTGGGTGAAAGTTCTGTTTTTTAACTTATTTAAACCGTTAATTGTTTATATGGAGATTGAAAATGGCGAGAGATTTACAGAAGGATGATAAATTATTAGGCTCAAATTAATTTAAAAAAGTTGATTGTAGTTAGATTATTTGAACACTACTTTCATTGGATCTACTATGTGGGTGTAAATAGTGTTGCGTGTTTACAAGGCAGTCAGATATTGTATCAGAACCTCAAATATGTTATTTACCAAGGCTTTCTGTTTTGCTACTTTATTGAAAAGTGTTGTAAACTAGTTTTTTTTGGTTATTTTAGTGTTTAATTTATAATAATATATAAGTTTTTACTGTGTTTAAAGGTTTTCCCCTATGTTTTTGTGTCTTTTTATTTTGTTAATTCAGTTTATTGGCATTTTAAAGCTATCTTTCTCTTCGAACAAATAGCTAGAACAAGAGTTATTTTGGGAGGGGGGATTTACAGTCTGGCCAGTCTCGGATGGCGTGTATGGTAGACGCTTCGCTCTCGCACGCGCAGAGACGGACCGCCAGATAATGACTGGGCGAGCTACCTGTCACTCATAGCAAAAACCTGTCACTCTGTTTGAATCAAATAAGATTGGAGACGATCACGAGGAGATGAATTCTGATGTATTCAGTTCATCTTTCACCAAAGGGACAATGGTTTAGTGGTTGGAGGAAAGAAAGATTTCCTTCAGGGAGGATCTGCGCAAACCTGAGACTACACAAACCACCGCAACCCACCTACGTCATCGATGTAGAGGCTGTGAAAAGAGGATTCAAGATCATATTACCACTATGTCACGGCCATTATAACCCCCATGAAATGAAGTGGTCAAACTTGAAGGACAATGTCAATAAACGGAATACAACGTTCAAGCTCAAAGATGTCCAGAATCTATCCATGGAGTTGATAGGCAATTTTACGAGAGAAAAATGGGTCAAATATGTGAAACATGTGGAAAATATCATGGAGGAAGACTGGAAGAGTGAAGGTCTTGATGAGACGAGGGTACAACAATTCATCATCAACTTGGCACCAGGTGACGACTGGATCAGTGGCGAAGATGAAGACATCGCCTCTGCCCCCTAGGAATAAACAGTCTGATCTTTTTCAAAAAGAAGTGAAACATGAAAATACACTTTTAAAAAGATTTTGTAAATATTGTAAATAGTTCTTGTTCTGACACAGTAACGCCTACAAAAAAAAAAAAAAAAACCAAAACTATTAATGCTGTCTTAAAATGTTCAAACAATTAAACCTGCAAGAGTAAAAATGTTTGAAAGTATAGAGGCATAAATGTTGTTTTTCTGTGTTGCTTTTTTGTTTCTATATATACCAGTTTGCTGAAATTTTTACATACATTATTGGCAACTTTATTAAAAAGTATGTAAAGTTTCGAAAAAATCGGTTGAGGAATAAGTAATTAATAGAAAATCAAAAGCGTGTACCTCTTGGTGGGGCACATTAGTCTCTTCGTCTCTTGCTACACCACTAATTGTATACAAGACCCTTTGTTCATAAACAACATTGTACTTTTATTAAACTTCAAGATATTAAATGCGTTATTAAAATTTAATTAGAAATGACTAGTTTCATAAGAGCATGTACATACCGTGGGCTCCATTATTTTGTATATTAATTTAATTCTTTGGTTGGGAAATATTTAAAACTAATTTAATGTAGATGTTAACGAATGGCTCTTTTGTTAGGATATAAATAGTTAAGCGGTAAGTGAAGATCATTTAATTAGTTAGGAATAGGCATCTTAAAGGGACTTTGTCTTGAAATTGTAAAATAAATAATCAGAAATGAAACATTTGTAAATTGTATTTAATAAACAAATTAACGACACTTCAACTTTTATGGTGTGTTTACAATTTGTTTAACAAATACAATTCAAATTTGTTTTATTTTTGTACGTTTCCAGATATTTAGCAAGAAAAATATAGTAGGCGCCATTTTGAAGTAGTTAAATTTTTATGAAATTCAGAGTAATGGGTTTTGAAATTTTATAAAAAGGATTAGAATTAAAAAATATTTAGGTTTCTAGTTCTTGGGTGTTGTGGACAAGATTAATAGTTTCCTGTTTTTTGTCAATAACTCTGTTATCCTTTGACATACAGAAAAAGTACAAACATCATTTTATTTGTCTTTTAAAAAGGAAACTTTTTTTGCGATTTTTTGTAAAGTTAATGGTTTTTGAGATGTTCAAAAATAAATATTTTAAACGACAGTCATTTTTAAATTATACAAAATAAAATATCTATTTATCAGTACATTATAATAAATAATGTAACATACAAAATGCGTACAGTAAATCTGAATTTAATATCTTATCTATTTCCAAAGACACCATGTTTTGTATCCTTAATTTTTTTCTTCCTAATCCTGAGCCACATAATCATTTCATAATGTTTGGCAGCTTACTTACGGGACACACTATATATGAGAAAATAAAAACAAGTAAACAAGTATTCAAAAATGCTTCCGTTTACGTCAGCTTGTGTTTAAAAAAAAAATCAAATTTACAACTTTGAAGTCAGGGTAGTTAATAAACCAGGAGGCTATATAGAAAATTAAGACTTTATTTTATACATTGTCTAAAAGGCAGGAGTTAAAAGTTTGAAATGATAAATTTCTCGAAAACATTTAACTTTATATAAAATTTACAAGAAACAAAATAGTTTCCTAATTTAACGACTCACCAGATACTGAGATCATTATTTCTTTCTCAAAACAGAGTGATTTCGAATTCTCCTTAAAAACCTAGGGTTTTTTTTCCTTGGGTAAAAATAATTCAAAAATTTAATGCAGGTCGATCTCGTCTGTCCGTCCTTATGATTTTTTTTACAAAATAATTGTTGCTATTGTTAGTTTCAGTTAATATGTTTAGTTTTATTATTAAATGGCGGGCTTTCAATGCTTTCATATTAAAATAACTCTAAAGTAGTCATTTTATAAAAAAACAAAAACTTATTAATACATTTTATAACAAGACCATGGTTGATTTTGTTTTTAAAATGGGAGATAAGGGCATAAAGTATAAAACCCTAGCTCTTGAATACTCTAATAGCATCAGAGTCGAAAGTGATCATTAGTTGATCAAAAGAGACCTAATATGAAAGTAAAAGAGAAGGATCTAACCAAAGAAATTTGTTGATTCAGTTAGTGTACACGAGATTATTACGTCGGTACTCACTATAAGTGGACGTAATTTTATGTATAATTTTAAGATGTATTTATCACTTTAAAATGTAGATAGATTAGTTTGTGTGGTGTGGGACTCAAGATCCGTGTACGTCAATCCCAGGATCCTACTAGCAAGGCAAGCCGATACCTGTACCCTTAATGAGGCTCAAGAGCTTCCTTCCTATGCTAGCGTTGAAATCACCACCAGGCTGTAGAGGCCCAAATAAGACTCTTCTTTTAGCTTCAAGCTTCTCGTATTCCAAGATTAACTGCTCTCTATTCTGCCTTAGTAAAGAGTTAGTTAGTTAATGAAACTTATCTCTAATAAGCTTTTTGCAAGTTTGTGTCCAGAGTAATTTTGGCACCGTTAACAATCCCTGTCCTTGGAGCATTTACTTATAATATTGTAGGCAAAAGCTTTAGATATGCCACGTCAACCTAAGCTTATTGTTCACCACAGGATCCTACTAGTAAGGCAAGCCGATACCTGTACCCTTAATGAGGCTCAAGAGCTTCCTTCCTATGCTAGCGCTGAAATCATCACCAGGCTGTAGAGGCCCAAATATGACTCTTCTTTTACCTCCAAACCTCTCGTATTCCAAGATTAACTGCTCTCTATTCTGCCTTAGTAAAGAGTTACTTAGTTAATGAAACGTATCTCTAATAAGCTTTTTGCAAGTTTGTGTCCAGAGTAACCCAACCATCGTTTACAATAGTATTATTGGAACCATTTACTTATAGTATTGTAGGCAAAAGATTTAGACATGCCACGTCCACCTAAGCTTATTTTCCACCCCAGGATCCTACTAACAAGATAAGCCGATACCTGTACCCTTAATGAGGCTCAAGAGCTTCCGTCCTATGCTAGCGTTGAAATCATCATAAGGCTGTAGAGGCTCAAATATGGCTCTTCTTTTAGCTTCAAGCCTCTCTTATTCCAAGATTAACTGCTCTCTATTCTGCCTTAGTAAAGAGTTAGTTAGTTAATGAAACGTATCTCTAATAAGCTTTTTAGCAAGTTTGTGTCCAGAGTAATCGTGGCACCGTTAACAATCCCTGTCCTTGGAGCATTTACTTATAATATTGTAGGCAAAAGCTTTAGATATGCCACGTCAACCTAAGCTTATTGTTCACCCCAGGATACTACTAACAAGGCAAGCCGATACTTGTACCCTTAATGAGGCTCAAGAGCTTCTGTCCTATGCTAGCGTTGAAATCACCACCAGGCTGTAGAGGCCCAAATATGACTCTACTTTTGCCTACAAAACCTCTCGAATTTCAAGATGATATGCTTAGCAGTCTCATTCATAACCTACAAACGGGATCACTAAGTGTTAGCAAATGTTTTCTGAAGTGACCGTGTCCAGTATGTAACGCCATAACTAGATTCAGTCAAAGTGACGAGTTAATTCATGCAGGTTATAACAATATTTAATTTTGGTCGTAGTTACAGCAAAACGTCCAAAGCAGTATTGTGTTTAGAAACTCCCATTTATGACGTTTGGTGTGATATACCATGGGATGAAGAAGAAACTCATACTATTACATTTGACAGGTGTTAAAAAATATTAGTAAAGGCATCTCGGCCATCATCACTATACAAAAATAGGAAGAATAGAACATAAAATAAACTAGTACAGTACTCAAATACTCTAATAGCGTCAGGAGGGATAAGAGTGATAGTTGGTCAAGAAAGACCAGAGAAGAAAGATGAAAGAGAAGGAGCTAAGCGAAGACTACGTAGATCCAGCTAGGGTATCCGGGATTGCCAAGCCCGTACCCATTAAAGTTAGCCTCTGAGGCTTTCATAAAACTACTAACCAGATAGTGTTGTGTTTTCGTTCGTTTGATGATGGTAGATATACACGAAAGACCTGTAACGTTATAAAAAGGAATTTACTAACTAGGCTACTTTAAATTGTTTACAAATATAAGCAAGTTAAAATGTACAAATAATGTTATTAACAATACTTACATCGACATTAATTCCAGACACAGGGTAACTCCTGTACGGAGGATTGCGACCCTTAACATATTGCCAAATCTTCTTGCCACTTCTCAGCCACTCCACTTTGTGCAATTGTTCATGAGGTACATTATAATCACACTTGAGTAGTGCGGAGTTCCCTAATGTGACGTATCTAGGCGCACGTAGCTCTACATGTATGCACACTGCTCCTGTAATCAAACAAAAAGTTTATTTAGCGCAATCTTGAATGTACCTGGGGTAAAAAAGGGGATTTTGTTGGAGTAGTCCATCAGGTTAGTCTATTTACTCGACCACATGCATTTTAGGTACGACTCGTGGGATATCTGACACTGAATGTTTAGCGAATTCATCTAAAACGATGTCTAAGTAGCACATGGGTGGAACCAGATATGATAATTTAACATAATCAGGGAACTTACAATAGTAACTGGAAATCAACACTAGACATAATTAACCCTAGTCCAACATGTGTTGATGAGTAAACACTAGTTATTAGTTATAAACTAGGGGAGTCGGGGCACCTAGAGCCTTTCGGCACATCACCGACTCTCACTCAAAGAAAATAAAAAGAGAATTTATCCACTATCAGCAGCATCACTACCCCCACGAAACCTTTCCTCAACGGATGTCCCCAAGGTCTGAAGCCCCCGGACAGGTCGAGCATGCTTCCGTGGTACCATTATCGGCTATTTGTGAATCAGGTCCGCCCCGATGCCCTGAATAGTCGCGGGCCGGTGGTTGTACATGAGCATAAGCCACCATGCACGACAACTAGGGTTTTGGTTTCCCTTCTGCCGGTGACTTACCAGAACACCCCAGGTCACCTGGTCTTCCGTATCTAACTCTAGTCCAACAGTATATTTGCCATTTACCAACGTTCACAAAATTTAACCAGTTACGGACTGCAATAGTTATATTTCGGCCCTCGGGCATACCAGTCACCACGTTCACTACCTAAACTGGTATAAAATCAGAGTGTAAGATACATTATGTATCACTTTCACTATAAAGCACGAGAGTCCAATTGTAATTTAAACGCAGATGTGCTGAAGCTCAAGGAGATCAGCTATTCTTGGTCGACGAAGCACTACCTTTGAATTATAAGTGATACTTAAAATGATAATTTTAAGCTGGTACAATAACTGATACAACGGTCACGCGTAAACTATGTTCCTAGTGACACCGGCTTAGCAACCTTAAAGTGATACGGTATTAGAAATGTAATGTGTTGAATCATGATGGGATCTGTTTTGACAAGGTAACGAAATTAGGCGTTACAAAGTACGGATATACGTCACTAAGTCCAAAAACGTATAAGTCGTATAATAGGAAAGTAAATTTTTTTAATAATTTTAAATGTTTATTTTGTCATGACTTGACTTCCCACAGGTATTATTAAAATGAAATTTATATTATATACAAATTACTCGAAAATGTATACAAGAAAATAAATGTTTTTAACAAAAAAATTAATATATATAAATAAAAAAAAATTTAAAAAAATGTTTTTACTAGTTATTTACAAAATTAAACAAAAATTTTAGTCTTTTTTATTAAAATAGTACGAGATGGAATAGCCTAATATTTGCCAGGCCGTTTTTTATAGTTTGAAATTTCTAATAGGACTACTTCGACACAGTGTTTTTACCATATATTATAAGTAACAACCTAAATACAGTAAATATATACGTAAAAGAAATTGATTGACATCATAGTACTTGCCAGCGCCAACAATGTTAATACAAGCCAAAAAGTATTCGTCTAAATGTAATGTTAAAACGTTAGTATTGCCCTTGTAGGAAATGTTAAATTGTATTGGTTGATCAAGTGGTCTTATCCAGTAGAGCAAGTTTGTTTGAAACAGTTGTTACAGTTTTGTGAATCTTGTAATTGTGTATATCAGTGCTTCCTTGACGTTGGATAGGCTCTAACGTAGATGTGTATATATTAATAAGTCGCCATTTGCTTTACTTGTGTCACTGTCTCGATCCTTACGGGCCTCGAAGTACATGAGGCTTCACGCATGACGGAGCCTCGTTACACGCGTGTCGGGTGTCAGCCGTACCGGATCTCATGTTTTCTTGGAAGTCAGAATTAGGAATTATATGTTTCACAATAACTAGGTGCAGTTGTCATTTTGACATTTTCGTATTTTTTTTTGCGATAGAGTTCTGTATGAGCACACTACAGTCCACTACACCGAATTTAATATTCCTATTTTAATTTTTGTCACCGCTATCGTGCTTACGTAGAGAGGACAACGACGACGGACGGACAATATGACGCAATTCACTTTCTCGGTTTTTCCTAAGTTCATGAAACAGTAAATATATAGTAGTACACTGGATATGTATAAATATATTTGTTAAAAAACCGCTTTAAATGATTACAACAAGCAGTAAACACAGTCAAAGAAATCTGTAAGCAATACTGAATCGAAATAAAAGTAAAAGAACATTACAGACCACATAAAGGCCCGTTTAAAATTAGAGGAAACAGTTTTATTATATACAAAATAGATGTTTGGCAATTCTTGGGTTAAACTTTGAGTTTAATTGGTAATCTGTTTTGTGTAAAGTCGCGTGAGAAAGTTTTTGTAACATTTATTTCAACAACGGTTATAGGTGTTTAATGTTGTATGAAATCGAACAAGAGTTCAAAGAATTGTATGCGGGGGAGAGGGGGTGTCAGATAACAAGTGAAAGTGGCCGGTAGCCAACTGTTGTAGAACGATTTTGTAGGAACGAAGCAAGATTTTATTTGGCAATTAAAACGTTTAAAGTGATTCTGCTGACATTGTGTTTTTAGTAGACCGCCACTTCTGAATCGGCGTTTTATTGGGGGGGAGGGGGGTGCTTTAGAGAGTTTAAATGAGGTGTATTATTGAGTGATCCATGTAGAGCTGGTTTTGATAAATTGGTACATTGTGTTTAGCAATTATATGAGTGTAACGAATGAAAGGTGTTTAACAACAAGTTAAATGGTAGTTACCCCGCCCCATCATAATTGTAATGTAAACAGACCCTTTAAATGTAACGCTCAAAAGTTGGTTTCTTGTGCCTTGTAGGAAATGTTAAATTGTATTGGTAGATCAAGAGGTCTTATCCGTTTGTGTAAAACAGTGGTTAACACAGTTTTTCTGAACCCCACCCCCATATCACAAATTTCTTGACGTTGGCGTTAACGAGCTTCGTAGATGTATATACTAAAAAGTTTACATTCGCTTCGCTCGTATCAATGTATCGACACTGCCCAAGAAGTTGTACATGGGTGAGGGAACACATCTCTACAATGACAAATTGTGAAGTTATTGTCAACCCTCCAACCCTTATATGGTGATATTCGTTTATTTTCGATGTCCAGCAGGGCTGCGTTACGACACGTGCGTAGCAAGTTGGAAGATAAACGAATATGAACGAATTTGAGGGTTCGAAATTCATTTTGACAATAACTTCGCAATTTGTCATTGTAAAGAGTTGGGGTTGATACCATTGCGTAATTGGAATCTAAAAATATGTATTATGTTGACATAAACGTAATTGACATAAAAATGTATGTCCTAGTATGGTTAGATCCATTGTTTATCTAACATGTTTATTGCGATAATTTTTGTATCAGATCCCTTCTTTACCAACTCTTGTTCTATTCCTTAACTGACACTATTAAAGTATTCGGAAAGGAGTCTTTATTTTATGTTCTTTTCTTTCTTTCTTTCTTTTTCTTTTTCTTTAATAAGGCGATGAGGTTTTTCGCTTTTAAAACAACAATGAAAAACAAATTACTCATGTTCGGGCCGTCATAAGACACTTCTAAACTACTTAATATTTTACAAACTCTACGCTTATACAAAACCACAACATTATACAAAAGCCTCAACATTACAAAACCCTGGGGAACACATGTAGTAATTTGCAAAGTTTAAACCGCATTACAAAGATTACTTTTACAAAATATCGCCTAACTTATAATACAGTTAAACGACTTCTCTTTGAAACTCGTAGAGATACTACAATTTCGATTTTATAATTTTTATTATTGCGCTCCAACTATCTGAGAAGATATTCATTTATAAGATATAAATGTATGTCGTACAGACTTTAACGTACGATAATGTACAAATTATAGTAACAACTCGCAAGACTTCTTCAGTAAGTGATTGGCAATTTCGGGGATTTGAGCTTAATCCAAACCTTTTTTCATGAAGCCTTGGGTTAGATCCCTCATCTTTTATATCAAATCTCTCTCTCTCTATATTTTATTAAGTGCAAATATCAATAACCGAGACACATTGTCGGAAAAGAATTTTCTTATTTTGTAGGTTTTGAAGGTATAGGATAGTAAAATTTACAGAAGGGATATCTCTAGTTGGCTGTTTTTCTATTTTACTTGCCTTGAACTTACACACGGCAAACTAATGTTTGTAGGCTGGCTCGTAGAGCATCGAACAATTTCCTTTCTTATCAAACTATACTCTATATTTTACATTAAGCCGCTTCACCTGTGTGAGTAAAAGGCAGCGTTGTTCTCAACCCCTACTCCAACCTTTCAGTCTTTTCCGTAAAAACCACTGATTAAATACAATGATTCTTTCTTTCTTGAATGGTTTATTCTTATGAGCCTAAATTGAGTTTTGTCCTCATCAATTTTCTGACAATTACAGTTTCCGGCCTCCCTTTTCAGTATCTAATATAAAATAATACAGTTGCGTCCCTTTCAACACTGTCCTTTCATCTCAATCACGGTTTACATATGGTCTTTTTTTAGTACCTAGATATCCAGTTAATACCACATTTTGAGGTCCTTATATCTGACATCCTTCTTATCATCTTTTTCTTTTCCTTCTCCTCATTTTCTTCTTCTTCTCCTCAGTTCCTTTATACACCTCCTTTCCTTTTTTTCACTTTATTTTTCTTCAGTGGCTTCATAAATATTACAGTTTAGCAATAATTGGCGAAAAAGAAAAGTTGACCAAAAAAATAAGTGTGTGAGAAAGTTTGTATAATGTGGTGCACAGTTTATTAGAAAGTGTACAAGTATAACAAGATATCTCTGAAAAAAATATTGGAAAGATAAATTCGCATAATTCGTACAGCTAATGTGGCTCTAGTAAACAAAAACTTGAAAAAAAAAAAAAAAAATTAAACTGGCTAGTAGCGAAACGGCGATTTTTGTTCTATTATATAATGTAATTATACGAGTAAAGCAGGAAACATATGTACTCGTATCTATAGAACAGCTAAAGTGGCTCTAGTATACATGAACATGACAAACCAATGTTTTCAAATTGGCTAGTATCGGAACGACTAATTCTTTGTCCTACTATATGTCATTACACGAGAATAGCAAGTAACATATTTACTCGTGTCTATAGTACAGCTAGGCAAGTCTAGTATAAATGTACATGACAAACCAATGTTTTCAAATTGGCTAGTAGCGGAACGACTAATTCTTTGTCCTACTATATGTCATTACACGAGAATAGCAAGTAAGATATTTACTCGCGTCTATAGTACAGCTAAAGCGAGTCTAGTATAAAGGAACATGACAAACCAATGTTTTCAAATGGGCTAGTAGCGGAAAGATAGATTCTTTGTTCTACTACATAATGTCATTACACGAGTACAGGAGGAAACATATGTACCCAGGTGTGCTAAGGTCAACTTGGGAATACAAGGGGATAAGGACTTGTGATTCTATCTCTGACAGCTATTCCAATAAGGAATTGTTTTACTTTAAGGAGAAAGTATTGCCTTGGTGAAACATATAATATTATGTATTTATCTTGATTATTCTTTTTTACAAAAAGGATTGATGGTCGATCTGGTGGGGAATTGTGCAATTTTATAGTTTATATAAGTTTTTAGGGACATTTTAAAGTCTTTTTTTTTAAAAGTAACGGTTTCAGAAAAGTTCACTATTAAAATTTTGTCATTTTGACACTTTATAACATAAATTTTTGATTTTTGGAAAACTGATAAAACATACCATGAAAAATGTTGATTCCAAAATTTGACTCGAAATCTTAATAATTTTTAAAAGCTACCTACCATTATTATTATTGATGTAGAGGAAGATACCTTCCCATGATCTCTTTTATGTGCTGCACTTCCTGAAAGAGTTGGGATTGGAGGGGCTTCTATAGATGGGAGTTCTCCGTCTAACCTAACCTAACCTAACCTTCCTAAAAGAGTTGGGATTGGAGGGGCTTCTATAGATGGGAGTTCTCCGTCTAACCTAACCTAACCTAACCTTCCTAAAAGAGTTGGGATTGGAGAGGCTTCTATAGACGGGAGTTGTCCGTCTAACCTAACCTATCCATCCTAAAAGAGTTGGGATTGGAGAGGCTTCTATAGACGGGAGTTGTCCGTCTAACCTAACCTATCCATCCTAAAAGAGTTGGGATTGGAGGGGCTTCTATAGATGGGAGTTCTCCGTCTAACCTAACCTAACCTAACCTTCCTAAAAGAGTTGGGATTGGAGAGGCTTCTATAGACGGGAGTTGTCCGTCTAACCTAACCTATCCATCCTAAAAGAGTTGGGATTGGAGAGGCTTCTATAGACGGGAGTTGTCCGTCTAACCTAACCTATCCATCCTAAAAAAGTTGGGATTGGAGAGGCTTCTATAGACGGGAGTTCTCCGTCTAACCTAACCTAACCTAACCTTCCTAAAAGAGTTGGGATTGGAGGGGCTTCTATAGACGGGAGTTGTCCGTCTAACCTAACCTATCCATCCTAAAAAAGTTGGGATTGGAGAGGCTTCTATAGACGGGAGTTCTCCGTCTAACCTAACCTTCCTAAAAGAGTTGGGATTGGAGAGGCTTCTATAGACGGGAGTTGTCCGTCTAACCTAACCTATCCATCCTAAAAAAGTTGGGATTGGAGGGGCTTCTATAGACGGGAGTTCTCCGTCTAACCTAACCTAACCTAACCTTCCTAAAAGAGTTGGGATTGGAGGGGCTTCTATAGACGGGAGTTGTCCGTCTAACCTAACCTATCCATCCTAAAAAAGTTGGGATTGGAGAGGCTTCTATAGACGGGAGTTCTCCGTCTAACCTAACCTTCCTAAAAGAGTTGGGATTGGAGAGGCTTCTATAGACGGGAGTTGTCCGTCTAACCTAACCTATCCATCCTAAAAGAGTTGGGATTGGAGGGGCTTCTATAGACGGGAGTTGTCCGTCTAACCTAACCTATCCATCCTAAAAAAGTTGGGATTGGAGAGGCTTCTATAGACGGGAGTTGTCCGTCTAACCTAACCTATCCATCCTAAAGAGTTGGGATTGGAGAGGCTTCTATAGACTTGAGTTGTCCGTCTAACCTAACCTATCCATCCTAAAGAGTTGGGATTGGAGGGGCTTCTATAGACTTGAGTTGTCCGTCTAACCTAACCTATCCATCCTAAAAGAGTTGGGATTGGAGGGGCTTCTATAGACGGGAGTTGTCCGTCTAACCTAACCTATCCATCCTAAAAGAGTTGGGATTGGAGGGGCTTCTATAGACGGGAGTTGTCCGTCTAACCTAACCTATCCATCCTAAAAAAGTTGGGATTGGAGAGGCTTCTATAGACGGGAGTTGTCCGTCTAACCTAACCTATCCATCCTAAAGAGTTGGGATTGGAGGGGCTTCTATAGACTTGAGTTGTCCGTCTAACCTAACCTATCCATCCTAAAAGAGTTGGGATTGGAGGGGCTTCTATAGACGGGAGTTGTCCGTCTAACCTAACCTATCCATCCTAAAAAAGTTGGGATTGGAGAGGCTTCTATAGACGGGAGTTGTCCGTCTAACCTAACCTATCCATCCTAAAAAAGTTGGGATTGGAGAGGCTTCTATAGACGGGAGTTCTCCGTCTAACCTAACCTTCCTAAAAGAGTTGGGATTGGAGAGGCTTCTATAGACGGGAGTTGTCCGTCTAACCTAACCTATCCATCCTAAAAAAGTTGGGATTGGAGGGGCTTCTATAGACGGGAGTTCTCCGTCTAACCTAACCTAACCTAACCTTCCTAAAAGAGTTGGGATTGGAGGGGCTTCTATAGACGGGAGTTGTCCGTCTAACCTAACCTATCCATCCTAAAAAAGTTGGGATTGGAGAGGCTTCTATAGACGGGAGTTCTCCGTCTAACCTAACCTTCCTAAAAGAGTTGGGATTGGAGAGGCTTCTATAGACGGGAGTTGTCCGTCTAACCTAACCTATCCATCCTAAAAGAGTTGGGATTGGAGGGGCTTCTATAGACGGGAGTTGTCCGTCTAACCTAACCTATCCATCCTAAAAAAGTTGGGATTGGAGAGGCTTCTATAGACGGGAGTTGTCCGTCTAACCTAACCTATCCATCCTAAAGAGTTGGGATTGGAGAGGCTTCTATAGACTTGAGTTGTCCGTCTAACCTAACCTATCCATCCTAAAGAGTTGGGATTGGAGGGGCTTCTATAGACGGGAGTTGTCCGTCTAACCTAACCTATCCATCCTAAAAGAGTTGGGATTGGAGGGGCTTCTATAGACGGGAGTTGTCCGTCTAACCTAACCTATCCATCCTAAAAAAGTTGGGATTGGAGAGGCTTCTATAGACGGGAGTTGTCCGTCTAACCTAACCTATCCATCCTAAAGAGTTGGGATTGGAGGGGCTTCTATAGACTTGAGTTGTCCGTCTAACCTAACCTATCCATCCTAAAAGAGTTGGGATTGGAGGGGCTTCTATAGACGGGAGTTGTCCGTCTAACCTAACCTATCCATCCTAAAAGAGTTGGGATTGGAGGGGCTTCTATAGACGGGAGTTGTCCGTCTAACCTAACCTATCCATCCTAAAAAAGTTGGGATTGGAGAGGCTTCTATAGACGGGAGTTGTCCGTCTAACCTAACCTATCCATCCTAAAGAGTTGGGATTGGAGGGGCTTCTATAGACTTGAGTTGTCCGTCTAACCTAACCTATCCATCCTAAAAGAGTTGGGATTGGAGGGGCTTCTATAGACGGGAGTTGTCCGTCTAACCTAACCTATCCATCCTAAAAAAGTTGGGATTGGAGAGGCTTCTATAGACGGGAGTTGTCCGTCTAACCTAACCTATCCATCCTAAAAAAGTTGGGATTGGAGAGGCTTCTATAGACGGGAGTTGTCCGTCTAACCTAACCTATCCATCCTAAAAGAGTTGGGATTGGAGGGGCTTCTATAGACGGGAGTTGTCCGTCTAACCTAACCTATCCATCCTAAAAAAGTTGGGATTGGAGAGGCTTCTATAGACGGGAGTTGTCCGTCTAACCTAACCTATCCATCCTAAAAAAGTTGGGATTGGAGAGGCTTCTATAGACGGGAGTTGTCCGTCTAACCTAACCTATCCATCCTAAAAGAGTTGGGGTTGGAGAGGCTTCTATAGACGGGAGTTGTCCGTCTAACCTAACCTATCCATCCTAAAAGAGTTGGGATTGGAGGGGCTTCTATAGACGGGAGTTGTCCGTCTAACCTAACCTATCCATCCTAAAAAAGTTGGGATTGGAGAGGCTTCTATAGACGGGAGTTGTCCGTCTAACCTAACCTATCCATCCTAAAGAGTTGGGATTGGAGAGGCTTCTATAGACTTGAGTTGTCCGTCTAACCTAACCTATCCATCCTAAAGAGTTGGGATTGGAGGGGCTTCTATAGACTTGAGTTGTCCGTCTAACCTAACCTATCCATCCTAAAAAAGTTGGGATTGGAGAGGCTTCTATAGACGGGAGTTCTCCGTCTAACCTAACCTTCCTAAAAAAGTTGGGATTGGAGAGGATTCTATAGACGGGAGTTGTCCGTCTAACCTAACCTATCCATCCTAAAAGAGTTGGGATTGGAGGGGCTTCTATAGACGGGAGTTGTCCGTCTAACCTAACCTATCCATCCTAAAAAAGTTGGGATTGGAGAGGCTTCTATAGACGGGAGTTGTCCGTCTAACCTAACCTATCCATCCTAAAAAAGTTGGGATTGGAGAGGCTTCTATAGACGGGAGTTGTCCGTCTAACCTAACCTATCCATCCTAAAAGAGTTGGGATTGGAGAGGCTTCTATAGACGGGAGTTGTCCGTCTAACCTAACCTATCCATCCTAAAAGAGTTGGGATTGGAGGGGCTTCTATAGACGGGAGTTGTCCGTCTAACCTAACCTATCCATCCTAAAAAAGTTGGGATTGGAGAGGCTTCTATAGACGGGAGTTGTCCGTCTAACCTAACCTATCCATCCTAAAGAGTTGGGATTGGAGAGGCTTCTATAGACTTGAGTTGTCCGTCTAACCTAACCTATCCATCCTAAAGAGTTGGGATTGGAGGGGCTTCTATAGACTTGAGTTGTCCGTCTAACCTAACCTATCCATCCTAAAGAGTTGGGATTGGAGAGGCTTCTATAGACTTGAGTTGTCCGTCTAACCTAACCTATCCATCCTAAAGAGTTGGGATTGGAGAGGCTTCTATAGACGGGAGTTGTCCGTCTAACCTAACCTATCCATCCTAAAAGAGTTGGGATTGGAGAGGCTTCTATAGACGGGAGTTGTCCGTCTAACCTAACCTATCCATCCTAAAAGAGTTGGGATTGGAGGGGCTTCTATAGACGGGAGTTGTCCGTCTAACCTAACCTATCCATCCTAAAAAAGTTGGGATTGGAGAGGCTTCTATAGACGGGAGTTGTCCGTCTAACCTAACCTATCCATCCTAAAGAGTTGGGATTGGAGAGGCTTCTATAGACTTGAGTTGTCCGTCTAACCTAACCTATCCATCCTAAAGAGTTGGGATTGGAGGGGCTTCTATAGACTTGAGTTGTCCGTCTAACCTAACCTATCCATCCTAAAGAGTTGGGATTGGAGAGGCTTCTATAGACTTGAGTTGTCCGTCTAACCTAACCTATCCATCCTAAAGAGTTGGGATTGGAGGGGCTTCTATAGACTTGAGTTGTCCGTCTAACCTAACCTATCCATCCTAAAAAAGTTGGGATTGGAGAGGCTTCTATAGACGGGAGTTCTCCGTCTAACCTATCCATCCTAAAAAAGTTGGGATTGGAGAGGATTCTATAGACGGGAGTTCTCCGTCTAACCTAACCTATCCATCCTAAAGAGTTGGGATTGGAGAGGCTTCTATAGACGGGAGTTCTCCGTCTAACCTAACCTATCCTTTCTAAAACAGTTGGGAATTGGAGGGGGTTCAATAGACGGGAGTTCTCCATCTTGGACGAAGTAAATGGGGGGGGGGCAAAATAGATCTTTAGAACTCACCCCTCACATCATTACTGCTACTACTAGTGCGATGTTTTTATATAGTTTATTAGGTGTTCTCTTCAGTTTCTTCATCTCGTTCGCTTAGGTTATAAATCTTAAATTCTTTCTACATTTCTTCATTGCATATTTAATAAATCCTTGTTCATCTTTTAACTCCCTAAAGAAATCTCATTTCCGCTGCTTGTAATTTACTGTTTTCCTTCATTCTCATTATCCACGACTTACTTCCATACATTATTAAACGGTGTAAAAATGTTGCATTTACTTTCTCAAAGAATAACATTCATAGCAAAGAATGTTTCTGTAAAAATAAAAACAAGTTGGTAAGCGCCATCCTGATACTTACCAAGAGGGATGCTATAAGCAGATCCTCTAAATTTATACTGAAATGTTGGTTTGTATTACATGTTGGTAAACATAGACATTAGCAAGTAAGCCAATCTTATAGCATTTATTATTAAAAGAAAGTCTAAAGGTTATAAACCCAAAAACTGATATCACTTGAAACTAGTGATGAGAAATACTTATTCATGAAAATTGCTATGATTATTGGAGTGGCATGAGCTTGCCAAAAACAAGAATTGGCCCAATATTATATCCAAACCCACAGACCATGCACTAAAACCAACGTGTCACGGCGATTTGTTGTGACTGCAGGAAATATTCCCGGCGTAAATCCGGTTGACTCGATAAAAAATATTTCAGCCTTCGTTCCAAAAGTGTTGGTAATGAGAAAAATTTTCCTTAAACTACAGAAATTCTAAGTGTACAAGGCAGATTGTAGGAATCAAGAAATTTGGATCTATGCCAAAACAAATTGCCGTGTTTCTAAAGCTCCAAAATACTGAACAATATTCTCGAGACGATCTTCCTTTTCATTACTCGCAGATAAGATGCGTACATTCTAACCATCAAACGACATGAAGGCTGGAAGTCCAGTACTGTAGCAGGGGGATATATT
The DNA here is from genome assembly GCA_963513935.1 of Aphrophora alni. Taxonomy (NCBI): domain Eukaryota; kingdom Metazoa; phylum Arthropoda; class Insecta; order Hemiptera; family Aphrophoridae; genus Aphrophora; species Aphrophora alni. The sequence continues at coordinate 36,385,288 of OY740778.1, forward strand.
GAAAATTCCGTAGAAAACAAAAGGAAAATTCCAATTAAAATCCTAGGTGAGACTTACACTAAAAAAACACAAAAGTAGGCCTAAACGCACAAGCATCCACAAGCTATGAAAATCTGCCTAAAAGTGATGATGTGGTTATGTAAAAGTAGTTATGGAGTCAAACATTACAGAGAATGCAAGGTTAGACGAAAAGAATGTAAATACCTCAAATACTTTTTCAACTGCCGCTGTATACTTTGGTTAATGTAATAAATTGTGTCCTCAACTTTTACTCTAAACAGATATAACTTTTTTCTTCGAGAAGTTAAATTACTATGCTTTGTCATGCTTTCTCAATTTAAATGAATTAAAATTTTTAATTTAATTAATTGTTAGTGGTTATTATTAATTTTATTATGTGTGGACCAAACTCGGCTTCGCCTCGTTATGCAACATTCAAACTCGTTCGGTAATAATGCACTTACTTGTTACGTAAATAGTTATTACATTACTGGGTAAGACTCGTTGATGTAACAATACAACTTAACACCTACAGTACAAGGCTCAAGAAAACAATTTTTAGGCGTTACATTGTAAGATGGGGCTGGGTAAGTACCATCATGGATCCTATAAGAAACATGCTCGAAATCTGCATACTGCATGCTTTATAACGTTTTATCTGTGAAGGGAATGGACTTTCTCACACAGTTGGAGCGTAACAATAATAATTATAATACCCCAAAATGCTCTATAACTCTCAAAGTAATCTTTGTAATGGGGTTCAAACTTTGCATAGGATTACGTGTATTCTCTGGGGTACGAGTATATTATAACTCTTTCATTACGCGGTAAGACAGTGTAGACAATTAAATATAGCGTTTTTAGAGTTTCGAAGTTGTAGGTAGACATTAAGATTCTTGATTTTAATCGATAGACTTCCACGGTCACAAACATCATTATGATCTTGTTCTTCGGGGTTCGACCGCGTCAATATTGTCTGCACGTTGAGTACAGCCGACGTTTCGGGCACTTTACAGATGTCCATTCTCAAGGCTTAAATGTTAAGTCTTAACAAATGTTAAGCCTTGAGAATGGACATCTGTAAAGTGCCCGAAACGTTGGCTGTACTCAACGTGCAGCCAATATTGACGCGGTCGAACCCCGAAGAACAAGATCATAATTAGGATTCTTTTTGAAATGATGTATCTATGTCAATAATGTTTGTATAAAAATAAGTGTCCAGTGACTTAAATTTGTTTTAAAAAATATATAAATAATTAATTAAAATCATATTTTTATCAGAAATTTTTATAAATTAAATAAATAAATGAAAAAAATTTCCTCGACAATATAAGGAAATGTTACTTAGTAAATAATATCGTCGTCTTGGAACATAAGCTAGGATTAATACTTTGGGAATCCCCCTTTACGCCCATTCTGTCATCTGATCTGATGAGGAAAGATAATCAGTTAAAACAGCAACCAATTTAGTTAAATTTTAATCGTATTTAGAACGTAAACTAAATTTATTATTTTGGGAACCTTCCGCAATGCTCGTTTGGTCAACCTGTTCTGACAAGAAATGTCAGAACTTATAATTACAGTATCATTAAATAACTTTAGTTAGATTTTAGTCGTATTTGGAACCTAAGCTAGGATTTATGATTTTGGGAACCCTCCGCAATGCTCATTCTCTCAACCTCTGATGAGAAATGTTAATCAGTAATAACAGCAATAATTTTAGTTGTATTTGGAACCTAAGATAAGATTTATGATTTCGAGAACCCTCCGCAATGCTCATTCTCTCAACCTCTGATGAGAAATGTTAATCAGTAATAACAGCAATAATTTTAGTTGTATTTGGAACCTAAGCTAAGATTTATGATTTCGAGAACCCTCCGCAATGCTCATTCTCTCAACCTCTGATGAGAAATGTTAATCAGTAATAACAGCAATAATTTTAGTTGTATTTGGAACCCAAGCTAAGATTTATGATTTTGGGAACCCTCCACAATGCTCATTCTCTCAACCTCTGATGAGAAATGTTAATCAGTAATAACAGCAATAATTTTAGTTGTATTTGGAACCCAAGCTAAGATTTATGATTTTGGGAACCCTCCGTAATGCTCATTCTCTCAACCTCTGATGAGAAATGTTAATCAGTAATAACAGAAATAATTTTAGTTGTATTTGGAACCTAAGATAAGATTTATGATTTCGAGAACCCTCCACAATGCTCATTCTCTCAACCTCTGATGAGAAATGTCAATCAGTAATAACAGCAATAATTTTAGTTGTATTTGGAACCCAAGCTAAGATTTATGATTTTGGGAACCCTCCACAATGCTCATTCTCTCAACCTATGATGAGAAATGTTAATCAGTAATAACAGCAATAATTTTAGTTGTATTTGGAACCCAAGCTAAGATTTATGATTTTAGGAACCTTCCGCAATGCTCATTCTCTCAACCTCTGATGAGAAATGTTAATCAGTAATAACAGCAATAATTTTAGTTGTATTTGGAACCTAAGCTAAGATTTATGATTTCGAGAACCCTCCGCAATGCTCATTCTCAACCTCTGATGAGAAATGTTAATCAGTAATAACAGCAATAATTTTAGTTGTATTTGGAACCCAAGCTAAGATTTATGATTTCGAGAACCCTCCACAATGCTCATTCTCTCAACCTCTGATGAGAAATGTTAATCAGTAATAACAGCAATAATTTTAGTTGTATTTGGAACCTAAGTTATGATTTATGATTTCGAGAACCCTCCACAATGCTCATTCTCTCAACCTCTGATCAGAAATGTTAATCAGTAATAACAGCAATAATTTTAGTTGTATTTGGAACCTAAGTTATGATTTATGATTTTGGGCACCCTCCACAATGCTCATTCTCTCAACCTCTGATGAGAAATGTTAATTAGTAATAACAGCAATAATTTTAGCTGTATTTGGAACCTAAGATAAGATTTATGATTTCGAGAACCCTCCGCAATGCTCATTCTCTCAACCTCTGATCAGAAATGTTAATCAGTAATAACAGCAATAATTTTAGTTGTATTTGGAACCCAAGCTAAGATTTATGATTTCGAGAACCCCCCGCAATGCTCATTCTCTCAACCTCTGATGAGAAATGTCAATCAGTAATAACAGCAATAATTTTAGTTGTATTTGGAACCCAAGCTAAGATTTATGATTTTGGGAACCCTCCGCAATTACCATTCTCTTAATCTGTTCTGACGGGAAATGTCAATCAGTATTAACAGCAATAACTTTAGTTAGATTTTAGTAGTATTTAAAAAGTAAACTGGTTTTATCCTTCTTATGTCGTCTTGACGTTTTTTACAAATTGTAAAATAATTCCATTTTACAATTTCAGGACCCTGTAATAAGTTGTTTCGTTGAACATCTCGACCAATTGAGAAAACAATTCGCGGTGTATTCTGTCAAGAAAAGCGGTATACACTTCTTTTGTTTCAATATAGACTAGAGTTTTGGTCGATATACATATATAGTACACAATATGATGGACCATTCAAAGTGGAACAGTGGAGCATTCTATCAAAGTAACCGTACTAACCTATGAGTTATAAATAGTGTAAACTATTGCATTAAGTTTCTCACATGTCCATTTACAAAACAGAAATAAATTCGTCGGCATCTCTTTGAAATTGTACTTTTAAGTGATAGATAATAAAGTTGTATATATATGTCTATGAGGTGATCCCATTTACCCATTTAGTTGGTTTGTCAGGAAATGGGACAGAATCACCCAATTCGCCACAAACATATACGAGCAATCATGAGTGTGCAGACTGTCCTGATTCGGCTTGTTCTTGCTCAGAGAGAATGACTTACATGAGGCACTCATGGGGGTGGCCCTCGACAGTACTAATACTATGCGCGCCTGTGTGTGATGGCGCGTGCGTTAGAGTGAGGCGACCCTTCGTTCAGCCGCATTCCGCGTTTGATAATAGTGTAAACGAAATATAGACGAACCAGTGAAGGTCAGGAAGCAATATTGCACGGAATTATTCCTAAGTTTCGTGAGCTTCTATAATTATAATTTCAGACAAATTTGACAAGGCTCGAGGTGTCTTGGGTTTTTCCTCTGAGCTCGATTAACTCGAGTTAATTACGGATTATTCAAGTGACTAGTTCTACGTCATTATGAAGCAAAGGCCTGGTTATTAGTACCTAGACTTGATGTGTGTGTAGTTTGTCATAATGTATAAGTTGCCTTAACATTAGTGTTCCTAAGTTGTTTATCAAAGCTGGTTAACCGGTGTGATGTTTGGTTAGACGCGGTTAAGTAGTGATAATTATTGTTTAAATGTAGAGAGATCATGGACCTGAAAGTGGCGCCGTTATATGGATAAAATATTATTTTATTAGAAAATTTGATTACAATCGGTTTTGAGAACTGTACAATCAACAGGCAGAACTACTTTCTTAGGCTCGGGTGGCCTTAAAAGGTGTATTATCTAAGAAATTCTATACCTAATGTTTCAGTCATTACAAAACTTACCTAACCTAAAAATTAATTTTAGACTACTACTAGTTTTGATCTATTCAAGTTTATCACTTGTACATGACGAGTAGATCTATAGGTTATACAATGGTAAACTTATTTGTGAATTATAACACTGTTCGGGTTTTCCTTTTAACAAAATGTTTAACTTCTACACAGTTAAAGCCTCAATTTTAAAAATCATTAAATTAAAAAGGGGTGGGTTTTATATTAAGTAATACGCTGTCTTATTTCGACCACAATTCATCCCTTTCTCCAACCTTGAAGAAATGCATAGTCAGCCTATATATCATAGAGTTTATTAAATTCTTTCCCTTTGGTGGAAATCTTTACTTTTATTGTTTTTGTCATTGTACTTCTGCTAGGGTAGTTTGATAAATAGGGTGGCTTTAAAGGGATGGTGAACTTTTACTGAAATGAAAAAAACTAAAGAAATATCCAAGGAAAAGTCTGGAGTATGAATGAGGTAACAGTTTTAGTGATTTTTTTAAAATAGAAAAATTCCGTCCATACCTCGCCCTGGTTTAGCAACATAATATATAATAATAATAATAAAATAATAATATAATAATGTCACGTGAAAATCATATGACGTTTCAAATGCTTACCGATATCATAAATGAATTCAGCGCTTTAAAAAACGAATTCTAGTGTGTTTCATCAAAATTAATTACTAAAAGATTCAACCTTTTAATCTTTATTTTCTTTCCTCTATAAGCGTTTCAATCGTTATACTTCTTCTTGAAATAATACGTGATGGTTAATTTCGCTTTATTTATTTTCCAATCCTCATTCCCTTTGCCATTTTTCTTTGTCATTTTTTACTGCTATTTTGGTACTGACTTACCAGCTTATTCTAATAAAATTATTTCTCCGATTGTTGGTTTCTTACATTCAATTTTGTCATCATTAGCAATAGAGAGTTCTCCTTATTTTTTTGAGTGCTTCAGATCACTTGATTAGCCTTTCTTTATTAATAACTTACAGAATCTGTTGAAGTATCATTTTAAAGTAAAACACATACATTTTTAAACATATGGTACCGTAGTATCAAATGTAATCACCCAAAGCTCCACAATCGTTGCTGTAAAATAATGACAACTTGTAGTGCTGAACAAGCTTTGTGTGTTTTGGTTTCATGGCATCAACTTCGTGATTAGGGCACAATTTTCGTAACCCAGTATGAAAAAGGATCCTCCAATAGGGTTAAAATTTAATCTTGCCACTATTTTTTTTTTAATCTGGTTGTTCTTTCTGTACATGACAACTCACCAGGTCGTCTACAATTTCTTGATTCTGCTGACGAAAAGTTGGGCGGAGTTTTCCTGTTGTCCTAAGAAATCAACTCGTTCGTCTTGTTTAGCGCTTTATCAACGTTTGTATTTGAAGTCATACAAATTACAATGGTACAACTATTTAATGATGCAGATAATGTTGCTCGTAAGGAGTTCTACACAGAAATGTTTGATAGAATAAGAAACGAAGAGACCTTCCTGGGCAATGTAATGGTTGAAACAGGTGTGATTGATGTTTTATGATAATAATAATAATAATACTTAATTTCAACAATTGTTACATGTTAAATTGAGTAGCAGTGAGTATGTTATCCAGTAGCAGTGAGTAGGGGGAAAAAGAACAAAAAACTTGTCTACCAAAGATGTGACATTAAAATTTAATACGGGATTACTGTGACGCTTACTCTGTACAATTACAATAAAAAACACACAAGTATATAAATATATCTTATAAAATGTCTTTGAGAAATTTATAAACAATCCAGCGGCTTTGTTTTTCACATTGATAACGGGGTAAATATTGGACATAAAATCAACAACAGCTTCTTCCGTATTTCGTCCTTTTGTAAAACCATAATATTGTCTTATATTAAACAACTATTTAAAAGCTTTAATAACTTCGTATTTATTATTTATTCAAGTATTTTGGGGGAAAAAAAAACAGAGAGGAGAGCAATTGGTCTGTAGTTATTTACGCATTCAATACTGCCCTTCTTATAAATTGAGACCACTATAGTGTTCTTTAGTATTTATTGGTAAAATCTTAGTACACAGACTCAAGTTTATTATTATAGATGTAAGTTTATTTATTCGATAAATACAAAAGTTACAAAAACTTGTAAAATTAGAGGATTACCAAATTTTTCATAACACGCGCCGTTTTTTATATATAACTGTCACCGCTTATAGATTTTTGTTTACAGCGATTTTCGATAGAATACATTTTAAGTTTTTTTTATTCCTGCATTTTTTTCGATACTATTAACCGTTTAAGAGCTATAAACACTCAAAGTTGTAAATTCAAGGTTTTAGGGATTATCAGACGTACCTAAAACAGTTAAAATTGAATTAAAAAAAAATTAAATTTGAAAAGCAACATTTAAACACATTTTTTTACTCACGTAGCAGGACTAACAAAATGGTGACATTTTTGAGAAATTAATAACATTTTCCGGATAATTACGGTATAGATTTTAAATGAATCGATAATTCGTCAAGTAGATGATGATTGAAGAAAGAAAACAAATTTTCTACCACCCTGTACTAAAAGTCAGAGAGTGAAACCTGTATGCTGGAATAAACCGGTTGCTATGAATTTACTACACTCGCTGTTTAAGAAATGAACGGATTTAAGAAAAATTCACAAAGGAAGGTTAGGAGCTCGCTCCACGTCCATCTTGCTCGGATCCATGGTCTCGACTGAACCGTGAGCACACTGCTCTATCATTACTATCACTTCCACCACGTAAGATTTTTTGTTGAAATGTTCATTATATGTTGAGTACAATGTTGAGTACATATATTATATTATATTATATTACATTTACTATGTGGTATTTGTTGAGTAAGTGAAAAATTATCGGTTGATAAATTTATTATTAATTGTCCACCCTTAGGAGTTCACTATAATCAGTATGGACGGGGGAATATCGAGGGATCTTAGCTGGGACTTCACATTTTTTCATATAGTCTTGGCTTAGATCCATCTCTTTCAATTATCCGATTAACGTTTTGTTGACCAACTCTTATTCACTTCCAAAACTGACGCTATTAGTGTGGGGGGGGGGTTATTTATGTTCTCTTGTTACTCTTTTTTATAAGGCGATGATAATCGAGGGGCTTTTTGACTAAAAAAAAATGCCCCCCCTCTCTCAAATATTTAAACTATAAATTTCAAATTTTTATTAAATTTAGTGTGTTGAATAACACACGATATATGAACGAAAAACCGTTTAAAGGCTTCACATTTTGACATTGTTAAATCGTTTTTCTGAATTTCAATGGGGTTTTATATTAATCACACTACTAGTCTCGTATACTGGGCTGTGGTTTTGGATTAGATCCCTCTCTTTCAACTTTCTTATTACGTTTCTCTTGACCAACTCTTGTCCTCTATCGACTCTCACGCTATTAAACTATTGGAGAGCTGGGGGGTTTTCATTTTATGTTCTTTTCTTATTTTTTTAAGGCGATAATGACTGAGAATTTTTCGCCTTTTTTTAAAAAAAACAAAAAATGTTGATCCTTCTCAAAATTGTATTAAATTTAGTGGGTCGAATAACACGCGAGATATGAATGAAAAACTGTTTAGTGGGCTGATATTTTGACGTTGTTAAATCGATTTTTTTTTTAAATTTCAACAGGTTTCTTTATTTTAAGCATACTACCTAGGCCCCTTTTATATACTGAGCTGTTATCTTGGGTTAGATCCCTCTCTTTCAACTTTCCTATTAGATTTATCTAGACCAACTCTTGCTCTCTTCGAACCTGACTGCTATTAGATTAATAGAAGGCTAGAGTTTTTTATTTTAGGTTCTTTTCTTACTTATTTTCATAAGGTGATGATGACCGAGAGATTTTCCCTTTTAAATTACAAGAAAAATGTCGTCCCTTCTCAAAGCTTTAGAATATAAATTTGTCTTTCTGTATCTCTTTTCGCTGAAAATGTCCCACTTTGATTTTAATGGTAACAGCTGATTCAGTGTGTGCACGCCAACTTGGATGCGTGGTATGAAAATTTTAAAATAACTCTTACTCGTTAAGTATGAAACTGAAATCAGTGCAATATCTCTGTCATTATAATGAAAAAACGTTTCAGTTCTCAGTTGCATAATGTCAGACCATTAGCTCCAAATAATGATTCGAAATATTGATTCTGTCATTTCTTCTTGATTTTATTATTAACGACAGTTAGAGATTTTACTTCTTGTTCTTTTTCCAGCATGTCTAACCTTTAATATCATTAAGCTCTTGCTGTATGGATAGGAGATTTCATATATCTTGAATTGTTTGCTTCTCAGGTTTGCAGATATTAACAATTTGAAATTAACGTTTTCTACAATGTACAATTTGGTTGTTTTAAAAAGAATTTCCGCCTATAAACGTTGTTTATTTCTTTACATTGGAATAAGAAGATGGTAGGGTTCTAGGCGGTTGTAAGGATAATAATTATTTGATTACACATCCTTCAAAGAAAAAAAATCACAACAGCATATACACATGGACTACGTATTTGAATATATTATTAACCAACATCGTGTTTAAAGTTACATTGCTGCTAAAAACTAAAATTAAAACACTTTGATTGTCGATGTTTGCTAACTGTGTTATAAGTTTTGTAATCTTAATAACAAACTGTTGAATTGAATAGCGAGAGTTTGGAATGGGGAGTATTGAGTGTTAAAACTTTGTTATTTCATTATCACCATTATTAAACAACAGTATACAGGGTGTACCCAGAAGTACTGCTCATCCTAAGAAACAGTATTTGTAATTATTACAATTTGAAGTTATTTGTTAATGATGGAAGTTCAATTTTATTATTATACATTTTTCGGACATAAAATTTGTCACGCCTTCTGGACCACGTCACTTGTTGCTGTATCTTTGACACAACAACACGTACTTGACGTTAGTGATTGTGCTTGTTGACTTCTCAGTTTTAGCTCTGAGATGCATGCTTAGATATTAAGGTTGGTGGTATTCTTATTTAATTTTATTTCTTACATAGGCTTAGTTTGTAGTTTCATGTTTCTTTAGTTTTTAGTCACTTGATAACGGGAATTGATTTTTATTCCCGAAACGTCGTGTTTTGATTTTTAACACACAAATGATGGCAAATGTCCGAAAAATGTATAATAATAAACTATTACAATTTAAGGTTCCACATTGTAGCAGGATGATAAGACTAATCCTCACAGCTGTTAGAAATCTTACAACTTTTTATTGGAATGTTAAGATAAACTAATAATATAGTAGGCGTCAATTTGAGCGTAATACTTGCTTGTTCAAAATATTGGAGTTTTTACGTTGATCAATGGGAAGAAAAACGAGATTTTGTATTTTGGTCCATGTCAGTTGAATGTAGAAGCGAGGGCTAGTGGAGAAAAGTCATTAGTCATGAGGGGAGGCAAGGGACTTCCAGAATAATAGCATATCCTGTCTAGATAGCACAAATAGAAACCCAAGTTAGGGACAATATGGTATTGTCTGCAGTCTGATAGTAGTATTATTATGTACAGGGTGTTCCATGGTATACGCTTTTGATTATTAACACCTACTTTACCAGCCACTGTCCATTGTCAAGGTTTGTGTGCGTGTAGCAGCTGAGGATGATGACTTAGTCATTGAAACGTTGTCTTGTATTTGTGTTTATTGTGGAAAGTTTGGGTAGAAACTCCTAATTAAGAGACTCTACCCAATCATTGAAGAAAGAAAGTTGATTCCCGACCATCAATTTGGTTTTAGAAGGAAACACTCAACCAATGACCAGGTTCATAGAATAGTCAATATAATTGAAAAGTCCTTTGAAGACAAGCAAGTTTTTTCAAGTGTCTTTATAGATATAGCGCAGGCTTTTGATAAGGTATGGCACCAAGGGCTCCAATATAAACTGTATAACTCACTCAGTTATGAATGGTATTAAATATTAAAGTCTTATCTAGAAGGACGGCACTTCAGGGTTAAAGTAGAAGATGAATACTCTGAGCTCAAAGATATACATGCTGGAGTACCCCAGGGAAGCGTTATGGGCCCGTTACTGTACTTACTTTACACACGGGACATGCCAGAGTTGGAGAATACCATAACAGCTACATTTACTGATGATACAGCTGTAATGCCGGTTGCTAAGAACGTGGGAGACGCAAACAATAAGTTGCAAAACTCCATTGATGAGATTGTTCGGTGGACAAAGAAACGGAGGATCAAATTGAATGAGGGAAAGTCAGTACATGTTGATTTTACGAACCTTAAAGTTGTCCCAGCCGCAATTACCACCAACTCGCAAAGAATCCCATATGAAAATTCGGCAAAATACCTTGGCATGACCTTGGATGCAAAACTTAGATGGAAAGAACATGTAAAAAAAGATTTATTTCTGAGGACTTATTTTTTTTATAATATCATGTACATGCCGATAATATAATCGTAACAAAACAATTCTAAATTTTGTAAAAACCCGTAGTAGCATACTAGGCGTGTTGTTATGAGTAGCATGTAGCTCGGACAGCCATTGTCTGGAGGTCGGTCATTGCGCGTGCGAGAATGAAGAGTCTACTAATCCGATACTGGTCGGACTGTATGGTAATTTCCAACATTTTGCATACAAAGCTTGGCTGAATAAGAACAAAATGTCGGTCTTTCAAATAAAACATCAATTTTTGTAACTTGAAATTTTTTTAATTCAATACAAAACATCTAGTAAAATCACAATATAATCAATTATTTGAACAAAAATCAAAACAATTCATAACATTATTTTTACTTTTGATTTCGCACACGGGTTTGGGTCGTTTCTTTAAAATTCACAAAAATTCGATTGAAATCGGTTTAATCGATTTAGAGAAATAAGAGCTTCATGGCCGATTTTTGTTTTTCAACCGATAGTTCACGATCAGCATTTTTGGACGAATGAAGACCAACACGTTTTGTACCGAGTCTTTAGACGCTGGGCTTGAGATAAATTTGTTTAAAATCGTTAGGCCGATTTTGTGAAAATGATTATTTCTTATGACAGCTAGGCTATATTTAAATTTGAATTTTTTTTAAATAAAAAATCTCAGAACCAAAATATGACCACAATACTAATTTGATGAATATCGGTTCACACATTTGGACTGTAGTGTACTGTACAGAAAAAGTATTATTCAAAAAACTACTTAAAAACCTCAAAATGGATATATCAGCAAAAACAAAATCGTGAACGAGTTGATCAACCCACTCGTTCGTGAAATATAAACTATGTGGTTGATTTGAGGTTAGGAAAGGGAGTGGGGATATTTACAACGGAACGCGGCAGTATTCTGCCGTATCAAGTAATGAACTAATTTGTTTTCAACGCTAACAACATCAAGGGAGACAGTTATTGTAAGGATGAACAATACCAGTGATCCATGCGGCCATCTATGATCTAAAGATACAATTTGCGCAATTAAAGATACTAGTTTGTTACGTCATTAAATAACAGTTTGACCAGTAATTAATTGTACGCATAGAAGCGGGATAATTGTTTTACACTCAACATTACACAATGAATATCTAACATTAAAGTAAATAAACAAGGCTGTAAATTAAGTAACTAAGGTAAAACAAATTTAATATTTATCAACACAAAATGGAGGGTGTAAATGTTTAGATTTTGTATGTGTGTACTGGACTCTAGAGTTACCTTGCTCTAAAGTATAGTACAGGTTGGAGGCAGAACTGAGTTTTATTTCAGTGTTTATTTAGTGACAGGGGGAGAGGAGAGGGAAATAACGATTAATTTATACTTGTTTAAGTTACGTTTTATGTAGAAATTGTAAAATTATTTTTTTACACGATCTTCTCAAGTATTTTTGTAGCGTTCCTTGAAATTGTCAAACATAAATTTGGAGTGTGATATGCAAAGAGAAAACAAAAATCATACGATTGATAATACGCCTGTGAGTAGAAGGACAAAAAAAAACTTTCCTCCCACAAACTTTTCCTTACAGTTTGATAAACAGTTTTTCCAACACGACGGTGTTCTGAATCCAAAATTATATGTCCCTACTCTTAGGGGCACCCTATACAGGCAATCCCGAGTAACCCTAACAGGACCTACACATTCATCATGTAGTCTTGTCTTTCCTATCATCAGGTCTCTCTTGTTCAACTTTTGTTCTCTTCCGACTCTACGAGCCGGTTTCTAGAAGATTTAGTTAATGCTCAATTAGTAAATGTCAGATTCACCTAATGCCTAAATAAATTTTGCGTTCTGTTTCTAGAAAATATGTAATGAAAGATATCCTTCAACCTCTCATTGACTTTAAAGGATTAATTGGAGAAAAAAATAGCGGTTTTTAAACATAAGTTTTAATTTTTAGGTTTTGTTGATTGTTTACAATTTTGTTTCCATAGTTACATTGTTACAGTTTTCAGTTTTTGAGGGAAAGAGGGTATAATTTCAATGATATTGAAAAGAAACAACTAATATCAAATTTATTGTTTAGTTTTTACTGACTCTTCTGCAGTTTAAGGCATATTTTTTTTAACACAATAAGGTTATGTGATCTGGAACCTTCATTACAATATTGTAAACATATCTTGTGTTTTATACACATATTCAATGTCTCTAATTATCTCTTGACAACTTCCTGTTTCATAAAATCTTAGTATAATCAACAATTTGTCCATTGTGGAACGAGTGACATAATTCTGGCAGTAGTGTGGGACAGACAATTTGAAATTAGGCTTGCCTAACTGAACCTAAATCTAATCTTGAAATCTTCGTCCGAAAAATATTTAAATGAATCTTGTTTTATTCTGTAAATTCTATTACTTAATAACTCAATGACTTCTGTTAAGTCTACATCCGAACTACTACTATGATTATTTTATATTCGTGAATTAATTTGTAGGTTATGTTGTTGATGCCAGTAGATAATTTGGGGAAAAAATCTTGTGAACTCTAAAAATAACATATATAAAATGTAAACAATTCATAGATATTTAAATATAAATACTAGATGAAATCTCGAGCAAATATTAACCTAAGCAATATTTTGAAACTGTAATTAAATCAGAAAGAAGATGAAATAAATAACACGACAAAACGTCAGAAATCAAACTTTGATTTACAATTATATATTTAATTAGACGACATTGAGATTTTAAATTAATGAGAGCTTAATGGTGCATTAGCAGTTAGAGATTAAGTTTAATGATGGATTAAAATAATTTGATGACTGTTCTAAAAACCGCTGAAACTCTGTTAGAGTATTCGAGGGCTAGTGATCTTTATTTTATTTTATATTTTGAATGCAACGATGAACGAATGGTGTTTCGACTTTGAACAACTTGAAAAAAAGTATTGTCCGTTTTATTCCATTTTAATTCAAAGTTTTCATGTGTAGGTTACTAGATAAAGACACCTTTTTATTTTATTTACTTCCTTTTTAACAAGTTGAATGACATTGTCTTTCCTAATCCTTTTACGTGGATGATGGAAAGAAACTATCTTTGATGAGCAACTGCTTTTCCTCATTGCCAAGGCCTTGCCCTTATAAAATCAGTCTCATTTTAAATTTTATTGTATTGAATTTTTAAAAGGGAATATTTGTTTATTGTGTTTTATATCTGTTAATGCTTCAATGGAGTTTTGTGTTAATTGTTTTGTCCTATTATTTAAAAAAAAATACTTATACAGATTTGTATTGTTTAAAAGATTAAATACAATGAAATGAAATGGAAAAAAAGTAAAGCAAAAGACCCACATTGGACGTTAAAAATGCCTTCAATTCTGCGAGGTGGACAGATATTCTTAGCGCTCTTGAACATTCGTTCAGAATTCCGGAGTACCTGCTCTGCATGGCCAGGGATTACTTAAGAAACAGACAGCTCTTATATGACACCGAAGCAGGTCAAAAAAGAAAAATAATTACAGCTGGAGTAGCGCAAGGGTCAATTTTGGGACCGGACATGTGGAACGCTCTGTATGATACCCTTCTCCGAATAGAGATGCCGGAAGGAACTTGTACTGTTGCGTACGCTGATGATGTAGCGGTATTGATTAAGGCCCGTAGCACAGAACTGGCTCAGCTAAAACTGAACCAGGTTATGAGGAGAGTGGGCAAGTGGATGGAGGAACACAGCCTGCAACTGGCTTTAGCAAAAACGGAAGTAGTAATACTTACAAGGAAACGAATTCCAACCTTAGTAAATGTGCAAGTAGGAAGTGAAAACATAATGACAACCAGAACAGTCAAGTACCTGGGGGTAACACTCGACAATAAACTGACCTACTGGGACCATATCCAGAAGGCAGCTGACAAGGCCTCAGTTGTTTCTGCCAAATTGAGCAGACTTATGTATAACCTTGGAGAACCCAGCCAGACCAAGAGAAGACAGTGCAGTAATGGGAACAGTGCAGTCAATTCTGCTCTATGGAGCGGAGATATGGGCAGAGTCTGTTACAAAGACCAAGTACAGAAAGAAACTATTGGCGGTATAACGCAGAAGTGCCCTGAGGATTGCTTCCTCTTACCGAACAGTATCCGAAGCTGCGGTTCTAGTAGTCGCCGGAACCATTCCTGTGGATTTGCTAGCCATTGAAAAAAAGAAGATATACGACAGGAGCCAAATACTGGGACGAAAGCTAGCAGCGGTTGAAGCTAGAACGGATACCATGATATCGTGGCAGAGGAGATGGGATGAGGATATACAAGGTAGATGGACACATAGTCTTATCAAGGACCTAGAGCCCTGGCTTCGGAGAAAACATGGAGAAGTAGATTTTTACATCACACAGTTTCTTACAGGACACGGTTTCTTCAGAAACTATCTGTATAAAATAGGTAAAGCCAAAACACCGCAATGTCAGATGTGTGGAGCTGAGAAGGATGACGCTGCTCACTCCTTTTTTGAATGCACGCGATGGGATGAAAAACGAAACCAAGTGGAGAACGTTATTGGTAAAATAACTGTTGGAAATATCGTCTCACGAATGATCTCAGACGAGTCGGGCTGGAGAACTATAGCACAATATGTAAGAGACGTACTATTAAGTAAGAAAGAAGATACATGCTTAGAGGACTAGAAGAGGACAAGCCTGCGTTACCGTAGAGACACAAAACGTACTTACACACTAAACACGATGACCTGGTCTGATGCAATGCGAGAGTAGTTCCGGACTAGGATCCTGGAAAAGAGGTTAGGGTTTAGTGGGTAAACCGGATGAACCGGGAGTCCCACACACCGGGAGACTAGTCTCCTGATGGTGCCTAATGCATTCCCCCCTCTATAAAAAAAAAAAAAAAAAAGCAAAAGACCACAATATCAAGAATAAGATTCCCTCCAGTCTTATTTCCGTACAGCAGGGAATATTTCCGTAGATTTTCATTTCAGTTGGAGCTTGACTTCCTTCCCAATACATTGACGTAGAAATTTAATAAACCTTAAAATGTATTAGGGTTGAATCTTATAAATGTGTGGTTTTGTTATTACCAACTGGGGAGGTTTTCATATCGACAAAAATGTTCTGTTTACGAAATTTTGAGAAAGTTTTTCGGCTGCGCTTCTTCCTATTTCCCAACAAAATGTGAATAACTTCTGAACTATCATTTGAAGAAAATATAAATTTTTCTTCAAAGTTTTTAATTAGAAATCGATGACTAACTGATATAAGATACAATCTTGTTGAGCACTGTGGTGAAATTCACAATAATGATTCGAATTTGCCCCAAACCACAATCACTAGAAACTTTAAAATAAAACACAATTATCTGATTAATTGTTCTTTATTAATTATTTCCACTAAATATCCTGATGTACATTTCGATAACATGGTTAATCATCATCGGAGAGTCTTGCTTATAAACTAAATCTAAACTTAAATATCTACAAATGAAATAAAATCAAACCTAAAACTATAATACCCTGAGTGCAACCTAAAATGCCTCCCACTCCACAGATCAGTTGGCCAGTAAGATAGAGGCTTGGGCGAAATGTACATCAGGGCATTTAGTGGAAATAATTAATAAAGAACAATTAATCAGATAATTGTGTTTTATTTTAAAGTTTCTAGTAATTCTGGATTGGGGCAAATTCGAATCATTATTGACTAGTTAGTCAATAGTTTGACTTTTGTAGGTCAAAACTTGTGGTCCTCTAATTGGGCTTCAATTAGAATTTTTCGGACATCGTATCGTTCTGCAATTGATAAAATGATCTTATATTTTTCTAAAGTAGTGGTTATATTTTCAACTCCATAAAATTATGTTACAAATTTAATAAAGATGGTTAATTAGGGGGTTTCGACGGTATGGACACTTTTAAACATACGCCGGTGAATTTATAAACACAATATACCGATTTCAGGGAAACAAAACATTTCAAATACGTTTGTAAAAAAAATTCAGATATGTAGGCTACAAGCTCGTCACCAATCATTAAAAGGGCGTTCAGTTTTTCGAAAAATAAAATTAAAAAACAACCTTAGTTTTTGTCACAAATCTTTTAGGCTTTAGAAAACGCTTCTTCTTCTGATCGTTATTACATTTTGATTATCTGTTGATAATTCCAAAATATTTTGTGAGGATTTTTGACTATTTCAAATTTTATGGGTTCGAAATTACTTTGAGCGTCAATAATAACTTTTTCAGACGTAATGATAAGCGACCGATAAAGGTTCTATTTTACATCTTTCTCTGAACAGAATAGAGAAGTGTTTTCAAAGGAGATTTTATAACGACGAGAGAAAAATCACGATTTTGAACTCTCGATAGGGTCGATATTTTGACAGAACACTTTTACACCTAAACCGGAATAATATTTAAGCCGATAGACAGATTTTAGTGAAACAAAACAAATTATATTTTTTGTGTTGTTGTTTAATGTGTATAACTTCTTGTATATTATCGTCTTATAAAAAAAGTGAATTAAAGAACAGAAAATAAAGACCCCTAGCCCTCGAATAGCGTCATGTTTATAAGGGAACAAACGTTTATCAAGAGACAAAAGATAGGAAAGATGAAAGAGAGGGATCTAACCCAAGACTTGTTGGAAAAAGTATAGATCCAACTAGGTTCCTTGAAAACTGCCAAGCCCGTACTCACTGTAAGGAAGTTCCCCCCTTTTTTCTTTTAAAATGTTAGGTTTAGGAAAGCCGATTCATCATCTGTTAGGTTTAAGCTTTCCAAATCTTAATTTCTCGTTTAAAATCTATAGGTGGTTAAATGAAAATATCAATCAGTGGTTCAGTATTTCAAGATATTTGTGAAACGAGACTTTATTAATTGTTACAATTATTTATTTCCCAAAAACAACATAATTCCGTTCTTGGACATATATGACTATATAAAAAAATGTGTTATAGTTTGTTCCCAAAGAATTAAATTCACGATTTGTTTGCTCACCCTTACTATCGCAAATACAATTAAGTTCCAGTTTTTGGAGTCTCTCATAGAGTTATCTTCTAATAAGTCCAGCTGGCACCCTGCTAGTTGCCAGTTTCTTCAATTACCAAGGGACGTCCGTATTTGCTGAATGGAATTTCGGGCTACCCTGTCGCTATTTTCAATTATGAATGCTCCCCGTTATCATGGGTTTTATATAGTTATGACCATTGGCATGGTGATTATTTTGGCCTCTACTCTCTGTATACTGCTTTGGGACGTAGAATTTATTATTAAGATAATTTATAATAATGGTAGTTCCTAACAATAACATAATTATTATAAAGAATGATAATTACTAACACAAATTAATATCTATTTTTCTCCAATCTTTACAAGAGATTGCATTTTTCACTTGTACCAAAAAACATCAATAGTTTTGTAACAAAAACTTTAGCTTTAGAATAAAAGGTTTTTTCTTCGATCATTACCAAATTTTAATTATATATGGATTCAAGAATTTGAGACGACTTCAACTCATATTTTGACATTTATAGGCCCAAAATAGGGCTTTAATATACTTTGGGCCTTCCCATAGTAGCCTATATAGTTTTTTTCCCACATTTCAAAATGCGACCAGTATGGTTTCAATATTGTTCTAAACACAATGGAATATTTATAGATTTAAAGGTATTTACGGTTTAAATGGGAAAAGTGTTCATT
Source organism: Aphrophora alni (assembly GCA_963513935.1). NCBI lineage: Eukaryota > Metazoa > Arthropoda > Insecta > Hemiptera > Aphrophoridae > Aphrophora > Aphrophora alni. The sequence goes on from OY740778.1 coordinate 36,403,897, forward strand.
AAATAAAGCTCAGTATGATATAGCAGAAATTTATGCTTATCCGTGAAGTGTTTCGATGCTGTAAAATCTTTAGGGATTTGGTAATATAGCACTCTCTTCAGAATCATGTGGAAAATATGATCATCTCATTGATATATCGGAAAAGTTATCGAAGTTCAAATTAGAGACATTTATATAGAAATTCTGAGGTTATGAAAGTCGAAATAAGGTTTGGAATCGTCTCAATTTCTGACTGTCCAAGTTGAAAATATTATCACCCTCCCTGGCACACATAAGAGTGACCCTCCCTGGCACACATAATTATGACGAGTCGGGGCGTAGTGATCGCCAAGGACTCTAAGCTGTATCTACACATTGTCCATGTAGTCTTGTGTTAAATGCCTTATCTTTCATCTTTTCTATCAGGTGACCAACTTTAAAACCAACTAAAAAACTTTAGGTTAGGAAGGGGGGGGGGGTGTTTTATTTCACTTTATTTTCTACCTGAAACGAATATAAACAATAGGTTTTTTTTTAAATTTAAACAATGGTAAAAAATGGAATTATAAAGAAAAAGACGAAGATTGGTAGTGAGAGGGAAAAAGATATAGAGTTTTTTAAAAATACAATACAACTTACGTAATCTGCCTGTTTTGAGTTGTATTTTGTTATTTTCTGTGTCGAGACTACTTGCCTGGGATGAAACTCTGATGTTTTGGTTGATAAACTTTTCAATGTACAGCATACCCTTACAGTCCCAAGGGGTTATGTAGCAAAGATATGCGGAGACTTGGTCAAGGGGTAGAAGGCAAGAGAGTTGGATTTATATTAGAAAATATCTGTAAAATATAAAATACAAAACTGAACTTACGTCGTTGAAAATAAAAAAAAAATAGCCAAATACACTGCACTAACTTTTTAACAGATATCGACAACTTTGCCGGCGCCATCATGGTACTTAACAAGTCTCATCGTAATACAAGCAGATCTTCTAAAATATATTGCGCAAAAGTTGGTTTCTTGAGACTTGTAGGAAATGTTAAATATTATTGGTAGATCAAAGCGATTTATCCCGTAGTTTAAGTTATTGAAACAGTTGTTACTTAGATAGGTTTTCTTGTAGTTAATTTGGTGTATAATTACTTTCTTGACGTCGACTAGGCTTTTAATTGGCCTCGTAGGTGTGTATATATTACAGCCAAAGTAATTAATCTAGCTATTATATATAATACCTAGTGAGTTTGGTTAAACTGATTAATGAGGCTTTATTTTTTACTTTATCCAACCAAGCTAGGGTGAACCTTTCGAGGTCGGGTTTGCGGCATTGTGTCCACTCATAAAGGCCTTTAATTCGTTTACAACTCGACCTATGTTTCCATTTAAGATTTTCTATTTACTCCTTGTGGGCCGTCCCTCTGGAGAAGTAGCAGTCCACGGAAAACGTACTAAAATAGGTTTTGGTGTCCATTAACAATGTGCAAAGCTTTGTAGCTCTATCTATAATGGTTAAACAAATATTAAGCCGTCCCGGGACGTATTTAACACGCGGTATAATTTACCGTGGTATAAGTTGAATAACACACGAAATATGAAAAAAAAAAAAAAAAAAGAGTTTAAAATAGCCGACATATTGATATTTTAGATTAGATTTTTCTTAATTTCAATACGGTTTTATTTAAGGACATAAGAGTCAAATGGGGCGGAGCGCCATCTTGTTGGTCGTACATCTAAAGCAGGAATAATTCTGTTTTGTAGTATTCGTAAGTAAAAGAAGCCGGTTACAGTCCTTTCAAAGAAAAATAATGATCCAACAATACCTCTTGAAGGTAGAGCATACCATACTGTTAGTCTTGGTAAATTGACAGGCTTCTGTTCAATTTTGTGTGGATTGGCGTTAGTCCAGTAAACACAGCATTATTCATGGTTCCATTAAGTTTAAATATGGCATCATCCGAACGAACAAATAAATCTTGGAAGCCTTAATTTGTTTCACACTTGTCCTGATATCATTGATAAAACTACTCGTCTGTCTGTGGTCGCTGTCGTGCTTACGTAGGAGACGACAACGACAACAACAACAATAACGATTTTTCAGTTTTGTGAGGCCATTTAACGTAAAATTTATTCAAAAATGAAGGTCGAAATTTTGTACCCTATATGTTTCAGATGCGGTAGTTATCTCTCAAAAAATCTAAATGAAACGTTGATGTCAACTTTTATTTTTAAAATGTATCTTAAGAAATTTTAAATATTTGTAAATTTCAACAGTAGCCTATTAATATTGTATCACCTGTGAATACATCCCTCATAACAGTTTTTGATTGAAATTGAGTTTTTTTTTTAAAACGGTCAAGGTTAGTTTATCGATTTTACCTATTATTCATGAGCCCCAATTTTGTTTTACTTCCGTTTAAGGACACTCTTGTTCTTTGACTTATTAATCCTGACAGTTCAACAAAGTTTTGTTTGAAAACGTAAGTTTCAATTTTGAAAAATAAGCTTATTTATCAGTTACCGGGGGGGGGGGGAGGGTTACATTTTTGGAGATAAAAATAAGGAGCATTTCGTTTTATGTAGGTTCTTAGATAAAACAAAAAACGTTACATATGTAGGAACCTATTTTGAAAACATCTAAATTTTTGTGGCAGCTAACTTTTGTAATTAAATAATATTACTTACACTTTTTTATCATCCACTTTTTGAGAGAAAACCAATTTTTTTTCTGTTTGAGGTTTAGGAGATACATTTTATTCTTAAGGAGAACACATTTTAAATATATGATTAATCCTATCTTAACTTTAAAATGCATTAAAAAAACCACATTATCGCGCAGAGATAAATCGCGCAGAGATTTCGCGCAGCAATTTCTTCGAAATAGTTTTCACAGTTTATGAAATATTCGAACTTTTAAGACGTAGTCCATTTTAATTTCACTTTTTAACAGATAACACAGTAACTGTAATATTTTGTTCGACTAATATTTTTTTTAGTGTATTTAAAAGTAAAAAAAATACCAGTGTATTTTTAGTGTATTTAAATTTAAAAGTACTTATTGTAAAAAGTAATTAATACAACTGATTTCGAGTAAATAGCAATTTTAAGTTTTTATCTTTTGATTGGTTTTTAGTCTGCGTGGGAAAGTTTGTACAATGTTTGTACAACACCAAGACAAAGGATATAAAGCACTTACAACTTGAACCAATCTTTTCCATTACTGTAATTATTACAGGTAAAGTTAATTAATTCACAAGATGATATAACCCTTCGCACAGTGTTTTATCTTTGAAGTTTTAATATGAAGTTTTAAGAGCTTTACAAACTTTGATGGAAACTTTTATATTTTATCGGATCACTAAAAAGTTACTATCAACTGTCCCTCCCCCTTTTAAATTTCAGATGTATATAACCTTAGGGTCACTTGTAGTAAGTAGCCTATAGGAGGGGCAAACCCAAAAGAGCCTAGCTGAATCTACAACTTTTTTATGTAGTCTTGGTTTAGATCCCTCTCTTTTATCTTTCCTATTAGGTCTTGGATAACTCTTTTCCGACCCTGAATCTATTACTGTATTTGAGAGCTGTGTGTCTTTATTTTATTCCCCCGCTCCTTTTTTTTAAACACTCGGTATAATAAGGATGTGTGGTTATCGTTAAAGATCTTGATCTCTGTTTTTTGACTGATCATCACATTTTATGGCGCCAGGAAACTGAGATGCCGTTCGTCCGCCGTTGTCGTCTGTACGTAAGCAGCCAAAAAAATTTGGAACATGAAATTCGGAGAGGGAATATATTATAGAACCCTATTGAAATTCAGAATAATCGAATTGGAAATGTGAAAATGTCGTCCACTTGAACAATATTTTGTTCATTGTGTGTGTGTGTGTGTGTGTGTGTGTGTGTGTGTGTGTGTGTGCAGTTTTTATAAATTGATTTATGCGGCTGGGAGGAGGGATCTTTAAGAGAGATTGAGTTCGGGAAAGAAATTTGGGTACGGAGGGATTAACCTGACCAGTACCCTCGACTACTCAAGTACTACAGATCAGCCAGCCTGCTCCATGAGCGATTAAAACTATGTTATTAAATAACACATAATAAACTAAATTAACTATGAATAATGTTAAGGGAATTACTCTATTTGAAAGTAGTGGTCTAGGAAACAGTTATAGGCCAAAATGGCCGTTAACTAGTTATCACGTATTTAACTTTATACGAAATTTGGAGACGCACCACTGAAAACCCTGGGGTGTCTGACCCATCAAAAGGTGGGTCAAATTAGCCATTATTCGGTGGGTGAACGATTTGGGAGGTACCTGAAATATCGGTTATCTCTGTAGACTGAAGATATGCACTTCCTTAAACACATCCAGTCTCTCTTGCGTCTAGTGCCCAACTCATTCTCTAATCTTGATGCGTGATGATTTGATGTAAAACAATTTCCCTGCAATTTATCGTTCACGCAACCCGCTTGTAGAACTGTTGGAATAGAAGTATCGCCTGGAAAAGAAGGGAGGCGGTGAAAGGATTTCACCATAGACATCCCCGCTGGCGAATGGGAAAAAAAGACCTAACAGCCTGTTGTTATTCAATTTGTAACAAACTAAATTAGTTACGAATTTGAAAATTTTGCATGAAACAGCACCCTCTCTTTTTAGTAAGTTATGGAAAAAACTAATAATTTTCAACCCTGACTTTATACCTGTAGTTACAAGATCTAGGACCGAGTGGCGAGTGGAGGGTTCTCCACATATGTACAGCTTCTTGAAGGTTCGTTAGGCGTAGCCGACGTCAAGAAAGAAGTGATATAGTTACGAGGTTCAAACTTACACTACCGGATAAGACCTCTTGATCTACCAATACATTTTAACTATGCCTACAAGGCCCAAGAAACGAACTTTTGGCATAGTCATCAAAAGGTTATCTGTTTACAATGTTTTAACGAAGATAAATTATTGGATTTAGCATTATTTGACGTCGGCGTGCGTGTTTTAAAGTTGTATTTTGTTCATTTCTGTCTCGAGAGTGGAAGAATGTACTTGTGAGAGTTGAACTCTGTTTTGGTTGATAAACTTTTCAATGTACGGCATTCCCTTGCAGTCCCAAGGGGTTATGAAGGAAAGATATACGGAGACTTGGTCAAGAGGTGGAACGCAAGAGTTTGTTTTCTTCTATAAAATTCCATATTATACTCGTACGTCGTTAAAAACTAGAATGTTTTATGGAAATAAAAGGTGCAAATACATTGCAGAAATTGTATTACACTTGTATAAAATTAGTAAAGATATATCGATTAGTTTTTGAAAATCCTAGTTGGGGTGTTTTAAATTATAAAGTGAACCGTGAACGTTAAACCCCTCAGGGGCTCACCTAGCTGGACTATATTTTCATGTATTTTTGATTTAGATGTTTTGAAAATTCTATATCATGTATTTAGTACGGGCGTGACAATCGTTTGTAGGGGGTTATAGTTCTCGCTTTTATCTTACCTATCAAGTCTCTCTTGACCAACTTTTGTTCTCTTCCGACCCTGATGCTAGTATTCGAAGGTTTATTTAATGTTTATTCTTCATTTTTAAAAAAAGATGATAGCTGAAAAGTTTTTCAACTTTAAACTGAAAGAAAAAATGAACTTTAAAATTTATATTTCTCAAAAATGAATCCAGTAATATCAATTTTATGAGATATTAAATGTAGTAAAATAAGTCACTTGATTGGGATGGACAGGACATCTATAAATCGATATTTCGACCCATCTGTCTATATTATCTACAGTACGATGGTAGGCTCAAAAGCGTTGCACACATGCTTTGTGGAACGCGAAAAGAAGCGCGCCTGGTGGTATTACGCATGCGCAGTTTGAACGAGTTAAACATATTGCGGTTGTCGAATTTTTAACTATTAAATATGTAATTCCTACTGAGATTCAACGTAGCGTGTTCTATGGTGAAGATACTGTTGATAAAACTACTGCTAATCGATGGGTAATCAAATTTCATGGTTGAATCGTAACGAAAAACGCAGAGGACGTCAGACCACTGCCACAGACGATGAGCATCGCCAACTCGTCGACGATTTGATTCAAAATGAGCGGCGAATCACTCAAAAGCGTATCTCACACCATATTGGAATATCAAAGGAACCGTTGGTTTCAATATTGAACAGTTGGTATACCGTCTGTGTACGACGCGTACCACACGGACGCTCTGGTAAACCTGATGTTTAAACCGTTTTCACACTGTCCTTACTCCCGTATCTAGAGTCTTGCGATTTCCATTGTTTCCTCTACTCAAGAGAGAACTCTAGGGTAATTATTACACCTCGGATGTTGAAGTTAAAGCAGCTCTCGCGTCCTGGATTCGAGAAATGTCGGAAGAATTTGTCAGTGACGGTATAAATAAACTTGTTACGCGTTGGGAGAAATTGTGTTGGACTTAACGGCGACTATGTTGAAAAATAAATATATAATTTTGAAGCTAAAGAATAAATAGTATATTTTCATCACTAGGACCAAAAGTAAAGCTGTCCGATACAAGTTGAAGTTTAATTTAACTTTAAAATGTTAACGCTAAAACATTAAAAATGAGCGAGGATCGAAAAGCATCTTTTGGTCCAAGTGGTAAACTATATTTTTCGTTAAACTGCAAACAATATAAAAGAAACAGTTTCAAAAAAACTAAAATGTAAAACCTATTTATCTTAAAATCGACGGTAACAGCTGTTTTATCGGTTATTTACAATCGAGAGTATAAGTTGTTTTTATAGATGCTTTACAATTGTTAATTAATTCATATAAATGAAGTAACAGCTGATGACCTCGATCTTAGCTGATGTTTTTATATCCTAGGACTAAAAAGAACAACTTTATCATCTCAATGCATGTATTGAAAACAGCTGTTTTTGAAGCAGTATAACGAAAATGTACTTTTTGCCCTCTCTTACTATTTCTTTTCGTTCTTGTTCTGCAAGCATGTGTGTACTACTATCTAGCCTACCTTCGTCTCTAAGAGAAAATAATATAGACACAACCATTTTTGTCTAACTATCTCAAAGTTTACTTTTGTGTAATGACTTTGCTGACAGAATAAAATTTGGATACATAATTTGGGTAGTCTATATAAAAATACCCTTACAACTTTTAAACCAAATAAACTAATCTAAAAATATGTTAGTGAAAACTACAGGAATATCCAATTAGTATCGCATTTTCTTTGATCACAAAATCGTAAAGTGAAATCTAAATACAGATCAAACTTTTGGCAATTCGCTGCCCTTACATAAACCCTCACTTGCTGTGTAATGAAGTTACGGTATCCCAGTTCAAATCAAACCCGCAGTGTAGCTCCATTGACTACTAAATCGCCTCATTTACATGCATATTTGTGTAACCGGCCAATCAATGAAACAGGATAGGGTAGTTTCAACCCCTGTATACGAATTACAACCATCGGTTGATCTAAACTAACAAGTGAGTCACGTGACTTTTTAAATTTATTTTTGTAGAATTTTCACAAAAAATAAAAATACAAAATTGGAAATACTACGGTGAGTATACAATGATCACGGAGTAACTTTAAATCATTTGACTTGTATGAGCTAAGCTAAGATATATTTGAATTGGAATTCTTCAACGCGTACAATGGGTACGATATCTCTACAGGTGGCTACGTTTAAAGGACACTGTTATAATTGCAGCTCTACTAGCTAAACCAAAAACATTTCTTATAATACAAAGGCAATCTGTGTTTTTAAAATATTTCAGTTTACTGCAGATATTTAATTTAATTAAGCCTTGAAAATTTTTATCAATATACATTAAAATTTCTCAATACAATGAAAAGAACAAATATTTATAAAAAATTAAAATAATAATAATGTAAAACTGTATTACTAAACACAGCTTTACAATATAATACAAAGTATTTTAAAACTAGTCTGTACTGACACATGGTTACTGAATGAGCACTATGAGATTGAAGTTGTCTTGGACAGTTATCAAATTTCTTAACTGTTAACAAATTTTAACTATAACGTCAACGGGAAATATCAAAATAGCTTGGGGGACTTTGTTGGGTCTTATTCGGCCAAATGAGATTTGGAATCTCCAGTGAACGACAGGGGGATGTTTCAAAATAGCTTGGCGAAATTTGTAGGGTCATCTTCGGCCAAATTAGATTTGGAATCTACCGTGAACGTCAACGGGAAATTTCAAATTAGCTTGGCGGACTTTCTTGGTTCATCTTAGGCTAATTCAGAAATGGAATCTCCCGTGAACGTCAACGGGAAATTCTAAAATAGCTTGGCGGACTTTGTAAGGTCATATTCGGCCAAATGAGATTTGAAATCCATCGTGACGACAAAGGGGAATTTTCAAAATAGCTCGGTGGACTTTGTTGGGTCATTTCCTGCTAATTCAGATTTGGAATCTCGTGAACGTCAACGGGAAATTTCAAAATAGCTTGGCGGACTTTGTTCGGTCATATTAGCCCCAATGAGATTTGGAATCTCCCGTGAAAGTCAACGGGAACTTTCAAATTAGCTTGGCGGACGGTTTGAGTCATATTCAGCCAAATAAAATTTGGAATCTACCGTGAAGGACAACGGGGAATATCAAAATATCTTGGCGGACTTTCTTGGGTCATCTACAGCCAATTCAGATTTAGAATCTCCCGTGAACGTCATCGGGATTTTCAAAAGAGCTTGGCGGAATTTGGTGGGTTTTATTCTGCCAAATAAAATATGGAATCTCCCGTGTACGACAGCGGGATATTTCAATTTAGCTTGGCGGACTTCGTTGGGTCATTTTCGGCCAATTGAGATTTGGAATCTCCCGTGATCGACAACTGGACGTTTCAATATAGCTTGGCGGAATTTGTAGGGTCATCTTTGGCCAATTTAGATTTGGAATCTCCCGTGAACGTCAACGGGAAATTTCAAAATAGCTTGGCGGAATTTGTTGTGTCATATTCGGCCAAATGAGATATGGAATCTCCCGTGAAAGTCAACGGGAACTTTCAAATTAGCTTGGCGGACGGTTTGAGTCATATTCAGCCAAATGAGATTTGGAATCTCCAGTGATCGACAACGGGATGTTTCAAAATAGCTTGACGGAATTTGTAGGGTCATATTTGTAGGGCCAAATACGTTCGTTGGTTCGTTCGTACGTTCACGGGAGATTCTAAATCTCATTTGGCCGAATGTGACCAATTAAGTCTGCCAAGTTATTTTGAAATTTCCTGTTGACGTTCACGGGAGATTCCATATTTGAATTGGCCGAAGATGACCCATCAAAATCCGCTTAGCTTTTTGAAATTTCCCGTTTACGTTTACGGGAGATTCTAAATCTGAATTGGCCGAAGATGACCCAACAAAGTATGCCAAGCTATTTGGAAACTTCCCGTTGTCGTTCACTGGAGATTCCAAATCTCATTTGGCCGAATATGACTAAACAAGTTCGAAAAGCTATTTTGAAATATCCCGTTGACGTTCACGGGAGATTCCAAATCTCATTTGGCCGAATATGACCCAACAAAGTCCGCCAAGCCGACAGTGTAAATTATTTAAAACGTTTTGTAAATATTGGTCTTTGTTATACTAACATATATGTAAGGTTTTAAGTTTATACCTTCATAGACTTCGAAAATAAAAATGTTTTAGTAAAAAACACAAACAGACAATTAGACGGAAAACTAAGCGAGATAGAACTATGCTTTATTAGACATTTCTTTTATATTTTGACTTGAAAAATCACCTAGTGAAGTTTGATTCCGTAATTACTGGACACTCTGTATAGTGAGCTTTGGATGCCTGGTTTTGTTATTATATATAATTACCAAGAAAATCAGTTTTGAAAATACACCTTACTCCGTCCATGACAGTGCTTTGTTTTAATTTATGCTAAAACAGTAAAAAATGTGTTTATACTAAATTATATTTTGGGTAAACCATACATGTGACAGTGAGTGACGTCACAAGAAGGTGACATCATGCTGCGATATAATTATAAAGTTTTCAAACAAGTAAACTGAATGGAAACATATTATACAGTGGACTTGGTATATCTGTGACCATGGCAACCGTTATATATCAAAAAATTTGGACAGCATGTATATTCCAAACTAGAAAACATTGAATTGTTTTCCAGTCTCAGTGAAGTGTTGCCATTGTTATTGTGAATTTAGAAAAAATAATATTAACAATAACAACCGTTTATGTTTTGCTATCCATCATATCGGGAGTCTGTTTAAGAAGTCAGTACGTTATTATTCTGCCGGTGATCGTAGGTAGTACAACTGTACTAGGAAAACCAAAAACATCGTTGCATGCTACAAAGATGTTTTAACTTTTTTATAAATGGAAAGGCAAGGTGGGTTATAAAATTCTAGTTTGGATTAAGCATACTTTCTTCTGATAGCGCGCCTTTATGGTTTGAATTATAACGGTTGACATGGGCACAAATATAGCAAGTCCCATTTGTCTAACGTGTTTTTATTCAGTTTACTTGTACAAGGGCGCCATCTTGTGACGTCACTTACTGTCAGATCAAAAGCAACATTAGTACAAACATCGCCTATTGTAGAATTAAATAAGCACAGTTCAGAGTATTCATGTAGGTGGGAAATAAGTGCAATTTCAATACACGTTTTCCTGGTAATTGTATAGATAAATTGAACACTCAGCTGATAATGTGACGTAATGATGCAGTTTACGAATATGAAAACTTCCTTGATTGCTTCATTATAACTTTATAAAATGTCTTTGATGCTTCACTTTGACGATATGTACAAATTTACAAGTTGTAGAAAATCAAACTTTTTTATAATAATTTATTCAATAACTCTTACATAAAGATGCTATCCGTTTGCTTTTTTATTGTGAGTTTCTTTTTATACTGGTTTCGGCATTATGTAATCATCATTAATTTTTAAATCGTTTATAATACTACACATAAACGCACACCAATAAAACACAAAACGTTAATGTGTTGTTAGATACGATTGTATCTTTGGAGTTTCCACAATTAGTGATCATGTTTAATCAGATATTGTTACTCGTTCACAAACTTTGCTCACTGATAGTTGTTGATAGTGTTTGGCGTCTTCAAAGTGTTACAAAGTTTCAGCAGGAGGAAAGACGTAAGTTGATGAAACCAGGTGAACACTGTAGTTACCACAACTCGTTTTAATGTATTTTGGTGGTGTTTTAGTTTTGTAATGGATAGTTTTATAAGCCTTTTAAAATATATTGATGACGGCGGAATGCAGAAACCCGCAGAGTGGAATGAACACAAAAATATTGTTGACAGATTTGAAATAATGATGGAGTAAAAGTCACTCACTATCATTATGCTTGATTTACAGTTAGTTATAAAATTTTGTTTATTGTCATTTCTGAAAAAGTTAGAACTAAGCAAAAGTATTAAAATTTTAATCTTCTAAAGATCAAGAACTTTTCATTTCCTTAAGAAAAAATGAAGAAAAAAATCAACATAAAATAAACACCCCTATCCCTCGAATAATCTAATAGCGTCGGGGTCGGTAGAGAACGAAAGTTGGTCAAGAAAGACCTGATAGGAAAGATAAAGAAAAATGAGTCTTGAAAATACACCTCACTCCGTCCATGACAGTGCTTTGTTTAATTTAAACTTTGGTGTGTTTACACTAAAGGTGATTTTGATAAACCATACATGTGACGTCACAAGATGGCGGTATCATACTGCTATAAAATTATCAAGTTTTTAAACAAGGAAACTGAATAGAAACATGTTATACAGTGGACTTGTTATATCTGTGCCCATGGCAACCGTTTAAAATACGAGAAATACTAACGCGCTGTCAGCAGGGAAGCATGTATATTCCAAACTAGAAAACATTCGATTCTTTTCCAGTTTCAGTGAAGTGTTGCCATTGTAAAATTATGAATTTATATATTATTAACAATAACAATTATTTATGTTTTGCTATCCATCATTTCGGTAGTTAGTTTAAAAGGTAAAAACGCCTTTGTAGCATGTGACAAATGTTTTTGGTTTTGCTAGTATAACACTGCCCTTTAATCAACAGTGGCATAAGTCACTGGCAGAAAATAACGAGCGTAATGTTTGCCATAGAAGTTTCCAATTTAATTGAATTAGGTTCGCTTAGCGCAAGTCAGTTGATTTGACCTAACACAGCGGTCATTTTATAAACTCCGCGTCGTAACATTTTCTATGGAAATTCTATACACATAAACGAAAATTGTGCGAGCTATATTTGTTAGTTTAGGTCAACCGATGGTTGTAATTTGTATACAGGGGTTGAAACTACCCCACCCTGTTATCATTGATTGGACGGTTACACATATATATGCATGTAAAAGAGTTGTGATTTTCAAGTCAATGTAGGTTGGATTTGAACTGAGATAAAAAAATAATTTTATTACGTATCTAGCTGATGTACGGGAAGCGGATTGGCAATTGATTGATCTGTGTTGGAGCAAATGCAGATTTCAATTATGTATGGTAATAGTACAAAATCCACCAATGTACTAGCGAAGTTATTATCAAATATGCAATTTTAAATCTTTACCCCCCCCCCCAGGAAAAAATAAGGTACGAGATCCCTTAGGGCTGAGTGGTACATCTCTTCCTTCCGTTTTTAAAATATCAATACAACACGAAAACGTTCTTTTCACTGAAAATTTGACTCAAAAAACGTTGACGTTCATGGGAGATTCCAAAACTCATTTGGCCGAATATGACCCAACAAAGTCCGCCTAGCTATTTTGAAATTTCCCGTTGACGATACGGGAGATTACTAAATTCATTTGACCGAATATAACCCAACAAAGTCCGCCAAACTATTTTAAAATTTCCCGTTGATGTATACGGGAAATTCCTAATCTCATTTGGCCGAATATGACTCAAGAAAGTCCGCCAAGCTATTTTGATATTTCTCGTTGACGTTCACGGGAGATTCCAAATCTCATTTGGCCGAATATGACCCAACAAAGTCCGCCAAATGTATTTTTAAATCTTGACCCCAGGAAAATGTAAAGTACGAAATCCGGCAGGGCTGCGTGGTACATCCCTTCCTTCCGTTTTTCAAATATCAATACATCACGAAAACGTTCTCTTCACTGATGATATGACTCGAAGAAATGTCTCCTGATCGTATCGCTTTGGTTTGCAGCAAAATTTATTATATTACGATACATGTCGCGCGCATTCCTCTGGTATGCTGCCCACTTTACAGTAGCGTGTATACATGAGATGTATAGTTTGAAAGGTCTTGTGGCACATTTTTTAAAACCGAAATTAATACTAAATGATAATCTAAAATCGTAATGAAATTGCGGCTCCTCGATGGGGTGCTTCATGTGACTAGAAAATCTCTTAAAGTGAGGACGACGATAAGCTGTTGGCGATGTAGCTACAGGCCGTCGTTGATACTACTGAAACATACAAGCAAGGCAATCACCACGTTGTTTAGAGGTGACCTCTCGGTGATCGTCACCTTTATAATACATCAAACATCGCGTACTCTAGTAGTGGTTCTTCATATTACAGTATACATAGAAGCACTTAAGATCCAATGTCTGACAAATTTTTAATTTTAAAACAAAGCACATTTAAAAGAAAACTCCAATCATATACACCCGAAAATCAAAATTGACTGTTGTCAACTATTTTAGCTTATGTTTTTTGTTGAACTACGCCAGATAAATATACTGTTTTTCCTCTTGTACATGTATAAATATCATTAGGTAATATTGGCAATTAAAAATTTGTGTTTATACAAAATGATAGTTTTGATGTTTATGAACAAATCACACCCTAATTACATCAGTTTATCTTTCCGACGGAATCCTAAAACGGTGTATTTCTGACGGTTTTAGGTCACCCTAATATTTGATCAACACGTAGTTCTTTATTATATATCTAACCTAACTTAACCAACTTGACACAAGCACAGCACAAAACTCAATGATTTAAAATCTGAAAGATTCTATATTCATACTACATCATGGCATAGACATAGGTTTACTAATTGTATTGTTTTTGGTTAACTTATAGGGACAAGCTGTTGTCAGACTATATGAGTCTTGTTTTGACTAAGTTTGGAATGTGCAACGTTGCCAAACCTATAACGGGATAAAATCGTCAGATATAACCCTGGTCAACCCTTTCTACCTGGAAACCGTCGGAAATAACCTGGTACTCCTGTTAGTTGTACGGATTAATTTTGAATAAGCACCCTTAAAGACACAATCAATTTCACCCAAGCGTGTACAAATGAACTGTCTGTTTGAGTTTTGTATTAAATAACATTGTGTTTAAAGTTACTTTGCTGCTAAAAATTAAAAACTTTAAAACACCTTGATTGTGAATCTTTCAAGATAAAGTTTGCTAACTGTGTTATAAGTTTTGTAATCTTAACAAACTGTTGGATAGCGTAAGTCTGGATTATTGAGTGTTAAAACTTTATTATTTCATTATCACAATTATTATACAGCAATATACAAGGAGTATTAGACAGAAGTCATGAATTATATAATATTACAATGTTTTAATTTCTAGTTGAATGAGTTTTTCGAAAACGGAAACATTTAATAACTATTCCCCAATTTTGATGACACTTTAGACGTTTACTCTATAATGAACATTAGATTTACGTAAGCAATTAACTAGTCACGAGTTGACTAGATAGACTAAACTATTATTTTGTTATTATTCTAAACATACGCTGAAACTGTAGATGGATTTTTGTTTTCAATTACAAAAACCTAAAACATTCATTTCACATATTACCAAACCTTTCCTGAAATATTTCTCTAGTTTTTCACTGTAGTGAAAATTTATCATCCCCTTAAAGCTGCCCTTTTTTTCAAATTACCCTAGCACGAGTATAATGAAAATAATAATAAAAGGAAAGCTTTTAGCGAAGGGTAGGAATTTAATAATCTCTGTGAATATATTGGCTGGTTGTGTATAATTTTAAGGTTATAGGAGGGTTGTGTTGACATTGTATTACTTTAAATAAAACCCAGTCAGTTTAACTGTAGGTTGCTTGATTAGAGTGCGGTACTAACGTAATTTGTTGATCCTTTACTTCCAATCTGTTATCGTAAGGTGTGCTCTGACGATTGAGGAAGGATTTTGTTTTCGTATAAGGGGAAAATGTTTAATAAGACAAAATAAAATTGGAACTTCCAAAATCTTCCCAATAGTGTCAGACTTTTAAAACCACTTCCCTTCCTTTTAGTGCCCCTATTGCGCATAATAATGGTTCATTAATGGTTTCCATGTGCATAGAGATAAGCTCTTTCCATGGAGAGAAAATTAAATGTGAAAGAGTAGAATATAGGACTTCCACTGTTGTCTTCTTCATTGTTTCTATGTCTACGTCGAACATTGTTGTTTTCTTCATCGTTTCCACAACTATGACTTCCACTGTTGTCTTCTTCATTGTTTCCATGACTACGTCTAGTATTGTTGTTTCTTCACCTTTCAATAACAATGACTTTCATTGTTGTCTTCCTCATTGTTTCTATGACTACGTCTAGTATTGTTGTTTCTTCACCTTTCAATAACAATGATTTTCATTGTTGTCTTCTTCATTGTTTCCATGACTACGTCTAGTATTGTTGTTTTCTTCACATTTCAATAACTATGACTTTCATTGTTATCTTCATCATTGTATCCATGACTACGTCTAGTATTGTTGTTTCTTCACCTTTCAATAACAATGACTTTCATTGTTGTCTTCTTCATTGTTTCTATGACTACGTCTAGTATTGTTGTTTCTTCACCTTTCAATAACAATGACTTTTATTGTTGTCTTCGTCATTGTTTCTATGACTACGTCTAGTATTGTTTTTCTTCACATTTCAATAACTATGACTTTCATTGTTGTCTTCGTCATTGTTTCCATGACTACGTCTAGTATTGTTGTTTTCTTCACATTTCAATAACTATGACTTTCATTGTTGTCTTCTTCATTGTTTCCATGACTACGTCTAGTATTGTTGTTTTCTTCACATTTCAATAACTATGACTTTCATTGTTGTCTTCTTCATTGTTTCTATGACTACGTCTAGTATTGTTGTTTCTTCACCTTTCAATAACAATGACTTTTATTGTTGTCTTCGTCATTGTTTCTATGACTACGTCTAGTATTGTTTTTCTTCACATTTCAATAACTATGACTTTCATTGTTGTCTTCGTCATTGTTTCCATGACTACGTCTAGTATTGTTGTTTTCTTCACATTTCAATAACTATGACTTTCATTGTTGTCTTCTTCATTGTTTCCATGACTACGTCTAGTATTGTTGTTTCTTCACCTTTCAATAACAATGACTTACATTGTTGTCTTCGTCATTGTTTCCAATTGTATAATGATTTTATACTTTATGAGGGTCTCTCTCAATGCAAATAATACTTTCTATCTTGTCGACTCTCAAACCATTCGACAGCAAGATGATGTCAATCTATAGAAGATGCCTACCAGCCTACCAGAAAGATCCTGGTACAATTAAATACAAGGAAACGAGCATGTTGACACCCTGGAGAAAGCTAAACTCTTAGAACCTGAGGAAATTCTGAAATTAAGTTTAGACAGGCGGATGATAGTGAACTCAGTTGTGCAGCTTTGGTTCAGTGATCAATATCAGATGACCGCAGACCAAGGATCTCTTCCACCTAATTCTCACGTAACCCTCTTGGATGCTAAGACTGCTCACTGGACATGACTACCATTAGGCTCACCTACTCAAATTGGGAATGACCGGTTGGATGCAGACGACTTATTAACCAGTTAATAGCTTGTTCGCAGCACATCTTCTCTAGATAATGAAATAGTCGAAGACTAATGGGAGAAATGTCACGAGTGGGAGATTGGATAAAGTAAACTTATATGAACGAAATCTCATTTTTCTAACGGACAAATTCATCAAATATATTTGAAAATAAAGTTATCCATTAGTAGAAACTGAATTACATATTGAATTTTTTAAAATTTTAAGTAAGACTTAATTTACCCGATTTTTATAAGGTCAAGCGATAAACACTTAGCCCGAGAGGGACAATAGGTTGTTGACCCTGATAAAACCGTTCGGTAACTACCTCGTTGACACACAAACCTTTTTTTACAGTTGACCAATTCATTTATAATTAAATTTATTATTTGAGATTTCTTGTGTTTCTGTGTAGTTTTGTTGACTTGTTTTTTCCTGTTCACATTTGCTTATAGTCATCGTATTTTTGATATTTCAGATTTATTTTCAAACATTGTCTATATTTGTCGTTTGATATCTAGAGTTGATCCATTCTTTCGAAACGTCATTTATTACTTTTATGTATGCTAATAATACCAAATGGCCTAATAAATGATTATAAATATATCTTACAGGTTGAAAAAGTTAAAAGCCATTGACAGTTTGTCACAGATTACTACCTTTTCGAGCTATATTCTACAAAACCCCGGGGTCACATGTTGCAATAATTTGTAAAGTTTATCTTTCCTCTGAACTCTATTACAAAGATTAGGTTTACGAAATATTGCAAAACTTATAATATAGTTAAACTTTCAGAGTTTACATCTTCAGAGGTATTACATTTAGAATATAATTAATATTACTTCGCTCCAACTATCTCAGAAAGTTACGTTCCTTTATAAGGTAGAATTTTATAAAAGTTTGGAGATTTTTAAATATTTGTACATCTCCTTGTACAGGATGCGACATAACTAGAGATGTATAGGCAACTTCACTGATCGTTGGTTACCCCAGTATTGTTTCCTTACGAAGGTTTACTGAAGTAATTCAACTGGAATAGTTTAAATATAATACCTTATAGACCACTGAATAAAGATTTTTATTGGAAAAAACTTCTTCAGTCATGAAATTTAGTGGAAAGTTAGGTTTTGGGATTACGTTACTGGGGTGAAATAATCGGACACTCCAGCTCACCGCTGAGGGTGTTAAAAAGTGGGACAAAACAGTTTTTCGTAAATATTTCAAAAATTAAATAAGATAGAAAACAAATTTAAAACGAAAGTTTAGCTGAATAAATTTCCTATCAAAATGGTTCTTAATATTTTTTTTTTTGTCAGACATCACTGGGACAGAAATATTAGCGCTCACATTTGAGACTTTTTTTGCAATTGTTTGTATAAAGGTAATGATTTATACTGCAGAATACTTAACGGCTGTCTTCCTGGATTGGTTGTTTGTGGTAAGACAAAACTTGTTTTGTTTAAGTGTTTGCGGTGATGTTTACCTACGTGTCACCAATTTCGTGACGTGCTGTTACCCATAGGCAAACTTCCACACATTTCACGGGAATGTTTCCAAGTATTTCATTTGATTGTCCGGCTTTGGCCAAAAGGGCATTGCCAGACAAACCCCCCAAACTGATAACCCATTTCCTATCTTATAATCTCACCGAACCGATACTGAATCCCAGTCAGCTCAGTTATGAGTTATTAATAGTAATATTATTTATAATAATTATAAGTTGGTAAAAACTTAATGTAATTAGCCTTTAACCAACAGTATTTGGGATTGTCCGAATTCGACAACACGTTTAATTAACAGTCAACTGTCAATTCAAATCGTCAATATTGTTTCACAACACCCAGATTCCCGTTACCCCTACCCAATTAATTACTTAAGCCTGCTATTATTTTAAATTACTTGTGGTTTTAAAATTCAAAATCCAAACCTGTCCCGCACTCTCTGTACCTCACAGATGCGCTCCCCATATTTTTTTTGGGGCTGTTCGTAGATGGCTCCCAATTCAGACCGTTCAAATCCTTGTAAGAACCAAAGATTTCAAAAATCCACACCCTACCTGATGTGGCAAATGCCATATGTTTTCCACACCATAGAACTCCGACCCTTCTTGAGAGACGTCGAGTACTGATAGCTGGACTACGTGGAACAGCATCAATTATAATTTCATCAATATCGTCGTTGAGTTGTACCGAACGTTAGTAGCTGGTATGAATACTACGAAGTGAACCAGTTTCCCAAAGTTTTTGGAATTCTCCTTCAGATTTGATCATAATTAGAAGGCAATTTGTAAAGTTGATTTTTATGTTGTCATTCATAACAGATGTTTTTGTATATAACTTCTAAACTGGCATTTTTGAGGAGGTTGAGATTTTGTTTTAGTCCTTAAAGGCTTAATATTAGTAAAATAATAATGTTTGATTTTGAAAGAAAAAAAATCTTTCTATGATTTTGCATAATAATTTACCTAAAATACTAAATTAGATACTATCACCATACAAAACTATGTCTCTGATTTAGGTTGCTAAGAATTGGACTCAAATAAACGAAATAACATCACTTCAAAAATCAGTATTTTGAGCTCATAAAAGTTGAAAAATGATTTTTTTCAGGAGAAATTCAATTTAGATTTTTTGACCAATCATATTGATGCATAAGGGAGAGGGTCAAATTGCCTTCCATTTTGAAGGAATTAAGTAATAGTACAAAATATGTTTTTATAAATAAGGAAGCACTATGTTCATTTCACTGTCAATTATATTTCATTATTACCCTAACTTTATTTCAAACACTTGAAAGGTTGTTTAAATTTATTATAACTTTATAAAACTTCATTTCTATTTCCTAATTTGCTATTGTATTTAATTAGAAAACTTTTGGTGAAGTTTAATTCACCGTGTTATACAAGAGAGTGTTTTACGTTTTATTTTTATTATTTTAACGCGTTTTTCCTTATTTTATTCCATCTTAAAGAACAACAATTATGCAAATTATAACAATTAGCATTTAAACTTTGTTACAGAGGAATTTTCACAATTTTCACGAGTTTTACAAAAAATGAGTGCAAAAAAAAAATTAAAAGGTTAACAATATCCGTACATACGTCTCAATCTTAGCACTCTCTTATTGAAATGTAAAGCTAAACTGATGTAATAGTTGGCCATTTCCTTATAAACATCCAACCTGACAGTCAGTCTGTACGTAAGCACGATACCGGCATCATAAATTAGGATAGGAATAGGTAGTTCGGTGTAGGCGACTGTATGTGCTCATTTTGGACCTTATAGAAATTCAGAAAAATCTACTTTAAAATATAAAAATGACGGTCATTTTACAGATTATTTTTTATATCGTGTGTGTTATTCAACACACTAAATGAGTTAAGTACAAATTTGCAGATTTTAATTAAATGTACTTGTCACGGTATCAAACCCCCCACACCTTTCTCCAATGACGATTGGCGAAATTATTGTACACAATGTAACTTCAAACCCAGAGCTTTCAACAAAATATATGATATTTGTGTACTTATAGGATTGGACACTAACAACGTAATGAGTGGAAATTGTTTTTTAAGCACGTCAGAGCCTTGGAATCTTCAAGAAAGTAGTGATACACACAATTCATAAAATCTGTTTAACAACTGTTTTTATCAAACTTACCCTACTGGATAAGACTTCTTGATCTACAAATACAATTTAACATTTCCTACAAGGCACAATAAACCAACACTTACGTTATTAATATTAGAAGATCTGTTTGTATTACAGTTGTTGTGTGTATACCACTATGGTGTTCATCAACTTGGATTGTCATTCTTACCTAATGATATTTAACTATGAGTAGAAGGGAAAACACTACTGCTGAAGTAGTTGAAAGAATTTAGTCTGTTATATTGAGGTTCTGATATCTACGAACTACAGATTGTAGTTTTAAAAAAAATAATTTGTTAATGTATACTTTATTTATGGTTTTCAGAATTTTCTGTTAACAGACTCTGTGGGAGATACTTTTATAACTGAAATATTTGTAAATTTAAAACAGATGTGCTGTCCTATATTTTGTTCCTGTTGATCTATGGGTTACAATTAGGGGCACTTCAAGGTATGGAAGAAATTTTTCTTGTAGATCAATCAATATGTCTAAGTTTTGAAGAAACAAGGGTACCATCATGGAACTTACTCATCCCCATCATAAAATTATTTTCTTGAGTCGTTTAAGAAATGTTGATACATCAAGGGGTTTTATCCAGTAGGTTAAGTTTCTTATAAATAGTTTTTATATCAGTACTTATTTGACGTCAGAGGTTGTAAGGGCCCTCAATCAAACCTGTGGAGTTATTGCATGTCATGTCACTATTACTGTATTCTGTCTCTGAGTTCTTCTATAATTTCAAGTTTGGTTTTTTAAACTTAAATTTTGAGGTCCATAGAAATAAGTCTAAGGGCAAGAGGTCTGGTGGGATGTCCGGCCAATCCATCTCCTTTCAAAATGTGTGTTTTAAATTGCCTGGCGTTGTATACGTAATGAAGGGGCGCCTCATTTTGTTGAAAGATTGCATTCTCAATACTGTTTATTTCATTTGTAGTCTACTCCTCAGTGCAGGTACAATTTCATTTCCTAACATGTCTAAATACTTCTGTCTATTTAATATTGATCCGATTTAGCGTGTTGTTGGATACTATTTTAGCATTTAGTTTAAGAGATGTTGATCCAATATTTAAAACCAAGTTTTTCAGTCAATTTTTCTTATTTTTATATATGTTAACAGTTTTTGTTGTTTAAATAAGTCCTCACTGGGGGAAAATTTAGGTTTCATAAAATCGTAATGTTATAAATCTATTCAAATTTTAATGTATTTATGGTTGTCTTGTTTAGTTAACTTTAGTCTTATTTAATGGCAGCGCAAAGATAATTTGAGCTGTATTTTGTTATTTTCCGTGTCAATGTGTACTTGCGTGGGATGAAACTCTGCTTGATAAACTTTTCAATGTACAGCATACCCTTACAGTCCCAAGGGGTTATGCAGTAAAGATATGCGGAGACTTGGTCAAGGGGTAGAACACAAGAGTTGGTTTTATACGAGATATTTCTCTGATATACAAAATGTAAACTTTAACTATCAACGTTAAAGGTTAAAAAATTAAAAGGATAAAATTGCCTCTGACTTACTTTATAATGAGAAAAATCTCTTCATTACTCTCCGACATATAAGAATGTACTTAGATGTGTTTCTTAAGAAATCTGGTTTTGTATCAATGATTTAAATTATTTAAAGAATGTTTTAATATACGATTCTATTATGATACACAGAAAGAGTGTATATTATTTATTACATGTGGCATTGTTATATGTTTTACAATAAATCCAGGTTCTTATCTAACCGCGTTTAAAAGACATTTGCTACTTTTTTAAAGATTTATGTACAATCCTATTTTCAACTTAAAATTACCGATTTCAACATTCAAATTGTCATCATCAGATTTCTTCCAAGCTAATAAGCTTCGTTACTTTGTATAAAACAAAACACAAAATACGACATATTTTAAAACAAACAAACAGTTTTTTCACTATCAAACGATAAAGTCTCTAGTGCAATCTTACATATCATTCATAATATAATATTATTGTACTGCTGGCGTACAATTATCATGATATTTGCTATTTATAAGTAATGTAAATAACTAACTGGTGGTTCCGATTTTTGTTTTATTTTCTAAATTCCCAATGAACTGTAATTTTCTTACATGTACGCTTTGGAAAAAAACTTGTTTTTATTTGTTTAAATTTCACATTTTACAAAAAGTCTGCCTCACAAATAAATATTTTTTAAAATAATTTAGGATAACAGTAAATCCTTCCGAATTGTTGTAGCACAGAATATGCAGCCGCCATCAGTATCCTCCTATTACTTACCCTCAGGACCTGCTACACTAACGAGAAACCGCCCAAGGGCTTTTACAGTTGTCATGTTTCTATCGAAAAATAATTCTAAATATTTTAGGAACAATGTTTTCGTGATTAGCGAATCTCCGACCATTATCTCCATCACCCATAGTGACCTTCTCGACACAAGCAGTGTTTCTACAGTTATTTTCGGGAATTCACTTCAACTTTTTATAATTCAGCCGCGTGCTGATGATTTATATACCCTCAATTATATAGGACTCCGAGTTCCATTTTATCACTGTTTCTAAAAACCAGTTCAAGACGTCTACATTCCCACAATAATTGTAGCTCATTCAGACAATCTTAGATTCATCACTTAATCATTATCAATGTTTCACAATATTGGCCCCAATTTCGACTCTTGTGGAACAACAAAGCGTCTGTTTCTACCAAATGAGTATCTTTCTGTTGTCAAGGTACTTTATAATAATTCAGATTAACTGTTTGGTGACACTGTCTGTCAAGCTCCTTCACAATGCCTTCACACGAAGCACTATTAAATGCGTTCATCACATCCAGTTTACCAGAGTACTGAAAACGTTGATTATAATTTTATCTTTATCAAAATCTTTAAATGTATTCATGGCCCCCTAACGTGGATCTTCAATAGTGTGGATTTGCGAGTCCCGCCGCGTATTCCGTGAATAGTCACGTGACGTCAAAATGAAAGCGGTTAAGTCAAATTGAAATATACAATCTTCCATTGTTATTGTTCTTTTTACGAACGAAAACTGTTGAATAGAATATTTATTTTTGTTTAAAGGGGGCAAACGTCTCGGTGATCATTGGTAAAAAAGGAAGTAAACACTATAAAATAAAAACCCCTATCACTGGAACACTGTAATAGTGTTAGAGGGGGAAGAGAAAAAGAGTTGGTTAAGACAGATCCGATATGAAAGATGAAAGATTGTGTAGATCCAGCTAGATGCTTCGGGATTGTTAAGTATGTTTAGTATTGATTGATAAATTGTTTTTTGGATAAGGGATACTTTTAATCGATATTTATTAAAAATATAGAAATACATTTTGAAGGTACGATTTGAAAACCTCTGTATATTCATTTCACACCTAACTTAATAAATTGTTCAAACATTTACATATCAAAGTGATAAAACGTAAAATTTGTACCAAACTACTTGTCCCTATTTGCAACAATTAGGATGGCATCAATTTTAATTTCCCTTTTGTAACAGATAACTCAAAAAATCGGGATTTTTGTTGGAGATAGCGTGCTTTAAGTTTTGTTTGGATATTTAGAAGCTACAGATTAGCAAATTTGATTGAAATCGTTAGAGCTAACTTTAAGAAAATCGGAATTTTGAGTTAGTTTTTGATTGGTAATAGGTGTATGTGGGGAAGGATACAGACTATTACATCAAGGTTATTTAAGCACTTACAACTTGAGCCAAACTTTTCCATTAGTATAATTTATAACGGCTAAACTTAATTTATTCAAGAGATGATGTTATATCTCTGTACTTTACACGTAAAATATTAAAAGCTTTACAAACTTTGATAACAACTGTGACTATCACCTACCTCCCTTCCCCTGTGCCTAGTAACACAGGAACGATAGGCACAGCTTCATGTCACAGTGTCTAGAGAATCAAACACTTCTGACAATTTTAATCTTAGTTTTAGAAGAAAATGTAATTCTTAGATATAGAATATTATTACGAAGATTGACTGTTTTCAATTGCTTTAGTTTAATGTGTTGAGTACTTCCTTTTATCTAAGGATAAAATAAAGCAAAAGCTTATAGTTTCAAATATTTTAATAATATAAATGAGCTACAATTGTTTCGCCTTGCGGCATCATAGAGAAATCGGGAACGGGTGACCTAGCAGGTAGATAAAGGTTAATGAACTATGTTACGGATGGGTTACATTAAAGTTGACTTCCTTTTATGTTGACAATTTAATTAGTGTTTACAAACGTAAGTTTACCTCCTATTACATCAGTTTATATTAATGAAAAAAGCTTTAAACCAGCCTGCATGGATCAGCTTTATTAGGTATTACTCAACCAAAAAGAAGACCAAAATAGCACTGAACAATGCTCCCACAGTATTCCCCTTTCAAGAGATTTGAACTGAAATTTTGTGTGATATATATATCAATATATATATATTGAGTTGATAATGGTTTTCAGTTCAATTCATGCTCAAGTTACTATGAACTGATAGAAAAAAACATCATTTCTGCAATTGCCTAAACCTATTTGTTTATAGAGACTCTAAATGTCTAGAACAATGGAATAAAAAATTTAGCCCGGCTGTAAAATAGAGAGATACGATAGATATCTTAAGATTGTAACTATATGCTATAATTATCTTATAAGATAGGATTAGTGTGCGTTCAAATCGTGTTGTAAAGCTTAAACTACACAAGTAGGATAATCATATTTATCGTAAGATAAAATGTATTGGACCATACGCTCTACCAATCTAAAGCGACCTAACACGTGCGAGCAGTGTGGAAGATTTAAGTTTCTTAATTTCTTAGATAAATAGAAAAAAACCTTGTTGAACTGAAGCAAAATATAATATTAAGTGTTTCATGGGAAAAAAAATTAAATATGGTGGGTTGCAATAAAAAATGGAAACTCTCAGGGTCCAACATTTAAATTTTCCTTACTGTTGAGATGGTTGTCTTGCAGGTCTGTGTCACATACTCTTTAAATGATACATGCGTTCTTTCTTCTTTAATACTAATACACTCGAAGAGCTCAAGATTACAACTGATTAGATTATGTGCGTTATTTAATAACTAATAACGTGCAGCCTACCTGTGCACCCTCGTATCACTCTACTGTGCAGCCTGCCTTATTCATATATTATTTATTTCGTAACTCTAAAATAAAGTGATTTTATTAACAAATTTCTGTATTGTTCATTTCACTTTGAATTTTCTGTGTCTTTGTAAGGAACGCAATGCACAGTATATTGATTGTTTTCTCTTATTTATGTTACAGTAAACAGAAGCAGACATTACACAAAGCGGTAAGTTGACTTTAGATATTATGTTGTTAATTATTAGTATATAATAATAATTTTCTTATACAGTATGTGCCAATAGTAAGGTGCAGATGTTTTCAGAGGGTTAAACGAAACATAAATGGATAATCTCACTTTGTGAACACTTTTTTGTTATTATTATAGAACTATTAATATTACCAATAATATATTTTACTGTTATATATATTGTTTCTTCATTTTAAATGTGTTAAAAACCAAACGATAGCACGAACAATGTTTTTCGTTTGGTTAGTATGGATGCGTTTAAAACACTACCCTGTAATCATTAGAGCCGTAGGCCACTGACAGAGCTACATTGTGCACATTGTACACGTTAGAAGATTTCAACTTAATTTGTTTAGCTCAAATCAAATATTTTGAACTGAATTTGTAGTCATATTCTTATCTCGTCCTTCGTAATTTAAAAAAATTAATAAATGCGTGCCTCACTCGAGTTTAGGTCAACCAATGGTTGTTTCTAATTATAGAGCCTGACATTATCCTCGCTCTCAAACCTGTTAATATTGATTGGACTGTTACACAAATGGAGCTTACTGTTGCAGGTTTGATTTGAACTGGGAATACATAATTCAGTCAAACAGCTGGTTTGATGTAAGAGAAAAGTTTTACCAAAAGTTTAATTTGTGTAGGGGGTGGTATTTATGTTATGGAATTTAACGTTGTGTGACAAAAAAAATTAAAGTGAGATAATTGACCATGATGCATTTTGTACATCTTATTTTTACCCCAATTTCTTGCGTTCTACCACAGATTTCTCAAAAACTAATGCATGCAGATACGATTTGTGACCTGTTTTATTAGATTTTTATAAATATTTATTATTGTTTTTTTAATGCATGCGCAGTTGTCAGTTTTTGTAATTACAACTTTGTAATGCAATTTGTTTTTAATTTTAAAGAAGTTTAAGTCTAGTTTTTGAGTATATTATGATAATAAAATTGGGGTAAAAACTCTGTTTTTTTATTATTGACATACAAGAATTTTATTTAATGGGCCATGAACACATAAAACCTCCATAGAATTACATTATGAGAAAATTGATGTAAATAATGTAAAAAACGAAAAAATAAGTTATACTTTAAATAGAAAATTTTAAAGTTTTAAACAAGTTAAAGGTCTACTTTTTGAGTGTGTTATGATAAAAAAAAATATTGCTTTTTAGCACGAGTTATTGATACTGTATAGTAAGAAATAACCAGTAGGCCTATCATAATGTTTTGTGTGTTTTTGACAATTGCCAATTTTTTACGTTTTAGG
Organism: Aphrophora alni; assembly: GCA_963513935.1. Classification (NCBI taxonomy): domain Eukaryota; kingdom Metazoa; phylum Arthropoda; class Insecta; order Hemiptera; family Aphrophoridae; genus Aphrophora; species Aphrophora alni. Next base: position 36,430,882 of record OY740778.1, read on the forward strand.
TTTTTTGACGATCACTTAATTATTTTTTAAGCTACAGAAAAATTAAAAAGCACATTTTGTTTGTCATTAAAAAATGGAAAATATTTTGTCTCTTATAAAATGGTCGTCAAAAATTACGGTTTCCGCAATTTGAGTTTAAGAAATTTCAACGGTCACCATTTTCAATATTTACATAGTAAAGTTTTCGATCTTGGTATACTGATAAAAAAATACTATAAACAATGCGCATATCAGATTTAAACTTATAATCTTACCAATTTCAAAAATTATTTTTTAAAAAACAAAATGGCCGTTAGACGGAAAACAGTGTTTCCGGACCTATGTTCATATTAACTTGTTTCATTATCTCCACCAGTAGAACTGGTCTTGAAATTCTTTCCGTTTTATTCGTGAAACACCCTGTACAATACAAAGTTATATTGAAAATGTTTAGTTTCATACCTGTGGTTTAACGAATTGTCCAAATGTAATTACAAAGAGACGAGTTGGTGACGTCATAAATTAACAGTTTGGTCAGTAATTGACCGACGTACAAATAGAAGCGGCACCAATTGTGTTGACAAACATTGCAGCAAATAAACACGTTTGTAAATTAAACAAGGTAAAACAAATTTAAACAACACAAAATGGACGAAATAAGTGATTAGATTTTGTATATATAAACAAACTGAGAGAGAAAAATGGAATTTTAGTTATGGAGTTTTATGATATGTATTTACAGTTTGGAGAGTTTATTTTATATATTGTTGCCTTATAAAAATAATCAGCTGATTTAATTTCATCTTATTTTGTGAATCTAATAGTTTGGTTAAATAATTCTGTTTATATTGGATCTTAAATGTTTAGAACTGTGATTAATGCGATATAAAGTTAGTCGTCGTATGAGGTTTACAGACTATTGCGATACGTATCTTCATATCGTAAGCGATACGAGATAATTATCTTATAAGATAGGAATCGCTAGTGAGCGTTCAAAACGTGATTGTTACTACAGGCGATTAAAGACATCTATCGTAAGATATATGTATTAGGTGATAATACAATTCAAGGTCAACATCGCCTTAAAAAAAGCGTAAAATAAAGATCCCTAGTTTTCGAATACTTCAATAGCGTAGGAATTGGAAGAGAACAAGAGTTGGTCAAGGGAGACTTAATATGAAAGATTAAAGAGAAAGATCTGATCCAAGACTACACAGAAAAAGTGTAGATACAGATAGGATTGATTATAAAGTTTGTTAGATTCTGTTTAGGGTATTCAAATTAAATACCTCAATACTGTGTTCTAAACCACGCTTAACAAAAATGTACTCACCTATCTCGTAACATTATAAGACTACAAAACCGTTTCAATATGGCTAATGAGGTGGAAATTAAATTGTAAGACACTACATTGTCTTGAAAACACAATTTTATACAACACGCGTTTTATTTTAAATAAGGCGAGGTTTCGATACCCAAGTCATCTTCAGTTGTTATATTGCCACAAAAGTTTTCGTACGTGTAAGAATTGCAAATGATGACTTAGTCATTAAAAATGTTACCTTGTTTCAAATAAATTATTTATTGCTGAAAATTAAATGCTACAACGTTAATTGTACTTACCCAGCCCCGGTTATATATTGTAATAGAAGCTGATGCCTAAAAGTTGGTTTTTTAACCTTGTGGGAAATGTTAAATTGTATTGGTAGATCAAAGGGTTTAATCCAGTTGGTTAAATAGCTGTTATATAGGTTTTCTGAATCTCGTAATTGCCCATTCACTACTTTTCTTGACGTCGGCCTCGTTGATGTTTATATATTTTTGGAAAAATCCACTCGCTTCGCTTGTGTCGGCGTCTCGGTCCTACCGGTCTCAAAGCTGTAAATATGTAAAGAAGTCTCCACTTACTAAGGTTTTGTCGGTGATTCAGGGTGCGAAATAACAATAACTTCGCTATTTGTCATCGTAGAGAAGTGAGGTTGGTACCGTTACATGCAGAATTGAAACTTGAAAAAAAAAATATATATATATTAATATGTTGCAAGTATTAGTACAACACACCGAGTTATGAACAATAAACCGTTTAAAATAGACGTCATTATGACATGTTTAAGTCGATTGCTCAGAAATTCAATAGCAAGCACACATTAGTTCCTTTAGTTTAATTGCCGGCAGTGATTCATTTGCCATGCGTAAGGAGATGGTCCTTGGGAGCAGTGTGCCTTAGGCATTGTAATCCAACGGTCGGAGTTTTATTAGGCGACTGATTATCTTTAAAAATGGTTGGCTAAGAGCAATTGGACGGATATATTTTGAACAGGTGTATGGATCATTGAGTGTTCGCGATTGTTATCTGTAATTGTATCAGAGATAGTTATGACCGATAACGGTTACGATATATTTGAAAAAGACCACGTTTCTCCTTGACGAATTCTTAATTAATACGTAAGTAACCACGAGATTAGTATTTTAGGTATTAAAAAATATAAAGCTGGCTTAGTGTATCAGTGACCTGGAGTGTTTATTGGAATAATGGTTGATATAATTAACGGCCCACACGCTTACCTAACCACAAGTGCGATAGTTATTTTGATTAAACATAAATCGCCACGTCCCACTCTAACCAACCATTGCAACTTACTTTAATATGAAACTATAATCTGTATACAGTAACTTGGCGTCTGAACCCTTGGCTACCTGCGAGCGGCCCGAACCGTCCCCCCCCCCCGTCGCTCCGTTCCTCACCCAGCTGTGTCAGTGATGAGTCACCTACTAGCGTTAACACTGCACTGTTTAACCTTTTTATGGGAGACACAATTTTAATTTTTTTTCATCATAGTTAAAATGTTTAGGAAAATATAAGCAAATTGATACCAAACACGACACTATTCCGTTTGTAAAAGCCGCCAGTATAAGCTCTTTACACAGCTACTATTTTCATAATCACATACTTATTATTTACATGTTTACGTACTATTTACATACATTTGTGTCGTGTTTGGTATCAATTTGCTTTTATTTTCCTAAACATTTTAACCATGCTGAAAAAAATTTAAATTTGTGTCTCCCATAAAAAAGTTAAACAGTGCAGTGTTAACGCTAGTAGGTGACTCATCACTGACACAGCTGTTTGAGGAAGGGAGCGAGGGGGGACGGTCCGGGTCCAGACGCCAAGTTACAGTATACAGATAATAAACAAAATATTAATACCAAAATGTACACATGATTTGGTTGTTGATAACATGATTGTAGAAAAGACAAAATGTTCATTAGTAAATATCAATCTTAGGTCCTCAATCGCTCATTCACAGACAGTTTTGAGAAGACAGAGACAATTCTCATTGTTGTGAAACAATGTTTTTACGTAGTGTAGTACGCAGTAGGTGGTCGAAGTGAATAGTAGCGCGCACCGCCAATTCGGCTGCCTCTTACTCTATTAACGTGTACCGATATGTATAACATGTTTGTATTCATCGCTTCTATATTGAAAACTTGATAATTATATCGCAGCATGAGGCCGCCATGTTGTGACGTCATTCGTTGACAAATGTATGGTTTATCAAATCGAAGTTTAACATAAATTAAAACGTAATACAGTTTAGTGCATTGACGTGTGTAATTTCACAGTGTCCTGGTAAATTGTATAGAATATTCACACTCAGCTGTTTAGACGTGTGTGACATAATTGTTGCTTGATTATAATTTTATACTTTTAATTAGATCTGAATTTAATAGAAACGACAGTACACAGAAATATAGTAGTAACAGTAAACCAACCATGTAATCTATAAATAGTCATCATTACTTACTATATTATGTTAACATTTAATATGTTATTAGGTAATAGTGACAATTTAAAATTATTGTTTACTATAAAGTTTAGTTTGGATGTTTTTTAAACGAACTGAAGTGTCTAAGAAATAAGAGAATGCACTGTGCAGACCTAATACGAACGACCCGCAGATGCCGAGCGTGCTACTACCCTTTTAAAAACATTGATATGTTTAAAACTCATATGTTGTTGTTTGTGGAGAAACAAAGTTCTATGACTGACTTGACGTTGCTTGGTGTTGTTCTGGATTAATTTTGAGTTTTATTTATTTATATATTTTTATTTATTCAGTTAATTATTATTATTTTCTATTTATAATAACACAATTAGTTTTTTTAGAACTACAAACTGGACTTTTGTGGTGCCTGTTTTAATCTGTAAAATGACACATCCAAAATAAAAACTTGACAGTGGTAGAACTTTGAATAGTAAAGCTCAGAAGATTGTATTCAACGTGTACAATTATACGAAAAATGAAAAACTCATTTCTCAGGTCACTAACAGTTTATATAGAGCTTCACTTTCCATGTCATGCTATTGAACTGCAAGCTAAGCAATTGCAACACTTTTTCAATTATTTCCCAACAACTACCACACGTCTGATATTGAAGATTTAACCTGTGCTAACATTTAACTATTCATTGTTAATAAAACATTTTCTAAACTTAAAATAAATATTTTTTTAATCTTAAACGTAACCTGTATATACTTGAAATAATGTTTTCTTACGGGCTGAAAACGATAATGATATTTTAGCACCGACTCATTAACATATTTTGCTTTCTACGTTAAGTCTACAAAACCACAAACATTACAAAACCCCTGGGTTACATCTTGTTGTAATTTGTAAAGTTTCTCTTTCTTCTGAACTCTATTACAAAGATTACGTTTGTAAAATATTACAAAGCTTAAACTTTCAGAGTTTACATCTTCAGAGGTACTACATTTCAGATTTTATTAGTTCTTGTTATTACGCTCCACCTATCTTAGAAAGTTAAGTTTCCTTTAAGATAAAACATCTGCTGATTTTACAATATTTGTATATCTTCTTGAACAGGAATGTAACGAACGCAATAATTAATTTATAACACTAAAATTAAATCAAAATTTGCAGATTTCAATTCTGCTTGTAATGGTAACCTACTTCACCTCTCTACGATGACAAATAACGAAGTTAGAGTCACAAATGTAATTTCGAACCCTACCGCAAAAGGAAATGTGATATTTGTATAGTTACAAGATTCGGCAGGGCTGGGATGATTTATCGGATTATGCGGCATTGCTTCGACAAGAGTGCTCCTTAGTACAGCTTCGAGGCCAACCAGGGTTGTGACAATGACACGGACGAAGCGAGTGGAGACTTTAATATATACACATCTGGGAGGCTCATTTAGGTGACATTAAGAATGGTTCGGAAAACCTGTGTAACAAACTTACTCTCGTGGGTAAGACCTGTAGATTTTAACATTTGCTAATTTCCAGCAAGGACCAACACATTGCAATTTGTACATTGCAATTTAGTGGATCTACTTGTATGATGGGGCTAGGTATGTACCATAATGCGACAATTTACTTGTTTTATATATCTTATATATCTTCTGTCTGATGAGTTCTCAGCAGCCCATACGACTGGACATTCCTCAACAAATCAGAGAAGCTAATTTCTTGCGCACTTTTCACATTCACAATATCCTCACTCAGAATTTCATTTCTTACTCTATCTTCATAGATGATTGAAATCATGTACATTACCTTTCTCCATAGTTGGAAGGTAAACTATCCAAAACACAGTGCTTTGTTGAAAGAATTCAATTCCTTTCCTTATAGCCATCTACCTCCTTCCTTCATCAGATCTGTTTGGAGAAATCTCTGACTGTCTACATTCGACTTACCTTAGTGCTTAATCCTGGACCAGTTCCTAATCACTGTCCTATTTGTTTATCTGGAAACTTCCGATGTAGAATCAGCACCTACAAAAGTAATGGATGATCCTTATTTGTCCAACTTATCCACCTTCTTAATGCCCGTAATATCTTTACGTCTATGTCTCTTCAACTTGTACTTTTTATGTTAGTGCATTGTCAACTCACCTATTAATATTAATATTTCCTTAGGAGACTACAAAGTATTGCTAGATTACTAAACTATCTTACTTTGGCCATTCAGAAGGGTAAAAGGTTAATGAGGATTGCACACTCTTATCGTAGACTTTGAGCAAGCTTTAGATTCTGCGAAAGGGGTATTTGAACAATCTGCACAATATTTTGAACTCACTAAAAAGGTTTGAAGTACCCAAAAAAAATTGTACGATTTGGGTGATTCTGTCAACATTAAAACAGCTGTAAGACAAGGATGAATTCTGAAATTGATCTTGTATGTGATGGTGGTACATGAAGTAATACGCAAAACAATAGAGCGAGCTCGTAGAGGTTTAATTGGAGAGTGTTGGGAGGATCTGGATCATGCGGATGATATTTCTTTGCTATCACAGAAACCTAAATTATGAAAAATTGTAACACTTCTGAAAATGGACACCTTGCCTGTCTAACAATAAATGGGAATAAAATTAAACAGCTACGAATAACGCTATAAGTGGTGGGAAGGTTGAAGTTAATGGAGAGGAAATAAAGGACGTGGATAGACTTGGGGAGTGTGATATCTATAAGAGGAGGCACTTGTAAAAAAAGTAAAGGTAGCCATTGCACCTAGTCTGGCGAGCAAGGATGATTGCAGTCAAAGCTGATAAATTTTAACAAGTTAAATCAGTACTTCTAAAATGATTGTGACACCTGGAAAGTGACAGATGTCATAAACAGCTTCAAACCTTCATAAACCGTTGCTCAAGAAAATATTATTTGCCCAGATATAACAAGCAATATAGATTTACGGGTAAGATTAAATGACACACCAGAAGAGCTGCAGGTGTGGAAGAGGAAATGGAACTGGATTTATCATACGTTAAGATCAATAGAAGATGTGCTCCAAACAACTCGGAATCGGCAATGACTCTGTTAGTAACACTAATACATCCTTTTCCAGTCTGAATGATCTATAGAGATCCAGTTCTACGAAAAATACTTCATAACCCTGGGAAGTTCGTATTACGCTCCTTACGTCTAGTGTATAAGAATCTCTCAATATCTGGTTTACTACGATTGAATAAGGAACATTACGATATCTATTAAGGAAAATAACATTATATTCCAAACTAAAGCTAAATCTAGCCACATAATTATCTACTTCAAAACTGTGTATTGGTGCTACATCTTCAGTCATATTACATACCATGACTACATCTCAGAGTTCCAAGGTACATCTCAAGAGGAGGACAAACTGTACTCTAATGTTCCCAAGTAGAATAAAACGAGGAAGCACACTGTTCATTTCACTGTCAGCTATATTTCATTATTACTCTAAATTTATTTCCCCTTCAGATAACAACACGTGTAAGGTTATTTAAATTTATTATAACTTTACAAAACTTTTGTTTTCTCTCGCCTAATTTCCTGTTGTATTTTATTCGCAAACTTTTGATGAAGTTTAATTCACGGTATTTATGTAGGCAGAGTTTTATGTTTTATTTTTATGTTATTCTTTCTTCTATTCCATCTTTCGTAAAGAACAACACTTATGCAGATTATAAAAATTAGCATTTCGACTTTGTCGCAGAGAAATTTCCTAGAATTCTATATAAAAAGAATGCAATATTATAAGTAAGTAACACCAGAACAAAAGTGACACATGCAGCCACTTTACAATCTAATCAATTTTTTATCGAAATGTAGGTGTGGCCGTCACCCGCTTTTTGGCAGCGGAAAATCCCTGTTTAAAATCTGTAGTCCTCCGCTGGCTGGAGATTACATTCACATTGACCAAAATCTGTTAAGATGGCGATATTTTTCATATAAACATATAAAGTTGAAAACAGGAAATCATTGTAAACATGTTATTAAAATTGTTGGAGTATTGCTTAAGATTTGTCGTTGCATACATCACGTGTTTAGATATAAATGTAATGTTGTCAGAAGTTCCAGTTAGCAGATGTGCTGCCCGCCTTAATTCCAGGTAGCTCACTGAGAAATACTTTCTTTAACTTCAACATTTTCGAACTTAAAGCTCATCGTGGAATCCCATCTCTTTAATTTACTGCTATAATAAACGGAGCAAAAATTTGATTTTTGCGTTTTTGTTTATGTGTCTATGCCAGCTCCTTCCAGATTTAGAGTATTAATAATAATAAAAATTACCTATTCACTAATTTGAAATTATACAGGGAAACTTTCAAAACCTCTACATTGTGAATTCAGTGGACCTTAAGTCGTATATTCGCGCGAAAAGTAACGTACAAAAAAAAAGTAAAAAAAATATATATTAAAAAGATATTTTGCAAATGTTTGATTCATATTTATGGTATAACGATTTGTCCAAATGTTAATTACAAAGAGACGAGTTGGTGACGTCATAGATTAACAGTTTGGTCAGTAATTAACCGACGTACAAATAGAAGCGTTGGTTGGTTAGACAAACTTAAGTAGTATTATTTATCTTTAAGTGTCTAGTAGATCTACAGATCTGTGTTAGAAAACGTGGTGCCTAAGATAGGCTAACTCACAAGTAGACATTTTAATCATAAGAACCAACTATTCGTTACAAATTTAAAACTAGTATTTTATTTAAATGATGGTTTGTGTGTTTATAAGCAAATTGTCGCCTATTACATTAGTCTACATTTATATTTCAGTCAGAGAGTACATATATTTCATTAGATTGTCTTTTTTTTCGAAATTAATAACTTGCCAGTTAGTAATAACAGAACCAAACGTTTACAACATCCAAATCTAATACATACATTCATAGAATTCTTAAATTCATACAAAGTTTTTTTTTGATAGGAAGGCTTTTATCTTATTCACTGTCCTGGATATGCCTCTCTGCTATATAAACCCTTGGAAGGTAAGTCAGGCTGCCACTGATATGAAAATGTAGGGAAAATATTCCCTGCTTAATAAAACTAGAGGGAATATTATTCTAGATCTTGCGGTCTTTTACTTTTATTTCTTGTCACGCACGTAAGAGACTAAGGGAAGGCGGTGTAACCCTTGTTGTAATTGTGGTCTTATCCTATTCAACCTTCAGAAGGAAAGGAGGAATAAAATGGACATAACGCGTCCTCGTTTATTTGAAATGTTATTAGGTAACGTTGAATGAAATAGGAATTGAGAATATTTATTTTGTTATAATTTTTAGATTTCATAGTCAAAAACATTTGAAGAAGAAAGTCGGTTGTTTGGATCATTTCCATTCTGTTGTGCACCTTTAAGCGATTTTGATGAAACTACAATCATGATTAAATTCTACGTTTTCCGCTTGATGACGTTAGTTGATTCTTACTATCAAAACGTCTATTTGCTTTTACATTCGGTAAGTTCTGTTTCTCAAGTCAGTTGATAGTGATAGATTGTTTATATTATTTGTGTATACAAAATAACATACGACGTTTTAGAGTGCGAATCAACTCTCTTTATCAAGTGATAAACATAATTTAACGTGTAAAGTTCCAACATAGCTTAAACGATTAAATAAAAACTACTGGTGTCAAGAAGGAAAATCCAGAACTAAGCCCAGGCATAAGATGTTTAAAATAACTAAAACTATATACACCCGTGATCAGGAATCATCACACATCAACAGAACACAAGAAATGTCATGAACAAAACTAAGCTGAGGACATACGCTGTCAGAGGGGTAGTTATCTAACAGGCTTTTCGGAGTGGACACTCTTTTTTACACCTTCTTTCAAGAGTTTAGCGAGATATCATTCCTTGTGGTGAATTAACCGGAAAAATAATAGCCTTGATTAAGGAAATGAAATATTTGTTTTCAGTTTGTAATTAAGTTTTTTCTTCTTCGTAACGACTTTAATTTTACACGGCTTTGTCTGTTAGAGTTGTTCCGATAGGATTTGACTGATAGGAGTGTTTATGAAAATCAACAATTTGACGGAACCCGTTTTTGAGATAATGGTCAGTCCTAAAGGAAAACTCCGTTCTTTAACTTTCCACATTCACCATTTTAAATTACCAACCTTTAACAAATTTAATTCAAGACCTATGTATTTACACCTTCTTTTAAGAGTTTAGCGAGAGATATTGTAGTCACTCCTTGTGGTGAATTAACCGGAAAAATCATAGCTTTGATTATGGAAATGGAATATTTGTTTTCAATTTGATATTCAATTTTTTCTTCTTCATAATGCTACCCGTGTTTGTCTGTTAGAATTGTTTTGATGGGATTGATAGGAATATTTATGAAACTTCACTTTGATTAGTAAATATCGAAGAGGATATTACTAAAATGTGACAGGAATATCATTATCATTATAGGTAATTGCTCATACCATATTAATATTTAAGGTCGACTGAAAAAATTATGATCTTAAGCCATCTCCAAATTCTTAATCATCGAAAGATTATAATTATGCACTTAAAAATGGGGAAGAATAATAGTCATTTCATTAACAGCTGTATTTCATCATTACCCTAATTTTATTTCCACTTCAGGCAAACACACTTTAAAAGATTTAAAAATTTATTATAACTTTATGAAACAACATTTGTATTCTCTCGCCAAATTTACTATTGTATTTTATTATCAAACTTCTGATGAAGTTTAATGCACCGTTTTACATTTTATTTTTATTATTTCAACGTATTTTTCTTTATTTTATTTCATTTTTCGTAAAGAACAACAATTATGCAAATTATAAAAATTAGCAATTCAACCTTGTTACAGAGAAATTTTCATAATATTAATTTTATCAAGTTTTGGAAAGTTTGAGTACAAAAAACCCGCAGTGGTTATTGTACGACTGACCAATCGGCTCTCCATTCTAGATATATTAGTCATAGGGACGCAAATTGTGTTATCCAATTATTTTTTAAAAACATTCACGATAAATTTGATCTTAAAAGCTATAAAATAGGTAAATGTAAATTGTAAACATTTTTTAAGTTCAAAAATCACAAAAGTTTTATCAAAATTTGACCAAAATTGATAAACAATATTAATAAATCTGAAACTAAGACTGCATTTTCAATCAATAACGAAATCTGATAATTCTTTTGCACACGCACCATCCACCCGACACTGATAAACGATCACTCAATCTTAATGAATAAGTACAATCTCAATATTTTAGTTTAAAACAATCTTTAAATTGCGAAATATGACAGGGTAAAACAATGTGACACTCACGTAAGGTCTTACTTCTGTTACTTTAATTTTTAGTCACTTGTAAGACAAACATTGAAGAAAACTCTAATGTATAAATTAGTAGAAAACAGAAAATAATTACCTTTTCAAAATACATCAGCATAAAATAATGTTTTCCTTCCTATTCATATAATAAATATCATTAGGTAACATTGATAATTTGAAGTTTGTGTTTTCTACAAATGATAGTTTGGGTAGACAAATTGGCAGCCTATTATATTAGTTTATCTTAGAAGATATGAAAATTAGGATATGGCTATTCTTTCACACAGCCAAGACACCATCAAGCTGTTGAGCTCTCCAATTGTCATATTGTGGGATTTTCTAGGAAAATGTAACGCAGACAAAAATAACAACCTGTCAGGTGACCATCAAGGTGTTGAGCTCTCCAATCGTCAGCTCGAAGATAATATAGGATTGTGTAGGAAAACTTAACCCACTAGACGAAAATAACAACGCAACCCTTCTGTGGATGGCAGGGAACATATAACAGTAAAAGGAAATTTATGTAACCAGCACCTCCTTCATATGATAAGAACCATTTTCTAGCCTTAAGCATTTTCAAGGTGGTACTTAGTAAAGAAGAAGAGTACGAGAGACCAGCATTATTGTAAAGAATACATGTACTACGACATACTAAGACTCAAGAACAGACCTTAGAAAGATCAAAGTAATCAACCTTCCAGTGTCTGTTAAGAGGGGAAGAAACTCTACAGCTCTCTATTAGTCGAATGTGGTGCAGTGATGCACAAAAAAGCTGGATATCCGGATGTAACCAGATTTATATAGATAGAAGCACCTTGTACCTCTTCATGTGCTGAAGTAAACAAGTATAACAAACTAGGATTATGGGCGTTTATAGAGGGGAACTTTCCAGTTGAATATTTGTAGGGGGATACAATAGTTCTCTAGGAGTTGCGTGTAATTCACAAAAACAAAACAATTCAGCTTTATATTTGATATGAAAATGAGAAGTTTACAAACGCTCGCCGTATCGTTTCGTTAAACTTTATGTCAACAGAGGATTTTCTGGAAATGAAAACCTTGTCAGTTGGTAATAACCAGAACCAAACATTTATTTATAAAATTCACTGCTAATAGAATGGCATACATTCATAGGTTTATTAAATTCCTACGTCAAACAAAGCCAGGCTTCAACGGAAATGAAAATCTATGGAAATATTTCCCGCTTAATAAGACCGGAGGAAATCTTATTCTTAATATTGTGGTCTTTTCTTTTTATTTCTGTCATGCACGTAAGAAGCTTAAGGGATGTAACCCTTGTTGAAATTATGGGCTTATCATATTCAACTCTTGGATGTGGAGGAAAATAAAACTAACATTGCGCGTCCACATTTATAGCAACGTTGACTAAATTTGTGAATACTTATTGTGGGTATAATTTGTAGTTTTCATAGTGAGATATTGTTAAATTGGAGACGACTGCTTGGATCAATTTCGTCCTGCTATTGCGCATCCTTAGTTGATTTTGATCAAAATATAACGATTCATTTGTTCTGTTTTTAAAGTTTTAAATAATTATGCTGATGGTTTGTGTTCATACTACTATGCAGAGAGATTAGTATAGAGATGTTTAGCGAAATTGTGAAGATGATCACTAATAGGAGCGTTCTTTAGAAGGGCATACTCTCTTCACTGTTGTCGTCCCTAATAGTGGATAATTTCATAATATTGTTGCTAGTACAGGGATACTTTCTGCTGCGCTATGATCATATAATATGCTATTCAAAATATTGCTTATTGAAGGAAAATTTCCTGATACAGTCTCTGAGTTTATGAGACAAACGTACACAAGGTTCGAATCTGTAGGCCTAGCTATCAATGTAAGAAAACCGTCTTTAGCCCCTTTCACTAAGAAGAGAAACCTGGAGATAACCTAAATAATATATTCTGAAGAGATAAAATATCTGGGTATAATACTAAGATAAGAAGCTGACATGGAAGGCTCACAAAACCGTAGCAATCAGAAAGGCAATCTTCCCTCATGATGGGAAGATGCCTAATTTTTTCTCTGAAGTGCTTGGGCGTGATGATAAAGCCCATCATAATTGGAAGACTGACTAGCCTGAACTGACTTGCATCTCTATACGAGAGGGTTAGGATCACCTCTTTCGTAGCCCTGGAAGCTGTTCTATTATTCCTGTCACTGTATTTGTACATAAAGTCAGAGTCAAGATTGGCAACATTAAAAAAGTCCTGAAAGGGATGGCGAAGGAAATGTTGAAATATTGAAGGTCACTCTGTCATTTCAACATCCGTTCTGGGGGCTCTGTTACAGAAGCGATAAGAAGATAAAATATTACGAAGAATCTCATGAGATCACCCGTTAATAGAGATGTGAGACTAATGCTTAACTGGTAAGATTAAAGACATTCTACAGTTAAATATTTAAACAGTTAGTATGGTCAACGATCAGGCAGGAGGAGGTGTTTATGGGGATACTTTTAGATACACAGTGCTGTGTATAATCTTTCAAGTAGAACTGTTTGCGATCCTGGGTTGCTTGGAACTATGTATTGAGAGAGGCTAGTCAAGTATGCGTATTTTCATATACGCAGATACCTGGGCAGTACTCTTGGAGCCTTGAACATTAACATCTTTCATTTTCACTTAGTGTTCAAAGTCTGTAAAGTTTCAGCCAATAACAATGTTACGCTGGAATGGATACCCGAGCATCAGGCCATCACTGGCAATGAAAGAGCAGACACCCTGGACAAGAAGACAGCACAGATCTCTTTGTGACAACCAGAACCTGTATTGGGATCAGCCTTAGAGTAACTCGGCCGATTGTTTTTCAATGGTCCAAAGATCAGCACAATAAGCAGAAACCTTATCAAGAGAAACCTGGTAAGACAGCTCATCAACGGCCCAAACCCAGGTGTCACTAAGTCTATATTCTTACTCGACAGGAATAGAATTAGGAAGGCGCTATACTTAATCACTGGATATGGTCATTTCAGAAAACAATCCTACGGATGATATTTTTTCATTAAAGATTCTTATGTCGGTTACGTAGCAAAGACTGCTGAGCGCTTTCTGTGTTCAGCGCGGACCGATTTCGATAAAATATTATTCGTAGATATATTTTGAGACTATTTTGTGAGATATTTTGGGAAAACCATTTCCATAATTCAAAATTTTAGAGTAACTGTCATAGATCAGAAGACATAATTGCGATTTTCAAAATTGGTTTCAGAATTTTATAAATTTTCATTAATACATAGGTTCAAAGAACACACACAAAAGACGTTGGTTGCAATATTTCTATAAACGCTCTGTTGAAAGTTATAGGTAAAACAACAAAACTTTTGAAAGAAACTATTATAAAAAATACAATTTCTCTTCAAATAGAGGTTTACGTTTAGAACCAATTTATTACAAAAGCGAACAAGTGTTATACCCTATATAAATCCCTCTCTTTCATAATTTTTATCAAGTTCTGACCAAGTCTTGGTCTTTTAAAACACTAGCACTATTCGAGTGTTGGAGGGGTTGGGGTTTTTATTTTATCTTTTTTTTCTTCATTGTGTTTATACGACCGAGAAGTTTTTCGCCTTTAAACAACAAGAAATTTTTTTAAAAAAGTACAACAAGGTTTTCCATTGTAACTTATCTCCCATAAAAACAAAATGTAGCGCAAGAAATATTCTTTTCTTTGACACGTCTAAGCAGTATACACTGTTGTTAGTATTTTTTTTAGTGGATGCGTGTAAGAGAAAATTAGTCCAATATTTCGTCACAGTTTATTTATAAATTATCGTCCCTAGGGTCAGTGAGTGTTTCTTTTCTTTCTTTAGAAGCTTATAAACAAACAATACATGAGCGGCGACAAGAAACACGAAATCGATAGAGCTGCTGTGCCTCCCCTCCCAACATTACCTGTTACACAAAGGCTATCAAGTCAATTTGTGGGATTGTTTTTAAAATTGAAATACTTTACCAAACTTTTAAGTATTTCAAGCTTCCATTTAAGTACTTTGTATAAAACGATTCCAATAGTAACAAACTTGTAAGTATGGGAATTTTGGCAATTGGATTTTCCCTCATTCTTGTGAGGGTTGGCGAACCCAGTGAGCCTCCACTGCAAACACCTCATCAGATACTCTTCACTTTGTTCTGAGATTTTTTCCTGCAATACTCCTCACTCTCAATTTTATGATTTATTCCGTCAGCAGTTTTTCATTTTAAATCCCCCTTACTACTTCTTCATCACACCATTGTTTTCTGTTTTCAGCCCAAGCCTAAAGTATAAAGCCACCAGTGCGGATGGTAAAAATACCACCGAGCTAAAGGTATTTGTGGAATGCTTCATGACGGCTTAGAGTATTTAGTGGAGTTCTGGATGGTAAATCATGCTTTCCATAGCTACTTGAAGGATAAACATGAAGAGAGAAATAAAAAATAGCACACTAGCGCAAGGTGTGACCGCAAATAAACGTTATGATAAAATAAAGCATGTCCTTCGCTGATGACTGTCACCATGGGGAGTCCTTCACTTCGTCAAGATCCCCTTGACAACGTGGTGGTAATAAACCTTAGTGCAGAAAGTTTAAACAAGTAACTAAGGAGGAATAGAACTTCTGATAGAAGAACCGCCTAACAAAGAGGGGAATACAGACCCGAATGTCCTCAGAAACATAGAAGTAGGAACATCTCGCTCTCACTACTAGGATAACCTGGCAGGATAGGTGATCCACGGATAAGAGGCCTGAATGTGGCAGGACTAACATAGTAAGTTACTAGCTCAGAGTAAGTCTTCAGAGAAAGCCAGGACAAAAGTATTGGAACTAATGAAGTCTGCCATCTTCCTTTTGATTATGTAAAATGCAGCTGCTTGCGATATTGTTATTTTGTTTTTGCAAGTACAGACCTGTCTTTGCTTTCCCCTCTCCCACTGCTGTTACCATTTTAGTATGAGATACCAGAATAATGACTACTTCTGTGGGAGCAATTGCCACGTAAAGTGTTAGAGTATGGAGTCAATTTACATTGTTTCTTCCCAACGTAAAGAGAGGAGATAAAGTCAAAATTTTAAATGAGAAAATAGAAAGAATTGTAAGAATAATAACACTCAACGTTTTTGTATTTACAGTGTTATCTTATCTGGTTTCAAAATGGCGGCAATAACCATTTCGTTGCACCTTTGATTTATCAAAAACGATTTTTACAATAGCTCCATGGAATTTTGTTTTGTTTTATACCTTTAACTCACGAACAAGAATTTCGTTTTTAAATGCAACCAATTGGTTTAATTTGGAATCTTGGTACATTTCGGGATAATTTCATTAAATTGTGTGCGTGGGGACAATTGATTACTCGTTTGATCTCTAAACCGTTGTAAAAATTGTGGATAAAGAGATGTGAGTAATACTTTTCCAAAAACACGAATTTAATTTTTTGACCTCATCACATAATTCAAAAATTATGCATGAAAAAATACAAATGACAGCAAAATATCCTGAAAAGGATAACAGTTCCATCTTATCTACCACCTACATTAATTTTCACTACTGTTGAGACCGATGGTTCTTTGTGGAATTCCATGTTTAAAGATAATAAAAACACATTTTTTTTGTCTGTAATACAGCCTCGTCAATGCCTTAGCAGGCGAAATCGTTGGTCGGTTAGACTAATAAAAAGTGGATATTACAAAATAAAATTTAAAAAATTGTGTTTTATTACCTACATTAATCTATAATAGGTCAAGATATTTTTACAACAGAATGTATAAGTCTACTATAGTATATTAAATATAGCTTGGGGATGCCATATCTAGGTCGAGATTTACAAAATAGCATATATACAAAAATAACAAACAGGCTTCCTTCCTATCTTGACAGTGTTACCGGATATTTTCTCTGTTGCTGAGACGACTTCTGTTTATCTTCTTATACAAACAACTTTAATACTCTCAGCGTTGTGTACATTTCCACCTAATCTGTTCCTCAATCCTATTCATTTTACATTTTATACAGGGAAAACCAGTAATAAGGGTACAGAACTTTGGTTTTGTCAAAATAGTAACTTAATTTTAATTGTTAAATAATGCATACTGACTAAAGGATAGCTCAGTTGGTAGATCATTGGCGCGTAAAACCATAAAGTCCTGGATACATTTCCAGTCTAGGTCGTTTATTTTTCATTTGAAATACTGTTTAATTAGTGATACTATCGGGTATAATAAAATGTATAAGCGGTAAAATTAATAAATACATACGTAAACATTAATTTTAATGTCGTTTGTAACGAGGTAATTAATTTGATTACTCGAAAATTGCAGCAAAAGCAAAGTCAAGTGAAG
The DNA here is from genome assembly GCA_963513935.1 of Aphrophora alni. Lineage (NCBI taxonomy): Eukaryota > Metazoa > Arthropoda > Insecta > Hemiptera > Aphrophoridae > Aphrophora > Aphrophora alni. Next base: position 36,448,287 of record OY740778.1, read on the forward strand.
AAGTGTACGCCCTAGGCTGGGAAGCGACTAAGGATAGCTCAGTTGGTAGAGCATTGGCGCGTAAATCCAAAGGGTCCTGGGTTCAATTCCCAGTCTAGGTCGTATATTTTTTATTTGAAATATTATTTACCAAGATAAAAACGTGTTATTTTTGTAAAGGGCACTATATAGTTTGCTTGTTTGGATCCTATTGAAATTCAGAAAAATCCGATTAAACAAGTAATAATTTCGGCCATTTAAAAAAGTTTTTTTGTTCATATTTCATTGTACTTAACAGACTCAATTAGAACTGTATTTGTATATTTTCATTCTGTAAATAATGGTACCAACGATACCCCTTTACGGTGACAAATAGCGAAGTTATTGTCAAAAAATGTAATTTCAAACTCTGATCTCCCAAGAATATTCGTATAAACATGAGTTACGTCCGAGTTACCGACACGAGCTTAGCGACATAGCTTCGAGAGCCGCTAGGGCCGAGACATGTACAAGAGCGAAGCGAGTGCATTGTTTTATAATATACAGGGTGTTTCACGACGAAAAGGAAAGAATTTCAGGACGAGGTCTAACTGGTGAAAGTAATGAAAAAAGTGTATATGAACACATGTATGGAAACGCTACGTTTTCTGTCTATCGGTCATTTTGTGTTAAAAAAAATGATAATTTTTGATTTTAGTAAAATTATGAGTTTAAATTTGGTATGCGCATTTTTTATAGAATTTTTTATCAGTATACCAAGATTTAACTCTTTACTATGTAAATATTTAAAATGGCGAACGTTGGAATGTTTTAAAGTCATATATCTCAGAAATTACGAAAATTTTATAAGAGATAAAACACTTTTAATGACAAACAAAATGATTTTAAAATTTTTTTTCTGTATCTTGAAAAATAATGAAGTAAATCATCAAAAAAAAACGTAAAATATTGGTAATTGTCAAGAACATTAAAAAAACATTATGATAGGTCTACTAGTTATTTATTATTATACAGTATCCAAAACTCGTGGTAAAAAGCAATATTGTTTTATCATAACACACCCAAAAAGTAGACTTTAACTTGTTCAAAACTTAAAATTTTTCTTTATTCCAAGCTTTAAATGAGAAAAACTGACAACTGCGCACGCATCAAAGAAAATAAAACTTTTTTGGGCAAATTAATGGGTTTCTTTATTTAGTAAGTTGGTAGTGTTAACAGATGATCAACAATCAAAATTTGTTTAACAGAATTTGAATAATTTCGTACACTTTTAAAAGTTGTAGTCAATTTAGCGTGTAGTCAATGAAACACCCTGTATACCCATCTACGAGGTCAAAAAAGTACGGCATCTAATTAAGAGGTTTAGAAAACCTGTGTGATAAGGTTTTTAAACAAACTTAACCTACGACATAACATGCACTGCTCAAGAAACTATTATTTAAATTTAGCACATCTGTTTGTATTTTACTGCATGTTGGGAGTGGGTGAGTACCATGACGGTATCCCGTCATCTTGTTTGGTATACAGCCATATTTAGATTATATATCCTGCATTCTATCGTGTCAAATAGCATGCAAATTATGATTCGAGAGTAATTTAGAAATTTCAAAAGTAAAGTCCGACCGCCATCGAAATGTAACGTTTTATTTGCTCTAAAATCAAAGTTTTAACAACATTCTATCCTTGATTACTCGTTCCGCCTGTTCCAAACGTCAACTTATATTAATTAATTTATAGTTTGTATATTAGTTTTCAATACAATTTACTGTATTGATACAGCCCTGTGGACAGATTATTAACAGAAAACCTGTCTAATAACGTATTGACATAAAATAATTAATTACATTTGCTTGTTTGTTAATACATTTATTTATTTATACTAACAACTGTTGGTACATGGTGGAATTAAATTGTAAATTAAATAATTAAAACAGTATTATACTTTGCACAATATTTATTGACCTGTTTCGCCAGTTACTCCATCTTTATAGGCGGTTTAAAAGAGACTAAAGAAACAAACAATATACATAACAGATACAACGGTGTCCTGTAAATCGCGCCCAGTGAAAATCGCGCCCAAGTGTAAATCGCGCCCAGCACAGTCTCTACCTGGAGTATTTTTTTTTGGCTAAAACGCAATTCCTTCGACGATGGAAGAAATTTACAAGGGTCAAGACATTCCTTCTGCCGCCACAAATATGTCTACTTCAAAATGTTAAAAAAGTTCCACCATATCTAACATATGTGAAAAATATAAAAACCCTAAGTAAATGATTTGATTTTTTCCATGAACATTTTTGAGTGCCCAGGTTTGCTGCAACGGGATATTTATGTAGAAGTTAAATAAATAAACTGATTCCCATCACACTTTATTCAGGCTGTGGACTGGCTAAACGACAAAAGTAATCTTTCGACATTTAGGTTAGGTTAGGTTATGTTATACATATGTCATACTCTGGGGTAGGCTGTGATCGCTGGGCCAAACATTGGAATGCAAAACTACGCATCAGCTGTTGGAGGTGTGACTCATGGGGAAGGTTTGTCTCGACAGGTAGACAATTTCTAGACCGGGCTAGTTGGTTACAGGAGGTTCAGGGTTGATGATTCCCAGTTGTACCTTAATCATCTTATAAAACAAAGAACATAAAATAACGACCGCTAGCCCTCGTATACTGTAATAGTTGACGTAGACATTAGCCGTTCTGTCCTCTAAGTCCACGGGAGGTGATTTTGAACATCATATTCGGGGTCTACAACCCTTAAAAGTCACGAATAACGAAATTAGGTTCATTTAGGCCATCATTTTCAGAGTTGAGATTTTTTTCAATCGCCTCAAAAGATGTCCTTTTGAAAATGTATTATTTCAATGTACCTATGCAATTATGAATTTCTGAATGATCACAAAAAGAAAAGTGTTTACAAACTTTCTAGGTGACTTCCTGAATCTAATGCAAAAACCGAATCTCGATCCGTCTTATTCCGGATAAAATTGATAGTGAAATGCTTTATTTCCTCGACTAAAACGTAAAAAGTACTTTTGGATCTTTTATTGTAAAGAAAGTTGTCAAGATGTCACCCCACCCAGAAGGCAAATGGTCACTCTCAGCCGTTGTCTCAACATCAACTTATTTAATAACACTGGCCAGCTTTGATAAACACTGATACAAAATACAAATCACACCATTGCACACTATGTTTAATAATTTACGTGCAAATGGAGGTTGATCGCTTTATATGCTTTGGCCAAGGCACGTAATTAAATCGTATTTTCGGTAAATTCGCGTATGTGCGATAAATGAGCGTTAATGCGTGACGTTAACGCCGACGCCCGACAATAGTGGTGACATTCTATACGGGCGCTAAATGCGTGTATGTTGAATGCGTCGCGTTGTTAGCGTCAACGCTCAGCAGTGGGTCTTCTATAGGGGCGCTAAACGCGTCGCGCTGAACGCGTCGCGCTAAGCGCGAAAACCGTCAGTTCAGTCACCAATATGGATGCTGTGCAGATCGGTGCTTTAGGTTTTCAGTACCTGCTGGTTAGACCTACCTACTACATCCTTGCTCTCAGGAGTCATTTCCTCCCAATTTTCATACATCGCTCTCCAATGTCGGTCCAGCACTGCGCTTTTAGTTGTTTATTGACATAGTCTTTCGACTTAACATCAAACACTGGTGGTCTCTTCTCCACTTCAACAATAAGTTTCTCAATGTCATACATGGCTTAAGTCTAAATCAAACAATCACACACTCAGATACGCTTTAAACACCGTTTCACTCGACAACCACGTTACGACAACGCTGGCGCTAAAAGCGTTCGTATAGATGCTACCCGTCTCGCGCAGCGTTGTTTGCGCCGTGTTGCTAGCGCTGCCAGCAAGGCAGGCGGCGTTAATAGCGTCAACGCCGAGTGAACAGGGTAACGCTGGGCGTAGAATGCGCTCGTATAGATGCTACAACTTGACTTGTATTGACTTCCAAAACGAAAAATAACGCGACGCATTCAACGCTCGTATAGAATGGGCCTTAGGCCATTATTTTCAGGAGAGACAACAAAAACCACAAAAACACAATGGTATCGCCTGTTTCTCAAAGTACACAGTGTTGGCACATTACTTTTCAGTGTCAAATTGACTCTACAAAATGTCTAAAAGGCTGAAAAATTCCTATAAAACCTAATTTATTTGGACCATTTCGATTTTGAACATAACCTAAAATTTTACGTTCTAATAAAGTTAAAAAAGCAACACTTAACAATACAAAAATAATTAAAATTAAAATATTAATATAAAACATTTACTGAATATAAACATCCTTTTGTAGAAGTCATTTTTCCGGACGGAAATAACGAGCGGTGAATTTGAATCAGAGTCGAAAGAGAACAAGATTTGTTCAAGAGAGACTAGATAAGAAAGATGAAAGAGAGGGATCTAATCCAACACTACATGAAAGAAGGTGTAGACACTACGTCACTCGGACTTACCTGGCTCGTACTCATTTAAGTGAAGTAGACAAGGTCGAAGGATTGGAGTGTTACTTAAATCTAACTGTTCATTTAACGCTGAGATGATGGAGTCTGTATGAACACATTTCTAAATACCCTTATAGAATTAAAATTTGTAAAAATACGTGTTTTAATGGTTAGAAATAATAGAGTCTTTATAGCTTAACCGACAACTTGTCTCCTGTTCACTCAACCTAGTTTTAAAATGTTTACCTGTCAGGTCATACGTAAGGTGCATTGCGAAGTTTACAAGTTAATTTATACACTAGTTTTTAACCTTCAGAGTTGCTTAATATCTTTCATAAACTAACGTCACAATAAAATGTTGGTATAGAAATGTTTTTCTTTTCTAATAGGTAAACATTAAAAAAAAATTACTTCCTCTTTATCAACAAAAATTTAGCAGCAACAAAAATAATAACCTTGAGGGACATAAACTATCGATTGAAAATTTTTTATTGAAAATATTATGTGTGTGGTCAAGTATAACAGGGGGTTATTCTGATTACGAACATGTATATATTTATTTGACGAAGATGTTATTATGTTGGACCTGGGTCACTTAACTGTCCCTATATGCATAAGAACCCTAATTCGTGTGATTATAATATACCCTGGAAACTTTTTAAATTTAAATATGGCCTGTATTTGTTTCGCAGAAACAGTATCTCCGCCTTCACAAGCCATGTATTAAAAAAAAAAATTCTTTCTGTCATAGTATAGGAAAAGGTTTTATGATAAAATAGATGTCGGCTTTGAGGCAATATCCGTTCATCAGGTTCCCTGAGTAAAAAACCTGGTTGTGGGAATGATGTCTGTATATTGACTGGTGTTTTTTAATTAACCAGTATTAGGAATTATTTACTAAACAATTTATTTTATTTATCGAACTTATATAATGATTTTTTGAAACCAAATATGAACAAAAATTAGCCGAAATTGCACAGCGTTAGCCAACGTACATTATATAAGTATTTGAGGCTTTCATTATAGAGACACTAAAGCTAGAATTGTATATAACAACCGCCCTAATTTCCTCAAATTGAAAAGAACTCTGCATCATAACACGTAAAAGATCATTTAACTTTTGATGAAAACACCAAATCTACGCTCTCTTTCGCCTTATTTCACGGATCTCTTCTCAGGATTTTTTTTTCTAAGAATTTTCTTTATTATAGAAGGTAAGAAGTGTCTTTTTTAGTATTTGTTGAAATTGTAGAGAGGGGAGAAAACATATTGTTCCAAAACCCCGTAATGAATGTTGTAGCAAGTGTTTGGTTTTATCTTAGTCCCATGACCTCTTACTAAATGACTTAGTTATCTTATTTTTTATAAAAATTAAACTTAAATTAAAATTTTGGTTACTTTCTTTAGTACAGTTAGAATACATTGACAAATGTTTTCTAAAAAGTCGTTTTTAAAGGAGAAGGGGTGAAAATAACGTATAATATGTTGAACAAACTGTGTTTTTGACTGTTATTTATAAATATATCGATTTTTGATTTTTACTTTACTCGTTTCATTTTTTCATACATCAATCTAACTTGGTTTTTATTGCAGAGCAAAGTTAAGAAACTTAAAATAAAGACGATTAAATTGTCTAAATGAGTTAACTTAAAATAAAGACGATTAAATTGTCTAAATGAGTTAACTTAAATTAAAGACGATTAAATTGTCTAAATGAGTTAACTTAAAATAAAGACGATTAAATTGTTTAAAGGAGTTAACTTAAAATAAAGACGATTAAATTGTCTAAATGAGTTAACTTAATATAAAGACGATTAAATTGTCTAAACGAGTTAACTTAAAATAAAGACAATTATTTGTCTAAATGAGTTAACTTACAATAAAGACAATTTGTCTAAATAAGTTATTATGGAAGTTTTGGTTCAACGTATAATTCTCAAGTTAACAATTATATTGCTTAAAAATTGTGCATTCGACATGGGGGGGGGGGGTAGTTTGAGCTACCTTTAACTTGGTCAATATTAATAGGATCGAAAAGAGCGAGAAACTAAAACGTAGGGGAGTTTTATTGTTTTTTAAAAGTGGTATGCAATATGTTTTCGTAAAAATCATACCTCGATAGAAAAACCTAAACTAATAATTTTTCACTCCTTTCCCACCCTTTTCTTATAAAGCAACTATTCCGAGAACTCGCGACTTATCTATAGCTTAAAAAGAAAGTATTTTAAAATAACTTCTCGTAGTTTCTTTATATCATTTAATTATCCTTTTTTTAAGGAAATTTAGAAGATATTTTTAATGTACTATGGGCTATACAAGTAAAAGAATCTTTCAGGTGTGGATAAATACACTAACTCTAAACGCTCGCTTTATTTCATTATCTGAGAATTTTCTTTATTAGAGAAGGTGAACAGAGCTTCTTCTGTATTTGCTGAAATTATGAATGGGGGGAGGGGGGAGGAAGAAAAGATATTGTTCCAAAACCCAGTAATGAATGTCTTGTATCTTACAGCCCTAGTTAACGTGCTAAATAACAAATTTAAACTAGAATTGACATTTTGATTATTTTCTGAGCAGAATGTTAATTTGCAGTAGTTGTAATTAAAGTGAGAATTGTTTGTGTCCTTTATTGAGGACTAACTCCAACTTTTGCAATCATCCGCAAGGAATAGACCTGAGTCTGTGAATTATTTCTATTGTCTCGGCGTTAATCCTGCAAAATCTTGTTATTACTTCAGTTGAGACATGTTTGGGGGTGATGATTTTGAACATCGATTTCTTTTGGTGATTTATCTAGTAGGTTTTCCGTGACTACCTATGGGAACCATGATTCCAATTACGCCGGTTTCTCTTGACACTCAGCACAACTCGGTTACTTTATTTCGTGGGTCCAACTCCAACGTACCCACCTTCCAAACTGTAGTCCACAGTTCATACAGTTCATGCAACCAAGTTTTCCTCCTTCTTACACGTTGCTTCTTCGTCTCTATTCAAAGCTCCCTAAATATCGTTCATCCTCACCCAAGGTACAAGCAAGTTTCTTGGACCTTACAAATTTCATAATGTCTTTTCATCTGAAGGTTGTTTCAACGGTTTAATGTTGAGCTCCATCTTTCACCCTTCTCATACAAGGCGATAAATCTCTCTTAAAACTTTTAATTAAAAAATATACCATGAAATGTCAGTTGGAGTAATTTGGTACGTATTTTTCACGGAACGCTCTTTATTTTGTGGGTCTTGCATTAGAACTTTCGGTGGAACTCCACCTTCCAAACCGTAGTCCTCAGTTTCTCTTCCAAGTTTTCCTCCTTCTCACACGTACCTTCTTTATCTCTATTCAAAGCTCCCTAAATATCGTTCATCCTCACCCAAGGTACAAGCAAGTCTCTTGGACCTTACAAATTTCATAATGTCTTTTCATCTGAAGGTTGTTTCAACGGTTTAATGTTGAGCTTCATCTTTCCCCCTTCTCCTACAAGGCGATAAATCTCCCTTAAAACTTTTAATTAAAAAATATACCACGAAATGTCAGTTGGAGTAATTTGGTACGTATTTTTCTCGGAACGCTCTAATGATTTTAGTTCAATTTTATTAAATTTCCTGTCAAGGATTGAGTCTACAAACCATTGTGTATAAGTGAGCAATTTTTGAATTTCCAAGAACAGTTTTTTGAAGATACATTTTTTTATTTTTTTTTACTAGAACGTCATTCAAAAAGGCTCATTTTTAGCAGCTTTGAAGTCTGTATGCAATGGTGGTCGAACCTAATTTTTACAATCAAAAAGTGTTATGTTGAAAAAATTAAGTTGATAACAATATCCTCAAAATTAACAAAAAATGTTGATTTTTAGTCAACTTTTGAACGAAATTGTGTTATTCGGTTTTTTATTGTTATCGTTCATCATCGTCTATTTTAAAAAGTGAAAAATACGACATAAAGTCAAGCAATCGAATGATTAAATAGCGTCTAAGTTGGAGAGGGATCTAACCCAAGAATACATAAAAAAAGGTGTAGATCAAGCTAGAACCCCTTGGAATTGCCACGTTCAAACTGAGAATATGCCCTTAAAAATGATTGCAAAAAAAAGATTGTACAATTTCTAAATGACTGCCGTTTAAAATAGTTTTTATGCAGTTAATGCATTAATCTGTTTTAGTTAAATTAGTTCAAGTGGTACTCTGCAAAGTCAGCAGAGACGACCTGACTCACAATCTGCAATAGAAACTCCTGTCCCATATCAGCCAATCATCTGAATATCAATCCTTTTGTGTTCTTGTTGATAATAACAATAAATTTCTAGATCGGTTTTTTGACTCATCCCACGTGTCCAAAAACTAAAAAAGTGAGTTTAGACATGCTATTCGTCCGTCGTCGTTGTCGTCTGTAGGCAAATACGATATCAGTCATAAAATAAGATAGGAACATGAAATTTAGTATAGGAGACTATAATCTGTTCATGAAACCGTATTAGAAATGTTGACAAAAATCGAATTAAAAACGTTAAAATAGCGTCTATTTGAATGATTTTTGTTCATATGTACTGGATTATTCAAGTTTAAATACAATAAATTTGATAAATATCTGACATAACCTAACCTAACCTAACCTAACCTACTCTAACCTAACCTAACCTAACCAATACAATTTAACGTTTCCTACAAGCCCAAGAAACCTCCTCCACTACATTAAGCACTACATTAAGAGGATCTACTTTGTGTGACAGGGCTGGGCAAGTATAATGATGACCCCCATCAGTTTATTTATCAAGTAATCAATGAACCTGTATTAGCTCAATTTATCAGTTTGTAAATGTGCAAATGTCGCAATCGGCTGACGACGTTATACACAGAATTCTGCAAAATAAATTCCTAGCTTATTGTATTTCGTTATATATATTCTAAATGTTTTGTTTTTCATTTTCCCTTTGGCGTTGTTATCTTTACACTCTACATTGTTATGACCGTAGGTTTGCTTCAACGTTTCTTAATTTGTTTTAATCTAATTAGTTCTTTGTACATGTCACATGTCAACCTCCACGTTGACTGCTTCTTTTTATTATATTTTCCCTTTGTTTAATTTACAGCAACTCTAATACAGATAATTTAATTAAAAAGTAACTTATATATATATATATATATATATATATATATATATATATATATATATATATATATATATATATATATATATATATATATATATATATATAGAGAGAGAGAGAGAGAGAGAGAGAGAGAGAGAGAGAGAAAGTTTGGTAATCAGAAAAACAATCTATTTAAACAGTTACGTTTTATGTAGCACGAACCTCAGGATGTTGCAATCAGCTAACAATTTCGTATCATGTGTTTATAGAATATTAACCATATTGTGTTTTTGTGTTCCCGTTTTATTTTGTTATCCCACACTACGTTGGTTATGCTAGTAGGTTTGCTTTATGTGTTTCCTCATTTATTTCATTCTAATTAGTTTTTTGTACTTGTCACATGTCACCATCTCGGCTGACGTCTTTCTATTATATTTTTCCTTTTCAGCGACTCCAGTATAGGTTTAGTTTCCTGTACTGTGCATTTTTAAATTTATGTCTTATGCAAATTGGTTTAGTTGCATTATAGAGTAAAATATATTACTAACTTTGTCACATTATTCGTTTCATAAGTAAAATATATTTTTATTGCTGCGTATAAGTTAAACTTATTTTTGAGTTGAACATTTCTAAAATGAACTTCCAATCATCATAGAACTGACTGTCACTTTTTGACTCAGGATTTTTTGTGGGAATTTTTGAGAGGATTTTGAAAAATGGTACTTTTTCTATATGGAAATTTTTGTTGTTTTGTATTTGTGTGCGAGAAAGTTAGGGCAATATTTATGACCTGAATATGATTTCAGAAAACATTTTGTCCTTTTCTATGTAAATTATTGTCCTTTCCTTTGTAATTTATTCTCCTTTCAAATGTAACTTATTGTACTATACTATGTAACTTATTGTACTTTTATGTGTAACTTATTGTCCTTTCCTTTGAAACTTAATGTCCTTTTTTGTGTAACTCATTGTACTTTTCTGTGTAACTTATTGCCCTTTTCTTTGTAACTTAATGTCCTTTTCTGTGTAACTCATTGTACTTTACTTTGTAACTTATTGTCTTTTTCTATATAACTTCATGTCCTTTTCTGTCTAACTTCTTGCCATTTTCTGTGTAACTTATTGTCCTTTCCTATGTAACTTATTGTCCTTTCCTATGTAATTTATTTTCCTTTGGCATGTAACTTATTGTATTTTTGTATATTACTTATTTTCCTTTGTAACTTATTTTCCTTTCCAATGTAACTATATGAATTTTTATATGTAACTTATTGTCCTTTACCAAGTAACTTCTTGTCCTTTTCTGTGTAACTTATTGTACTTTTCTGTGTAACTTATTGTACTTTTCTATGTAAATTAATACCTTTTCTATGTAACCTTTTGTGCTTTTCTGTGCAACTTATTGTCCTTTTCTATGTAACTTATTGTCATTTTGTGTCTAACTTATTGTCTTTTTCTGTTTAACTTACTATCCTTTTCTATGTAACTTATTGTCCTTTTCTATGTAACTTATTGTACTTTTCTGTGTAACTTATTGTCCTTTTCTATGTAAATTAATTTCCTTTTCTATGTAACTTTTTGTGCTTTTCTGTGTAACTTATTGTCCTTTTCTATGTAACTTATTGTCATTTTGTGTCTAACTTATTGTCTTTTTCTGTTTAACTTTCTATCCTTTTCTATGTAACTTATTATCCTTTTTCTAGGTAGTGGAGATGTCCTTCTGACGACCCACTATAAAATATATTGGGGTTGCTTTGTACCTGACAGCATAACTTGGTTTTACTTGTGTCTTAACTGCATCTCAGGCTTAAGATGACCGTTATAAACCCTCTTTCCTCCTTTTCTAGGACGACAGACAGTCTCTATGTTACCCGGTTTTTTGTTTGCTCCTATCTCTGCTGTTAATTACTCTCTTGACAAACCTAAAGCATGCTATTAACTACGTCGTCGTCGGCGCCACAACTGGCGGTACTATTTTCCGATCTCTCAAACTAATTTCTCAGGTGATGCCTAAAACAGCCATGATCTGTAAAGGTCTGGGTCATGTAAAACCCCATCTTTCCATAGTCTCTACTGAGTCCATCAGTCGTGGTCTATCTCTAGATTGTGCATCCACCTAACAGACTCTGGCTGTTTACCTAACCCCGTTGGTAATGTTTTCCTTCTCCAATGGATCCGCCTGAATTTCCATGACCTCTTTGTACCCTTCCTTTTCCTGAACACCGTGTGGTATGCGGACAATATCCTCAGAGCTACTCATAGTTGAAGACATCCACTTAGAAGTGTCCTACTCCATGGCTTCCGCCTACGCTGGTTCGACATATATTGAACCGAATACAATTTAGTGTATTAGCACACCCCACGGTGCCGTGGTATTTTGGACAGTTTATTGTCCATGTCAACAGGAAAACCTGTTTAATAAGACATTAAATTTATTTCATTAAACAATTATTATATATTCGGTATGCAGTTTAATATGCTTCCATGATACCGTGTTGCTGTGTTTTGTATGCACCATTTTACTCATCGACATTTATTGGAGAAATAGATAAACAAGCTGCAAAAAACGTGGTGTTACACGCTCTTGTAGGGTTTAGGAAGAAGGAATTTTTGAACAACGGTTTCAAACCACCAACATTTTAAATGTTCTGAAGAATTGTTTTAAGTAACATTCACATTCAACGAATAAAAAACAATAATTTAACTGAAATATATTTACAATTCCAGATATTATTCAAGATTCTTTTAAAGAAAATTGTTTTTTAGTGACTTTTCCTTTTTTATGGCAGCAACCCTTAAATTTTGAGCTATCGAAATTACAAGAAAAACATCCCGAGATTATGCTTGTTATGCATATGCCGACAGACATACGGACGTCATGACAACTACCTTTTTGGATTCAAAGGACCTCAATACGGATATATTTCAAAAAACGTGACATCGATTTTTGACCCATCAAATTATTCTATATTTAATGTATATGTGAATATAAAAAAAAAATAGAGAGAAAAATAATTGAAATTTGGAACATGATGATACGGATATCATAGTAAAATTTTGAAGCCACTTGTCAATTTATTGTTGTGATTAAATATAAAGATAAATAGAAGAATAAGTAGGCCTAATCGGTTTTTAGAGCAACATGCTTTCATGGAGTATTTGTGAATTTTATCCTCCACAACAAGAATTCAAATTATTGAACTCTACTTGAGAAGCACTCTGTATTTGTCCACCCCTTCCACCTTCGGTTTTCTTTAAATCAATAACTGACATTTTAGAAAAATTAGTTGGAAAAATTTCGCTTCTAATAACTAACATAGATTGATTGACCATGGGGGTGTGTAAAATGTATTTATAGCACGTTTGATGTAGAGGGTAGAGGGTAGGGGTGGGTTGAAGGGTGGTGCAGCAGGTTGAATCGATTAGAAGCAACCCTGTGTTGCAATACACTGTTGATCTATGTATGGCGATTTTCACGAAACGTGATTTTAAATTATTAATTTATAAAATCGGCTCTACAAATTTTGATGGTTAAATGTGAAGATTAATAATTCATGCCAGTGTATGTTAAGTTGAAAGCATTAAAAAAAATCCCTTGTAACATTTAAACCTTTCTCACTCGACCACAAAAGAAAAGAAAAAACGCGTAAAATTATTATTTACAATAAATTTCTTTTCAGAAGTTGTCAGTCAAAAAGTGAAAATGAACCATGTACCATAGTATATATATATATATATATATATATATATATATATATATATATATATATATATATAAGTTACGTAGTTGCTCTTTAAAGATCTCTTTTTAAAAAACAACAACTTTATTTCATTATAATAATTTTATTTTAACGATTTAGATTGAATTACAATAATATGGAAAGACAATACTCTTATTTACAGAGCGAACTGTCCTGAGCGAATCTATAAAGAACACTGACTAACTAGTGGCTTACAAGGCTAGGAAATACAAAATGCTTACTCTATCTTATTCTAGGAAAACTACCCTCTCTCTCTCTCTCTCTCTCTCTCTCTCTCTCTCTCTCTCTCTCTCTCTCTCTCTCTCTCTCTCTCTCTCTCTCTCTCTCTCTCTCTCTCTCTCTCTCTCTCTCTCTCTCTCTCTCTCTCTCTCTCTCTCTCTCTCTCTCTCTCTCTCTCTCTCTCTCTCTCTCTCTCTCTCTCTCTCTCTCTCTCTCTCTCTCTCTCTCTCTCTCTCTCTCTCTCTCTCTCTCTCTCTCTCTCTCTATATATATATATATATATATATATATATATATTAGCGGGTCTAAACTGGCTATCCTCGTGCAATAAACGCGTCTTTCACCGTTGTCGTATTTGAATTAAGGACGAAGGATCGTGGCTCTTTTTTGTTTTTTGCAAATTATCCCCGAACCGTAATATTCGTCACTGGTTTGGGTAATTATTTTTCACATTTCACTAAGTACAAGTATATCCTCTAAGGACCAGAATAAAACCTACTCGTTGTCATTTCTCCGAAAATGTGGGTCCGTCAGATATCGGTAAATAAAAACAAAAACGGCCTTTATAAAAATGTAATTTTTCAAATTTTATATACATTTTTTGTTCTAAAGACGACATCCTTAATTCGTTTTTGCTTTTCAATTGGCAACAACCAAACTGACATTTTTGATCAACAGTTGTTATTGTCGGTTTTAAGGACTGATGAGAAGCAAGTTTACACGGTTTATTTTACGTAATTTCTATATGTATGCAAATTGAAAGGAACAACATATGAATTTAGTTTGCATCTCAGTTATTGTAGCAGTTTTCCTGCTACAAACCACTAGTCTGTTGTTATTTTAACACGGGGCTGTGTATGCATTCCGCCAGACAAAACCGTATCTAATTTGCATACTTAGCGCCCGTGTTTTTAGTTGTGCTTCATTTCCACATATTGGATACGAGAAATTGTGAAGATTTACGTTGCATGATGTCATTTCTTTACGTCATCAATTGAACCATTGGCGTGGAGGTTGACGCATTACATCGCCCACTAGAAACCGCCTTCTGGGATCCCTCAATATTCACGTTGTTCTGTGGTCTTTCCTTGACTACCACTCCCGTGCAGTTGTATTATTCTTGGTCTATTTTGTCTCTAACCTATCTATCTCCCCCCCCCCAGAAAATGTCTCTATCCCTCTTTTCTTCTGTTTTTAACACCAATTTGAAATGTAAAGCTATCCTTGCTGATGAACGGCACAGGAGAAAAAGTGTGGGACCCTGTTGGATACTCAACGACTTCTCATTGTATTATGCTTACCCGACAAATTGGGGGGGGGGGGTTGGTGGACCATCCTGCCCCTAACTGCAACTCAGCGTGCTGAAAAATAGAGCATCCTCTCCGTGAAGCCTATCAGTTATCGGAGTCTTATGCTTTGTTGATATTTCTTTGACAACTCGGAGCTAATAAACTTAATAGCGGAAGGTCAGACAGGCCACTCAGGAGTTCTTCAAACTGCTAATAGAAGAAACACTCAATAGAGAGGGACAGAAAAGAAATGCTTCAGAATCATGAAAGAAGGAACATCCCACTCCCACCAATAAGACAACTTGACATGGTTGATGGTCTGAGTGAGGCAAGCATATGTCGGTACCTTGAATCACTAACAAGTCACCAGGATAACATCTTTTGATTGAAAAAACTTCAAGAGAATACAATCTGGGGATTGCACAGTCAAGGAACACCTGAACTCTGTAGAATCAGAGTAGTAGATGATGGGAGCTCCAGATTCTGCCAAGAAGGGGAGGAGACTCCATAGTTAATTGCGGTGGAGTAATGCAAAACAAGGGTTCGAAGTGTGTGAGGGTACCAGACTGATGGAAAGGAGATATACCTTCGCGTGCTGTACCTGTACTGAGTTGGGTTTGAGGGTTAGTATAGGCGGTGTCTTAGAAGAAGTAGAGGGGCGTAATAGATCTTATAATTTTCATATTGTCTTAAGACTGTTTTGTAATAACAGTAAAATAGGATTCAAAATAGCACACCGAACTTCTGGCAGCCTCTAACACATCAAACAACAGGAACACACCGACCGACCCTCACACAAGATTTGGGTATATAAACTACACTGTGACGATTGTAATTAAAGAGTATAATCGGTCAAACAGTAAGGAGTTTTAAAACCAGATTTAAAGAACATTTTCTCCCTATGTTTATCCATCCACACTACTTTATCTATACTATTATGTGAGAGAGTTCAAGAGAAAATAATAAACAGTAGAACAAAACACACAACAATAAACACTTTTAAATGATGATTTCATTTATTTTTGTTTAATTAAGTAGGAAATACTTTATGAGCTTTGACATTCAAATTATTTTAACATTAACACATAAACTATTAAGTTTCATCAACATCGGTTCTTAATTAGGAATCCAACTTTCTCCCGTCCCTTTGTGAAATAAAATACAGTTGTCATTACAGCTTGAGGGTGAAAAATAAAAATAAAATAGCTTCACTTTAATGTAAATGGTTGTGCAATAATAGTTTTAATTTCATCCTTCCCTGAAATTAACTCGCTTCTGACCCCCCCTCACCATCTATTCTGTGGTTTTTATACAAGAGGAACCTAAACAATGTTTTAAATTCCGAAAGAGCAGACTTTAAAAAAAAAGTAAAAGGTTGATGCGCGCCAACTCCATTATACAGTGTAATTCAATCTGGTTATCTAAATATAATACCAAATATTTGTTTTTTGGGCCTTGGAAGGAAATTTATCAGTAGGTCAATAACTCATCAAGCAAGTCGGGTAAGCTTTTAGAAAAAGTTATTTCCTGAACCTCTAACGTGTCCTCTTTTCAGTTTCGTTAGGCTATGAAAAAATAGAGGTTGACATTTTTTGGGGATTATCGAACATACCCTGTTAGTACCTGTACTTAGTATATTGGGTAAGTAAAAATGCAAAAATATTACACAAAATTTCTTGTATTAAATAAACGTATTTTGATTTTTTTAAATAAATTATCGGTTAGAGACTAGAATATCACCGCGGGACTGACAGTTGGAGGCTTGAATGGGTTTTAAATATATATAATGACAATGAGATTATTAGATGATAAAAAAGAAGTATTCAGGCAGGGAATCGTACAAATTATGTAAATAAATAGTTGCTTAGGAATTATATTTGTACAAGAAATACGAAGCACTGACATCACCAGTTGTCGCCTTTGGTTCGGAGAGTTGGACTCTGAAAGTATCATCTCTGAGTATTTGAGAGTTGATTCTAAGAAGTGTGAATCCGTAAAAAACAATAATCACTGGAGATTGGGATATGATACAGAACTGAATTGTAGGTCAGAATGTGGTGAAGACTCAAGAATAAAGTGGTTCCGACATCATGACAAAACGGCGGAAGATGGAATGTCAAGAAGATTGTTGAGAGACATGCTTTATTACACAAGAAGAAAGGCTTGGATGAATAGATGATTGAAAGCCTTACAATTATTAAAATGAAAGGACGAAGGAGACGAATTGCAGACGGACAAGTTGTGGAAGCTGTAGAACCAGAGAAGATGAAGTTGAAAGTTTAAAACGTGCAATATCTCAGTTATGCTGAAATGGTTTCGGTGAAATCTCAACAAGGAGTAGTCACAAGGTCGTGCCCTAAAATCCGGTTATAGATCACTCACGTTATTGAACATAATTAAACAGTTAAGTAACTGCGCCGTTAATATCCACCCCTGTTTATTAGTTAACAAGTGTATGGTTTTGGTTTTATTTCGTGTTTGCCATTTCATGTGTTGTGTAGTTCTGTTGACCGATGGTTGTTTCTGATTACTTTGTATACAGTTATGGTTTTGAAGTTTGGATTCCTTTCTCGTGTCAGGGGCTTATCAAAGGGATCCCAGTTGGATTTATACATTTTTCAATCTAGTTTTGGGTTAGATCTCTCTCTTTCATCTGTCCTATCTGGTCTCACTTAACCTACTCTTATTATATTCCGTTCCTGACGCTATTAGAGTATTCGAGGGTTAGTGGTCTTTATTTTATTTTTTCCTTTTTTTTATAGAAAAGTAACGATAGGTTTTCCACATTCAAATAAGAGGAATGGTTATCTTTCTTTGATTAAAAGTTACAGTTTCCTTCGTGGCCCAAGGATCATTTCGCATTTTTCATCTTCATTTATAACTTGATAACAGAGGTTGATCCGAATTCTCCAAATACCATTTTAGTTTGTACACACAAGGAAGAGTAAAATAGCTTATTGAATTTTTTTTCTTCATGTTGTTTAATATATGCCGTTAGGAGGAGGGGGGATTATTACTTTCCCACAACTGTAGTGTCTAAATACTCAAACATAATGTATTGATGCAGTTATGGGAAAACAAAACAAAAAAGTCAGGTATGGGATGTTGTAAAATACGGGATTTTTTATAAAATCGCCATTAAAAATACAAATTTCTTTTAATTTTAGTAAAACTTGAAGATTAATGAACCAAACTCGTGTGTAAAATAGATTTTTTCTTTAAATATTACGGTTCAGTAGTAATTAAAAAAAAAATAAAAACGAAGATATGAACTATTAACAATTATTTTTTTAAATTTAAGGCTATATTTAATGAAATACGATTTTAGCCGAGGACTCCTTAATTCTACAAGTAAAGTAAGTTTAAGCTGTTAAATATAGGAAGTGTTTTTTTTAAGACGACGCTCACGGATTTGACATTTGAAACGATTACTTTAGGTTAGGTTTTTATTTGAATTTGGGGATGAGTGAGTCAGAATGAAAGTGCAATATTTTTCAAACATTGATGTAATTATTTATTTTTACAAAACAAGGCCTTTGGAATTTTAGTTTTTGAAGCAAAATTTATAAATGATACACCAAGTACAATGATTGAACTTTCTCCACGCATATCAACAAAACAACGGCTGATAAACATTTTCTAAAATTATTTTGAGTTTTTATCCCCTTTGTTGTTGTTTAAAGGCGAAAAACCTATCGGTCTAATCGCTTTATGAAAAAGGAAGAAAAATCGTAAAATGAACACCACTAGCCATCGAATATACTAATAGCATTAGGGTGGTAAATTAAAATGACCTGATAAGAAAGATGAAAAAGATTGATATTAAACAAGACTACTTGAAGAAAATAGTAGATCAAGCTAGAGATCTCGGGATTGCTAAGCGAATATTCATTATAGTGAGCCTCTAAAGGAAGGGGCAAGTGATGGTAGGTATCATAACATGACATTGTGTATCAAATAGGCATCTCATATTCACGGAGAAAAAAATCATTTTGAGGAAACAGGTGACCATTTTATTGGTGATGCAACAGAATGAGATTGAAAAGCTCAGAGAGCTGATATGTTAAGGATTTGTGAGATATCAATCTGATTGATCTGATAAGATATATCAAAAGAACAGATAGGTTTAGTAGAGAGTAGGGTACTGTTATCTGGATAAAGTTGTGGGTAGAAAGCACTTATAAGGATTTACCCACCGAAAGCCTTCCATATTACGTTGGAGATGAAAAGGCCTTTGACCAAAACCTCTATGCCTAAGCCCATATAAAGCCTGAACGCAATCCTACATTTTTATTTGATCCTAATTTAGTTGCAAATATTCTTCCATGTGATGTCGTAAATTGGTGCGTTTTACCACAATTAGGACTGTTTTTATACGATCGAGGTTTGTTGCGAGGGATATTTTGTATTAGCTAATATTTGTTGTTTTGTACAGATCTTTGAGAAGTTCGTTACAATAGTTAAGCTCTGTTTAATATTAAAAACCGTCGATACCCACTTTATTTCGAAAACCAAAATTAATGTTGTGCCTTTTTCACTTTGGTAAACAATATGTAAATGAAAATTGTCATCCGTTTGCACAAATTTTCTGTATAATTTATGTTTTATATTTAAACTTGATTTTTCCTCAAATTGTAGAATACTAATAATTATAAAAAATCAAGCGAAGGTGATATCAAAGTTATTATTACTTATATTATTACGTTACTTCAATGACGATTCTTCCATGTAGGATGTGAGCAAACATCCTACACTTTAAAAATGTAACCTTTAAAGGGTACCAATACTAAATAAGAGCGCCTTGTGTGTTATTATACGTCATAAAATTACGTTCTCGTTGTTTCATATTAGTAGTTGTACCCAAAACGATTTATTATAGAGTTAAACTTACATAAGTTTGCGAGGATGTGGTTTTTCGTTCTCATCTAAAACGCTCTGTTTGGCGTCGAGAAGATAGAGTGGGAAAAATATATTTAAACTAATTAGAAAAATGTTCACTCTAAAATTAACTAGTCGATTAATTTTAAAATATTCAAATTAGTTCATGATAAATTTTAAGCTCGGAGGACCATCCACAGAAAAGCTGTGGAACTTTAATGTTTATAAAATATGTAATACACACAATGTACAATGAGATTTAGACCAATTAATAATAATGTTATTTGTACTGAAAGATGTCACAGTTACCTTGAATAAAATGGCGAGTTTCCTCTGCACGTGTCCGATGCTGAAGAGAAGATCTACGTTGATACCTAGCTAGGTTTGTAGTAAGCACAGAGTATACAGTACAATTAATTACTAATTGGTCTTGTAGTTAATAATAAAAGAAAAACACAAAATAAGTTCACTTTCGCGAAATAACACGTACACTGAGTTCGCACACGCGTAAGAGTCTAGAGTAGAGTTCATAACTAGTTACAAACTAAAGAGTCTTTGAGCGAACGCTAGTTATGGTTAATTAGCGCATATTTCAAATAAAGTTGAAATACGAGAGAGCGAGAGAGAGAGAGAGGAGATCATAGTTCATAAAACATTTTGAACTAGATTCGTAACCGGCGTCACCACACACGTCGAATTACGCACACATCGGAGTATATGTGTTCCTCTTGAGTTGAAAAGCCAGACTACCCTTAGCGCTTGTAAGAGCGTCGCGTTGGCTTAATAATTAGCCCCTTCGTTCTCGATGTGAGAACCAATAGGAGATCGGTTTACAGCGACTGACCAATGGTGAAATATTTTAGAGGGACTTTGAGGAATGATGTATTGTGGGCTGACGTCATTGACTTTGCAACAATTTCCCATCGCATGGTTTTCACACGGGAAGTATCGCGATCATATTGAAGGGGCACGAAGAAAATCAATAAATTATCAATTTTGCACTTAACACGCTCAGTACAGTATATATATAAACCCTTAGTATATATTTGAAATTTTGGTGTTTTTTTAAGGCAAACCAGAGTATGTTCGAAGGGAAACAACACAATCATAAATATCTCATGAGGAAAAAAGTGTTGCAATATCCTGTGCACAGATTGGAATTTTTAGAACGAGGCGTTTATTACTTTGGTTTGAAATTATTAAATAAACTTCCGGAAAATATTAAAAAAACAAAGTTGTTTGATTCTAAGCTTAGTTAAATGAATTTGGAAGGTGGTAAATGTTGTGCTAATTGTATGACTTTTATGTAATCACCAATATTTTAGATCTATAGAAATATATTATTAATTAGTAGTATTGTAATTTTCTTTCTACAGTAGACTGCGTTTTGAAAATCCATTGTCTTACGAATTTCCTAAAACCTAAATTAATGTTTGGTCTCTAAACAGCAATTGTAAAATTTTAATCCAAACAAAGGCAAAGAAAACGGAAAGTAAATTAAAAACAAACACAGTTCTTGGCTGCTCTGATATACAGCCTTACCTCTAAAATACAACAACAAAAGCAGAGCTTTATTTATGAAGGAAAGTTAGAACTTTGGGTGAACTTTCTTTAGCAATATCTTCCGTTCAAATATCTTTGTTATTATTCCATTGCATATTAGTAGAAAAAGTATTGCGAGCGTGTGAAATCTTCCACATTACGTTTTAAACTTTTAGAGGTTTTGGTAATACATTTAAGTCCATTGTGAGATACAGTAAAAGGTTAGGTTTGGTTGGGATATTTCATTTATTTAAAAATCTAACAATTAACAGTAAAACTAAATTCAATATTATGTGTTGTGGTATTGGACAACTACTTCAAATTTGATAAAAATCTGTTAGGAATAAAAGAGGGATAGTGGTTAAATTTAAAATTGTCTTTATTACAAACTTTTAATTATAATAAAAAACAAATGAAAAAAAGTTTAAATAATCTGAGAAAATTTAATATAAATCTGAAATAGTTTAGTTTATATATTTAAAATTTTAACCAAATGAATTGTATTTCACAGAAATCGGTTTATTGGACTGAACGTTATTGTGGTTTAAGTGGAAAATTGAATCATTAAAATAAAAAAGGGTGAAGGTAGTGCTAAAATCACAGGATTTAGGGTCGGTAGATGTATACTATTATGAAACGGGAAATATGGCAGAACCGTGGCGTCTCCCCAGCGCCGAGGCCATAAATTATCAAAGGGTGTGCTCAGTGATGCAAAAGTGACGAGGGTTAATATCTTCTCAATGAGTTTAATCTGTGAAGGAGTAAATATTTGTCATATTTTTATTAAACTAACAATACAATTTCACTAGGTATGAGAACAGTCTCAATATTGCATGGGCATAGTTAATATTATAAATTTACATTTTTATGATATACTTCCTTCACAGCTGTTGTGTGGTTGTAATAGGTTTATTTAAAGGACAACGCACTGAAACTGGCTTTGGTACAACTTAAGGGTGCAATGACTCATGGAATGTGGTTAGGTTAGGTTTGGTTTTCAATTCGGCTGTCAAAACAATGTCAGATTTTGCCGGGAACTACCAAAAAGCCACGAATTTTTGGGCCGCTCTGACCCTACCGAATAGCCACGATCATTAGAGGGGATTAAGAAGGGTTCGTTTGCCAGCGCTGAAATGTCCGAAAAGCCACGACGGCTCAGCCAGGTAGCCGGCACCACCTCTGGGAAAAAGGGAATTGATAATTACCTATGACATAAACCATTTACTACTACACTTAGTAGTTTGTAAAATAAAAGTTTATTTTTTATGATACAAGCATACTACAGGCACTACAAGCATACTTCGTACTAAAGGTTCGCCAGTCCCAGACATTTAAAAAAAAAAATTACCCTATTTTCGACTTTTACGTACTTCGAAATATCCAAAAACTACGATAATTTGAAAACTGTGATCTTCAAAAATCAATTTTGAAACCTTATTTTACAGGAAAAATGATGAATAAATCATATATCCGTATCGGGGTAGAGAAAGCTACAACAAAAATAGATACTAATATTTATAGAATATACTCTTTCGGCACTACAAGCATACTTCCTACTAAAGGTTCGATCGTGGCTTTTTGGACATTTCGTTCCTTGCGAGATGACCCTTCTTAATCCTCACTAATGATCGTGGCTATTTGGTAATTTCAGATGGACCGAAAAATTCGTGGCTTTTTGGTAACAGCCGATTTTGCCAGGTAGCCCGCTCGGTGCTGGGGAGACGGAACCGGCTGAACGGGTCCCCTCATTTTAACGCACGCGTCATCACACACACATGCGCAGAGTATTAGGAATGGCCAGTACATGGCGTGGGTCACCTACTGTGCTTCACTTGATCAAACTTTCATTTATTTAATTTGATATTTTACAAAAAAAATCTGTAATATTTTCATTCTACATTTCATTGCAAGAAAAATGAGACCAAACAATGTATAAATTACTTTAATGAGTCTAAAATCAACAATGTTTGCTACAAAATGAATGACAGTATGATGACTAATAAGTGTGAATAAACAACACTATCGTATATCTTTATCGGACCAGCTATCCTTCAGATACTGTTGGAGTATTCGAAGGATAGGGAGGGTGGGTATTTTATGTTCGTTCTTTCTATTTTTCGATAGTTACCGAGCGGTTTTTTGCTTTTAATCAACTAAACAAAATTAAAAAATTAAAGACAATTTAAAGATACTATTTCAGTTTACTCTTTCAGAATTTAAAACAATGTTTCAACTCAGTTTTTATTATAAAGCTCAGAACAGTTAGGAAAGAGGGTTTAAGGGTGTATTCAGGGAGGCACTATGATTACACAACCCTTTATTCCTTTACATAAATGAATTTACACCCCAAGATGCCAGAGGTAACTATGTATTGTCCCGCAAAGAGTGGAAAGTCAGTATCTTAATATAGAACCGATGTTGATGAAACACAATAGTTTATGAATGTTGAGATAATCTTAAGAAATATTTCTAACCGGTTTCTCATTCTTAATTAAAATAATAACAAAAAATAGAATTTTAATTATTCAACAAGAAACATAATTTTTACTGTTACTTTAAAATAGAAAGTATAACAAACACACAGAACACAATTCTCACAAAAAATACGCCTAAGTATCAGACGCGTTTCAACGACAAGGTCGTCCTCTTCAGTGATACACGAGCTACACCAATCAAACTATAACCAGTTACAGTTGAGTTATAGTTTGATTGGTGTAGCTCGTGTATCACTGAAGAGGACGACCTTGTCGTTGAAACGCGTCTGATACTTAGGCGTATTTTTTGTGAGAATTGTGTTCTGTGTGTTTGTTATACTGTATAATTTTTCTCGTAAGTCAAGCTCAACATTTAATATAAAATAGAAAGGTTTTTTTTTTTTTTTTAAGTAGAGATTTGGGGGAACAACAAATACAATATATGATTCAAAACTATATGGTAATACTT
Organism: Aphrophora alni; assembly: GCA_963513935.1. Classification (NCBI taxonomy): domain Eukaryota; kingdom Metazoa; phylum Arthropoda; class Insecta; order Hemiptera; family Aphrophoridae; genus Aphrophora; species Aphrophora alni. Next base: position 36,472,450 of record OY740778.1, read on the forward strand.
TGGGAGCTGACCTGGAATAGAAGAAAATTATACAGAGGGTATCTGTAATGCGCGGGGATAAATCAGGAGGTGATTATATTTGTTAAAATAAAGAAACATTTCCTTTAAACATATGTTCAGAAAGGCTTCCTTTACCAGCTACCCACTATTTTTGTTTTATTAAATAATTTATATCTCTAGAACGGCTTAACAGATTGAGTTGAAATTCTGCACTGTAGTCAACAATATAAATACCTAGTTGTAACCAAATATTCAACTCGTTCCAATAATCAGTTTCAAAATGGCGGCTATTAAATTTTTTGAATAAAAATAACTTTAATTTCATTTTTCATTAAAAATATTTTAATGGACGGCATTTTTAAATAGTTTATTGGAAAAAGTTGATTGTTTTTTTCATTGATTTCTCTTTATTTAGTTTCCGTAGATAAAAGCAAGGACCCTTATTTTTTCACGCGCTAGTCTGTACGATCTAAACTGCCGCTTAAAAGACTTCTACTTTATTCAAATAATGTTCTCTATATGCCTATGGACACATATGTCGTGTGATTTTAGCATACATTTGACCTTTTTATTATTATACATTATACATTTGACTAGGTTTATTATTTGACCTATAGAAAAAGCAAATAATTTGTTTTCCGTTAAAAGAGAAAAATATTTTGTAATGTTAACGGTTTTTGAGATATTATACATTGAAAATTTCATTCGTCCGACATTTTGAAAATGTACAAAATAAAGTCTTGGTTTTCTGGTATAGTGATAAAAGGTTAAGTAAATAAACTTCTCTTATTATCTTATCTACATTCAAAGATATGTTAAAACAAAATGATAGACAGAAAATGAATTATTGCAGGACACGTGTGTTTGTATACATTTTTTCTTAATTTATTTTTTTTATTTTTTATAATTAGGTACCAAAATATTGTTCTTCAAATTGGCAAAATACATGCATGGTGCATTGAAGTATAAGAAAAAACTGTGGTGATTACTCACCACTTCCCCCTCCCCTTCATGATTCTGGCCATATCCGCCCGAGAGCTGATAAGCCAGAGTAGTGCCCGAGACAGCTGTGAGTCAAGTCCTCTGACAGCGTTGTTACTAAATTTATTATAGTGCTGTATTAATTATCATGCCTTGCTAAACCCAAAGGAATAGGGCCGGTACGGCCCTAGGGTTTATATCAGGGCGCATCGCGATTTTGGGTTATCGTAAAATTATTAGTCGAAATATACGCGGCCATGTTAGGCCCTGGTATAGACCGACATGTTGTTGCAATATAGTGTAGTTAATATTAATATTGGTTTTAGTGTAATTTTCTTATTTTTAGTTAATTATTCTGTAGTAATACTCGTCAAAAATGGTTAGCCTAAGTTGAGATTCGCCCAGTGTACTTATATTAAATTTACCACGCGATCGGGACCCGGTAATACATTACCAAAGTAGATCCACTTACCACCCAAATCGTACCCCCGGCAATAACACATTTTCGCTACCGTTACAAAACATTATTTTTTAGTTTCTTGCATCAAATGCCTAGTATGGACGAAGTTGTGGGTTACAAAATCGATGTGTATTTATCGCCATTTTGAGTAAAAAGAAGTGGGTTTTGGAATTATGTCTGGCGTCTGTGTTGTGTTTTACAGCATGAAATTAATTTTAATCAAATTTGGTATATGAGCGTATTGTAGTCATATAACAGAAAGTTTTTCGTTTTTTCGATATCTAAACCATGGGGTATCTATCTCAAAATCAGCTTCAACGATTTTGACCAAATTTTGCTCAAGTGTATTCTTTAAGAACCCAAAGAAAGCGCATCGGTCGCCGCATTTCACAAAATATCGATTATGAAAAAAAAAAAAAAAAAAAAAAAAAGAAGAAGAAAAAGATAATTTATAAAAATCAGTCATGAGGCTGTTTTATAACACAGTAATTTCTTAAACCGATTTCTTTCAAAATTTAGTTATGTGTGAATCTTAATAAACCAAAAAATGTCCAAACTTGAAGGTAAACAAATATTACTGTTTAAGATGGAATGAAGCTTGACGGGTCTTCATTGAAACTTAGATTTTAATCATATCTTTTTATGGCACAAGAAAAAACCAATTTAGTTTACGTTAAGTTAGGTTCGCTTAGGTTAGCTTAACTTAGCTTAGCTTACATTAAGTTAAGTTAGCTTATATTAGATTTGAATAAGTTACCTAATTAGGTTAGATTAGGTTTGGCAACTATCGAACTGACATATTGACGATTTGTTTTAGTTTGTTTTTATTTGGTTTTATGGATGGGTGAGTGAGAATGTTTGTGCAATGTTTTTGCATCATACTGTATTTTAGATGCGGTTAAAATTTATGTTTTTAGTAACTACTCTTTCTTTTTTTTTGCAGTGCGAAATATAATGGATATGATTGGATTCAGATCTGAACGTAATGAACTGATGTGTGACATCGTAGGACCTGTAGGTGAGTTGTTGCACTTAGTAACTAATTATTGTTACATTTAAGTAACTATTTGACCACAATTTTTTATATATTTTACACAACATATATTTTGTCCGAACTAACTGTTATAGTTACAAAGCTGTATTTTTCTGCAAATTATCTGAAAATAGGTCAAAATATGCAACCGTTTTTAAATAAACTGCTAAAATTACGGTTGTCTCAAAATCGGATGTAACGATGTTGATGAAATTTGGTGAAAGTGTAGTCTCTAAGGCGCCAAATAAAACGTATTGGTGACCACTTTAAAACTGACTCATGGCTGATTTTTTGGTGTTTTTACAGATAACTCATAAAGTGGGATGTTTTGAGACATAATGACTAAAACGTTTTATTTGGGTACTTAGAGGCTACAATCGAGTAAAATTTGGTCAAAATAATCATTACCTGTTATGAGAATATACAATTTTTGTATTTTTATGACAGTTACTTCTAAATTTTGAGTTAAAGAAAAAATGAAAAAAAAAAGTGTCCTGAGATAGAACCCGAAACATTCAACTTTATGCGCTCTGATGTTCTAATGGTTTAATACAGATTATGTTTCAAACTTATCTAACCTGACGTTCCCATTTGTGTTAAACTATTCCTATTTGATTACTTGGGCTCAAGTTCAAACAGAAACGTCGAACCGGCGGAATAATACACGCCCCCTCTCTTTCCCCCTTTCTCTTCTGTACTCTGTAATTATGTTGTTTAAACTAGATCTCATTTGTGTAGAACTGTTTTGATTACTCCTGATCTAATCAAGTTTGTGGGACACCATGGAATCTACCCAGACTTGTCGTTTAAACCGACGTTTACAAATGAACTCTGCTCCGATAAGTCTACATATACAGGGCGTATAACATTGGTTACAGCTTAGATTGTTTGGTATAATTTTACTTGGAGGAATCTATAGGGTCAACTAGAGTATCTCAAATGGTAAGAGGAGAGTCTTGTTATAAATCAGTTTTAAATTTCCAAAGGTGTAGAGAAATCAGTTGATTGGCGTCATCATGGTACTTACCCAACCACATCATACAAGATCCTCTAAATGTAAATCTTGGTGTCTGTTGCATGTTGAAATGTCAAATTGTAATGTTAGCTCAAGGTGTCTTATCCAGGAGGGTAAGTTTCCCTAAATAATTCCTGACTAGTCTGATGGTTTTTTGTAAGGTTAATATGAACTGTTATGATTTCCTCATCTTCGAAAGAAGGAAATCCTGAAAATTAATATTTCTAGTTTGGCTGTGTTTCAAGTATTTCCAAATTGAGTAAGGGATAATAAAATTCAGAGATAAATTTGAGTTTTTTTATGTAGAATTGAATATATGACTTACCTCAAAAGGTTCACCCTAGCCAAAATAGCGTTAGTTTAAAGTCTATATTAGCTACAACGTCAGGGATGTTGAAATCAGCTTAATAATGTTTACTAGGTAGAGGTTATGAAATGAAAACTTTGCAAATCAATATCTGTCTTTAAATTTTGGCAACTATTTTTTAAACTGCTCACTGGCTCTTTACCTAAAAGGGTAAAAAGGTCCCCTAAGGGGCTACACGTTTTAAAAATCTACTCAAATTCGTAAAAACTCATGTTGGGTATTTGAACAACAATTGCATAAATTCTAATCTGAGCGAACGCAAAGAAAACAGAAAATAAATTTAAAACAAATCACAGTTCCTGGTTGTTTTGATATAATATGTCTCTTACCTCTAAAGTATAACAACAAAACCCGAGTTTTTTTTACGATATTAAAGTGCATGTTTAGAGAACATTCTTTAGCATATCTTCCATTTAAATATCTTTGTTTCTCTCCATCGATTGTGTGAAAAAAGTTGCAATTGTGTTTTCTGATTTAGGGAAAAAAACATGATTATGATGTATGTTAAAATTTGATTAATGAAATTCAGTTATATTTCAATTTGAAATAGAGATCTATCAAAGCTGGTTTAGAAGTAAGTAGATTAGTAGAACTATAGTGTGTCTTTTTTGGATTAAAAAAGGAATGGAAATAAGGCGATGTTATTTCACCCATGATTTTTTATCTTGTCCTTGATGAAGCTGTAATTACATATATTCAAGGATAAACCATTTATAATACCATAGTTTATATATCCGGGCGATGTTGGGATCGTAGCAAGGAACAGCTCCGATAAACATGTGAAATAATGGAAGTGGTATGGGAGAGTATGGGTCTTTTAAATCAATGTTAACAAAACTAAGTCGTGTTATCAAGACAACAGAGTATTGAATGTTTCTTATGATGAAGGCAGATTAAATGGACTACACGTTTTAAGTATCTGAGTTAATTCATAGTGGAGAAACATTCTAATCCTATTATGAATAATGGAAGACGATAGAGCCTAAAGTAATAAGGTCAAAATACGTCAGTTAGCAGGATCAAGAAAATAAGAATTGATAAAACACTATTACGGTCTGTCGTGGCGTGAAAGAGTGGACATTGACAAAAGAGAGGCAGAACTGGTTAAAAAATAGGAGAGGAATATCCTGAGGAAGATATATGGAGCTTTTAAGAAGAATGGAATATGGAGAAAAAGAAAAACAATGAGCTCCAAAAGTTGTGATATGTTGAACCTGGGATACTATTCGAAATGAGGTAAGATTAATATAAGGAATGTCTTCTACAAAAGATGACAGAAGAAAGGTTAGTAAAGAAGATGTTACAAGGAAAGCCAGGAGGAAGAAGGTCTAGAGGAAAACCGAGAAAAAGGTGGCTTAAAGACCTTCAGCAGGAGCTAAGAGGAATGGATGTCCGGAGATGGAAGAGGATAGAGGCTGTAACACCGAGGATGACCCAAGTACAATGTGTTCATAAAGTCATGGTAGGGCTTTCAATTGTTATGGTTTCATTGTGCAGTAGTTGAATGAAACAGTTCATATTTTGTTATTCATAATGTATTACCCATTGTCATTTTATCGTTCAGTTCATTTCATCTACCGAATAACCATGTGAAGGAATGTCAGCGTGTTTAGAATCTTCAAAAATTCAATTCTATGACTCTAAAATGTGAAATGTGAATATCCGTGTGTGTTTCAAGAAAAAACTCTATATAGGACAAATAATTTAAAGAAACTGATGTTTCGCAAATAGTGTTAAACTAGGGTGTCGTTACAGTGTTTTCCCCTCAAAACTTTTAAAAACTTTCATGTGTCTTCTAACAAGGTGAATCAGAATATATTATACACAATAGTCGGATTGTTTACGCTTCCAAAGAGTTACGCCGCCACCTAAGTCAAAGAATTGTCGAGTTATTGACAATAAACTGAAAACGTTATTTCTAGCTACTTGTCTACTAGTTTATTGAGACGAGGTCGTCTTTAATAAAGAAATTGGGAAAGGTCCTAGATTGATAATTATTCATGCTGGTGGTGAAGTAGGATTTGTTTCGAACGCCTTACGAATATGGGACAGTAGGAATAAAGCTACGAAAAAAAACAACATAAATGCGACTGAAGATTACCATGATTATTACAACTTTTCCAAATATGTAATTCAGTGCTTACTTCCAAACATACCTAATAACACCATAGTTGTTTTGGATAACGCGATTTACCATAACTAACAAGATGACAAGAAGCCAAACAGTTCATGTTTTTTAGGCCCATATACAGCAGTGGCTTTCCCAACATAACATTAAATTCACCTTTCAATGACGAAACCTGAACTTTAAATGTTTGTTAAATTAGCTGATGTGCCAAATACATACTCAATTGACCAAACAATTACTAGTGCTGGTCACATAGTAATTCGTCTTCCCCTTAGATTAAGTTAGAAGTAACATTTTTTAAATTGATTTGAATTGTAAACCTAATATGTATAAACGTTTCTTCTAACCTTATTTTCGGTGTTGTAGACAATTATCAAGAAATTATATTTTCAGTTTTTTTTTTTAAATAATTCAATTATGCCGTATAGAAAAAATGAAAAACTCATTTTATTTGTAGTTAAAAGAAAAACGATTTGTCACTTTCAATTTTTTTTTTTAAATATATAGTTTTCTAGACATTCAACATTGCACATTTTTAACGACCGCCGTTTTGAAAATAATAGTTTGTTATTTATTTAATGTAAAGAATCCACTCCTGAAGCTTGTCAAAGTATTTCAGAAACACTCTGTATAATATGTGAATATGAAATCACAAATTAAATCGTGATCCATCTTGCGTCAATGTGAATCCACCTTATTACTGACAATATCTGATATGGTCAACACATGACATCCCAATTACTTACGTCAAAACCTGTCAAATTCGATCTCAACACCTTATAAAATATTTTATGTCGACAACACGCTACATTCCAATCACCCACCCTTAGATTACATTTCACCCCTTCATCCCTCCATTTTCGAATCCAAACTACTTCCATCACAGTAACTTTTCCATAAATAACTTCCAATTTTGTAGCTGTAAACATTCCTAATGAAATGAGTAAAAATCGTGTTCGACATTCAATAAAATCAAAGAAAACACAATAAACACTATATGTGTACAATACACAACAATAGGACGTTTCAATGACTAAGTCATCATCCTTAGTTGGACACGCACACAAACCTTATTGACTATGACTGGCAAAGCCAAAGCTTCACACAGATGACAAGGAATAGACCACGCCACCAAGTCTATGCTATCACGAGTTCGTTTATTATATAAAAAAAATTAAATCAATATTACGTCTAGTGCTTATCAGATATATAACAATAACATATAAATAACGTTTTACTAAATCATGGCTGAAAGAACGCAACAATGGAACTGAAAAATTAAATTTAAAAACCAAAACAAATGACAAACCAAAAGACAAATGAAGAAACAAAAAGAAATGAAATACCAGAAGACAAATGAAGAAGCAATATCCCTGAAAAGAACACACACACCCACCACATTAAAAAAATAAATAAAAAAGATTTTTTAGCAATTTAATTCGCAATTAGAATATATGAGAACTAGAGGTCTTTATTTTATGTTATCTTTTTTTTATAAGGTTATGATGACCAAAAAGTTTATCGCCTCTAAATAACAAGAAGAAGAAAAATAGTTCAGGACGAGTTTATTTCACCAGGGAAGCAAGTTTAGGGACTTATTAAAAAAAAAAATTCCCCAAAAACGGTGTCCATACTTCATTTTCACTATTTGATTAACAAACACTTCACTGATATTTTTGACAAATTAGGTTTGATTAGTTTTTATTTTGTTTAAGGGATGGGTAAATGAGAAAGTTTGTGCAATGTTACGTACCATTTATTTCAATAATAAAATTAGTTTTGTAGGATGAAAGCACATACGGAGATTTGCATTTGCTGCAAAACAAGAAATAGCAAAGAGTAATGCAGTGGTACTAAGTGAGTAACCTTTGTAGGGAAATTTATCTTCACAAAGTTGGTACTAATGGAATAACGTGATTATTGCATTGTTAAACCAGACAAGGATGTCGTACAGTTATGTGTCCTTTATATAACAATGCAAACAATGACTTCTTCTATTGCTTTGCCTCATTTATAATTCTTCAGTTGGTCCTTTTGTCACAGATATTTACAACGGAACATAAATTCTATTCAGGTATGAATGCCTGCAGGTCTGGATGTGTAAGTTTACAAGAGAGGTATTGATGTGAAACCCTATATTATGTCACATATGTGAAAGGGTTACATTTAGTGAGTAGTTATAAAAATAACCGTAAGGTGGTGCTATATGCTTCCTTTATTTCGACTTCTACAAGATGGCGGACGTACGTCGGTTGTGCAAGCGTTTTTGACAAAAATAATACAATATTAAGAGGTTTGTTGTGTGTTTTTGTAAGTATTTGTCTCACTTCAGCTTTTGTAAGTATACAAAGTATAAGGGGGCGTTTGGTAATCGTAGACCTCCGATTTAAGATTGATCTTCCCCTTTCGTGCTTTTGGCAAACCAAAAAATGTGATTGTCGATTTGTTGTCCGTCTGTCGTCGATGTCATTTATACGTAGCAGGATAGGAGCACAAATATTAAAATAGGAAGATTTTACAGTGGAATCTAGTGTTATTTGGATTCGGGTTCAGAGAAAGATAATCTGATGACTCGTTGTGTTAACTTTTATGTATATCAACCATACATCCTTAAAGAACATTTTACGATACAAGGGTCTCCGAAAAAAAAATGCCGGGTATTCGAACGGTCGTTGCTTGGAGACTATTCAAGATAAATAAACGATTTAAACGTCAAATAGAAGAGAAAAGAACAAAGTTTTGTTTTCCGTGTAGCATGGGAGGAAGCGTAGAATAGCGCAGAACAGCTGCGCGGTGGCAGGCCGCCATTGTAACTCGCACGCCTGACGCCAGTCGCGAGTATGATGTTTACGGCGCACAGAAGGCACAGTGTGTTCTGTGGTACGCAGAATTTAAATCGATTGTTAGTGTGCAGCGTCGGTTTCGAGTTACTTATCGAGGTCAAAATTCGCCGGATGATAAAGCAATTCGTCGTTGGTTTAACCAGTTTCGTGACACAGGATGTGTTTCGAAAGGACGTTCTGGTCGGCCAAAAACAAGTGATGACAAAGTTGAAGAAATCCGACATTCTTGCATCAGAAGCCCGAAAAAATCGATTGTCCGACGAAGTCTTCAGTTAAACACACCCAAATCGATACTCCACGATGTTATTCGTAAAAGATTGAGACTTCCTGCCTACAAAATTCAGTTGACATCAGATTAAACTCGCCGATCGCCCTAAGAGACCCCAATACAATGTAGCGTTTCCACAAGGTCCAAGGAACGAACTATTGAGCATTATATTTAGAGGATATGCTTGTATCAATTCTCATGATGGGGTTTGAGTAAGTACTTGGTGCCCATCATCTCAGTTAATTAATTACTCTATTACAAAGAGTCATTTATGTAAATGTAGCATTTACTGTCTACATTATCCGGGACAAAGTAATGTCATTATATAAATTGCAAATATGTGAACATAGCAATGAAGTGAAGTCAGGTGTTTTACATTGTTTCATAAAGGACATAACTGTATGACATGCTCGCCTGTTTTTAGAATAAGACAATAGTTCAAGTCACAGCTTTAATACCAACGTCACGGAGATAAATTTCCCTACAAAGTTATGCGATTAGGTATGAACTTAATTTGTTGGCTTAGCGTCTCTGCATTACTCGTAATATATATAACAGGAAATGTAAATCTCCGTCAGCGTAGCCACCGTGGAAAGTTAATTACAGTGTTCGTAAAAAAAGGCTTTAGTTTAACGTTAGTGTAAAATGTTAAAAAAAAGTTACAGTTATTTCAATGAATATAACTGTAACTGCGACAAGATTTAAGGTCAGGATCAAGTTACATTTATATTTTCTAAAACATCTCAGCTGTTTGTGTGTAATCCATGTGCCATAATCATGAACTATTTGTTCTTTGTTTGTGAAGGTGGGGGTGTTGCAGATAAATACTCCACCCCCAAAGTATTTTGGTCAATTTGGGTTAATTCAGAAGTACTTCTGTTTTAGATTAGATCTAAAAACCATAGATAAGCCTTCGGCAGTAAGGCTAGACTATTTTTTTTAGCAGGGCTAAAGATTATGTTTTTCAATTTTTTCTCTAAACGCTGAAGTTGCAGTCGATTTTGAGGATGTCGTTTATCTTCCTCGTCTCAGTATAGTACTTGAGTGTTCAATTTTATCTCCGTTTTACTTTTCTACGTCAAAAATAATTGTTTAGTTTCTCGTGGATACATCAGTTTTGGAACCACCCAGTCTCTTTAAAAAGGTGCAGTATAACAAACACAAAGAACACAATTCTCATAAAAAATACGCCTAAGTATCAGACGCGTTTTAACGACAAGGTCGTCCTCTTCAGTGATACACCAGCTACACCAACCAAACCAAAACTAAACCAAGTTGTGGTTTGGTTGGTGTAGCTGGTGTATCACTGAAGAGGACGACCTTGTCGTTGAAACGCTTCTTAGGCGTATTTTTCATGAGAATTGTGTTCTTTGTGTTTGTTATACTGTATAATTTTTCTCATAAGTCAAGCTCAACATTTAATATCAAAAAATGTGGTTTTGGGAATTATGTCTATGTGTCTTACGTGCAGAGTTCTAAAGATGAAACGTTAGTACCGATTTCAATCAAATGTGATATGTGGGTATGTTTTGGTCATTTTTTATACCGCGAAATTTTGAGGTGGCCGACATAAGAAAAAACCTACAAAATTATGATTTTCTCACAATTGGCGCTAACAATTTTGATGAAATTTTGTAGCCTCTAATGATACAAATAAAAACGTTTCTATCGCAATCTCACCAAAATTCCTATTTTTGAGTTGGTAAAAAAAAACAATTTGGATGCGCCTGTTATAAAGTACTATATTTCTCAAAATTGACTGTACCGATTTTGTTTAAATTAAAATGCAATAATGAATAACCTAAACTTGTGTGTAAAATCGCAAGTACATGGTTTAGGAATTGAACATATAAGAATACTGACCACCGTTATTAGAGGGTTGATTTTAATCAAATTGGATTTAAACTGAGGACATGTCTATAGCACAAGCAAAGGAATATTAAAATAGTTTATTCAAATGCGGTGCCATGGTTCATTTTCGTGTTTCGATTGAGAACTATGAAAATGAGATTTGTGGAGACGATTAGTAGGTGAAACCAAGGGCCCTTGTTAGTTGAAAACTGTTCTTAACGGTGCTGTTCCGACAATGTTTGCTTTTCAACAAATCCGTTTACTTTGATCACGAAGACAGCAACACTAACAAAAGTCGAATTCTATCTATCCCCCTCCCCATCATTTAAGATTTTTTACTTTTTATTTAAAAATAGATGGGTAAAATCTGTTGTTGTCCTTGCTTTTTACGTAATCTACATAAACCATTTATTTGACTGGGTTTACTAAAAACCTAGCATTTTCAATTTTCCCCTTTTAAGAGTGCATTTGATCCCCTCTTATCGGCCTTACGTTTTTATAATTTGTGTGATACCTTTAGAATCATTTTAATTTTAGTTTTCATGAAGAATTTATGAAATAGTCATCTTAATTGTTATATTTAACTTACAACGAGTGAAAGCTATCTCAAATTTCGTCGGCGTTGCGCTTTTCGAAAATTATAATTTAGATTATATGTATTGTCTCATTGAGTGAAACAATCATGGTATATTAAATATATATTCTGACACGACTGTAATATTTCGATTTAATATTATCTAGAAATATAACTCAAGATAATAACTTACATTTACTGGACTGGAAGAAGTATGACTTACCTGCAAACAACAAAAAGGATAAAATAACTTGATAAAATGCGCACAATGTATTGTTTATTAGTTTATGGAGTTTCTAGATAAGAAGAAAGAAGCGAGAAGCCGTTTCATTTTGACATTGTTTTATCGACAAGTCGTATTTCACGGGTAATTTAGTCTAGTTTACCAAACATAACAGTTGTTTGAGCTGTTATTATTATGGATGGATATTAAAGTGTGTTTTCACTTACCGTCAGCAATCCTGTTATTTCAGTGTTATTATTATTATTAACTGCAAATGTTTCGGATTTAATATTCGTCCATTATTATAACGTTTAATAGTTAGATTAACATTTTGCGTTTTTTTCTAATTTTAAGGTAAGGGTGATTTAATAAGAACGTCTATTTTAAAGTGCAAGTTATTGTTGTATTGTTGCCATGAAAACATTTTATTTACATCTTGGTAATCAGTATTTTTTGAGGTTAGTTATTAAGGAACAACGAATATTAATTGTGTAAAGACATTACAAATACGATGAGTGTTACACAGCAACAGTGTGGAAGCTTCGTACGACTCGTCATCATAATGCACCTAATGAGTCCTACTGCATCTCGTTTCTCCACTGCTGGAAGCTTTTAAAGGACTCTGCCTTCCATGACGTGTTAGAAGGTTGCAAGCCATCCAGTTTCTCAATATTTTACTGTCTGTAGCAAATGATTGTTTTGTGTTCTGAATTAAAGTGGGTCAGAGTATTCCTTCCATCTATTATTGATTGATTAATTATGTTTGGAGTTTAAAGTGCCGTTTAACCCTTGAACTGGAAATGTTGAAGGTTTTTGTTTTCTTAAAATAATAATAATTTTACGTAAAACTTAACTTCTAGGATATCATTTTTCTCAGAAAGATGCGTAGAATTTAATTATGAAAAAAAAAAAGAATATATATATATATATATATATATATATATATATATGAAACGGTTTAGAGTAAGTAGGTTAGGTGTCAAAAAATGAAGTTAACATTTTCCAGAAAAACCTGTATTATCCAAAAGCAATAGCTTACCACTTTTTTTCAAGATATACAAAAATGTTGTATAATATTTGTGAATATTTTTAGGAAAAAAAAAAAAATTGTAACATTTTCATTAATTTATTGTTCCTAACCCAACACAAACTTTACCAATTTATTAAATATAATTGTTATCGTTTTATGAACTTTTGGTTGTATGATAATAATCTATGGAAAATTAGCTTTAAAACAGTATAAAAATTATTGCCTTAGGATGATTTGTACTAGGGTAAATGTTGAATTGCAAAAAAAGCGATTTCTTGTCACATAATTGCCGAGCGACTTGAGCGAATTATCTCATAGAGATCAGACTTAGCACCGCGACCTTTGGCCTATATTCCCATCTATTATACTTTATAAATATAATATTATTTTAAGCCCTAACTCGTAATTCCTAACAGTACCATTATATGTAGAATTGAAATCTGTAAATTTTCAATTAATTTAGCTGAATAACACACGAGATATGAATAAAAAGCAGGTCAAAATGTCCGCCATTTTACACCTTTAATTAGTTCTGAATATCAATATCGTTTTACACGAGTACACTATAGTGTCATATACCAAATTCTACCTTCCTATCCTTATTTTTGTGGCCGTTATCGTGCTTACGTTACGGACGACAACGATGGACAGATTTTATGTAGAAAATATCTTTTCCGATAATCTAAGACCATGAAACGTTAAGATTAATGAAAAAATGTAGGTTTACCCTATACTTCGTTAAACTGAATAAAAGAATAATATGCCGAAGAAAGTCCCTTGAAGTTTCCCTCATTAATAAAATAGGGTTATGTTGTTATTTTCAAACATCTGGGACAGATATATCAGAGCAACTGAGAGCTGTGTTTGTTTATAATTTTCTTTCTGTTTTCTTTGCCTTTGTTTAGATTACAATTTATAAAATTGCTGTTTAGAGACCAAACATTAGTTTAGATTTTAGTTGTACAGTATGTTCCAAAACTAATAGAATAAATTTTGTACACATGTTCTCGATATAAAAATGTTTCTTAATAATGGATTTTTGTTCGAACATTTACCAAAATTTATGTAAATAAAACTTAATATATTTTAACACCGGCATCATTTCTTAGGCTACTAATTTAATTTTACTTTCCAAATGGTCGAGTAAAGACCTAGCTCCGCTCTATAAATACAAACCTATTAAGTGACTGTATTTTAATATCAGACATTGTACAATTCCAAAGTTTTCTTACGTTTATTCGTAGAGGCAATGACTACATAAATACTATAAGACACGACATAGGATAGGGAAATAGTCTACGCTTTACGGGTGCTGTTCATCACAAGTTTGACACACAGCTATCAGAAAGTGCTAGCAGCAGGTGCTTGACTGTACGCATCCCACTTGGTTGAGACTGTACAACTGTTGACCTCTCTCTCACAAACCTTCTCACTTACTTCCGTCTTACTAGTTGTTTACCCGGCTTCGCCCAAAGCTGTGTAGATTGGAGGTTTATTATTATTTCTATAGTCTTGAGCTTGTACATGTTTTTATTTTGATAAGATAATTTTTAATTTGCACATATAATTTAGTATTTATAGGCCTAATGCACAGACATGGTTTTGATGCATCCCTCTACATGTATGTATAGTATGCCTTTGGTTGTGACTATGTAGACTTCTATGCCTTTGACTATGTAGTCATTGGTAGAGGTTAGGTTTTAATTTATTGACCTATTTGGTGGGCTGCAAATGATTAACAAAACAAGTTGATAAATGACGTCATGGTACTTACACAGCTCTATAAAACAACGCAATGCAAACATCATCTAAAGATAATGGCTAAAAGTTGATTTTTTAAACTTTCTAGGAAATGTTAAATTGTTTTGGTGGATCAAGATACCCAATAGGGTAAGTTTGTTTAAAACAGTTGTCAGACAGTTTTTTGTGGATTGCTATTGTTTATATAGCGACCAGCGGCTTCGCACGTGAATATTTCAGATTCAACATAATCAGCACAACGCGTCTACAGACCTACCACAAACCATGTTAAAAAATTCATAGCTCTAGGCTTCTTGGATCCAGAGATTTCGTGATCAGTCAGTGGGTTTTTGAATTATATATATTCTTAAGTTGCTTAGGCTCTAACGAACCATAGTTATACATATTAAAAGTCTCCACTCGCTTCGCTCGTACATATGTATCGTAGACTCTCTTGCTACGCTCTTGTCTTTGACTCTGCTCTACCGGATCTCGTAACTACACCAATGTAATATTTTCTTTGAAGGTTCGAATTTGTATTTACAATAACTTCACTATTTGTCAACCGGAGAGAAGTCTGGTTGGTAACACTACCTGCAGAATTGAATTTAAATTTAATTTAGTTTAATGTGTTACAAG
This sequence comes from Aphrophora alni, assembly GCA_963513935.1. Taxonomy (NCBI): domain Eukaryota; kingdom Metazoa; phylum Arthropoda; class Insecta; order Hemiptera; family Aphrophoridae; genus Aphrophora; species Aphrophora alni. The sequence goes on from OY740778.1 coordinate 36,487,602, forward strand.
GTAAATAACGTACGAAATATAAACTATTTAAAATTCAGACAATTTGAATTTTTTTAATTCGGTTTTTCAGATTTTCAATAGTTTAAAAAACGAATACACGAAAGTTCCCTAAACTAATTTTTTTTCACTAATCTAGCAGCTGTCTTGCTTACAAAATGCACAGACTGAATGTTGAGAGGTCATGAAACGTGCAGATCAGTCAAAAATAGTTATTTGTGCAACTAGTGAGCAAAGTGGCACTTTTTTTAAACGAGAGAAAAATGTTGCATCAATTTTATCGAGTTTAAAAAGACACTTTGCTCACAAATTGCACATTATACTTTGTCTACAGTTGTTATTTTGTGACAAATGAAAACATACTTCAGCATTAACACAATTTAATAAAACATTAATTAAATACAATAGTGTTCAAACAAACAATCAATTACAATTCGATCTTTAATAACCGCATTTTTGAAATATTAGGCCTCGGCCTACGGGATTGCCAACTTCAAAACTCGGCAAATGAAAAATACTCTCCGTGTACATACACTGTCAATCATCTTCATGAATAATTACTTCCTTTTTCAACTTTAAAACGTTGTTTTGTTGTTTATTTATGTTATTTTACAAGTAAGAATTAATCTAACCTACATACGGGACATTTCCTCAATATTATAAATCAATTCAAATGAACTTAACCTAAATTTCGTTTTGTTCGGTTGCCATTCGGAGTGGGCAAAGTAGTGTGCAAAGTAGTGGGCAAAGTGAAACTGTTGAGAAATCAGCTGTTTTGCAAACTAATGAAAATGAACAAAATTCTACTTTGTCAACGACTGTAGACAAACGGTATTTAAATGTTTTTGTTGATTACTAAATTTATTCTAGACTTCGTATTACTATCTAAATAACGATTCGTAAACTTTTAATCTGTATTTGTGACCGTTGAAACCAACATATATTCACATGTCACATTTATAGATACTTTGTACTCGGTAAAGATACCACTGGCGTCACTCCCTTGTGGTCCTTGTATTTGTTCATGTTTAATTCATAAAGGGTTGAGTACTTGGCAAAAAGGAATTATAAAACCACTAGCTTCCCTCGTGTCCTTCTAGTTGTAAGTATTTAAATATAACCACTTCTTGCTTCGCTCGTGACAGAAACTCAAACTAGTTGTATGTCGAAATATTGAAATTGTAATGTTTGGAGGGTATTGTGTGGTGTGTGTTTGTGTGTGCGTATTACTACCTCTATATATACCCTAAAACGAAAACACTCTATTTTCTATAGGGTTTTCCAGCCGGCTCGTCCGAACTGAGCAACTTTTACCTGATCAGGTAATAAGCAACATCCGAACTGAGCAACTTGCCAAAAAGGGTTCTGACCACTAAAGTCCGAACTGAGCAACTAGCGGCAGACCTTTGACGCACGCTTGGCAGATTTTGGAATGTAAAGAAATTGTTTAAGATTTATCATAGAAACCTATTCTTATCAACTACAAAATACTAAATGAGGTTAAGGTTAGGTTAGGTTAGGTTTGGGCTGACTCAAACGTTGCATTGAATCGTGATTGGAATCTTTCGCATGCGTTAGTAGTCCTCCAAAACACAGTCGACTGGTCAGCCCAAATACTAGGTGGAAATACTTTTTTACTTGCCTTCCGCTTGTCTACCTGAGGGGTAATTAGTTCAGTTCGGATGTTGGGATTAGTGCACCCTTCTTTGACCCTTTACGATCATAAAAAAAGTTGCTCAGTTCTGATGCACCCAATCCAGCACAGCATCGTTAACAAATAACGTCATGCTGGTACCATCCGTTTGTCCTGATTTGAGGTCTTTTGTTTGAAATTCTGCTGTTCGTGGCCTTTTGGTTTGCCAAAGCTCTTTTGTCCTCAACTCTGTGAATTCTTCTGTAGTTCATCCTTTGCTGTGCTTTCTTTCGTTGTAGGATCCTCTCTTTAAAGTAAGGTCAGTACCATCCAGCTCTCCTCTATTTTTCGAACAAAGTTGTCTCCAATGTGATCGCTTTCACGATACCTGCCACTATTTGTCTCTCCATGATCTATACAGACGAAATAATAGACACGATATCTGCCACTACTATTGGTCTCTTTTTTATCTATACAGACGAAGCAATAGACACGATATCTGCCACTACTCTTGGTCACTCTTTGATCTATACAGACGAAATAATAGACACGATATCTGCCACTACTATTGGTCTCTTTTTTATCTATACAGACGAAGCAATAGACACGATATCTGCCACTACTCTTGGTCACTCTTTGATCTATACAGACGAAATAATAGACACGATATCTGCCACTACTATTGGTCTCTTTTTTATCTATACAGACGAAGCAATAGACACGATATCTGCCACTACTCTTGGTCACTCTTTGATCTATACAGACGAAATAATAGACACGATATCTGCCACTACTATTGGTCTCTTTTTTATCTATACAGACGAAGCAATAGACACGATATCTGCCACTACTCTTGGTCAGTCTTTGATCTATACAGACGAAGCAATAGACACGATATCTGCCACTACTATTGTTCTCTTTTTTATCTATACAGACGAAATAATAGACACGATATCTGCTACTACTCTTGGTCTCTCTTTGATCTATACAGACGAAGCAATAGACACGATATCTGCCACTACTATTGTTCTCTTTTTTATCTATACTGACGAAGCAATAGACACGATATCTGCCACTACTCTTGTTCTCTTTTTGATCTATACAGACGAAGCAATAGACACGATATCTGCCACTACTCTTGGTCAGTCTTTGATCTATACAGACGAAGCAATAGACACGATATCTGCCACTACTATTGTTCTCTTTTTTATCTATACAGACGAAATAATAGACACGATATCTGCTACTACTCTTGGTCTCTCTTTGATCTATACAGACGAAGCAATAGACACGATATCTGCCACTACTATTGTTCTCTTTTTGATCTATACTGACGAAGCAATAGACACGATATCTGCCACTACTCTTGTTCTCTTTTTGATCTATACAGACGAAGCAATAGACACGATATCTGCCACTACTCTTGGTCAGTCTTTGATCTATACAGACGAAGCAATAGACACGATATCTGCCACTACTATTGTTCTCTTTTTTATCTATACAGACGAAATAATAGACACGATATCTGCTACTACTCTTGGTCTCTCTTTGATCTATACAGACGAAGCAATAGACACGATATCTGCCACTACTATTGTTCTCTTTTTGATCTATACTGACGAAGCAATAGACACGATATCTGCCACTACTCTTGTTCTCTTTTTGATCTATACAGACGAAACAATTGATGATATCTTTCACTCTTTGTCCCTTCATGCTCTATACAGACGAAACAATTGACACAATATCTGTCACTCTGTTTCTCCTTGCTCTATACAGACGAAACAATTAACACGATATCTCCCACTTTTTGTCTCTCCTTACTCTATAGACGAAACAATTGAGAGAGTTCCTCACTTACGCCGCGGTTCCTGTTGCAACATACTCGTGGTGTATTTGTGGGTCCCAAACCGCCTTTTGAATAATCACAATAATTAAGTTAGGGCTCGGCTTCCCGCTCCGACATGCAAGGCCAGCCATTTTGACGAGTTCTAATTCTATTATTAACCTGTTTTAATATAACTAGTCAATATTATTAAATTTGACTTACGTGAAAATATAGTTGAGCACTAAGGTTCTTGCAAATGTCCTTCATCACCAAAACCCTAATAGACCATTTTGGTTTAATTTACCGTGCTATAATTTATTACGGGTGCGCGAGGGGCTCAAACTGCCAAGGGGTCGTCAGACCCATTTCCAAAAACTTGTAGCCTCTCAGTTTTGTGAGTTTGGGTTACAAATTAAATACTCGATTCGCTGAGAGCTAAACACACTTATCTCCACGACATATGTGCGCACTTTATATTAAAGGAAAGAAATATGTTCTGAAAAATGCTAACAAAACAACTCCTCAAAATAACAACAAATTACTTGAAGTAACAAGACGCAATCATCTGACTTCCACTCTACAGACAGAAGCAATGTCCTCACCCTTAAATATTTCCACTTGTTTGGTTGTATTGTATCCTTCAATTTTCTGTTCTAATATAATGCTTTATTTTGTTGTCTTGTTATACATAATATAGAAAAGGTTTTAAGGTAGTTGAAATAAATATTTCCTCCAAAAATATAGTACTTCCACATACTATTTTGATGTTTTTATCTGTATGAATTAAAACTTAAGCTTTTTGAGTTTCATAGGGTGGTTACATCAATTAATTTTACTCGTACGAGAAAAATACACAGTTTATTAATATTATTATTATTTTTTTTAAGATTTCTTCTAATGATATCAAATTTAAACTTATTTAATAGGAAATGGGGGTTTTTAGTGGGTTTTAGGAAATGCTCTGCAGATTTTAACTTTTGAAATTTCGTTGGATAGAGCTCAATTGGAGTTATTTCCAAAGAAATTCCATAAAGATGGAACATAAGGAAGAGAAAATATGGAAGATTTAAAATTAAGATACACCTGTAATTAAAATCATCAGGCTTTACAATAAAAATTTGTTATTATGAAAAGAAAAAACTACACACGTTTTGAACTACTCCAATCAAATATTTTACTGATAGGAACAAACATAATTTAAAGCAAATTAAACAAAGAATTGTTATTTGTGTTGTGATTATTTGTTTTTGACAAAATATGGTATTTATCAGTTCATTTTGACTGGCTTTATACAATGTTTTAAAATAATGGTTTCTTAAGTTTTTAACAGACTTTACAATTGTTTTCCCATTTTACATTTTTGAAATTTATTCATCTGTTTCTCATTATAACTTTTAATAGTAACAACGCTTCCAATTAGAGGGAACAGAAACTTATACAGAAGACGTGTTTATAACAGCAACTACAAGAGAATTATGCGTGGACTTAACAATGAGGAAACGAACATTCATTCGTATAAACGAGCAGTAAGAATGCCAATCGAAGTTATAAAGTTTAAAATTGGACCAAATGAAAGCTTTAAATGAATTTACAACAGTGTTTAAATTTAAAATATTTATATATAACCAAATATTGCTTGATTTCGAGGGACGGATGGATGCCCTACGGTTCTAATTTGCTAACAAACCATCGAGAGCACACAGTGGTGGGAGTAAATGATAGTTTTAAATACACGTTATAATAAAATTATATACAGAGTGATTTTTAAGTAAGAAAACGGCTTTATATTGCATAACTGAGAGGTACTTGGAGCCAGAAACAAATGCGGATCTACGTAGTTTAAAATTATACTCTTTTAGGTTTGAAATTTTGTCCGCCATCTTGGATCCGTCATAGTGAATCAAATTTTATTTTAAATAGAAAGTTGAACATGTGATACATGATTTTCATGTGAAAACTATGGTGAAAGTAGTTTTCGATAAATGCTTTCTTTATTGAGTTATAAGCATTCAAAGTTGCATTAACGGAAAAATCGCGTTAGCAAATACAACGGGGTAAAATGCGCGGTCGAGACTTTTCTATTTTGTTTTTCCTGCGGAATACATCCGATAACGAACCAGAAAACAATGTCGAACACTGCAACTTAATTTTACAGGAGAAATGAGTAGTTAATAAGCTGCATTGTTGTAACGTAATGCAAACAGCTGATTTAAACTAGGCTTACTTTCATAAACGCATATTACTTGAGGTTAGCGTACTGATAATCCGTAGAGGGGAAGCACTTTGAACATTTATTGTAGAATGGTGTGTTTTAAAAATTTATTTTTTTAGTAATGTAGGATCGAAAACATTTATTTAAATTTTAAAATTATATATTGTAAAAATTAAAGTGAATATAAATATTTTAACATTTATTTTGTCGTTGTGTTAAAATATTGTTTATTATTATAATAATTATACTGTTTAAAAGTTCGTTATTAGATGTATTTACAGTAAAAACATAGTAGACAATTTTAAACCGCCCATTTTACACAGTTTTATTGGTAATGCAATTAGTCAGTCTTTGCAACTTTGAGTTTTTATAACGCAAAAACGAAGACATTTATTGAAAAACCGCTTTCACCATTGTATTCCTTGTTAAATTTTACATGAAAATCATGTGTCACATGTCCACTTTCCTATTTAAAAACATAAAGTTTGATTCAATATGGCGGACAAAAATTTAAAACATACAAAAAAGTATAACGTTTTAAATTACGTAGATCCGCATTTGTTTCTGTCTCCAAGTACCTCTCAGTTATGCAGCCATTACCATACTTAAAAATCTCTCTGCCATAAGTTACTTTAGTTAGAGTATTCCTAGGTTTCTATGGGGCAATGGATGTAGCGTAACATTTAGTACCAGTGTGGTCCCAATGAAAGGCAAATCACAATCACAACGAAGGAGCAAGGCATCCATAAACCTTTATTATTTTTTCCACAGTAGCTGTGTTATTATTTATACCAGCCACAATGTATACTGTTCATAAGACATATTCTAATAGTCAAAATATAAGCCTAGGGTAATGTTGAACACTAAAACTTTAAATCTAAGGAAATGTGTTACTTAAAGTGAGCACCCTAGGTAACTGTAGCTGGATCTACACCTTTCTTCGTGGACATTAGTCTTGGGTTAGATCCCTCTCTTTCATCTTTTACTATCTATTCGCTTGAACAAAATTTGATCAAAATCTTTGGAAATGATTTTGGGAAAAAACGGTATGTTGTCGATTTAAACGCAAATTAATATGTACAATTTTTTTTTGTATCAACTCCTCTATTGCCCCGACACAACGCTCATTTGCATCACGTTTTAAATATTAGTTAACAAAACCAACAATGGAAGAACGTAAATAATACCTTTTGTATTTATTACACGTGTACATTATAAATATTGTCCGTTGAGTTTGCATTACTTATATTCACACTCTTCAAAGATTCTCAATTTTTGAGTATAATTCGTAAACAATTGTTTCAGAAATTAAAACATTGTTTAAGTTAGGTTTTATTAAAACCCCCAGATCTGGTAGAAGCGAGTATTGTTACAAAGGCAAGTTGTAAGGCTGCCTTCAGGGATGGATACAATTGAAGCTATTATTACACAACCCTTTATTCTTTTACGCAATCAAGTAGAGGTCTGTTTTTACATCATCAAACTGTAAAGACGATTCTATTTTGTCCTACAAAGCGTTGATTACTCGTTCTCTTTATAAAGAGCCGATGTTGATAAAACTAATTAGTTTATGTAAATGTTAAACTAATTTAAATAAGTCACAATCAAGCTTAGTAAAATATTTTTATATTCGTTTCTTCTCTGAAAGTAGTAAAAATTATAGAAAAAAAAATTTCGACCCGTCGTCGATTCGAATCCATTTACGATCTACGAGTTGAAGCGCTAACCGTGGAATACTGTTGTTTAAAATGAATGCTGTAAGGTTAATTAAATGGACCACTATGTCATAGCGCAGAGCAGTCATGTCACTTTAAAGTTTTCCTTTAATTTGTAATTTTGCTTTATCTTGACTTTTATTGTGAAGCGCTATGTTTCAAACTTCTAATCAATAAACGATGCAGGTACTTTCTCATTTACTCATCTTCAAAACCAGATAAAAACGAATCTGGTTACTAAAGTATCATTTAGGTAGTTTTCCTTTTAAAACTGATAATAAACTATTATAAAAATAATAATATAAACCCAAAATTGCTTAGTTTGTGTTTTCGACGTAAATCGTATTTGATTAAAATGGAACTATTAATGAGAGCGGTCAAAGTTTACTTTGCAAATTATTCCTGAATTGTAATATTGTTTTACTTGCGATTTTCCACGAGGGTTCGGGTTGTTACTTTTCACATTATACTAAACTTTTCACGAGATCGGCCAAGCCTACCTTGAGAAATTGAGTATTTAAAAACAGCCGTATGTCAGATTTTTTTATATCTGTAACTCACGGACGGTATTTTTTGAAGATATGGTGAAGGATATGTTTTGTTTGTTTTTTAAGAGGCTAAACCTGTAAAATTAGGTGAAAATCTTTGAAGCCGATTTTGAGAAAATGATAATTTTATATTTCGTTGTGAGAATGTGTTTCGACAACGTTTATTTTTCTTTTCCTTCAATATTTCTCGTCAAAATCTATTATTTTTTCGAACTTCATTTGTTATTTATGAACTTAAAGAAAAAACAATTTCAAAAATGCAGTTAATAAACTCAAAAACTAAACAATATATTACAGCAGAACCTAACCTAAATTAATGAACATAAAAACTAAACAATATATACAACACAATCTAGGCTAAATTAATAAACTTAAAACTAAATACATTACAGCACAACTTAGGCTAAATTAATAAACCCAAAAACTAAACAATACTTTACAGCATAACCTAGGCTAAATTAATAAACTCAAAATGATTAAAATATAGGTACGGTCCAAATTTTGTCAGGTTTCTTTTTTGTTTAGATTAAGAATATGAATGGAAATTAATTATTTTTTTCCCCGTTTCGATTTTGGAATTTAGAATAAATATTTTAACAGTGACATAAACTGTTGAGTTTCATCAACATTGGTTGTACATTTAGAGAACAACTTTCCAACATCATTATACAGGGTGATTTGCGGATGACTGGTCTAACTTCGGGAGGTGATAGAGGACCTAAGAATAAGCAAAACGTTCATATATGAAGATGTTCTGAAAAACGCTTATTTTTCCTTTTGTATGTCTTGAGTTTTTTTATAAAATACATTATTTGTAAAGAACAGTTTAAGGTAAAACTACGAAATTTGGTATAAACCTTTATCTGAATAAAGACTATACATTATCTGTATCGGTTTCAAAATGGCGGCCAGTGAACTTTTTCAATTCTAAGTAACATATGAGCAGGAAATGGTACATTTATTAGCCGCCATTTTGAAACCGATAAAGATACAATTTTCTAATTTTACGTGAAAATGATTTTAAATGGATTGATTGGTCAAAATTAATAAATATTAAGGGCTGAAAATTGTGTAAATATTATTTCAATGTCGTTTGTAACGAGGTAATTAATTTGATTACTCGAAAATTGCAGCAATAGCAAAGTCCAGTGAAGAACTGTACTCCCTATGCTGGGAAGCGACTAAAGATAGCTCAGTTGGTAGAGCATTGGCGCGTAAAGCCAAAAGTCCTGGATTTAATTCCCAGTCTAGGTCGTATATTTATCTCTTGAAATATTATTGTATGAATATGGTCTTTGTTAAGATTACAACAAATTTCATAGCCTCACTTTGAAGCGTTCTGAATAAATAATTAATTTTATAAAAAAAACAGACGTAAAACTAAGCGTTTTTGAGCAAATGTTTATATGAACATTCGCTTATTCTTAGATCCTCTTATTACCCCTACGAAATTATACCGGTTACTCGTTAATCAAACTGTACAAAGTAATAAAGGGTCGTTCATAATGACTTTTTACTCCGGTAACCTCACTACAGATATTATAAAAATTAAACAATGATTTTTCGAATCAACACATAAATTTATCTATATTACGTATATGTGAAAAAAGTCAAGTGAATTAATTTACTGTATATATGTAAAATATTATATTTTGATTTATTGTATTTTTTTTTTTTTTTTTAATGTTGAGCAAATTTGTTTACTCTTTAAATAGCTGAATCCACAAGGTTGAACAAAAAATAAAAAAATAAAAAAACAGAATCGATTTAAAAATAGTTGTATTTACAACTGGTAGGTTTGAATAGCAGGGTTGAGTTCCATCAACTTGTTTAAATTACAAGTTGGGAAAACAGCACTTCAGCTTGAAAATCTGGATTAGACAAAATTACTAACTAAACTAGATTAGGAAGTCACGTGACTTCCCCTCTGCGGTTCAACTCTAATCCAAGCAAACTAAAAGTTTTAATTTAAAACCAGTGTTAAAGATGGGAAAAAAAATAGCAATCGACTGGATTCCTGAATAGTTAGCCCTACGACGAATAAAAGTGATTTAGATTCGAATCCACGACTGGTCAATATTTTTTTCACTTTGTTTTCTTACATTTGTACTTCTTTCAAAGTACATAATAATATATATATATATATATATATATATATATATATATATATATAGAGAGAGAGAGAGAGAGAGAGAGAGAGAGAGAGAGAGAGAGAGAGAGGGGGGGAGAGAAGTTTGACTTATTCAGATTAATTTGACATTAACATAAAAGATTAGTTTTCTTGTCCATCCGTTCTTTGTGGGACAAAATGGAATTGTTACAGCTTGAGGGTGTAAAATAATACATTTAATTTCAATGTATAAAGGAATAAAGGGTTGTACAATAATGGCTTTAATTTAATTCCTCCTTGAAATTAACCCTTAACGCTCCTGCTTAGACAGAGAGGTTTTAATTTGACTTTTAAAAAAATTGTAATTGCAGACTGGGATTATTATTTTACATATTTTAATAAGACACTGTATCAAATACAGTGTCTTACATTTTTTCATTGTGCTTCACGTATCATAGTTTCAGGATATTAAAAAAAAAATTTCTTTCTACACGCCCAATCATCTCTCATTTTTGACGTCTATAAGTATGATAGTCACCTCAAAAATGAAGATAAGTATATGGCATTTTGTATGCTCATAGTAGAATGTTATTAAAATTCAGAAAAATATTTTCAGTACGAATTCACCTCTTAGAGAATTTATTGATTATCTCCTTACACTTGTTTTCATCCCCATTTGATTTGATTCGTGCAATTTACCTCAGTGCCTCCTTGAATACAAAACTCAAAATTCAACAGGTCTTTTTAATAACGGGCATCACAACAAACGAGACCCTTGTTTTGTGTTTCTAGGTTAATTAAAACTTCCTAATCCTCAACTGTATCATTTTTCCGCGTGTGAAAATCAGGATTAGTCAGCATTTGTTTTCCAATTAGTTCAGTAAAGCCGTTGTTTGCACCTTTGTGTCTACTTTTTCTTCTTTTCACGGTAGCCACAGCAGTTTTTTACGTTCCAAAATGGAAAATTCGAGGTTTGATAAGCCTAAACGTCCCCAGTTTTAAACTTGCTTCAGTTGTGTCATAAAGTCATCTTAAACGTGAATGTTTTTAATAAATTAGTTTAAGGTAAGCTTTAGTTGTTTTTAAAATTAATCATTAACGAAAGTTTTCTATTATTGATTGATTGATTGGTTGATTTTATTGCTTCTTATCAACAAACATATAAATAAGTTTTTACAAATGAAATTGGGCTAAACATTTTTTAAACTATAACAAAGAATAACCTTCTCCAAATAGACAAGAAACAATAAAATAGCAATCGACTGGATTCCTGAATAGTTAGCCCTACGACGAATAAAAGTGATTTAGATTCGAATCCACGACTGGTCAATATTTTTTTCACTTTGTTTTCTTACATTTGTACTTCTTTCAAAGTACATAATAATAATATATATATATATATATATATATATATATATATATATATATATATATATAGAGAGAGAGAGAGAGAGAGAGAGAGAGAGAGAGGGGGGGGGGAGAGAAGTTTGACTTATTCAGATTAATTTGACATTAACATAAAAGATTAGTTTTCTTGTCCATCCGTTCTTTGTGGGACAAAATGGAATTGTTACAGCTTGAGGGTGTAAAATAATACATTTAATTTCAATGTATAAAGGAATAAAGGGTTGTACAATAATGGCTTTAATTTAATTCCTCCTTGAAATTAACCCTTAACGCTCCTGCTTAGACAGAGAGGTTTTAATTTGACTTTTAAAAAAATTGTAATTGCAGACTGGGATTATTATTTTACATATTTTAATAAGACACTGTATCAAATACAGTGTCTTACATTTTTTCATTGTGCTTCACGTATCATAGTTTCAGGATATTAAAAAAAAAATTTCTTTCTACACGCCCAATCATCTCTCATTTTTGACGTCTATAAGTATGATAGTCACCTCAAAAATGAAGATAAGTATATGGCATTTTGTATGCTCATAGTAGAATGTTATTAAAATTCAGAAAAATATTTTCAGTACGAATTCACCTCTTAGAGAATTTATTGATTATCTCCTTACACTTGTTTTCATCCCCATTTGATTTGATTCGTGCAATTTACCTCAGTGCCTCCTTGAATACAAAACTCAAAATTCAACAGGTCTTTTTAATAACGGGCATCACAACAAACGAGACCCTTGTTTTGTGTTTCTAGGTTAATTAAAACTTCCTAATCCTCAACTGTATCATTTTTCCGCGTGTGAAAATCAGGATTAGTCAGCATTTGTTTTCCAATTAGTTCAGTAAAGCCGTTGTTTGCACCTTTGTGTCTACTTTTTCTTCTTTTCACGGTAGCCACAGCAGTTTTTTACGTTCCAAAATGGAAAATTCGAGGTTTGATAAGCCTAAACGTCCCCAGTTTTAAACTTGCTTCAGTTGTGTCATAAAGTCATCTTAAACGTGAATGTTTTTAATAAATTAGTTTAAGGTAAGCTTTAGTTGTTTTTAAAATTAATCATTAACGAAAGTTTTCTATTATTGATTGATTGATTGGTTGATTTTATTGCTTCTTATCAACAAACATATAAATAAGTTTTTACAAATGAAATTGGGCTAAACATTTTTTAAACTATAACAAAGAATAACCTTCTCCAAATAGACAAGAAACAATAAAATAGCAATCGACTGGATTCCTGAATAGTTAGCCCTACGACGAATAAAAGTGATTTAGATTCGAATCCACGACTGGTCAATATTTTTTTCACTTTGTTTTCTTACATTTGTACTTCTTTCAAAGTACATAATAATAATATATATATATATATATATATATATATATATATATATATAGAGAGAGAGAGAGAGAGAGAGAGAGAGAGAGAGAGAGGGGGGGGGGGGGAGAGAAGTTTGACTTATTCAGATTAATTTGACATTAACATAAAAGATTAGTTTTCTTGTCCATCCGTTCTTTGTGGGACAAAATGGAATTGTTACAGCTTGAGGGTGTAAAATAATACATTTAATTTCAATGTATAAAGGAATAAAGGGTTGTACAATAATGGCTTTAATTTAATTCCTCCTTGAAATTAACCCTTAACGCTCCTGCTTAGACAGAGAGGTTTTAATTTGACTTTTAAAAAAATTGTAATTGCAGACTGGGATTATTATTTTACATATTTTAATAAGACACTGTATCAAATACAGTGTCTTACATTTTTTCATTGTGCTTCACGTATCATAGTTTCAGGATATTAAAAAAAAAATTTCTTTCTACACGCCCAATCATCTCTCATTTTTGACGTCTATAAGTATGATAGTCACCTCAAAAATGAAGATAAGTATATGGCATTTTGTATGCTCATAGTAGAATGTTATTAAAATTCAGAAAAATATTTTCAGTACGAATTCACCTCTTAGAGAATTTATTGATTATCTCCTTACACTTGTTTTCATCCCCATTTGATTTGATTCGTGCAATTTACCTCAGTGCCTCCTTGAATACAAAACTCAAAATTCAACAGGTCTTTTTAATAACGGGCATCACAACAAACGAGACCCTTGTTTTGTGTTTCTAGGTTAATTAAAACTTCCTAATCCTCAACTGTATCATTTTTCCGCGTGTGAAAATCAGGATTAGTCAGCATTTGTTTTCCAATTAGTTCAGTAAAGCCGTTGTTTGCACCTTTGTGTCTACTTTTTCTTCTTTTCACGGTAGCCACAGCAGTTTTTTACGTTCCAAAATGGAAAATTCGAGGTTTGATAAGCCTAAACGTCCCCAGTTTTAAACTTGCTTCAGTTGTGTCATAAAGTCATCTTAAACGTGAATGTTTTTAATAAATTAGTTTAAGGTAAGCTTTAGTTGTTTTTAAAATTAATCATTAACGAAAGTTTTCTATTATTGATTGATTGATTGGTTGATTTTATTGCTTCTTATCAACAAACATATAAATAAGTTTTTACAAATGAAATTGGGCTAAACATTTTTTAAACTATAACAAAGAATAACCTTCTCCAAATAGACAAGAAACAATAAAAGAAACCCCGATGTAATAAAACCTTTCTGGGGTAAAAAAACACTATATATACAGACACAAAACACAGTCCAAAGATAAAGTTGAGGTCCGCAGCCGACCGAGTTCCCAATGAATATACATAATTTTTTACACTAAAATCTACAATCAAAAATATGACTTCTAGTCTTTTTATAAACAATACATATTTATTTATAACTGAACTTAATAAATATATCCCTGTATGTTATCTTGGATAAACACTATACACAAGCACTCCGCATTCACACTTGCAAGGATACAACACCCGAATATAACACCAAAAAGTAAGGTTCAAGATAGTACTTTAAAATACGACTATACATCTTCAAGCTCGAGCAAAAAATTACGCAGCAAACCAGAGAACATTTTCAACATAACACACTGATTTTGGTAATTAATTAAAACAATTATTTTGTAAATGAAATCAGTGGAATTGATTTTGAGAAAGTCATTTTTATTACAGTTCATTATTTTGTGTTTACCGATAACTCCCATAAGGACCACCTTCATACCACATTTTTAGTTCGCTATTTGTGGCTTTCTGGGTTGTCTCAGCAGGGTGCGGTTTGTAGAAATTACTGTACGGCTGTATTAAGCCTAAAACGGGGTACGAATAGGTTTATGATATGTCTAGTGTTATTTCTGTTTCTATTAATGTTTCTAAATTATTTATCAAAACTGATTCCCTGGTGTGAATGTGTGTTAAGTTACAATCTTGTTGAGCACTGTGGTGAAATTCACAATAATGATTCGATTTTGCCCCTAACCACAATCACTAGAAACTTTAAAATAAAACACAATTATCTGATTAATTGTTCTTTATTAATTATTTCCACTAAATGCCCTGATGTACATTTCGATAACATGGTTATCATCATCGGAGGGTCTTGCTTATAAAATAAATCTAAACTTACGCTTATAAACTAAATCTAAGTAGATATGTAAGTTTAGATTTAGTTTATAAGCAAGATCCTCCGATGATGGTAACCATGTTATCGAAGTGTACATCAGGGCATTTAGTGGAAATAATTAATAAAGAACAATTAATCAGATAATTGTGTTTTATTTTAAAGTTTCTAGTGTTAAGTATTGAAAGATCTACGGATTCTGTTTCAGAAAGACTTGCACTTAAATAGACTTACCTACAACTAGCCATTTTCCCTATAACTACCATTTCTCTATATTATGTGAAAAAATAATCAAAATCATAAATATTTAGATATAACTTATTCCTAACAAGAGATAGCATGAAAAAGAAATTTGATATTCAACACTTTATAAGGCTGGGAAATGAGCAGATGTTTTCCAGTTTAAAATATACATACTTTCTGCCAACAGCGCTCTCAGATTCCTTGAATTCTAAGATTTCCCTGCACAGATAAAACTAGTCCACTATAATATTCAGTGGACTAATTTTAAAAACAGTTATTTGTGCTGGAATATTTATAACCGTTTGTTTTACTTACCCAGTATACCTCCGTTTTTGACTGATCACAATTTCATGGTGTCAGAAAACAAATTAATGTAAAATTTTCTCAAAATGTATTCTGTGCATAAATAAATTTTCTGTGTAAATTTCATCTTGATATAGGCTAATATAATCACTATATAATACAATCAGTATAATATATAATATAAATGATTTTGTGTACCGAAAAACTGCAGGTTATTTCTAATTTCCTTCTTACGGTTAGAGGCTCTTTTGGGGTTTGAAAAAACCCGAAGACTTAGAGATTTAAAAAAATTGACAAGAATTATAAATATTTAAATATATATTTAACCCCAATCCCTATTTGATAGTCTAATAGGCAAATGTAAGCAAAAGGTAGAATAAGTTATGCCCAAATATTTAGAATAAATTTATTTGTTACTAATAGTTCTGGTAGTTCAGTGATTTAAGTCGTCACTTATCTGCTGAATTAAAGGTCGTGGTTTCTAATTGCCACTCAGGACTATTCTGCGGAGGGCCTTTTTTCAAACCTGTAGTAAGACGGAGGGTAGGCCCACTGTATTTAAACGGTGGTTGGTTTTAATAGAAGTTAACGGAGTGAATTAGACACAACCAACCCGCTAAAACCAATACGAAACAACACGAAATTTGATTTATTATTTCGTCAAAGTTATAATTAGAAATTAACTAATCGAAAATATCTCGCATCACATGATTTGGAATGTACCTCCCAACGTATTTTCTCAAGCAATTAACACAACTTCCTGCCTATAATTGGTTTTATTTATTATTACATTTCCTTAACACCCTACGTTAACCTTTCATAATATTTTTCAATCATCACCAAACTTTGTAGCAACCTTAATCACATATATTTCTCGGCGTTTCGTCACTTTAACCGATAATTCCCGCTTTCAAAATGGCGGCCATTCAAATAGCCACTAAACAAAATTGTAGGTATATTTAAAAACATTGTAAAAAAAAGATTTGATTTACTGCTATGGGTGTGTTTAAACGAGTCTTAACTTAGTTCATTGAAACAACGCTATGCTGGGTTTAATCAAAGCTCTAAAATCTGATTGAGAGAAATCTGATTTTGATTTTAGATTAATCGAAACAGCGATATTCCTGGGTTGAGACAACTTGTTATTCACTTGAAATTTTCATTTAGTCGTTTAAAGGTAAATTACCAGCATGTGAGTATATACGTAGAAGAAATAGAGGAGGTCAACACTTTTTCTTACTTGGGAAGTGTTGTTTCAACAAGTGGAGGAGCTGATGATGATGTGAACACTCGCATTACAAAAGCAAACGCCACCTTTGTACAACTGTACCCAATTTGGCGAAATCGAAACATCTCAAAGAAGACGAAGCTTCGCATCTTCAACACAAATGTTAAGTCTGTTTTGCTGTATGCAAGGGAGACGTGGAAAGTTACAAGTTTAATTACGTCTCGGCTGCAAGTTTTCATCAATAGGTGTCTTCGCCGTATCATGAACATTCATTGGCCCGAGATCATTACAAACCGAAGATTTATGGAGAGAAACAGGTCAAATTCGGGTCAAAATGCAGATTCGAGAGAGAAAGTGGAGGTGGTTAGGACATACACTGAGGAAGCCAGACGGAACCACTGAGAAAGAGGCCCTAGATTGGAACCCGCAAGGTGTCAGAAGAAGGGGTCGACCCCGAGAAACCTGGAAGAGGACCATTATTAAAGAAGCAAAAGAGGTTAACAAGACTTGGGGAGAAGTTTAGGCACTTGCTGGAGACAGGGACAGATGGAGAGCTCTTCTGGACGCCCTATGCTCCAATAGGAGATAAAAGGAAATAAGTCAAGTAAGTCAAGAGTATATACGGCAGTTATTAGTTTCGTTGCACATCAAAATTGTTTATAAAATTTTCAAAATAACGCCAATATAACCATCTTGATCATTATTTACAATAAATTAATTTAAAACACTAATTAATGTGTAAATATCAAAATCAAGAGTCTGTGTTTACAGATAATAATCCGAATATTCTAAGATAAAAGTCATCATGGTACTTACAATCATCACCGTAGTCATAATACAAGCAGATCCTCTAAATGTAACGCCCAAATGTTGGTTTCTTGGGCATTGTAAGAAATGTTTATATTGATAGATCAAGGGGTCTTATCCAGTAGGGTGTTTATTTAAAGGAGTTGTTACACAGGTTTTCTGAGCCTCCTAATTGTGTATATCACTATTTTCCTGAGATTGACTAGGCATTAAAGCTGGCCTCTGAGTTGTACGTATAGAATATCACGTTTTGGTGGTTTAGGGATCGAAATTACAATTTTGATAATAACTTCGCTATTTGTCATCGTAAAGAGTTGGGGCTAATCCAATTTCAGAATTTAAATGGGTACATTGTTATCTAAGTTAGTGTTTTATCAGTTGAATAAAACACTAGGTATGAAGAAATGTTTAAAATGTCCAACATTTTGACGTTTATTTTATTTTTTTTAAAGATTTCATATGAACATTCTACAGACTCCTATACCAAATTTTATGTTTCTACCTTAATTTGTGTCGTGCTTATTTTCCAGACGACAACGACAATGACGACAGATTGACAATATGTTGAAGATAATATTCACTTTTCAGTTTTTTGAACATTCAAATTTTTGAGCGATTAGAAAACTTACCCTATATTGTGAACACTGTGTAAGAAATAAGGATGTAACAAAAAACTGAAACACGGAATATAAACTCACAAACTGTATACCTTAATAATTCACTTATGAGCATGAAATGAACGCTTGCTTGTAAATGCTAAATAAAGTAATACTATATGCAAGTTACAGTTAAGTTATGCTAAATCTTGCTTTCTGGTTTGGAAGAAATATATTACCTTCTCTAAATGTTTAGACGTTTATAATAAGGGAGCAATTTGAATTATTTCTTACTTTCAGCTTTGACAGATTATACTTTCAGATTATTTTAACTTTTGTGTGGTAAAAGAAAATTCTCACTGCAGCTTAAGGGTGTTTTTATTTCATTATATAATGGAATAAAGGGTTGTGGAATACTAGCTTTATTTTCACCCCTCCCTGAAGACACCTTTAAAACCCACCTTTGTCTAAACCACCTACAGAGTGTGAGATTGTTTTTATTAAACAAGAAAAAGAATAAACATTTTTATACATATTTAACATCAATACAATGTGTAACAAAAGCAACTGCTTAATTAAAAAATCTAAGTTGTTTCGTATACAAATTTTACAGTTTTGTTTTTAGTAATATCCCTCTTATTTTACGAACTATAGGGTAAAGTTTTGTATTGTCACCTCTGTTTTTTCGACGGATTATCACGTTTATGGTCTTGGGAAACAAAAAAAGTGATTTTCAACTTTTCGTACGTTCGTCATCGTTGTCGACCCCTAAATAAGTACGATAGCGGTTACAACAATAACATTAAAACATGAAGTTTGGTTTATAGTTCATATTGAAATTGGTAATTAAATAATCGAATTCAAAAGGTCAAACATCAATTTAAAACCGTTTTTTTGTCCTGTAACTCTGGAACCAGTATAAACTGGATTTGTAGAGATAAAGTTCAGGCGTACTTAAACCTTAGAACAAGTATCGTTATGTTTTGTTCCTTATGTTTGCATGAAATCGAATCATTTTTTGTATGTACGTTTAACTGACGAAATTATTAACTAAACTTTTTTTTGAATTATATCTGCCAAATTTTACCAAGCGTAATTACACTAAATTTTACGTTTTAAAACATTTTTATTGTCGTAAATTATAGGCATTAACATGACTACTTAAATGGTGATACTAATTGAGTCAATTTGCTTCAACTGAACTCATTGGATTTTTAGATTGCAAAAACTATATTTGGCATTGTAGGATAGAGACAGAAAATGTTGACTCAGCTGATAGATGCGATTAGAAATTGACTATAGAACAAATAACGGTTTATTTAATAACTTCCAAAGTTCACTATTAAATTAAATAATTTTAGAAATTAACATAAAAACTACACGAAGGAAGATGTAGATCCAGTTGTGTTCCTCTGGTTACCACACACGTTGTGTTGTGTTTTAGGAGAGGAAACGAAAAAGGAAATCTATCTTTAAAAGTGATTGTAAATTATAGGTATTAACAAAAGTAAGGCCTATTTAAATGATGATACTAACTGAACCAATTTGTTTCTACTGAACTCATTAGATTTTTAGGTTGCAAAACTATAATGGGCATTGTAGGAGGGAGAGAGAGAGAGAGAGAGAGAGAGAGAGAGAGAGAGAGAGAGAGAGAGAGAGAGAGAGAGAGAGAGAGAGAGAGAGAGAGAGAGAGAGAGAGAGAGAGAGAGAGAGAGAGAGAGAGAGAGAGAGAGAGAGAGAGAGAGAGAGAGAGAGAGAGAGAGAGAGAGAGAGAGAGAGAGAGAGTGAGAATGTTGACTCAGCTGTAGATAAGATTAGAAATGGGCTGTAGTTACTGGTAATTAAACGTATGAATTTTAAGGAAAAAATTATAAATATATTGAAAGAACATAAAACTCCCTATAATTTCTGTTTTTACTCGTTTTGATGGTATAAAAAATCAACGTTTTAAAAGTACCAACTTTAACTTTATTGTGGCAGCCAACTTTACCATTTTTTATAGAAACTCATAGTTTTTATCTTCAATTTGTATTTAAACGAGAGTTTAAGACTTTTTAACTCTTGGATATTTTGTTATATTCCTACTAGTTTACGAGATATAACCTGAACATTCGCCAAAGTTCCGTTTAAAATACATAGGAATTTCTTATACTCTTGTTTATATATGAATGAATATATTATAGTATTTTATGAATACGGGTTGAATTTATCGTTTTATACGAAGAAAATTTGACCGGAGTTTGGTATTTAGATTCCTAGAAAACTTATTGATGAACTCAACTGAAGACCTTCCACTTAATATCAGAATGAAATTAATGTACCAGCAAGACGAAAAACCAGTTCATAATAGTGAAGTACTTGTTAAAGTAGATTTTGTAAGCAAAATAAATAAAAATATAACACTACATTTCTATGAAATAATATGTGAAATAAAACGAACAACAGAAATAGTAGTAAAACTGCAAATAAAATATTGAGCTGTTCACCAACCTCTAACTTTTATTCCCTGTTCTATTGCCTCTTCTAAATATTTTAATTGTAATATAATAGCAGATATTTCTTGTTGACACTCCATATTCAAGGATAAAATAAAGCAATAACGATTAAAGTTTGAAAATATTTTAATAATATAAATGAGCTACATAAATGTTACAATGTAGCTCATTTATATTATTAAAATATTTTGAAACTTTAAGCATTATTGCTTTATTTCATCCTTTAATAATATTTTGGTTAAAATATAAATTTTTACCATAACATTGACTTTTTTAGGTCAATAAGATATAATTAATTTCATAACTCTATTTTATTAATAATACATGGAATATGTAATATATTTAGTGACACATCTGATACTATCAACAATAACTTGGAAGTATATAAAATAGTTAGGTTAAAACAAAAATTTTAATTTTAGATTTTGAATTCGCAAATCTGAATCATGTAACAAGACACAACCGTTATGCTTCCACTCAACAATGTCCTAACCCTTAAATATTTCCACATGTTTGGTTGTATTGTATCCTTCATATTGTTGTTGTAATATAATGACATGTTGTTGTCTGGTTTAATACAGTATAGAGTATTAGTTGAAAAAAATAACAGCAATATCGCTTAACTTTGAGTTTCAAAAATATCAGCTCTCAAATAAGAAAACTTCTTCCCCCTCCCCCGTATAGAATTGTCATTACAACTTGATGGTGTAAAATAAAACAGAGATTTACTTAATTATGTAATGAAATAAAAGATGCGCAATAATACTTTAATTTCATCCCTCCCTTACACAGTCAGAGGTTTTATTTCATGCTTAGCGAAAAAAACCAATCACCAATTGAAAGAAAATAGAATTTTCCACAATATACACTTTATTTGTAACAATACAGGACAAGATGACGTTTCAATGACATCATTCTCAGTTCTCACGTACACGGAACACCCCTAATTCTGAATCTGCAAGTTGAAAACGTTAAAAATGTTGTGTTTAGATGGTTAGGTTGGATTTTTATTTTAAGTCCCGACCACAGTTACCAGATCATGATTACGACAAGATGTTAAGAAGTTAGGAAACCGCTGATTTTGCAACCATGAGAGAAATCAAACACCACTCATATATATAATAGTCTAGTAATGGGGGAAATCGAGGTCAATCAAACAGGAGCGGACCGGAGGTAGGCAGTGAGATTGCCGAAAGGAAACGAGACTGTCGAGCGTTACCAGATTGTCGTTAACGTCGTTGGGTTCTTCAGAAGAACTCTCCAAAGGACCAAGAATATTTAAGTCGTCAGTTCTCTAATCAGAAGCGCTAACGTTACTGTTTAAATCATAAACAATTTTCTCTGTGGAATTTAGTTTTTCACCAATCTGTCTCTGAGACTGGATGGAGTCACTTTTAAATAAACAATGTTTCTGGAGGTGTTTATATTATATTTTACAATGGAACTGGGTAAGTACCCTGATGGCGTCCATCAACTTGTTTAGAATGATCGAAAGGTTTCGCCTTTAAACATCAAGCGCAAAATGTTGTTAGTCCGGTAATAGGTAATCTTGGTACTCATGCAGTCTGAAAATGTAACTACTGCTAAGTTACTTGTAGCTTAGTGATTTAAGTCGTCACTTCTCTAATCAAAAGCACTAAGGTTACTGCTTAAATCCTAAACAATTTTATCTGTGTATTTTCGCTTTTGTCCAACCTGTATTTCAGACTGGACGGAGTCACTAAACAGTGTCTGTGGAGATGTTTCAATTACATTGTATGGTGGGGCTGGGTAGTTATCATGAAGAAGACTACCAATTTGTTTTTTAATGTCATAAAACCGTTGCGAAAAACATCCCCGTTATAAAACAAAGCACAAAGTGCTCAATTTAATTAACAAATCGAGGTGAAAACTAAATAATAGCGTAATAATATTAATAATATTAATAATACTCTAGAGTTTGTATAACACACAAAACGATAATCAATTACACTCACAAAATTATTCTTTTAATAAACACTGAAAGAAGAGGAAAATTTGTTTCCAGCGGTGGTTGTGAAATGTGAGCTTAGTTCAGGGACGATGGAGTTATTCCAACCGCTGTAATCTGATTAAGGAAATTCTATTTAAATGTTTGAGTAATTGAATCGGCGATATTTCTGGGTTGAGTGAGCATTTAAATTACTTGAGGTGAATTTTATGATTGTTCCGTTTAGTTATTATATGCCTCATACTGGAATATAACTAGGTCTGGCAAAAAGAGCGCCTACGTAAATCGATTAATTATATAAACTTATGAATATATTTTAACAAACCTACCTGTTCAAGGAAACCTCTTCATACAATACTAGTACCCTACCTATTGGCATATATATATATATATACTATCGTTCAAATCACAACGACGATCAAATGTAGAGAATTTAATTTCTCAGATTAACATTTTAGAAAAACAAAAATTATTTAGTTTGTTAAACATGTTTAAAGAGATTTAATTTATTATTACAGGGTATCCCACGTTTTTAATTAATATACCCAGACGTATGGAACATTATACAAACTTTACACTTTACAATTATGTTACATAGACATCTTATAGAATACCCTCGAGTTTCATCTTTTTATAATCAATCAAAACAAAACGGCGGAATAACAAAAAGAACATTTATATTCTGGGAAAGAACCGCTTCTTCCCACAATGCAATGTAACTAAAATGTGGATAGCTATCTGTTGATTCTCGATCAGCTGTTGTTTTGTTAACACACAACAATGAAACAATTCGGTAGTTGTGTTCAATCAGTTTATCTGTGATATCTAACGTCAAGACAATTAATTTTTCAACTAAACAAAAAGTGAAATGTTGTTCTCTCCATATTTTTCCACTCTCGGCCAGAACTTCGGTTGCCACCATTCGGGTAAGGTAACCAAGTATTACACAGACTTCATATGCTGTACTTTTTACCCGTTGGCATACACCCTATAAGCACGAGTCGCTTTATTCTTTAAGGTTGGGCTGAAAATAGAAGAAAGATGGGGATGAAGACAAAGTAACGAGAGATAGTGTGAAAAAGAGGTGGAGAGAATAGATCAAGATAGAAATACTTGTGAACAGCAGTGGGACGTAGTCACAGGAATGACCTCAGAACAACATAAGAAAGTAAGAGTAGGGAACTGAGGAGGCTGTTTGGAGGGGGATGCCCACTGAGCGATAGATTAACACCGTAGTTCCATTTACGATATTTGAAAAGACTGTCGTTGAAATATCCGCAAACACGAGAAGATTATTTTAAGTAATGGATTATTCAAACCTACACTTAGTCAAATATAATCTCCATATTGAATATATTACGTTAATGGAACCGTCTTTACAGAATACCAAATTATTGGAACACCGAGCGTCACTTGGTTCTGCTGTTTTATCCCTTTGGTAGTGCACTACCTTAATATCTTTGAAAATGTTTGGGCTTTAAAGAGTTCAATTGTTGTATATTTTATTTTATTTCATAAGTGACAATTATTTATTTTTTATTTTTAGGAATGTCGTTTAGAGGTGAACGCAGTGGAACTTAGAGGCTGTACCAATTTTGACCCCAGAACACCATTTCAAGGTCAGTTGAACTTTTGTTTACATGTTGGTATTTACTATTAGTGAATATGTTCTGGAAAAAAATTGAAAATCAAACGTGAAAGATTTTTAAAACTAGTATTTTTTTATTTAGTTAAACCAAATAAAGACACTTTATTTATTATAATGTTTATCATATTATCCATTTTCAGACCACCATCAGACAGTAATAAACGTAAGTAGTTATAAGAAGAACTGGTATAACAATTAATTAAAAAAAAATAAGATGTCCAATTACGAGACAATATAAATCAATTCAAGTACATTGCACATGGAAGGTAAAAACAATTTTTTTATTGTAAATTGTAATAAATAAATCTCAGGTCTAACTTTAAATACTGAGATTAGAGATAAAATCAATCAAATTGAAAATAAAGCAAAAAATCAATTATTACAAAATAGGGGTTAGGAAAAATCTGACAGTTCTTCTTTACACTATTACTTTTAGCTATCTTGAGGTACATTTTATATAGAGTCTGACGTTACTAACTTTGCACTATTACTTTTAGCTATCTTGAAGTACATTTAATATAGAGTCTGACGTTACTAACTTTGCACTATTACTTTTAGCTATCTTGAAGTACATTTTATAGAGAGTCTGACGTTACTAACTTTGCACTATTACTTTTAGTTATCTTGAGGTACATTTTATAGAGAGTCTGACGTTACTAACTTTGCACTATTACTTTTAGCTATCTTGAAGTACATTTAATATAGAGTCTGACGTTACTAACTTTGCACTATTACTTTTAGCTATCTTGAGGTACATTTTATAGAGAGCCTGACGTTACTAACTTTGCACTATTACTTTTAGTTATCTTGAGGTACATTTTATAGAAAGTCTGACGTTACTAACTTTGCACTATTACTTTTAGTTATCTTGAGGTACATTTTATAGAGAGTCTGACGTTACTAACTTTGCACTATTACTTTTAGTTATCTTGAGGTACATTTTATAGAGAGTCTGACGTTACTAACTTTGCACTATTACTTTTAGTTATCTTGAGGTACATTTTATAGAGAGTCTGACGTTACTAACTTTGCACTATTACTTTTAGTTATCTTGAGGTACATTTTATAGAGAGTCTGACGTTACTAACTTTGCACTATTACTTTTAGCTATCTTGAAGTACATTTAATATAGAGTCTGACGTTACTAACTTTGCACTATTACTTTTAGCTATCTTGAGGTACATTTTATAGAGAGCCTGACGTTACTAACTTTGCACTATTACTTTTAGTTATCTTGAGGTACATTTTATAGAAAGTCTGACGTTACTAACTTTGCACTATTACTTTTAGTTATCTTGAGGTACATTTTATAGAGAGTCTGACGTTACTAACTTTGCACTATTACTTTTAGTTATCTTGAGGTACATTTTATAGAGAGTCTGACGTTACTAACTTTGCACTATTACTTTTAGTTATCTTGAGGTACATTTTATAGAGAGTCTGACGTTACTAACTTTGCACTATTACTTTTAGTTATCTTGAGGTACATTTTATAGAGAGTCTGACGTTACTAACTTTGCACTATTACTTTTAGTTATCTTGAGGTACATTTTATAGAGAGTCTGACGTTACTAACTTTGCACTATTACTTTTAGTTATCTTGAGGTACATTTTATAGAAAGTCTGACGTTACTAACTTTGCACTGTTACTTTTAGCTATCTTGAGGTACATTTTATAGAGAGTCTGACGTTACTAACTTTGCACTATTACTTTTAGTTATCTTGAGGTACATTTTATAGAGAGTCTGACGTTACTAACTATGCACTATTACTTTTAGTTATCTTGAGGTACATTTTATAGAAAGTCTGACGTTACTAACTTTGCACTGTTACTTTTAGCTATCTTGAGGTACATTTTATAAAGAGTCTGACGTTACTAACTTTGCACTGTTACTTTTAGCTATCTTGAGGTACATTTTATAGAGAGTCTGACGTTACTAACTTTGCACTATTACTTTTAGTTATCTTGAGGTACATTTTATAGAGAGTCTGACGTTACTAACTTTGCACTGTTACTTTTAGCTATCTTGAGGTACATTTTATAGAGAGTCTGACGTTACTAACTTTGCACTATTACTTTTAGTTATCTTGAGGTACATTTTATAGAAAGTCTGACGTTACTAACTTTGCACTGTTACTTTTAGCTATCTTGAGGTACATTTTATAGAGAGTCTGACGTTACTAACTTTGCACTATTACTTTTAGCTATCTTGAAGTACATTTAATATAGAGTCTGACGTTACTAACTTTGCACTATTACTTTTAGCTATCTTGAGGTACATTTTATAGAGAGCCTGACGTTACTAACTTTGCACTATTACTTTTAGTTATCTTGAGGTACATTTTATAGAAAGTCTGACGTTACTAACTTTGCACTGTTACTTTTAGCTATCTTGAGGTACATTTTATAGAGAGTCTGACGTTACTAACTTTGCACTATTACTTTTAGTTATCTTGAGGTACATTTTATAGAGAGTCTGACGTTACTAACTATGCACTATTACTTTTAGTTATCTTGAGGTACATTTTATAGAAAGTCTGACGTTACTAACTTTGCACTGTTACTTTTAGCTATCTTGAGGTACATTTTATAGAGAGTCTGACGTTACTAACTTTGCACTATTACTTTTAGTTATCTTGAGGTACATTTTATAGAGAGTCTGACGTTACTAACTTTGCACTATTACTTTTAGTTATCTTGAGGTACATTTTATAGAGAGTCTGACGTTACTAACTTTGCACTGTTACTTTTAGTTATCTTGAGGTACATTTTATAGAGAGTCTGACGTTACTAACTTTGCACTATTACTTTTAGTTATCTTGAGGTACATTTTATAGAGAGTCTGACGTTACTAACTTTGCACTATTACTTTTAGTTATCTTGAGGTACATTTTATAGAGAGTCTGACGTTACTAACTTTGCACTATTACTTTTAGTTATCTTGAGGTACATTTTATAGAGAGTCTGACGTTACTAACTTTGCACTATTACTTTTAGTTATCTTGAGGTACATTTTATAGAGAGTCTGACGTTACTAACTTTGCACTATTACTTTTAGTTATCTTGAGGTACATTTTATAGAGAGTCTGACGTTACTAACTTTGCACTATTACTTTTAGTTATCTTGAGGTACATTTTATAGAGAGTCTGACGTTACTAACTTTGCACTATTACTTTTAGTTATCTTGAGGTACATTTTATAGAGAGTCTGACGTTACTAACTTTGCACTATTACTTTTAGTTATCTTGAGGTACATTTTATAGAGAGTCTGACGTTACTAACTTTGCACTATTACTTTTAGTTATCTTGAGGTACATTTTATAGAGAGTCTGACGTTACTAACTTTGCACTATTACTTTTAGTTATCTTGAGGTACATTTTATAGAGAGTCTGACGTTACTAACTTTGCACTATTACTTTTAGTTATCTTGAGGTACATTTTATAGAGAGTCTGACGTTACTAACTTTGCACTATTACTTTTAGTTATCTTGAGGTACATTTTATAGAGAGTCTGACGTTACTAACTTTGCACTATTACTTTTAGTTATCTTGAGGTACATTTTATAGAGAGTCTGACGTTACTAACTTTGCACTATTACTTTTAGTTATCTTGAGGTACATTTTATAGAGAGTCTGACGTTACTAACTTTGCACTATTACTTTTAGTTATCTTGAGGTACATTTTATAGAGAGTCTGACGTTACTAACTTTGCACTATTACTTTTAGTTATCTTGAGGTACATTTTATAGAGAGTCTGACGTTACTAACTTTGCACTATTACTTTTAGTTATCTTGAGGTACATTTTATAGAGAGTCTGACGTTACTAACTTTGCACTATTACTTTTAGTTATCTTGAGGTACATTTTATAGAGAGTCTGACGTTACTAACTTTGCACTATTACTTTTAGTTATCTTGAGGTACATTTTATAGAGAGTCTGACGTTACTAACTTTGCACTATTACTTTTAGTTATCTTGAGGTACATTTTATAGAGAGTCTGACGTTACTAACTTTGCACTATTACTTTTAGTTATCTTGAGGTACATTTTATAGAGAGTCTGACGTTACTAACTTTGCACTATTACTTTTAGTTATCTTGAGGTACATTTTATAGAGAGTCTGACGTTACTAACTTTGCACTATTACTTTTAGTTATCTTGAGGTACATTTTATAGAGAGTCTGACGTTACTAACTTTGCACTATTACTTTTAGTTATCTTGAGGTACATTTTATAGAGAGTCTGACGTTACTAACTTTGCACTATTACTTTTAGTTATCTTGAGGTACATTTTATAGAGAGTCTGACGTTACTAACTTTGCACTATTACTTTTAGTTATCTTGAGGTACATTTTATAGAGAGTCTGACGTTACTAACTTTGCACTATTACTTTTAGTTATCTTGAGGTACATTTTATAGAGAGTCTGACGTTACTAACTTTGCACTATTACTTTTAGTTATCTTGAGGTACATTTTATAGAGAGTCTGACGTTACTAACTTTGCACTATTACTTTTAGTTATCTTGAGGTACATTTTATAGAGAGTCTGACGTTACTAACTTTGCACTATTACTTTTAGTTATCTTGAGGTACATTTTATAGAGAGTCTGACGTTACTAACTTTGCACTATTACTTTTAGTTATCTTGAGGTACATTTTATAGAGAGTCTGACGTTACTAACTTTGCACTATTACTTTTAGTTATCTTGAGGTACATTTTATAGAGAGTCTGACGTTACTAACTTTGCACTATTACTTTTAGTTATCTTGAGGTACATTTTATAGAGAGTCTGACGTTACTAACTTTGCACTATTACTTTTAGTTATCTTGAGGTACATTTTATAGAGAGTCTGACGTTACTAACTTTGCACTATTACTTTTAGTTATCTTGAGGTACATTTTATAGAGAGTCTGACGTTACTAACTTTGCACTATTACTTTTAGTTATCTTGAGGTACATTTTATAGAGAGTCTGACGTTACTAACTTTGCACTATTACTTTTAGTTATCTTGAGGTACATTTTATAGAGAGTCTGACGTTACTAACTTTGCACTGTTACTTTTAGTTATCTTGAGGTACATTTTATAGAGAGTCTGACGTTACTAACTTTGCACTATTACTTTTAGTTATCTTGAGGTACATTTTATAGAGAGTCTGACGTTACTAACTTTGCACTATTACTTTTAGTTATCTTGAGGTACATTTTATAGAGAGTCTGACGTTACTAACTTTGCACTATTACTTTTAGTTATCTTGAGGTACATTTTATAGAGAGTCTGACGTTACTAACTTTGCACTGTTACTTTTAGCTATCTTGAGGTACATTTTATAGAGAGTCTGACGTTACTAACTTTGCACTATTACTTTTAGTTATCTTGAGGTACATTTTATAGAGAGTCTGACGTTACTAACTTTGCACTATTACTTTTAGTTATCTTGAGGTACATTTTATAGAAAGTCTGACGTTACTAACTTTGCACTGTTACTTTTAGCTATCTTGAGGTACATTTTATAGAGAGTCTGACGTTACTAACTTTGCACTATTACTTTTAGTTATCTTGAGGTACATTTTATAGAGAGTCTGACGTTACTAACTTTGCACTATTACTTTTAGTTATCTTGAGGTACATTTTATAGAGAGTCTGACGTTACTAACTTTGCACTATTACTTTTAGTTATCTTGAGGTACATTTTATAGAGAGTCTGACGTTACTAACTTTGCACTGTTACTTTTAGCTATCTTGAGGTACATTTTATAGAGAGTCTGACGTTACTAACTTTGCACTATTACTTTTAGTTATCTTGAGGTACATTTTATAGAAAGTCTGACGTTACTAACTATGCACTATTACTTTTAGTTATCTTGAGGTACATTTTATAGAGAGTCTGACGTTACTAACTTTGCACTGTTACTTTTAGCTATCTTGAGGTACATTTTATAGAGAGTCTGACGTTACTAACTTTGCACTATTACTTTTAGTTATCTTGAGGTACATTTTATAGAAAGTCTGACGTTACTAACTATGCACTATTACTTTTAGTTATCTTGAGGTACATTTTATAGAGAGTCTGACGTTACTAACTTTGCACTGTTACTTTTAGCTATCTTGAGGTACATTTTATAGAGAGTCTGACGTTACTAACTTTGCACTATTACTTTTAGTTATCTTGAGGTACATTTTATAGAGAGTCTGACGTTACTAACTTTGCACTATTACTTTTAGTTATCTTGAGGTACATTTTATAGAGAGTCTGACGTTACTAACTTTGCACTATTACTTTTAGTTATCTTGAGGTACATTTTATAGAGAGTCTGACGTTACTAACTTTGCACTATTACTTTTAGTTATCTTGAGGTACATTTTATAGAGAGTCTGACGTTACTAACTTTGCACTATTACTTTTAGTTATCTTGAGGTACATTTTATAGAGAGTCTGACGTTACTAACTTTGCACTATTACTTTTAGTTATCTTGAGGTACATTTTATAGAGAGTCTGACGTTACTAACTTTGCACTATTACTTTTAGTTATCTTGAGGTACATTTTATAGAGAGTCTGACGTTACTAACTTTGCACTATTACTTTTAGTTATCTTGAGGTACATTTTATAGAGAGTCTGACGTTACTAACTTTGCACTATTACTTTTAGTTATCTTGAGGTACATTTTATAGAGAGTCTGACGTTACTAACTTTGCACTATTACTTTTAGTTATCTTGAGGTACATTTTATAGAGAGTCTGACGTTACTAACTTTGCACTATTACTTTTAGTTATCTTGAGGTACATTTTATAGAGAGTCTGACGTTACTAACTTTGCACTATTACTTTTAGTTATCTTGAGGTACATTTTATAGAGAGTCTGACGTTACTAACTTTGCACTATTACTTTTAGTTATCTTGAGGTACATTTTATAGAGAGTCTGACGTTACTAACTTTGCACTATTACTTTTAGTTATCTTGAGGTACATTTTATAGAGAGTCTGACGTTACTAACTTTGCACTATTACTTTTAGTTATCTTGAGGTACATTTTATAGAGAGTCTGACGTTACTAACTTTGCACTATTACTTTTAGTTATCTTGAGGTACATTTTATAGAGAGTCTGACGTTACTAACTTTGCACTATTACTTTTAGTTATCTTGAGGTACATTTTATAGAGAGTCTGACGTTACTAACTTTGCACTATTACTTTTAGTTATCTTGAGGTACATTTTATAGAGAGTCTGACGTTACTAACTTTGCACTGTTACTTTTAGTTATCTTGAGGTACATTTTATAGAGAGTCTGACGTTACTAACTTTGCACTATTACTTTTAGTTATCTTGAGGTACATTTTATAGAGAGTCTGACGTTACTAACTTTGCACTATTACTTTTAGTTATCTTGAGGTACATTTTATAGAGAGTCTGACGTTACTAACTTTGCACTATTACTTTTAGTTATCTTGAGGTACATTTTATAGAGAGTCTGACGTTACTAACTTTGCACTGTTACTTTTAGCTATCTTGAGGTACATTTTATAGAGAGTCTGACGTTACTAACTTTGCACTATTACTTTTAGTTATCTTGAGGTACATTTTATAGAGAGTCTGACGTTACTAACTTTGCACTATTACTTTTAGTTATCTTGAGGTACATTTTATAGAAAGTCTGACGTTACTAACTTTGCACTGTTACTTTTAGCTATCTTGAGGTACATTTTATAGAGAGTCTGACGTTACTAACTTTGCACTATTACTTTTAGTTATCTTGAGGTACATTTTATAGAGAGTCTGACGTTACTAACTTTGCACTATTACTTTTAGTTATCTTGAGGTACATTTTATAGAGAGTCTGACGTTACTAACTTTGCACTATTACTTTTAGTTATCTTGAGGTACATTTTATAGAGAGTCTGACGTTACTAACTTTGCACTGTTACTTTTAGCTATCTTGAGGTACATTTTATAGAGAGTCTGACGTTACTAACTTTGCACTATTACTTTTAGTTATCTTGAGGTACATTTTATAGAGAGTCTGACGTTACTAACTTTGCACTATTACTTTTAGTTATCTTGAGGTACATTTTATAGAAAGTCTGACGTTACTAACTTTGCACTGTTACTTTTAGCTATCTTGAGGTACATTTTATAGAGAGTCTGACGTTACTAACTTTGCACTATTACTTTTAGTTATCTTGAGGTACATTTTATAGAAAGTCTGACGTTACTAACTTTGCACTATTACTTTTAGTTATCTTGAGGTACATTTTATAGAGAGTCTGACGTTACTAACTTTGCACTATTACTTTTAGTTATCTTGAGGTACATTTTATAGAAAGTCTGACGTTACTAACTTTGCACTATTACTTTTAGTTATCTTGAGGTACATTTTATAGAAAGTCTGACTTTACTAACTTTGCACTGTTACTTTTAGTTATCTTGAGGTACATTTTATAGAAAGTCTGACGTTACTAACTTTGCACTATTACTTTTAGTTATCTTGAGGTACATTTTATAGAAAGTCTGACGTTACTAACTTTGCACTGTTACTTTTAGCTATCTTGAGGTACATTTTATAGAGAGTCTGACGTTACTAACTTTGCACTATTACTTTTAGTTATCTTGAGGTACATTTTATAGAGAGTCTGACGTTACTAACTTTGCACTATTACTTTTAGTTATCTTGAGGTACATTTTATAGAAAGTCTGACGTTACTAACTTTGCACTATTACTTTTAGCTATCTTGAGGTACATTTTATAGAAAGTCTGACGTTACTAACTTTGCACTGTTACTTTTAGCTATCTTGAGGTACATTTTATAGAGAGTCTGACGTTACTAACTTTGCACTGTTACTTTTAGCTATCTTGAGGTACATTTTATAGAGAGTCTGACGTTACTAACTTTGCACTATTACTTTTAGTTATCTTGAGGTACATTTTATAGAGAGTCTGACGTTACTAACTTTGCACTATTACTTTTAGTTATCTTGAGGTACATTTTATAGAAAGTCTGACGTTACTAACTTTGCACTGTTACTTTTAGTTATCTTGAGGTACATTTTATAGAAAGTCTGACGTTACTAACTTTGCACTATTACTTTTAGTTATCTTGAGGTACATTTTATAGAGAGTCTGACGTTACTAACTTTGCACTATTACTTTTAGTTATCTTGAGGTACATTTTATAGAGAGTCTGACGTTACTAACTTTGCACTATTACTTTTAGTTATCTTGAGGTACATTTTATAGAAAGTCTGACGTTACTAACTTTGCACTGTTACTTTTAGTTATCTTGAGGTACATTTTATAGAAAGTCTGACGTTACTAACTTTGCACTATTACTTTTAGTTATCTTGAGGTACATTTTATAGAGAGTCTGACGTTACTAACTTTGCACTATTACTTTTAGCTATCTTGAGGTACATTTTATAGAGAGTCTGACGTTACTAACTTTGCACTATTACTTTTAGTTATCTTGAGGTACATTTTATAGAGAGTCTGACGTTACTAACTTTGCACTATTACTTTTAGTTATCTTGAGGTACATTTTATAGAAAGTCTGACGTTACTAACTTTGCACTATTACTTTTAGTTATCTTGAGGTACATTTTATAGAAAGTCTGACTTTACTAACTTTGCACTGTTACTTTTAGTTATCTTGAGGTACATTTTATAGAAAGTCTGACGTTACTAACTTTGCACTATTACTTTTAGTTATCTTGAGGTACATTTTATAGAAAGTCTGACGTTACTAACTTTGCACTGTTACTTTTAGCTATCTTGAGGTACATTTTATAGAGAGTCTGACGTTACTAACTTTGCACTATTACTTTTAGTTATCTTGAGGTACATTTTATAGAGAGTCTGACGTTACTAACTATGCACTATTACTTTTAGTTATCTTGAGGTACATTTTATAGAGAGTCTGACGTTATTAACTTTGCACTGTTACTTTTAGCTATCTTGAGGTACATTTTATAGAGAGTCTTACGTTTCTAACTTTGCACTGTTACTTTTAGCTATCTTGAGGTACATTTTATAGAGAGTCTTACTTTACTAACTTTGCACTGTTACTTTTAGCTATCTTGAGGTACATTTTATAGAGAGTCTGACGTTACTAACTTTACACTGTTCCTTTTAGCTATCTTGAGGTACATTTTATAGAGAGTCTGACGTTACTAACTTTGCACTGTTACTTTTAGCTATCTTGAGGTACATTTTATAGAGAGTATGTAACTTTGTACTGTTACAATGTGTGTGTTATACAATAAAGTGGATGTCCCTCACTCAACTCCTTTATTTCCCTGTCGTATACTCTTATCTTCTTCTTGACTGTTTGAAGCACACAAAACCCATTGCGGCTGCGGTATGACCGGAACTCCGTACATATATTCTCCTCTAATAACACCAGAGAGAGAATGTTTGTGCAGTATAAATGCAGATTTATTAGCGTTATTGCGTCGTATGTCGTGTTTTCTATTAAACTTTAAAGTAAACTCGAAACACCTTGATTGTGAATGTTGCAAGATAAAGTTTGCTAACTGTGTTATAAGTTTTGCAATCTTAATAACAAACTGTTAAATTGGAAGCGTGAGTCTTTAAAGGGGTGCATTGAGTGTTAAAACTTTGTTATTTCTTTAAAACAACTATTGTACAACAGTATGAATCAGTCCGTGATAAACTCAAGTACCAGCGGTCGTGTCCGAAATGACAATTAGTAATCAAGGAAAGGAATCCTCGGCTACGTCCGAAATTTTAAAATAACTTGTTCGTCCCTTGTTGTTTAAAGACGAACAACTTCTAGGTCTTCATCGCTTAATAATAAAAGGAGACAAAAAATAAAGGCTCCTCAGCCCTCGGATACTTTAATAGTGTCAGGGTGGGAAGAGAACAAGATTTGGTCTAGAAATACCTGATAGGTGGGGATCTACCTCAAGACTACATGGAAAAAGTTGTAGTTCCAGCTAGGTTACCTCGTGTTTGTCACACTCTTACTTAATATAATAAGCCCCTGAGGGTGTCAAAGTACTACATACAAATGTATTCAGGAAAAAAAACTATCACTAGCCACAGACCTATATAAGGAATAGTAAAGGACAAGTTGTAACGAGAACCTATACTAGTCAATTAAGAAAATAATTGGTCTCATACCCAACGGCTCGGTTTTATAAGGGAGGACAAAATTTTAGTTCCCCCTCGTTACAAATATTGTAGCGTGACTTTGTGACCACACCTGTGGAGATTTAACCGGACTATTTAAATAAAATATATAAGAGGATTTAAAAAAATTATTAGATTTTGTTATCGAAATCCAAAATGTAATTTTAT
The DNA here is from genome assembly GCA_963513935.1 of Aphrophora alni. Taxonomy (NCBI): domain Eukaryota; kingdom Metazoa; phylum Arthropoda; class Insecta; order Hemiptera; family Aphrophoridae; genus Aphrophora; species Aphrophora alni. Next base: position 36,523,156 of record OY740778.1, read on the forward strand.
TCTACACTTGCTACATTTGATTTAATGTTGGTAGTTATACATTTTAAAAAAGTTTTATTCAATCTTCTCAAATATCTTTTCAAAATTAAATTTCTACCATTTTTTTTTGTTTACGAACATTAAAGGAAACATTTAACATGGTGTTTATTTTTGCTGGTTGTAGCCTATTACAAGATCAACTTCTCGAAGAAAAATAATGTAAATTTAATAGAAAGGTTGTAAGGTATAGTGGGGATTTGTTGACTGTCACTTTACTTTATTTAGGCGTTTACAGCTTTTAATAGATTTGCTTGAATAGGTGCATTCATTTTTCAAGTTGGTAAGTTTTTAATCAAACGTATCTTCACCATGTTAAACTTTGATTATAAAGACTTCGTTCGACTATTTTTACTTTAGATTTCTACTTGAATTAAGTTAATGCTTTTAACTTAGGGCCTCCACCAGACCTCTGTTAGTTAAAATTCCGCTTAGCTTTAAGGATGACTCCAAAAGAGACCAGGAGATGATACAAGAGATGACTAGGCTAATCTCTCGATTATATTGTCTAAACTTCTATACAAATATATCTGGCACAATTTTGATACTAGAAATATTCATTAATCTACTGACATCGCTGATCACATTTCGTCATCTTACTTGAAATGATTGAGAAAGTAAAATTTTAATATTTTCTACTTAATTTAAACAAAATTATCTGTACTAACAAACTTTTAATGTTTCTAACATGAAAGGAACGATTCTTCAAAGCGTGAACCTTCTAATATATTCTCATTACAAATTGAAGCTTCAATGAAACAAAATCAAATTTGAAACGTGCAATACACTTCATTATAAATATTGTTTGTATTGACGCAAACATTTGTATTTAGACAATTTAAATTTTCTTTTACTGCCTCGACCTTAATCAAATATGAAACACGCATTTACTATTTACTTATTAATTTTTTGAACTTTTTGAAAGTACAGTAGTCGACTTACTGCTTAAGAGGTGTTTTTTTAAAACCCTCGCTAAAGCTATTTTTTGTGAAAGAGCCTCAATTCAGTTAATTATGCTTGAATAATCTATACAAGTCTACTTTAAATAATTAGTTATGTTTATTGTTCTGGATATATGATTTTGTTTGATAACCTTCGAGATCTGTCTTACAAAATGTTTATTTTAAAACTACTTACATATTGAATAGAAACACTCCCTCTTTCGCACTAGACACTTTTACTAATTTTTTATTTATTTTTGAATAACACTAAGGACTTTACTTATTATTGATGACCCAATTTTATTAATGACTTGTTATACCTTTTACTTAAACACCACAATTGAATTTTTCTTCTATTTATTATATACTTTTTATTTTATACTCCAAGCACTTGTTACCCAGTTGATGTATGTTCGACAGTTTCTCCTCGACTCACCTCTTCTTTCCCCATATTTTCCCCCTTTCCTTTTCCCACGTGGTTTACTTAGTCGTCTTTGATTGGACAATACATTTTTCTTGATATCTTTTGATTGGCTCATTCCTTTTTCAAATTCTTCGTTATAGGCATTTAATTTTGTGGTGTTATATCTTTTCTCCATTCTAATAGCACATATTCTGGCTGTGAAAATTTGTACTTTGATGAAATTCAATACTGCTCACCTTCGAGTTCCTACTTCCTGTTTAAAATGATCTCTGTTTCAGGCTCGTTCGAAGTGAATCATTATTGAAATTTATTTATTTAATGTATTTAGTTTATTTTTTAAATTTATAATTTATATTATGAATTTTATAAGTTAATGTAAAATCTGGGGCTTCTAGATATTTCCCTGACAAGTTTTATAAATAAAAGGATATAAAATCATAAACTTCATTCGAAGCACGCTTTCAATTTCATTTTCTTTGCCTGAAGATATAGTCTAAGGGTTGTAAGTATCAAAGGTAGTACACAAATGTCTTGGTGTTCTAACGGTTTTATCGAGGTGAACAATCTTGTATCGCATCTTTAAAAAAGTCAGGTTTAGCACATGACCTTGTGTTTACTCCTTAAGGAGGTTTAACCAAACCAATTTTAGTTGTGTTACACTTGTTTTTATTTGAAAATAATGAAGATTTTAAACTCGAAGTTGATACATTGTTTGAAGTTTTATTCTATCTACTTGAAAGACTTTGCAGAAATGCAATAAATTTTAAAATATATATTTTCCATTTTGAATTTATAAATTTTTTAAACAAATATCTAAACTGCTATAGGTTGTTATTGACTTTAGACTATAACAACTTTAATTTATGGAAGCAAAGTAATGCAAACAAGTCATATAAAATAAAATGAAGTCAAATCTGTGAATTTCGTTGAAACCAACTTTTCATTCGTTTTCCCTCGAAGGGTATTTAAAAAAATCAGACTATGAGTCTTGCATATTTTATTAAAATTCTGTCATACATAGGATTGTATCTATAAATACAAATACATAAAATATAACATTGTATTCAACATGGCTGGCTATTTAGAAGTGATTGAAAAATAAATATCCTGTTAACCGAAGTCTGCAAATTGTGACTCTGGGATGTATGTAGTAGTATTTATGGTAAATATGACTTCGTGAAGTAGTCTTCACTTTCTGAGCTCGTTTCGATAACTCGTAACTGTACTTATATGAAGTAGTCTTCAGTCTCTGCTCCCTTGTCAAAGAACTCGTAACTGTACATATGTGAAGTAGTCTTCAATCCCTGCGCTCTTGTCGATAACTCGTAACTTTACATATGTGAAGTAGCCACCACTCTCTGCGCTCTTGTCGATGACTCGTAACTGTACATATGTGAAGTAGCCACCACTCTCTGCGCTCTTGTCGATGACTCGTAACTTTACATATGTGAAGTAGCCACCACTCTCTGCGCTCTTGTCGATGACTCGTAACTTTACATATGTGAAGTAGTCTTCAGTCTCTGCGCTCTTGTCGATGACTCGTAACTGTACATATGTGAAGTAGCCACCACTCTCTGCGCTCTTGTCGATGACTCGTAACTGTACATATGTGAAGTAGCCACCACTCTCTGCGCTCTTGTCGATGACTCGTAACTGTACATATGTGAAGTAGCCACCACTCTCTGCGCTCTTGTCGATGACTCGTAACTGTACATATGTGAAGTAGCCACCACTCTCTGCGCTCTTGTCGATGACTCGTAACTCTACATATGTGAAGTAGCCATCACTTTCTGCGCTCTTGTCGATGACTCGTAACTGTACATATGTGAAGTAGCCACCACTCTCTGCGCTCTTGTCGATGACTCGTAACTGTACATATGTGAAGTAGCCACCACTCTCTGCGCTCTTGTCGATGACTCGTAACTGTACATATGTGAAGTAGCCACCACTCTCTGCGCTCTTGTCGATGACTCGTAACTGTACATATGTGAAGTAGTCTTCAGTCTCTGCGCTCGAGTCGATGACTCGTAACTGTACATATGTGAAGTAGTCTTCAGTCTCTGCGCTCGAGTCGATGACTCGTAACTGTACATATGTGAAGTAGTCTTCAGTCTGTGCGCTAGTGTCTATGACACGTAACTGTACAAATGTGAAGTAGTCTTCAGTCTCTGCGCTAGCGTCGATGACACGTAACTGTACATTTATTTTGTGAATGGGTCTTCACTCTCTGCGCTCGTGTCGATGACTCGTAACTGTACATAGTACATATGTGAAGTAGTCTTCAGTCTCTGCGCTAGCGTCGATGACACGTAACTGTACATTTGTGAATGGGTCTTCACTCTCTGCGCTCGTGTCGATGACTCGTAACTGTACATAGTACATATGTGAAGTAGTCTTCAGTCTCTGCGCTAGTTTCGATGACACGTAACTGTACATAATATGTGAAGTAGTCTTCAGTCTCTGCGCTCGTGTCTATGACACGTAACTGTACAAATGTGAAGTAGTCTTCAATCTCTGCGGTCGTGTCGATGACACGTAACTGTACATATGTGAGGTAGTCTTCAGTCTCTGCGCTCGTGTCGATGACACGTAACTGTACATATGTGAGGTAGTCTTCAGTCTCTGCGCTCGTGTCGATGACACGTAACTGTACATATGTGAAGTAGTCTTCAATCTCTGCGGTCGTGTCGATGACACGTAACTGTACATATGTGAAGTAGTCTTCAATCTCTGCGCTCGTGTCGATGACACGTAACTGTACATATGTGAAGTAGTCTTCAGTCTCTGCGCTCGTGTCGATGACACGTAACTGTACATATGTGAAGTAGTCTTCAATCTCTGCGGTCGTGTCGATGACACGTAACTGTACATATGTGAAGTAGTCTTCAGTCTCTGCGCTCGTGTCGATGACACGTAACTGTACATATGTGAAGTAGTCTTCAGTCTCTGCGCTCGTGTCGATGACACGTAACTGTACATATGTGAAGTAGTCTTCAATCTCTGCGGTCGTGTCGATGACACGTAACTGTACATATGTGAGGTAGTCTTCAGTCTCTGCGCTCGTGTCGATGACACGTAACTGTACATATGTGAGGTAGTCTTCAGTCTCTGCGCTCGTGTCGATGACACGTAACTGTACATATGTGAGGTAGTCTTCAGTCTCTGCGCTCGTGTCGATGACACGTAACTGTACATATGTGAGGTAGTCTTCAGTCTCTGCGCTCGTGTCGATGACGCGTAACTGTACATATGTGAGGTAGTCTTCAGTCTCTGCGCTCGTGTCGATGACACGTAACTGTACATATGTGAGGTAGACTTCAGTCTCTGCGCTCGTGTCGATGACACGTAACTGTACATATGTGAGGTAGTCTTCAGTCTCTGCGCTCGTGTCGATGACACGTAACTGTACAAATGTGAAGTAGTCTTCAGTCTGTGCACTAGAGTCGATGACACGTAATTGTACATATGTGAGGTAGTCTTCAGTCTCTGCGCTCGTGTCTATGACACGTAACTGTACAAATGTGAAGTAGTCTTCAATCTCTGCGGTCGTGTCGATGACTCGTAACTGTACATATGTGAGGTAGTCTTCAGTCTCTGCGCTCGTGTCGATGACTCGTAACTGACAATAACTTCGCTGTTTGTCATTGTAGAGCGATGGTGTTATTACAACCAATTACAATTACAAACAATTAAAATCTACAAATATTGATCTAATTCAGTGTGTTATAAGTTGAATGAAGCGTATGTTGTGAACAAAGAATTGTTTGAAAAAATTGCTGCCACATATTTTAAGGTATAAAAATTTTCAATGCGTTTCTATTTGAGTACACACTGTTATACCAAATTTGATGCTCTGTTAATTTTCGTGCCACTTACGTTCAGAAGAGAACAACGACGGAAGGATGGTATCTCTTTCCTTAGGCCATGAAACGTAAATATCAGTCAAAAATTGAGGTCGAAATATTGGAAGATTATCGAACTATAATTTATTTGTGGGCGAGTAAAATCAAATAAAACAGAGAGAAATAGCAATAAAAATTTGCTATTTAAATACATCAAAAGGATTAAATTTTGTGTTTTTATCACTTTTTAGGGCTGCATATTTCGGTGTTACCAATAATTTAGATAGACCTGACAGGTTATATCAAATGTACGCGAATAAAAATACACAAATAAAATAACAACGTATGATAACAGAAAATAAAAGAAGGGATATCGTAAAAGGCAAAATAATGTTATTGTAAAAAGTATTGTCTGGGTTCAGAGTTTATAACATGTTGTAACAATTTGCTGTTCGAAAACCTGGGAAATCAATAAATGTTTTAAAGTTAATAGTCGGCGTTGTTTGTTTCAAAGAGCTACATGGTGATTCTAATTGTGTGTTTAATTTTATTACCATTTGACTTTGAAAAATGCTGTAAAGTGTATTTCCATTAAGTCAAGTATGGGAATCTCCTAATAATATTGTTTTTAGATTTTAGAAATAGGGTTTTTCCAAATTAAGGAGTAACGATTAGATTATTTTCAAGTGTAATCCTAATTAAGATACCTTTATACTAACACAAATTTTTAATATCCGTTTAAAAATGGCTGCCTTATTATGATATCAACACAAAACAACTAATCAGTATTATAAGGGTTTTAAAACGTTATATAACATTATAACTATTAAAAAAATACTCCATAATAACCTAACCTCCAAATTTGGAAATTATGTAAAGAGCAAGGTATGTCAATTGTACCTCCTTTTAAAGACCATTGAAAACAGATAATATCCAAATTAAAAATATTTTTATATGTTTTGATGTTTTTGAACAGGAGTCCCAAATGTATTTTTAAGGGAATTTACAAATAATATAGTTTGCTAATTTTTGAAATGTAATAAATTCCGAGTACAACGATGCCTCAGTTTCGACTTGAACAAATTATTTATTCTTTTCATTTCCTCCATTACACATATTATAGAGAAAGTTATGTGATAGGTCATAAAGCCTGAATGGCTTGTGTATATCGTTTCTCTTTTGTCGGATGTGCAGTGCTCCGCAGACCAAACGGGAATACAAATTTTCTATGTGGGTACATGTTGGCCAATCTCTGAACTTTCTTCCGATAATTTTTGGGTTGCTGTAATAAGAAAAAGACACAAAATCACGATTTTCTCAAAATCGGCTCTAACGATTTTAATCAAATTTTCCTCTAAGAATCCAAATCATACGTATTCGTTGATTTCTCATAAAAATTATCTGTTTGTGAGTTACATGCAAAAAATCCGCGAATGTACTGTTTTGTAAAATACTGAATTTCTCAAATCGGCTCCACTGATTTCTTTCAAATTTAATTGACACGTAAAAATCGATTTTTAATCGAATTCAATTTACGTTGAGGGCACGTTTATAGCACAAGCAAAGCTGGTTTACATCATATTTTTGGAAAAGTGGCGCCTGTGTGTCGCTTTAACATTTTGATGGACAATTGTCGAAATGAAAATGTTTTGGTGAATAGTTTTGAGGATGGGTGGGTGAGGAAGTTTGTACATTGTTTTTCCACCGTATTTTTTATTTATTTGTTGAAAACCTGCACCGACTAAGGAAAGTCAATAGGTCTACTATTTACCTAAAATAAAGTTCACAAAACACACAACAAACCTCTCATCACGACTCTTGCATATTTCATAATCTTTCTCTTTGTTTGCTTTTGTTTTGATAAACAGGATTGTATTCTATAAATACAAATACATAAAGACAATGTATTCAACATGGCTGACTATGAGGGACGTTATTTAGAAGCCATGAAATGAAAAATAAATCTCCCGTTACATAATAGCTGAAGTCTGAAAATAGTGACCGTAAAACGTATCTTGGATAAACTTGTACCTGGGAGTTTATTATCAGATTAAAAAGTTGACTTATTTAAATCTCTAAAACGCCGTTCAATCTTCCACTTAAGATTTTACTTCGGAGGACTTTGCTTTTAATTTCAAACACATGTACGTGACTAAAACTTTGAAAAGAAAACTCAAATTTGTAATTCGTTAAAATCAAAACCATTACAATGATAGGCTGTATTGAAGTACGCTTTGGCGAACGAAGTCAATTTCACCGTTTTCTGAAGTAAAATAATCGCAACTTCCTTATTTATTAATACACAGGGTGTCCAAAAAGTATCAGAACTGTGTTATATTTTGTGAACCATTGCAGATTAAACAATAAGACTTAGAACATCAATACTTTTTGAAGAAACTATATGGGGACGGCTTGCAGGGAGTCAGAAGAAATCTTAAATGAGAGCATAGGTCGAGTTGTATATCGTATTGAAAGTCTCTGTTAGGGGAATACATTCTGCAAATTCGACCTCAAAATAAATATAAATTCAAAATTGTGATATATATTTATTGTCCTATGATATATCAGACAAAAAAAAATTGCCTGGAAACGTATACCTTGAAGTGTTTAATCAACACGTAATGCTTCATTTTGTAGTTCCAGAAATTAGCTATTTTTCAACAAGATAGAAACCGCACCCTGTTAAACTGCTACTAAATAATCACATTTAAAATCGTTGGATGGCCGTAGAAATGAATTTTTGGACTGGCTACCGAGGTAGTCTCTGATTTTCTTATGAGTAAATTTAAAAGAGCATGCGTACTTTCATAACCTAAACACTGATGAAGAGTTGAAGAGGGTCATTGAAGAAGAAATTATAGGAATTCCAAGACCGTTAATCATACACAGCATTTATTAAAAGATGTTACCAGTGTGTCGCTGGGGATAGATTACATTTTGATTAAAATTTATGTTATTTTCTTTACTAATTCCTACAAATATAATTTTATTAGTTGTTTTCATTTTTGTTTAATTTCAAATAAATATCAGCACACATTTTGTAATGAATAAAAAAATGTCAAGGTATAATAAAATAATGTTTTATTTGAAAGACCACCATTTTGTTTTCATTCAGCCAAAGAAGATAATTTTGTAACAAAAAATATTTTCTACCATAGTTAGGTTGTATGCAAAATTGCAAAGAAATCGATTGGAAAATAACAAAGGTATTGATAATGAAAAACGTATACCATTTCGTGGAACATACTGTATATAAATTCAGATAATCGTATTACAAATTTTATCTACGTTTATATGGTAAAGTATTGTATTGATTCCACTATTTGAATACTAACAACATTTATTAAGCAACTGGTTTTACTTTAAAATACTTTTGTAATATTGACAACAATAAATGTTATTGTAGTGCGTGTTTATAAAGTGTTCAAACTATACCTGAAGATGTCTCATTTTGAAGTGAAACAGCTGTAACAAAAAAAAAACGGCGGAACTACTTTCGACGAAAAAACCAATGTTTTTTTCAATAAATTGTACGTAAATCCCTGCTGATTCTTCATGTGTGTGATTATTTATGAATAAATATTTCATCGACGTAATTATTTTACAAATATCTATTCAGTTGTCTCAATGTAGTAAGAGAATCTCCAACTTTTAAACACCCTGTAAAATATTATGTGCTAAGTAGTAGATAAATATGTGTATGAAATGATTGTATTACGCTTTTAAAGCACTCGTAAGAAGTACTTTCGTAAAGGCACTTCTCGTACCTTAAAGACTATACAATCGTTGCATAAATATTAATTATATTTGATAAATTTTTGATTTTTCTTGAAAATTTGTATTTAAACTGATAAAGAGTGGTGCAAAGCATGGCATTTAATTTTATTCTATAAACATGTTCCTAATTGGACATCAATTTTGGGGTTTTGTCTGCAATTTTTGACACCAAATTATTGGAAAATAAAACTAGTTTCAAAACAAAGCCGTCAACTTTTACTCAAGCCAACCACCGTTTATTTATAGTGAGTCTTCCCACCGCCAGGTAGGAGTGAACTAAACAGAACAGAATATCTTAGGTGGGATTCGAACCCACAACTTTCTGCAACAATCTTAGATCAAGGTTTTACCCTCAACCACTATGACACTTGAGTGATGTAGTCAGATTACCGTAGTCCATCTAACGTTCCTCTAGGAACAAGTGCACACTTCCCTGCGTCAATAGTAACAAACTTCTATGCATTTCAAATGTAAATTATAACAAAAGAAAAACTTAAAAATAGAGGACATTACAAAACCTGCCAAAACAGCGTGGCCAACGCAACTAGATAAAATCTTTAATTTCCTGATTTAAAATAAAAACTTTTGCTTATGATGATTTAAAATTATGTTTAACTTCTGGAACAATGATCGCAAATATTCTTACTGTTCATATTTATAAGGTAATACTTAAAATTTTAATTTTATGTTTTCTACAAAAGAAAGTTTGAATTATGTTAACGAATTTACGTGTCCAACATAAACCGACATTAGAAATGACAACAATGTACAGTACGAAACGAAACAGTTTTGTAAAATGTAACAAAACCGTCTGCAACGTTGAGACAAAGGCAAAGAATTGAAAAGAGACAAGTGGTTTCAACGTCAAAGAACAATGTTACCATCACAAAATAATATGTTTAATTACATTAACTTCTACTATAAAGAAACTAATTGTGTTAAGCATCTCTTTTGAAACAAAGTTTGCTACATTACACTGGAAAATTAACAGCTAATATTATCTTTTACGTTTAGTAATCATCCAAAATTCCACCTCTGAGTTGTGACTGATCTTCACGTTTTACGGCCTCAGAAAACCGAAAGAGTTATTTTAGACATGCCGTCCTTCCGTCGTTGAAAGCACTATAGCGGTCACAAAAATTGTGATAGTAACATGAAATTTGGTACAAGGTTAATTTTGAAATGGAATAGAAAATGTCAAAGAAGTATTAATAGTTTTCCGTTCACCTCAATTTTTTGAATTGTCAGTATCATATACATTGATCAGGAGATTTGAATAAGTAGGACCAATTAAGATTTGTGATTAATGTAGAATAATAACTAAAGAGCTATTAAAGGCTCTAATTAGTGATTTGTTAAGGATGGATTGTTAATATGGTTTATTTACCGTAATTTATTTGTGTATATATACACTAATAATGACGTTTGGATACTGAAACTAAATTTTTTTTTTATCTTTAGCATTTCTAGATAAATACCTTATATTAGTAGTCAGAGCAATTCTTGTTATTGTATATCACTACAGCTGTTTCGCCGATCACAGTCGGCTTCGTCAGGTGCAGGACACTTAAATAAAACACATAAACACGACACTGAACATATACGACACTAAAAACATTGTTTTAAAATATTCGGAGGCTAGCTCTTCGTTAAATTTTACACTAAAAATGTCCGTGTGTGGCCACATCATTATTCGTTCGTTTCCGGACATTTTTAGTGTAAAATTTAACGAAGAGCTAGCCTCCGAATATTTTAAAACAATGTTTTTAGTGTCGTATATGTTCAGTGTCGTGTTTATGTGTTTTATTTAAGTGTCCTGCACCTGACGAAGCCGACTGTGATCGGCGAAACAGCTGTAGTGATATACAATAACAAGAATTGCTCTGACTACTAATATAAGGTATTTATCTAGAATATACATTCAGCAATTCAAAAGCGAAAAATATAAAATCAATTTGGTTTTATAAGAATATAATATTTAGCATTTCTATATTTTTTTACTAAAAAAAAAATTGTCTTAGATTGTGTAATGTATATACCAACAGAAAAACCAAAATAATTCTAAACAATTTGAACTGTGCATATTTTATGTCAATAGCTACAAATAGCTATTATAATATGGAAATCTGAAAACAAACTACGTAATAAAACTTGTTCATTTTTTATAACCTTTCTGTTGTTTGCTTTTGTTTTGAGTTTTCACATCATATATATTTAGGATTGTATTCTATAAATACAAACACATAACGTATGTAAATGTATTCAACATGGCTGACTATCAGGGAGTTGTTTTTTTAGACGATGGAATGAAAATAAATCTGATAATAACGGAAGTTTGCAAAAAGTGACATTTGGTTTACGTTTGTTACACAGTGTTTTAAATATATGTTGGGTGGTTAATGTGGACTAGGGGGGTTGGGATTATTCGTAGATTAAAATATTGTTAAAATAATAACTTCCCAGTTGCTTACATGAAACCAAATATTTAATTCTATATTAGCTTTAAAAACATATAGATTTTGTCGTTTATCAACCTCTAGTTGAATGACACGTCGCAACCATTATCTCAAAATTTAAAACTCAAAAAACCATTGTACAAATACCTTGTTAGGAATCAAAGGAAGTTTTTGGAATCGGGTTCTAATGAAATGATTTAGGCAGATAATTAATGGTTTAGTTATAAAAATATTTGTATTGACAATCTAGTTTTTCTCTAATAAATTATTGATTCTAATAGATATAAAATCTCTCCTGTAAATTATTGACTTTAATAGATATAAAATCTCTCTAGTAAGATATTGACTCTAATAGATATAATAGAAAAATATTGACTTTAATAGATATAAAATTTCTCTTGTAAATTATTGACTCTAATAGATATAAAATCTCTCCTGTACATTATTGACTCTAATATATATAATATCTCTCTAGTAAATTATTGACTCTAATAGATATCTGACTCTAATACATATAAAATCTCTCCTGTATATTATTGACTCTAATACATATAAAATCTCTCCTGTACATTATTGACTTTAATACATATAAAATCTCTCCTGTACATTATTGACTTTAATACATATAAAATCTCTCCTGTACATTATTGACTCTAATACATATAAAATCTCTCCTGTACATTATTGACTTTAATACATATAAAATCTCTCCTGTACATTATTGACTTTAATACATATCAAATCTCTCCTGTACATAATTGACTCTAATACATATAAAATCTATTCTGTAAATTATTCACTCTAATACATATAAAATCTCTCCTGTAAATTATAGACTTTAATAGATATAAAATCTCTCTAGTAAGATATTGACTCTAATAGATATAATAGTAAATTATTGACTCTAATACATATAAAATCTATTCTGTAAATTATTGACTTTAATAGATATTAGTAGAAAGATATCGACTCTAATAGATATAAAATCTCTCCTGTACATTATTGTCACTAATAGATATAAAATCTCTCTTGTAAATTATTGACTCTAATAGATATCTGACTCTAATACATATAAAATCTTTCCTGTATATTATTGACTCTAATACATATAAAATCTCTCCTGTACATTATTGACTTTAATACATATAAAATCTCTCCTGTACATTATTGACTTTAATACATATAAAATCTCTCCTGTACATTATTGACTCTAATACATATAAAATCTCTCCTGTATATTATTGACTCTAATACATATAAAATCTCTCCTGTATATTATTGACTCTAATACATATAAAATCTCTCCTGTACATTATTGACTTTAATACATATAAAATCTCTCCTGTACATTATTGACTTTAATACATATAAAATCTCTCCTGTACACTATTGACTCTAATACATATAAAATCTATTCTGTAAATTATTCACTCTAATACATATAACATCTCTCCTGTAAATTATTGACTTTAATAGATATAAAATCTCTCTAGTAAGATATTGACTCTAATAGAGATAATAGTAAATTATTGACTCTAATACATATAAAATCTATTCTGTAAATTATTGACTTTAATAGATATTAGTAGAAAGATATCGACTCTAATAGATATAAAATATCTCCTGTACTTTATTGTTACTAATAGATATAAAATCTCTCTTGTAAATTATTGACTCTAATAGATATCTGACTCTAATACATATAAAATCTCTCCTGTATATTATTGACTTTAATACATATAAAATCTCTCCTGTACATTATTGACTCTAATACATATAAAATCTCTCCTGTAAATTATTGACTTTAATAGATATAAAATCACTCTAGTAAGATATTGACTCTAATAGATATAATAGTAAAATATTGACTCTAATAGATATAAAATTTCTCTTGTAAATTATTGACTCTAATAGATATACATTTTCTCCTGTACGTTATTGACTCCAATAGATATAAAATCTCTCTAGTAAGGTATTAACGACTTTAATACATATAAATATTGAGATGCAATACCAAAATAATTTATTAGTTCAATATTCTTAGCTATCCCAATGATTATGACAGAATATACACTTTAAGATGTATTACAAAGATTTACTAACTCGCTTTATACATGAGCTTGCTCACCTTCCTAGTGGCGAACTCCAGTGATCCTTTTTAGTAAATTCTCTTCAGCAAAGAATCCAATCCCATGACAGCATCCTAGTCACGTTCTCCTGTAAGGCAGTCTCCGACTGGTCCGGTCTCTCCGATAATCAACTTACCTCCTTTCCTCTCCACTAGGAGTTTATATACTCACTTGATTGTGACGTCTTAGAAGATACAAGCCAAACTTTTTGTTTTCTCTCGCAATGATTGTTATGCTCTGGTATGTATCAGTTAGAATATTTATCTATTATATTCTAACTTAACTTTAAATCTTAAACCCTAACAACCATTTGAGATTCTATCTACAAATATACATCCTCATACTTTACAACAGGGTTACTAAACACATTTTGAAGCAGGATAACAAACAAACAGAACACAATTCTCATAAAAAAAAAAAACGCCTAAGTATCAGACGCGTTTCAACGACAAGGTCGTCCTCTTCAGTGATACATTTTGAAGACAAAGTTACGGTGCTAAGTTTTAAATGAGTTTTGGGATTATGACAGCTACCTCCAAATGGTATATATTTTCCAAAATATTGAATAAAAAACTTTAAGATACAGTAAAAATAGCAGAAATTATCAAAATATTCACAAATATTTTTTTATTGCACCACACAACCGCCAATACGCCATTTTGAAACACACGAATGTTCGAGCTTTTAAACTACAGGAAGCAGTAAATGATTTTCAGAAAAAAGAAGCAAAACCATACGACTTACATACAGGTATACTACGCGACAATTGTTTTTATTCTAGAGGCGTATAATAGAATTTTCCACCAATAAATAGTATATGTTAAAATCTTGTTTGAATTAAATTGATTTGTTAAAGTCTTTCCAATTTTTGATTTTTCTTTCTATTTCACTACAGCGCTGTTTCGCTACTCACTGACAGCTTCCTCAGGAGGAGTAAAACACTACGTTAAATTGTCACAAGTATTAAATCGCTATGATCGCGTACGACGAAAATCTCAGTTTTTTAAAAATGTTTACAAGCAGATATGTATGGGTAAATGAAGGGGTTGACAGTTGACTACAGTTACCATACTTTCTTGATGTCGGCTATATATTCTGTATGTCTATAGTTGGCTATAAAAATGTGTATACAGGATGTCCAAAAAGTATCAGAACAGCGTTATATTTTTTGAACCATTACAGATTAAGCAATAAAGCTTAGTGCATTAATACTGTACTTTAAAACATACTTTTTGAAACAACTACCAATTTTCCATCGCCTTATGGGGACATCGTGCAGACAGAGAAGAAAATCTTAAATGAGAGCATAGGTCGGGTTTTTAGAGACATCATATTGAAGGTCTCTATTACGAGAATAAAATGACGCAACTCCGACCTCAGAAAAAAAAAGTTGAATGTTTTACGATTAGAAAACCTACCCTATACTTCGTATATTGGATAAGTGAAAATAAATAAACAATCATACTTGTACTTATTGCTCACATATTGAGGAGATGTTCCTACAACATAAAACATGGGCGCCGGGAGAATAGGGTACAGGGGTGTGCAGGGGGGTTCAAAATTTTAAAAAATTTGATGTCTTGAAATTGCGTTTTTACACATTTTTCAGCTAGAAATTTATTATTAAAGCAAAATAGCAGAAATAAGTCGAGTCTCAATGTCGATTCTCGATATCGCCGATTCTATGGCTTTGGTATCAGTGTCGAGAATCAAGTTTTGAATTTTATAACAGAGTACCAATTCATGTTTTGCGGAATTTATTTTAAATTCAGTACGCCTACTTCCAAGTTATTTTCGATCGATTAAGTCTACTTTGTAAAATAATATACATTATCAGTGGAAAACTAGAGAAGTCAATGTTTAGCAAAAAATAAGAACTATATAAATCAGTCGGTGTTTGCTAAGTGTTCACAGGAAACGAATCCAAGACAATACTAGATTCATTGATTTAGCCATCAACAAATTTGGACAACCGTCAAGAAGGTTGAAGTTCTTGTTTTCACAATGACTTTAGAAGGTAAAGGTTTCACAATGGCCATATGAGTTATACTAATAGGTTTTGTAGTAATGTCGTTTAGTTTGTTCATTAAAAAGTTATTGTAAGTTAAAACCAACATCGTTTAAATTCCTAGTTTTACTATTTTTTAATTTTTATTTTCAATGAGCCAGGGGTTGCAAGTGCACCGTCTTGCACCTATTTGCCGGCGCCCATGCAACATATGCACAGCTTTGAGAACCGTAAGGCCCGAAACGAGTGAAAACGTTTTTAGTATATCACAGTATCCAGCTAGAACCAAACTGATGTCAAGAAAGTTTTAATATAACTTTTGGACGTTATATTTAGAGGGTCTGTTTGGGTTATATTTCATGATGTGACTGGATAAGTACCATGATGGCGTACAGCAACTTTTTATGGTTATTAGGAAGTCTTTTGTACTTTTATACTTGTTAACACTGTGCGCCGCTAGACAGTAATATGGTAAACATCACCTAATGAATGTGTAGAGACAATGTACACAGCATGTGTTTCTGTAATGTAACTATATTGCATACTTGGCGCCGTGATAATCGCATGTAATACTTTACACTGCATCTTACACTGAAAGGGTGAATATGTTTTAGATAAACTTTACCGTTTCATATACACAAAGTATAGAGAAGTTTATACGGTGGGTTAAAAAAACTGTTGAGTTTTTTCTCAGACGTTCCTCTTCTGCGTTCAAGAAATAGTGTCTATCTTTCTGTCAACTGTGTAGTGGTGTACAGTCCAAGCTATTGAACCGATATGGTTTAAATTAAGTACTTGGGAATATGTTTACCTTATCTTCGGACTTTTTTTCAAGTCAAAATTTTGGAATAACTGTTATGAGAAAACAAAACTCAATCCGTTTTAAAACCTCTTCTGAGCTCAAGAAATAGTGTCAATCTTTCTGTCGCCTGCACAGTGGTGTACAGTCCAAACTATTGCACCGATATGATTTAATTTGAGTAATTGGGAATATTTTTACCTTATCTTCGGACTTTTTTCAAGTCAAAATATTGGAATAACTGTTATAAGAAAACAAAACACAATCCGTTTTAAAACCTCTTGTGAGCTCAAGAAATAGTGTCAATCTTTCTGTCGCCTGCACAGTGGTGTACAGTCCCAGCTATTGAACAAATATCTCGTTCGTCGTCGTAATAGCTTCAATATCTCAAAATCTGAAAAGTAATTTTAATGAAATTTGGATGATTCAATAAAACTGAAGCAAAGCGCATTTTTTTTTAAAATCGTTCTTCAATAATTTTGAACATATAGAAATGTACCACGAACCATTTATGGGTTCGTTTTAGTGTTTTATAAATAACTTACAGTCAAGATTTTCAACTAGCTGTTATTTTTGGAATAAATCTTTAAATATAACCAAAAGTTGAATGAAATAGTTTCAGCCGGTTTTGAGAAAGTTTAACGTTTACTACGGCAGCTAAGGTTCATTATATTTTTTAACACATAAATTTTAAACTATGATTTTTTGCAAGATGACGACCAATTTGTTTTTTTTCCCCTGGGAACCAACATTTTTATAAAAATGTGATCAAATTTGTTTCAGCTTATTTTATAAAAATCCACGTTTTGAGTGTAGATTTTATGGGAGCTTATTCATTTATATATTTTGAGCGTGATTAATATTTAAATTTGTGTATTGATGTGTGAGAAAGTTTGTGCATTTTTAGTACACTTTCTATTTAAATATACATCTGGTTTGTATGATATTTATAACATAGAATCTTATGGTATTTATAAATATATGATAGGTGAATTGCCATTTTGTTTACTTCTGAAACTGTCCTTTAGATTTAGCAAAGATTTTGTCCGTGTCAAGATTTACTCTCAGATCAGCTTTATTACTCAAGGATTCCCCTCCTTCCCTCCGAATCATACAAGGTAAATCTCTCCATCATAAAGTTGTAATCCTTCCCAGTAACAATTTCCACTCCTCTTCGCTCAAACTTTAAACACGAGTTTCAAAAGTCTTCATCTAAAAGTTTTACATTTGAATATTAATGCAGGGACAGCAATATTATTACCTATAACACTTTTCTGAAAACCACTTTGAGACGTAACCAAAGATTTTCTTTCAACGCCACTCTAATCAAGTTACAACTTGCAATTAAAAAAAATATATATAAACAATTTGAATTTCTTTCAAATTAAACTATTAATTAATTTCTAGATAATGGACTAATACTTATTTTTAACTCTTAAGAGATTTCGTTTAATATTTTAATCATTCTCTAAGACACCTAATCTGTACAAAGGGGTAAATTTGTTCGTCGTTCGGACCCAATTTTCCTGACATAATATATGACAATCACTTTCACTCTTTCATATTCAACAATTATATGATATTATTTTCAATTCTGTACACAGGGTGGGTTGTCATTCAACCAAATTTGAATTAAATTAATAAAGCCGATTTTGAAACTCACATTGTGTGCCACTTCCAATTTTTTAATTTTACTTATAACTCTCACGGACCGGCATTTTTGAAATATAAGTTTTATTTACAAGGACTGCATTTTAGCAAAATTTCATAAAAATCGTTGATATACTTATTTTTCATCATAATCCTCTTCGACAGTTTTAAATTCCTTTACTTCTGGTGCGTACACATATTTACATCGTTTGCATGACCTCTTAATCGGAATTAAAATGATTTCCTCACAGCTCGTGTTTCGAGACTTTAAAGAGAAGAAAATCCCTTTGAGACTGTGCGATGGGTGGTACAGCACCTCATAACAGAGACGTTGAAGGCAAACTATTGTCTTATAGGTCGTATGAGATACAACAAAATCACACTTTTTGATTGATTACGATGACTCTTAGATTTGATTTTTGCCTTGACTGATCGTATTAACTCACACTAGATTTACCGTTTCACTTTTACATGTGAAATGAATAAAAATGGTTACCTTCCATTTACAGATCAACTTTTGTATAGACCTGTGAGTTTTCTTTTCTTTTGGCGTTGGAGCTGAAGTATGTTTTCAAACTAAGCTTTGTCGCTTACTTCCAGGTTCAATGGAGCGGATCCTTGCTCGTCAATGATTACTACCCGATTCAGAAATGAGTCTACTTCATCTTCAAAATGTTTAAAAGGTTTCTGAGAGATTTTTAAACTGTTCCCTCTTGTGTCGTTTAGTTTGATTAGAACCGAATTGCGCAACGATTCGCTATTATTTGTTATACTTCATCAAATACTGTTTTGTTTGGTTATAATAGATTTGGAATCACGCCACACATATATTGTAAAACATCAACTCTTCTTTATTCTTCTGGTAGCTCAGTGGTTATGTTTGTCACTTCTATAATCAAGGATTCCATCCCACTCAGTACAGAAGGTTCGTTTTGTGCAGTTTCTTTACAACATATTGTATGGTGGAGGGAGGGCCCATTGTAAACAACCGGTGGTTGGCTTGAGTAGAAGTGGACGGGGTGTGTTAGTTTCCTACTACAAAGAAACCACTCATTTGCAAATTGGATATTTCAGGTGTGTTAACTAAAAACCATTATTTGTCAAAGTTAACTATTAAATAAATTATATAAATGAATTTAGAACACTTAGTTAATCATTAAAAAATCATGAAGAAAATAAGATAAACTATAGTTGCTTGCAGAATCTTAGCATTTCTACCACCCATTTTCTTTAATCACTAACTATTCTTCTCTAATATCTCTCCCAACCGTTTCAGGTCACCCCTCATGACGTCATCCAATCTTCCTGGAACCCCCTCATTCTCATTTACAATATGTTTCCAGTACATATATTTTTAATTATACTTTCTTCCTTGATTCTTCTAATATAATTAAATTATTTAATCCTGGCTATTTTCAGTTAACTAGTCTGGTCTCATAAATAAGTTCTTGATGTATTCTTTTAATCTAACTTCAGTTTTATTCCTCTCATCCAAACATCATTCAGAGTACCGTTCGGAGTGCAATATGTTTCTTTTCTAAAAATAAATTCAGTGTAAATGTTTTTAAATTTTTTACTTTCCATTTATTTTTTGCTAAAGTAATTTTATAACAGTTTCAACATGTTTTTGTTAATACCAATGGACAGTCTGAAAAATATTCAAACGGTTACAGAAAATCTGATCTTTACACAGTTCCTGCCGACGGCTACAACAGCTCTATATGTAATATGTAAATCAACAATCAAACTTCACAGTACAACTCATCCATAATGCATGATCTTTCTTTCTGTTGTTTGCTTTTGTTTTGATTTTCCATATCAAAAAAAGTATTACACTCGATAAATACAAATACATAACACGTGACAATGTATTCAACATGGCTTAGGACACTTTTAAAGCTTATTTAAATATTTACATTTTTTTAAATGACTGTAGTTCATTTTGACTGCAACTATAGAACTGACGTTTATAGTGAGGAATAGTGGTTTTTACTTGGTTTTGGTGATAGATAAGTGAGAAAGTTTGTGCATTTTTTTAAACCGTTTGTGCTACAAAATCAAACTAAAAAACGTATGTATGTATGTGTATGTATATATGTATATGTATATATATATATATGTATGTATATGTATGTGTATGTATATATATATATATATGTATGTGTGTGTGTGTGTGTGTGTGTGTTTATAGTTTTATTATTGTATTTCTATTTTTTTAGTGTTTTATGTTGATTTGAATTGGTTTGTCATAGAAGCCAAATCCTAGTTTTCTAAATGTAATCTGTGTGTGTATATGTAAGTTGGACTTGTCGGTCACATTGTTTTTCTCTCCCATTGAGCTGTATTGTTGGAAATGTATAGAGTATTTCATCCCAAACAGATTTTAACCTCAGGATGAAGTGACCCTTTGCTATTATCTTGTAATACAGCAGGAAGTATTTTTTGTTATTATTATTATTGTTTATTATGTTATTATGAATTTTATTTTATATGTATTACATTTTATAATGTGAACAGTTGTCTATTTTATTATTAAGCATATAAGATTGTCAATTTTTTCCTGTTAAAATTATGTATAAAAGAGGGTCAAATAAATAAAAAATCTAACGATACATAAAATAATGTGTTTATTAAAACTGTTTTAATTAGGAACGTTACAGGTGGGATAAAGTTAGTAGGTTTATTTATTCATCCCTTTAAGGCTTGGTGATTGGGAAACATGTGTGGGAATGTATTAAAGTGGCACTAGAGTGAATGTGTAACCTGTTGATCTCTCCCTATACAACAGGTATATAAAGCAATATCAGAGATCTGTTCAACCATCTACTGTTGTCAGGTGAAGGGGAAAACATGTTAAGGCAACTGTATTCGATTTAATGTTTTTATGTAAGTTTACTTTAAATTGCAAGTTCTATGTGGTTTTGTGGTGTGTCCCTAGTATAGAGACAATTTTTCAATAATTAAAATTCGACGAGTGTTTGGTATTCATATGGTCCCTGCAATAAACCCAATGAGGCCACACACTTGACGAGGCGGCGTGCGTTTTTTCTGATTCGTCCGATAATAGGAGCAGGTTTTATCAGATGCTGTTATGCAATCGTCGAGTGTGCGTGTTACCAAAAAAAACCCCGCTTATATTTTTTTACGCTTAACCTCAATTCACCACGCTATTTTAAAAAGACACTGGAGTATTTGTGTGTTTGTGTTCTTTTACTTCCAGCTCTGCAGGCCAGTCCTGGCCAGGAATCATCATAACATCACACCACAAGGTAAGATCAACATTCACCTAATTATTTCAGTGTCTGTTATCTAATTAATATTATAATAAAGGTCCTCCGGAAATTAACAATAAAATATTACACCAGATTTATACCCCTTTTGTTTAGCGCTGCCAGAGGCGTTAAGTTACGTTACAACGAGAAGAGCAGAACCTTCATAATTTAGATTTTGTTACCAATAGATGATACTTTGTGACAGTGTCACTTTGTTTGAGCCCAAAAATTGAGACCTACCTTGAGCATGATGTGTTTTTCATTATGGCAGGGAACAGCTGACCGGAAATTGGTCTACTTTAAGCAGGCCACTCTAGCAGGGATAAGAGAATTGTCTGTGTACTCAGACAGTCGTGATGTATTAGTGGGGTTTTACCGGAGATTCAATTCCCCCAATTCGGTCGATTTAAGTTATTTACAACAAGGTGAGTTGAGAATATCTCCAACTTCAGTCCTTGAGTTAATTAGTGATAGTGTTGTATGAGTGAATATTTATCAATTAGTTATATTTCGATATTTAATTATTAATTAGATCTTTAACGCTGGGTTACCCTATGATGCATAGGTAGATCTGAAATGAGGGATTTGGACGTTAAAATGGGCATGGGAAAGTGTCGTTTTCCAAAATTGTAGACGCGTTACTGGCAAGAGCTAAATCTTTCACTCACAATTGACATCATATTTTACAACTTTTGTTTTTTAATTTGTTCAGTGTAGACGTCGCGAATGTTCTCGGTCAAACGTCAATAATTTGTCGTGTGTTTGTGAATTTTACGTATGTGGAGTGAACAAGTTCATGCAATATGTGTGTACTGTTTATGTATACACGCACGATGTGTGTATTAATAAAACGAGACTGATACAATAACTTTCCTTTCATTGTGTGTATCCTTAGCAATATGGTAACCATTCGCTCTGACACGTTGATGGAGTCTTGTTTTTCACTAGTTGAAGGCGTAGAGCAGATCTTGTTCTGTCAGCTGTTCCATCAACTGGCTCAAAACGTGCTCCTCTAAGCACAGATTTCCCTTTAAAGCAAAGAAAAAGAGTGCCAAATCTGGCGAATATGGAGGTTGTAGTAGTGTAGTAATATATTAAAATTGCTTTACATAAAGTGATTATTGGGCAAGTGTATTGTTTTGACCATTTCCCCATAGTTCGGGTCTTTTTGTTCTGGGCTTTTTCTAAGCTTTGTCAAATCTTCTTTTAAAATAATGGTGGTGCTCTCGTGTGACTTTTCGAACATATCCTTCAGAAATTAACTCTTGACTTAAAAGAACATTGAACTTTTTTATAAACGTTTTTCATTCTTGCTGATGGCGGTGACTATCGTTTCGTCTCAGGATAATGGAAGTGATAAGTGATTATTTATTTTAAAAGGTTGAGGATGGTATCAAGTCCTTGCAGCATGTCCTTGCGAAGATCTCTTTGCTCTGGTGTGAGAACTTTTGTCTAAAGATCGTTTATAATCAGAGCTGCTCATCCCCTGCTAACCGTAACATGCAAACCTCTCCATCTTAAATTTATTTTACCTAGTAACTTTACACACCCCCCCTCCTCCTGTACAATTGAGTTTTAAAAGCTTCCACGTAAAAGATTTTCACTTTTAGATTTAAAAAGTAATGTGTGAACGGAAATTATATTATTCTTTAAAAATAACCACTTTGAGCTCAAACATTTTGGTGTCTGGATTGTTTTAGCAAACAATTTTAAGCAACGGCATAACGCGGAAACATTTTTTTTTTATTGCCATAAGAACAAAGTTAAACATGAGGTGAAATTATTTTTTTAGTAAATGTTAGAAAATGATAAAACCACACTAATCGACAACTGTGTCGGTTAGAGGGAAGTTAAAATATAACTATTATTTCTTCTTAGTTGTATGACGCAACAACTTATCGAAAATAACTTTTTCTGTTTTTTGAGGATCTTAGCTGGATATACATCACGTTTCATATAGTCTTGGGTTAGATCCCTCTCTTTCATCTTTCATATCAGGTATCTTGTGTTCTCTTCTGATTCCTACTGTAATTGAGTATTCAATGACTAGGGGTTTTTATTTTATCTTCATTCCTTTATTATTTTTTTTAATGCGATAACAACCGATAAGTTTTTCACCTTTAATGAAGAGGGACACTGTATTTAACAATACACGGTTGCAATTTATACTTCTGAAATGAAAATTTAATTAAAATTGCAAATAATTACATGGAATTGTTTGTTTGGATAAACATTCATGTTTTAATGCCGTCTAACGTTTAAAATGCATTAGAACAATTTACAGTACTCAGGTGGCCGAAGTTTTACAATTTAATATTCAATATAAACTTTGAAGTGTTGTATTGTTCCATTTACAGTTTATAGTTGACAATTGTAAATTAATTTATACAACTTTAATGATGTCACCCCATGAGACGCTGGCTGGATTTATAATTGTAATCATAAGACCAAATTGTCACTCAATAAAGTTCTTCCTGAGGGTTCATTAATCTCCCTTAAGGATGTTCAATACCAGGACAAAACTCTTCCATGCAGCAGTCTGCAGTCCTACCACTTTCTTATCAAAATGTAAGGATTTTTTTCTTATTGTTTAAAGATAAAAAATCTCTCGGTCACATTCGTAGGAAATAATTATCTCTAGCCTTCGATTACTCGACTCTCTTCAAAGTTTGGGTCACGACAAGAGTTGGTTAAGAGAGACCTGATAGGAAAACTGAAAGTGAGGGATCTAACCCAAAGCTAATTATGAAAAGTGTAGATCCAGCTAGTATTACTTGGGCTTGTCACATCTGTACTGACTATAAATGAGCTCCTGATTGGATTTGTTCTTACAACGACTGCAACAACTCCATAATAATAGTGGTCGTTAAATGTGTTACCAAAGTTCGGGAGGTGAAAAAAAAAGTAAATATAAACATGTGTTTTAAAACGTTTACATTCCGTCTGTCCGCCATTTTGTCTGATTTCAATAACAAGATAATAACTTGTCGTAATGTTTAAATAATCTATTCCTGGATCTGTACACGTCCTTGATCGCAATCAGTTAACCGAATGGATTGTTCTCTTCAGTGAATCGAGTGTGTCATATATTGGCACTGGAGACAAAGTTCAACTTATCATTTAGTAAACTGCCATGATTCTGTTCAATGTTAGAATAAATTTGGAACTCTTCCAAAACATCAAACAGTTTACCATTTTTTGGATTTATGAAGGATTTTTAGATTTGAGTGAATATTACTATAACTATCGTCTATTAGATGTTCTGCATATTTAGATTTTGGTGTATTGTTTTGTAGTTTGGTACGTGTTCTTTGAAGCTTCTTTCTGTTTGTCCTATATCTGATTTGTTGCGTCGTTATATATGGTATACAACTCTTATAATTATTTCTAATGGCTCTAGGATTGTTCATATTAATAATATTATTAAGTTTGTTGTTGGTACGGTAATACTATGGAGTATCCTTGTTTACGGAAAATGTTATTCCAATTGGTTATTATATTTTATGATAATGTATTTTTTTCTTCTTTGTTTCTGTGGGTTCAGAAGGTATAGGTTGTTTGACCAGTTTTAATTTTTTGTCATTCTTTGTTTATGGATACATTTGTGGACAATGGAAGAACTGTATTAGTTGGTAAGAAATTTTGCCAACCGAATCCATTCAAATTCATACACCCTATAAATCATCCCTGTTCAGATCTGTTTATTCTTAGATAAATATTGTATTATAATTTTCTTTAGCTCTGAGCCATATGGCAACTAAATTTTGAATATTTTCGATTGCAGCCTTATTGCACAAAGAGCATTTATAATTAATATCTCTCGTGCCTTTGTTTAAAATACAAATTTATTGATTCTGTCCTAACTGGATCTACACCTTTTAGTAATGTCGAGTGATTAATCTATTAGGTCTCTCTTGACCAACTGTTGTTCTCTTCCGACCTTGACGTTTATTACATCATTCGAGGGCTAGGAATATTTTTTTTATCTTCTTTCTTTAAACGATTAAAATACAAGAAAGTAGTTTTTCAAAATATCCTACATGTTTTCACTTAACGGTTTCCCATAAAATGTACTTAACGAGGTCCACTAAAATTTGTTTTGTTTTCTGTAATTTTAACTTTAACCAGTTTTTAAAAACCACCATTTTGAAAATGATAATCGAAAAAGTAAGTTTAGAATCGTTATCTCAATTCGTTCTGGAGTTATATCTTTTTATTGGAAATACCACAAAATGGCGGCCGGGTGGAAAAAGTTTAAGTATATATAAGTATGTAAATTTTATTGTTCCTTTTGATTTCTCCTGTCACTCTCGAAGTTTTGTAAAACATGTTATGAACACTTTGTATAATATTTAAATCAGACCTCGCGGCAAAACTCTTGCATATTTCATAACCTTACTTTCTGTTGATTGTTTTCCTTTTGATATTCCTTATCGAAAAGGATATGTTGAGGAACTTGCGGAAATTTCAATCACCACATGAAAGAAAACACAATTTTCCACAATAAAAACTTATATATAAGTTGCCACGTGTACCTAAACCTACAAATTACCTGAGGATGTTGAACTTTGTCATCGAAACGTCGTTTTGTATTTTATTGTGCAAATAAACGGTTTATTGTGAGAATTTATGTTTTATTTTATTTACAACATGTTTCTAGAACATTCGTTAAATTATTTAATCCATCATTAAACTTAATCTTTCATTAAATCATCAATTTAAGTTTCTACAACAATAATCGACCATAAAACTCTTATTAATTTAAAGTCCCAATGTCGGTCAAATTAAATATTTAATTGTAGATTAAAGTTTGATATTTGATTTTTTGTTGTGTTTTTATTTTATGTTCTTTCTGATTTATTTAAAGTGTATAAATAATTTTTGGGTTAATATTGCGTACAATTTCATGTAGTTTTTATATCTAAATATCTATGAATTGTTTAAATTGTATTTATTATATTTTTAGTGTTCATAAGATTATTTTTTCCCAAATTATCTACTGGCATCAACAACATAACCTATAAATTAATTCACGAGTATAAAATTATCATCGTAGTAGTTCAGATGAAAATTAACAGAAGTCATTGAGTTATTAAGTAGTAGAATTTACAGAATAAACTAAGATTCATTTAATTATTTTTTCGGATGAATTATTCAAGATTAGATTTAGGTTCAGTAAGGAAGGTTCACGTTTTAACCCTAATTTCACATTTTAGGCCTAATTTCAAATTATCTGTCCCACACTATTAAGTCACTCTCCACAACGGGCAAATTGTTGATTATACTAAAATTTTATGAAACAGGAAGTTTTCAACAGATAATTAGAGACCTTGTATATATACATACAATTACTGTTTACAAGATTATATAGAAAGTTACACATCATATAGCCTTATTGTGTAAACATTTCATAAAAATGTCTCATACTGCAGATGAGTTAGTAATAACTCAAAAATAAATTTTATATTATTAGCTCCTTTTCAATATCATTGAAATTATTTCCTCTTTCCTGTTTCTCCATTTTTAAAAACTGAAAACTGTAACAGTGTAGCTGTGGAAACAAAATTGTAAACAGTCAACATAACCTAAAAATTACAACATTCCTTGATCATATGTTTGAAAAATGTCATTTTTCTCCAATTAATCTTTCTTTAAAGTTAATGAGGAGTAAATGGAAGATTAGGAAATTTTTGATTAAATATGTTCTAGAAAAAAAACGCAAAATTTAATTACACGTTAGGTTAATCTTCCATTTAGTAATTGAGCATTAACTAAATTTTCTAGAAACCGGCTATTTAATGTTGTACATAACACGTAACAATGTAATCAAAATGGCAGGATGTGAGGGTTGTTATTTAGAGACGATGCAATGAAAACTAAATCTCCTATTACATACTAACTGAAGTCTACAAATAATGATGTATATAGTAGTATGTTTATAAGATATATGTAGGGTAAATTTGGACATGGGAGCTTTGTTTTGGGACAGAAACTGATTTTGAATAGGTTAGGTAGAAAATATTGTATTTATTTGTTTTGTCTAAGGTGTTATTTAATTCATCTGATGATGACATATTTATACCGAAACAGGCTGCAATTAAAAAAGTTTTAATTATTTGCAGAAATTAAATGGTTTTTTAGCAAATCGAATGTGGTTAAAAATAGAAGTTAGTTCATTATTTAGAAAATCTCTTATGAAACTGGTGTAGATGTATGTATTTTAAAACTGGAAGTTGCAATTTGAATAGGGTGGCGTGAAGGAAAATATTTCGTTAAAATCTTCTGCTAAAATAACCCCGCATAGGGGGGATTTTACATCTCAAAGTGGTTTTCACTAATGTATTATAGATAATAATATTTACCTTCGTACATTAAGACTTAAATATAAACATCTAAAACTTTTACATGTAAAAGTTCGAAATTCGTGTTCAGAGTTCGTACGGAGAAGAATAGAATTTGTTACTGGGGTGGATAACAAGTTTAAGATGAAGAGATTTGTTTCGTATTATTGGGGAAAGGGGGTCATCCCTGAGTGCAAAAGCTGATCTGAGAGTAAATCTAGACATTGACAAAAATCTTTGCCGAAACTAATGGACAGCGACAGAAGAAAACAAAATGTCAAATACTGTATTCCATCACATATATACACTAAATGTTACAAAAGCACATTTACAACAACTTTACACAAATATTGATCAATCTTTCTTATATTATATCTATACACAAAATCAAATAATATAATTTAAGAGGAAATTTCGCTTTTATACAAATTAGTCCTAACGATGTAATTTTAATTGAAGTTAGACTCCAAAGAATTGTATGTTGTCGTTAACTACTCAAAAATCATGACTACTCAGGCTTATAGTAAGTAAGGATGTGACAATTCTGAAATATCCTAGCTGGATATCAACCATTCTTTATCTTGTCTTCCATCTCTTTCATTATTCCTTTTAAGTCTTTCTTGAGCAACTGTATCCGTCTTCTTTTGACCTTGATGTTCTTGGAGTTATTATGATAAAAAAATGGTTTAGAGAATATAAATTAAAAGGGAAAATAAAATAAAGGTGCCCACTTATAAAAGTTTTTATCTTATAAAATTGGTAAAAGTGACTGAAGATGAAAAGTACATTTAAAATCACTGTTGCACACTGAAAGTTAGAGAGCATTACGTTCTCAAGTAATTGGGAATAGAAGGAATCGGTCAGAGTTGATTTCGGTATTTTTGAAATTACAAAGAAACTCATTTTTCCCCTTCAATTTTTAGTTACGAACCCTCTAGGGATGTAACTAGAAGTTACTTTTAGTTACGAATGGAAGCATTAGGGATTCGTTTTAGAAATCTAGAGCAATCCCCCCTTCCAGCTACCTCTTTCATTTTTTCTATTAAATCTATAAACACTTGTTTTCAAATAAAACAAAGTACCAATATTTACTAACATATCTCTAAAACGTGCAACTATAAATATACATTTGTCTACAGTTGTTGACAAAGTGGCATTTTGTTCATTTAAATTAGTTTTCAAAACAGCTGATTTCTCAACAGTTTCATTTTGCCCACTACTTTGCACACTACTTTGCTCACTCCGGATGGCAACCGAACAAAACGAAATTTAGGTCAAGTTTATTTGAATTGATTTATAATATACAGGAAATGTCCCGTATGTAGGTTAGATTAATTATTACATGTAAAACAACATAAATAAACAACAAAACAACGTTTTAAAGTTGAAAAGGGAAGTAATTATTCATAAAGATGATTGACAGTGTATGTACAAGGAGAGTATTTTTCGTTTGCCGAGTTTTGAAGTTGGCAATCCCGTTTCCTCAACAATACACCTAAGTTATTTGTAATATTCATAAATAACCTCAGTTTTGACGTGAGAACTTCTACCCAGTGTTGATAGTTTTAAAATATGGACAACTGTAGACAAAGTATAATGTGCAATTCGTGAGCAAAGTGTCTTTTTTAAACTCGATAAAATTGACGCACGAGGCAAGCCTCGTGCGTTAACATTTTTCTCTCGTTTAAAAAAGTGCCACTTTGCTCACTAGTTGCACAAATAACTATTGTATAATACCCGATAAAAATAAATGAAATTTTATTTATTTTTAATTTTTCAAGGTAATATGTATGCCAATAAAAACAACTTTTAAAACCACATGTATTGACTTTTTGCAGTTTCCTGTACATATAATTTTGAAAATCGTACTTGTTTTCACTTCTATTATAAAAAGAACTTTGAAGATATACAATAGTTTTCAATACAGTATATTCCAGTGTTAGGAAAATCTAATTCGATCTCCTCCATAACTGATGAAAATAATCTGTGCTAATTAAATTCAACAACGTAATGATATTATGTCTCCGAGTAGAACAATTCATTAGTAAGTTTATGTATATAAGAAAGTATGACGAAATTTCAACACTTAATGTATACGGGGTGTCCCACAAAGAGGTAGCTATTTTTGAATTAATATGCCGGACAAACATGACACTTTAAAATTTTCTTACGTAGATATGTATAAAAGTACCCTCTGGATTAATTGTTATATAGTCAATTAAAACAAAATGGCGGATAACAAATTAATCGTACGTTTTCACCGAAATGATTTTTTAATTAACATACCTTATTTGAAGTCGATAGTAGTTCCTTATATTATATTAATTGTTTATATTATATTAATTGCTACATGTTTCGCTACCATAGGTAGCATCATCAGGCCAGCTAATAACATAAACACATTGTTCACACATATCACAAAAACATATAAAATTCTTGGTCTAACACAAATCATCATGCAGAACCGGCACTCGTTAAAAGTTAAAAATTGTTTTAGTTCCTCACAGTATATTGGCCACATGTTCACTGAGTGATTTAGAATGGGACACTGCTACTTTGAACATTCCTTATCAGATATAATATAAGCAATTAATATAATAAAGGAACTACTATCGACTTCGAATAAGGTATGTTAATTAATTAAAGTAGTTCTAAGGCAAAACAATGAAATGATTTTATTTACATAACCATTAAATATTGTTGATTTGTATATAACATGAATATGTGTTAATAAAGAAAAGTAGAAACAAATAAGAGTAATACATTGTTAATGAACCAAATTGACCTTTATTCAAATTGATGGCCATCAATAGTTATGCACTGAAAGGAGAACTAAAAAGAGTCATAAGCGCTTTTGAAAAATTGCCGAGGTATCAACCTCTTCAATCAGGAATATCCTTTTGATATCAAGCCTTCTTTCTGGATGATGTGTGTTATAATAATTAAAATTATGTCTGTTTATAGATCCTGTTTGGTAAAATTTAGCTTCATCTGAGAATAGAACTCTATCATACCAATCGGCATTATTGTCAAGCTTTTCAATTTGAACGAAAATTCCACTTCGATTCGAATCATCTTTTAGTAGTCGATGAACAAAATGTGTTTTATAAAATTTATTTTGTTTTTCTTGGGTTACCTTTGACTTTGGTATCCCAGTAGCGGATGACACTTTTCTTGAATTAGGCCTTTTTGGAGATTTCAGTAAAGTAGAGATTTCATAAACTTTTCATTTTCCGTGTTAGAAAATCTATGGTATTTCTTTGAAACTGATCCAGTTTATAGTAGTATAGTTTTCTATTTTATGAATTGATTTTCCTGACGGAGGAACCACATTTGGGTATGTTCTTTGAAAACACTTTATCACAATTTTCATTTTCAAAAGCAACAACCCAAGAACAACATTTCACTTTTTGTTTAGTTGAAAAATGAATTGTCTTGACGTTAGATATCACACATAAACTGATTGAACACAACTTCCGAATTGTTTCATTGTTGTGTGTTAACAAAACGTCAGCTGATCGAGATTCAACATAGCTATCCACATATTAGTTGCATTGCAATGTGGGAAGAAGTGGTTCTATCCCAGAATATTAATGTTCTTTTTGTCATTCCGCCATGACTGACCGTAAAAAAAATGAAAATCGAGGGTACTATTGTTTTGCATATCTATGTAACATAACTGTAAAGCGTCAAGTTCGTAAAGTGTCCTTCATATTAATTCAAAAATAACGACCTCTTCGTGGGGCACCCGGTATGATTGTGTATATACACATTGTATATGCGTTTATTTATGTATGCAATTAGAATAGTGTATACATTTATGTCATCAGTATTTTAAACGTCATTATAGTTATATTTGTGTGTGTGTGTGTGTGTGTGTGTTCATGTATAACTGTATAATTTCTTCAATTTTCTTATATCTGCTGCTTGTTATGGATGCTTAATGCTAATTAATAGTCAGGTTTTTGTTTCATTAGTTTTAAAATTATCATTTAATTTGCATATTTACGCCAGATTACTGTAAACGACAAATGTTCACGTAAAGGTTACAGGCTTTATACTAGTAGTTATTTTAGAAGATATATTATTTAAATATGTACATTGTTTGAAACAAAAAATATGTTTGTGTTTTCTCTAACCACTCAAAACTATCGCCAGTTTTCTCTAAACTTGGGAAAAGAATTTTATCTCATACGTTTTAAGGTTGTTAAATATTAAATTCCAATCAGAGGTTTCAAAATGACACCAGTTCAAAATATTTAAAAAAACGAATCTCAGTTATTTTTTTGAGTGTTTATTTCATTACACAAAAGATTTTAATAAAATTATATAAACATTCAATGCAGTATAGTTGTGTACACATGTTTTTCCCCCTCACATAACAAAAGTACTAGAGAATGGATCTCTGATATTGCTTTGTATACCTGTTGTATAAGGAGAGATGAGGACTATCAACAGGTTCCAAATTCACTCTAGTATCACTTTAATACATTCCCACACATGTTTCCCAATCACCAAGTTATAAAGGAGGAATATATAATGCGATAACTTTATCCCACCTGTTTGAACGTAATGAAACCCGTTTTAATAGACAAATTATTTTGCGTTAGCGTTGGACTCGTTTAAACTATAAAGAATTATACGTTTAAAAAGACAAAATTGTAAAATATATTTATGGTTTGTCCATATATATTTATTGGTTTGAAATTTTTGTCCACCATCTTAGATGAGACATAATAATTTTTTTTTTTTTTTTTTTTTAATATGAAAATGGATATGTGATACTTAAAATTCTATAAGAAAAAGTATGGTGAAAGCAGTTTTTTTTTATAAGTGACTTCGTTTTTGAGATATAATCATTCAAAGTTGTAATGATGGAGTAATCACGTTAGTAATAAAAATAGGTAAACTACTCCTTTGAAACTTTTCGCTTTGGTTTTCCCTGCAGAATACATCCAATAACGAACTAGAAAACAATTTTGAACTATGCAACTTAATTTTACAGGTAAAATGAGTAGTTATTAAGCTACATAATGTAATTAAGTATAATATTTTTTTAAGCTATGTAAATCTGCATTTGTTACTGCCTTCAAGTACTTCTCGGTTATGCAGTATAAAGCTGTTTCACAATGTATACAACAGTTTAGGAACTACAGAGGCTCAAAGTAGTGAAAAACAAGATTTTCAGAAGTCCACTTTCTGTACTTAAATCAGTTGAACCGATATTAAAAATGGAAGGTAGATAGAGTATAGTAAGGAAAACTAATAGAAATTTGAAAATCAACAAATAGCATGTTTTAATTAATAAAATTTTAACAGTATGTTATAAAATTGGACTCTCGTGTGTTCTAGTAAATTATCAAGATTTGTGTACAAGTTTTTTTGCCGATATTTCTGGTACCCTACGATGTAGAATAAAAGTAGATATCTTGCTTAGCATTAGAGGAACTAAAAGTGGTAAATTATTTGTAAAACTACAAATTACAACTGTAAAATATTTATTAGGAAAATTAGTTATTAATTGTTCACTAAATATCGCCACTTATTAAACTTGTCATGTGAGCAACAAAATCCATTACTTCTCTAATTTCAATTTTTTTTTATTAATGTGTAGAATCTAAGAATATCATAAAAATAGATGTTTCTATACGAAATTTTAATGTTAGCCGCCATATTAGAAAAAATGCTTGATGGTATCTAAATTTTAAAATAAAATAGTTTAGGAAGCTGGTACACTTATATTAATAACCTGTATATTGGAAATCTAGTGAGAAGGTAAATGAGGTAGACCCAAGAAGATGTATATAAAATGAAATTTTCAGCACTACACTATACATATTAAAACAGTAGAGTCACTACACAAACTTACGTTTAGTTTTAAGTGGGAAGGTTACTTGCTTTTATTTTTATTTCACACAACATACGGTTATATGGGTTTTGTAAATTTCATAGTAGTATATGTTTTTAAAATGAATAGTAGAACTGCCTCACTGCATTAAATGTTAAACGGAGTATATTATTTCTATTTTTAAAATTATTTTAATTTTAAACGATCTTTTGAAACATGTAATAGAGGAGCTTCACTACATTAAATATACACTTGTAACTAAATTATTTGAAACGGGGTATAATATTTCTGTTCTTTAAATTGATGTTTATTTTAGATGATGTTTTAAAAACGGTAGTAGAGCAACTTAATTACAGTACATAAAATATACATTGTCAACTAAAGATGAAACGGAGTATAGTATTTCTATTTTAAAAATTGATTTTTATTTTAGATAATGTTTTAAAACGGGTAGTAGTTCCTAATTACAATAAATATACATTGCCAACTAAAGATGAAACGGAGTATAGTATTTCTATTTTAAAATTGTTGTTTATTTTAGATAATGTTTTAAAACGGGTAGTAGCATCCTAATTACATTAAATATACATTGTCAACTAAAGATGAAACGGAGTATAGTATTTCTATTTTAAAATTGTTGTTTATTTTAGATAATGTTTTAAAACGGGTAGTAGCATCCTAATTACATTAAATATACATTGTCAACTAAAGATGAAACGGAGTATAGTATTTCTATTTAAAAAAATAATTGTTGTTTATTTTAGATAATGTTTTAAAACGGGTGGTAGAGCAGCCTCATTACATTAAATATACATTGTGAACTAAAGATGAAACGGAGTATAGTATTTCTATTGTAAAAATTGTTGTTTATTTTAGATGATGATTTTTAAAACGGGTAGTAGAGCAGCCTCATTACATTCAATGTACATTGTGAACTAAAGATGAAACGGAGTATAGTATTTCTATTTTAAAATTGTTGTTTATTTGAATATTGTTTATTAGTTAAGACGATGTTTTTTAAACGGTTAGTAGTGAAAGATCATGGATGAGCTGAAATGTCCAAAAGTGAGAGATTGTATAAAAATAACTATAGAGTGAAGAAAATGAGCGTTTGTTGAGTGGAAAGTTAAGATGCTGCCAAGAACAGAACTGCAGTGTGCCCTAGTTAGTTAAAAGCGATAAGATAAACTTATCTGAATAAATGTTTGGCTAAAGGTACAACAAAAACATGGAAGTAAACCGTTATCAGCTGCAGTTAACAGGTTTTATTTTTCCAGTGCAAAGTAACAAAACTTGTTTTCAAAGAGATGCAGAATTAACAGAATTAGTTGCTTCATGTTAACTAAACATATTAAAAAATTTTTTGTTGGTAACTCTGTTCTTTGTGTCTTTGATGTTGAAACCTCTCGTGTCTTTGTTACAACGTTGGCACTTGACAGACTGTTTTGTTAGATTATACAAAATTGTTTCATTAACCCGTACATTGTTGTCATCTCTACAAAAAAAAAAAAGTTTGTAGGATGAGTTTTTCGTTTACTGTAATACGGCGAAATTTATTCTTATATTTTCAGTTTTAAATTGTGAATATATACGCTAAATTACTTGAATATAACCAATTATTAACATGTTTTTGTTTTTGTACAATGTAAATTGGATTTATCGAAATTTGTCTCCTAAAAAAAGTAAAGTTGTCATAAGATCTTAAGGGCTTGCATGCGATTTACTACTGTAGATAACATCATTATGCTGTTTTAGAGAAAAGGAAATTCAACTATTAGATTTCATAATAAGCTCCCAAGTAATTCATAACGTGTATATATTCCATTTACATTATATTAAATATACATTGTCAAATAAAGATGAACCGAAGTATAGTATTTCTATTTTAAAACTGTTGTTTATTTTATAAGATGTTTTTAAAACGAGTAGTAGGGCAGTCTCATCATATTACAAACACACTGCCATTAAAGATGAAATGAAGTATAGTATTTCTATTCAAAAACTATTTAGACTATGTTTTTAAAACGAGTAGTAGGACAGCCTCATCACGTTACATACACACTGCCAATTAAAGGTGATACTAAGTAGTATAGTATTTCTATTTTTTAAATTGTTGTTTTTTAAACGATTAGTAGAGCAGGGCAGTCTCATCATATTACAAACACACTGCCATTAAAGATGAAATGAAGTATAGTATTCCTATTCAAAAAACTATTTAGACTATGATTTTAAAACGGGTAGTAGGGCAGCCTCATTACGTTACATACACACTGTCAATTAAAGGTGAAACGAAGTATAGTTTTCGATTTTTTAAATTGTTGTTTTCTGATTATGTTTTAAAAACGGATAATAGGGTAGTCTCATAACATTACATAAATACTGCCAACTAAAGGTGAAACAAAGTATAGAGTTTCTATTTTAAAATTTGTATTCAATTTTACTGTTTTATATACAGATTTTAAGATTATTCCGTTATCTTTTATATAAAAACACGTGATTAGGTTGAGATATGTTGCACACAACACACAAAAGTAGACTTAATGCGTGAAGTTATGATAAAAGACTTATTTCCTCTTCTTCGAGTTTCCGGTTTTCTTTTCAGAATGGGGATCATAACTTTTACACAAAGACAGGTAAAACCAAACATCATTTATCACTGTCCACGTGGAGCTGTAGCTTTGGTGTTTTGGCTTAGTCAAGAGAAATAACAATTCCTATGCGAATTTTGTATAGTTATGGTTATATGACTTTAATCGGTTGTAAATAAGAAAGCTTAAAAGTTCAAGGGTGAATATTGGGGGACAGGACATATTATTCCTAAAAGGGTGAAAACTTTTTCTGAAAGGAATTTTTTGACGTTTCTCCTTAATTATTATAAAATTTGGAAAAATTTTAATGTTAACATAAAAAAATGTTAACATTTTTAAAAACCATTTATTGCCTACAATTATTAAAGTTGTTATTTCAGGACTACATTAAGTAAATACAAGCTGTTGTTTTTAGACTGATACCAATACAGGTTTATGACTGAAGGCGAGGCACCGGTATCATTTACTTAGTCGGTACATAAAGGAGGTTTGATATTATAAAATGACTGTTTTAACAGTAAATGTTTAATTGCATTTTGCGCAATGAAACAAGTTGTATCGTACATTTCATTTTATTAGTTTAAACCCTCCTACATTGTTAGCTTAATAGCAAAGTACACAATAGATGGCTTTTCAAATAAAAAAACAAGTGTATTGTATTAAACATACGACGACTAATTTGTAGTTTAAATAAAATGTCTAAAAACGTTGCACAAACTTTCTCACTTGCCCTTCCACAAAACCAAATCAAAATGAAATAAAATTAATTTTAACCAAAAATGTATTTTCGGTAGCTGTCAATCAAAATTTGAGTATGAACCGAGAACGTCGTCTAAACTTACTTTTCTTATGCTGCATTAATACGTCCTCAAAGTAGTTCCTATTTTATTATCGCGGTTTAAATATGAAGGTTGTGTTTTTTTTTACTCTTATTAAGGAACAGTATAATATATTTTTATTTATTTACAATTTTGCCAACGGGTTTCGTCATAAATCATCACAGTTCACTCAAATTTGAATAAATATGTTACACCAATTTTGAGTAAATAATAATTTTTTAACACACCCTCTCCTCATTGCAGTTTTTCCATTTTATAAGCCTATGCTTCTGGAAACTGCTTCTTTGTATAAATGGCAACCAATAGGTTTTGTTTAGGATCTTAGAGTTTTTATATCCTAAGCAGTTAACTGCAGTTAGTTTTTATATAAATCACACATGTCGATTTTAAGACATTCGTAATTCTTTGTTGTTGGTTTTTTCTTATAGCAGCTACTCTCAAACTTTGAGTTAGTACTGAATTATGAATCATTAATATGTGGTTAAATTATACCCATATACCGTGTCTCCTAAAAGTCCCGGACCGGTTCAATAACTTGAAAACCAAAAAAGATATTTTATATGTCCCTTCTGGTGATAAAAAACTACTTTTTTGGCAAATGAGACATTTTTTCCTGTTCCCCAAAAATGGGGCTTTGGGAGCAACTCAATAATGTTAAATGGAAATCCCCCGTCTAGTGACCCCTCATGTTTAAGGGTTTATTTTGTAAAATACATCTGCGCAAACTAAAGGTCGATATCTTGCTCCTACCTGAAATGGCGGCCGTTTAATTATTTGAAACGGCTATTTTACTATTTCATTTATAATTAATTAGAAGGCGAGAATATGGGATCAAAAATGTATGGTGCGTTGTTACTTGGAATGGCATTTATGGCCCTATTTTTTTAATGACAGTGGAGATATGGTAACAGTGAATAGATGTAAAAAAATTATAAATTGACGATATTTGATATTAAATAATAATTCAAAAGAAATTAGTTTCAATAAAATTATATAAAGCATAGTGAAGTAATCTATGGTGGAAGCATATCAGCATTGAATTAGCATTTTGATTGGTGCATCTTAGAGAGTACCTGCTAGGTCATACAGATTTTTAACTCTTGTAAGTTAGGGTGTTTCTAACAATAGTTAATAATAGTAAATCTTTTACTGAGATATAATGTGTTTAATACAAATTACAATAACAACCGGAGAAAAAGTTATATACACAATATGCTATATACAATGGAATATAATAAATACTATACAATACAAATCCTACACAACAATAAAAATACAATACTACACAAAAGGTTAATAACTATTAAACCTACAGCGGTCTAAACTAAGTAAAGCTTTTAATATTCATTACAGCTTAAAACTTTCCTTCTAAATTGTTTACATAAAAAATCGCAGTCACAATGTAAACAATTCTTAATAAAGTTCGTATTAAATGTTCTAATACCTAGGTCGAGTTTGGTATCATTTTTCATAACTGTTTCAAATATTCTTTTAAACATGTTAAATTATTATTCTGTTAAGAAAGTGTACCTTTGTATAAACACAGCCAGTAGGTGACTCATCGCCTAGGCAGCGTACAGCTCAAGCGGACGAGGCGAGGGATTATAGGGGTGGCCTCAGGTAGTCCCGGGTTCACCCACCAACCTGAACTTGACAAAGTATAATTTCAAAACAAACAATATATAAAACAGAGCTACTTAGCTATGCAAAGTTGTGCCATGAAACTTTATTTTAGGAAAGGAACAGTTTTGTGTCAACGCTAAAAGTTAATTTAAGTTTATGGCGAGGTACAACAAGCGTTGTAAACACAACCTAACTTGCACAGGGGTAGCGATGGTACAAACGGTTTTACACTTTGTTATAATATAGGTTTATTAGGGGTTGTTAAGGGATGGTTAAAATATATTAACAACAAGGTTGCAAGAAATTAATTGACGGTTTTCAGACATTATGGTCCGGAGATGACAATCCAGTGTCACTGTGTTAAGTCTGGAAATTTGTGTGTTTACTCGATTTGATGATTGTACTCATCACAAGTAAGTGACTATTAAATCATATTTGTACAATGATTTTTTCATATTTATCAATATTGTGTTACAGGATTCATTAGAAATTATGGTTGGATTTCTGAAAAGATAAACTCTCCTCATCACACGGCTCATGTAAGTTGTCTTATTATGTTGTTGATAACTTAATTCTAAGCTTACGTAGTAAAGTCAAAAAGCTAATTTGTAAGTTCTATAGGTTAGTGAATTAGAAATTTTTAGTCAGAAATATTGATTACACTACTAAGTTCTTAAAAATATTAAATTTTTTAAAGCGGACATGCCTAGTTTTCCAAAAATGTTGCCATAAAGTCCCAACAAAATCTATGTTTGCCATACGAAATAAGGTACAGATTTTAATTTAGAGGTTAAATAGTGAAAATGTCGTTTCATTTTTCCTTAGACTAAAGTAATTCTGAAAATCGCTACAAGAATTTTGATAAATAAATATTTTATGAAATCTGAAGATTTATGAACTAAACAGTGAATTTGTATATTAGAACATGTCATCAGTTTGAAGATATTTTGCATATGACACGTTGTTGACTTGTGTGAAGTTATCATTCTAGACTTTTACTTCCTTTTCTTGGAGTTTCCGGTTTTTTTTTTTTTTTCAGAATGGGGATTATCATGTTTACGTTTAATTTTAAATGGGAAGATGCTTGGTTTTTCTTACAGACACTATAGAGTTTTATAGATCTTTTATATTTGGTGTGTTTATTTCAGTGTATGTTTTTTAAACAGGTAATAGATTAAAGCTCAATGCATTTTATGTGGGGCGGTGTATTTCTAAATTTGAATTGTTCTGTTTTGTATGATGTTTTGAAAACGGGTAGTAGATCAACCTCAATGTATAAAGACATTGCTAACTAAAGGTGAAACGAATTTATATTTAAAAAAGTTTTTTATAATATTTTTAAAACTGATAGTAGAGCACCCTCATTACATTAAATATACACTGCCAAATAAAGGTGAAACGAAGTATAGATTTTCTTTTTTTTTAATATTTATTCAATTCTAGGTTTTTATCGTCAGATTTTAAGATTATTCAGTTAATTTTTATATAAAACAGCATGATTAGGTTGAAGATATTTTACACACGCACAAACGAAAGTAGACTGCGTGAAGTTATAATAAAAGACTTTACTTCCTTTTCTTCGAGTTTCTGGTTTTCATTGTAGACTGGAGATCATAACTTTCATACAAAGACAGGTAAAAGCAAACGTCATTTATCACTGCCCCCTGCTTAGATACTCTGGCTTAACACAGTAAAATAATACTTTCGATATATCTGTGTGGATTGGGTTTTAAAAATTTAATCAATAGTAAATGTAATAATTTAAAGTTTTGCTAGATTATTGAGAGACACGAAATTCATTTCTTAGCGTGAAAATCCGGCGTTAACACGTTTCCTTAATATTTTTAAATGATCAAAGTATAGAACACTGATACAGTATCTTTTTACTAACTATACTTCGAGCTAAACTATACTTCGTTTTTTTTTTTTAATTCATTTGTAATCACCAAACCGACTATTGTTGTTTATTACAATTTCCGTCTTAGCGTTTAATAACACGTGATCATTACGACGACCGTTTCGGATATTCAGTCATTTTCAAGTTTTTTTCTGATAGTTATTACACATTAAAAAACATATTCATAGCGATAGACAGAATGTTTGTAATTTTTCAAAAGTCAACCATGACTGTCTTTAAAATAATTTTTATTTATTAGCCAAAACAATTTATAATATTATACCGCTGAAATCAAAGTGTTTGTGGCAAACGTAAAATTATTAGCGATTTCTAAAATAATGAACTGATAAATATAGTAAATTGATTTTTTGAGCTCAATCTTTTATTTGGTTTTGTGTGAGAAAGCTTGCACAATGTTTGTGAATTGTTCTTATATTTTATTCTTGTGTCTGCATCCAAGTATGTTTGAGAAACCTTTGTTAACAATTTTTCAGAACTACAAAATAGTAAAGTTGATTTTTTAATCAGACACAGCAATACTTTAAGTAAATACAAGCTGTTGTTATAAGGCTGATGTTAATATCGTTTTATGTCTGAAGGCGAGGCAATGAATTCATTTACTTAGTTTCCAGGATTTGAGATTATAACAGTTTTAACAGTAAACATTTAATTACACACTGTGCGATGCAACAAGTCTTACTGTAAATTTCATTTTATTGACTTAAACTCTGCTGTGTTATGTTTAGACACATGTTTGTAAAGGACGGTTTATCAAATAGAAAATAATCCCAAGTGTGTAGAAATAAACACATGATTTCTATGTCTCGTAACGTATGGAAGCTGGTCAGCGCCGAATTAGCGAGTAGTAGTGAGATTTTGTTTTAGATAGTTCCGGCTAGGTCGTGCAATCTCTTATCTCACGTTGTTTTAACCATTTTTGATTAAATTAGATTAAAAACATTATCAAATTTTAATGCACGGATGCAAAGTTACACCGTAAAACTTTATTTTAGGCAACAAACAGTTACTTAATGAAGTTTAAGTTTACGACGAGGGACAACAAGGGTTGTAAACATACCCTCACTTGCACGGGGGTGGCAAAGGTACAATAAACGTTATACACTCTGGTATAATAGAGGTTGTTAAGGGATGGTTGAAATAGGTTAACAGGGTGGTTGCAAAGTGTTAATTGACTGGAGTTTTTTTGACTACATTGTGTCCGAAAATGGGAATCTCGTGTTAGAGTGAAGGTACAATGGAAAAAAAAAACTAATGTCGTTATTGAAGTCTATATTATTTTTTTAAAGTTTTCACATATATGTATGGGGTAAGTTACGTGGGGTTAAAAAAATAGAATTCGAGTGTTTTGTGTATATATATCAATTTTGAGTTACCTAAATTGTAAAAAGTGGTTGATAAAACGTTTTACACTGAGGAGAAGCAAAGCAAGTTAAAGCCCACTTTATTTATATATAAATAAGAGGTTCGTCCAGAAAATAAGTTCCGTTTATATTTCTTACCGCTGCAGCACTACGATCACAGTTCGGCGGTAGTTGCTCTGTCAAGGAGAAGTAAATTTCACCATTTTGACATGACTGTTTGTTGTTTTCGCCTGAAATCGTTCGTTGGTGGTCAAAACTTGCACTAAGATTACGAGCTCAAAGAACGTGTTACCAAGTGGTTGTCAACACAGGTTGCAATGTTTTATGAAGAAGGCATACAAAAACTATAGCATGGAGTTTTTTTTTGCAATAAATAGTTTTCCTGTATCTGTACTAGTTTTGTTTTTATTGCTAAAAGGAACTTACTTTCTGGACGTATCTCGTATTTTCTCAAAGACACTGATCTCGATTGTTTTTTCAATGTTTTACTGACAAGTACACACTGATATTTTTGGTTTGTCTCGGGGAATAGTGAGTTAGAACGTTTATGCAACGTGTATGAACATCATTTCATGAGCCTGTAGTATATCTCATTAAGTGTCATGTGGGTTGGTGTGTCGGTTGGCAGTTGACAGCTTCATTAAAATGTACCACGTTGGTTTTGTATCGACAACAGTAGTGTTGCACGTTGTATTGTTAACAGTCATCATGGGGGGGGAGGATGTCATTTAAATCACTGTTTACATGTTGTTCTATATATTGTAGTTTATTTGTAACGTGTTCGTACATTTATTTACTCAGCAAAGCACCGAAAGTATCGTCATTAATGAATATGCATTAAAAAATATTACAAGATTATTATAATTGTTTGGAAAACTAATAAAAGGTTCCTTCATATTTAAAGCGATACTGAGTAACGCCTTGGAAATTAAAGAATCCGTCTAGCTTTTGAAAGCGTTCGTAAAATAATCAAAACAAGACTTGAAATGTGCACATGGCTATGGTGTAGTGTAACAATAGTATTGGCAAGAAAACTGTGTTTTATTGCGTTATAGCTAGTATATCGGGTAATGCAAAAGTTACGTAATCTGGTAATTAATATTCTCAAAAATCTTTATTAATGTAATATGTAATATATATATGATGCTGGAAATGTCATCCATCTGCTGCAACACACGGCTCAACAGGTTTCTTCATGTTCGTTGCTACGTTTTAGATTATCTACATTTATACGGGATATTTCGTCTTCGACGAGGTGCTTCAGACTATTATAGTCTAGTATAAAAGTTTTACCAAGTTTTATGTTCC
Organism: Aphrophora alni; assembly: GCA_963513935.1. Classification (NCBI taxonomy): domain Eukaryota; kingdom Metazoa; phylum Arthropoda; class Insecta; order Hemiptera; family Aphrophoridae; genus Aphrophora; species Aphrophora alni. Next base: position 36,566,316 of record OY740778.1, read on the forward strand.
GATCTTATTTTTTGTGTTCACTGTTGTGCTTATAAACACAAAAAAACAAGACCCATCTGTTACTGTTGTGCTAACACCCATCTACAAAACCAATACAGTACAATTTTTGGTTTACATTTTTGTATGGTAATTTGTTATGGTTAAGTTTTGATAATTTATACAATTACCATGGACCAATTTATTCCAGATATATCTATAAAAAATTAATCTTTAAAACATTTACATAAAACGGTAGGGTTGTGCGTTTTGTATCGTGTCTGTTTATCACTAGAATTTTTACGAAAATAGTCTGTGACCACAGAACAGAGTAAAGGTGATGACAAAGAAAGAATAAGTTGGAAATAAATACACGAAGTTTAGGGTGGAATAGAAGAAATCTTCATTTGCGAGCCGTTTTCCTTATTCCCTTTTAACCGAATAACCAATTATTACACGTTTTACAAAGTCCGAAGAACGATTAGAATCCAAATTAAAAGATTGTCAATTTTTCAAAATAGCACATTAGTGTGTGTTCCATACACTAATAGATTTTGATAATTGGCGATCGTTTTCGAAAACCATAAAGGTTCCTTTATTTTAAAATCTTTACTTAGTTATGTGTGAACGAGTTCGAAAGAGCTCAGAAAATAACCAAACAAGACTCCTGCTTGAAATGTACACACAACTATAGGGGAGAATGTAATTACTTTAACAATAGTGTAGGCAATAAAACTGTGTTGTGAAAGTAAGCTCAATACATTAAGGGAGCTCAACATAAATGTAGTTCAACAAATAATCAAATAACAGACATAGTGAGTTGTTTAGCGAACATTGTAAATTGACCTGACTGAATTGTGACTAGTGTTAAACCTACAACTACTTACTATAACGTCCGGCCATTTATCTCCTTGTTTTAGTCGTTTTTTTTATTTCATACAAAATAGATATATTATGAAAATCACAACTTGTTTTATATCATTTTTCTCAGAAATATAGATAGAATGTATCTGCGTAAAGAAAATAATTTTAGATGTCAAGGTTTTGAGTATGTTAGGAATCAAAAAATGAAATGAAAATTCTTTAGAAAAACGTATATATCATACAACAATTAAAAAAAAAAAAGTTTTCAAAATATACCAAGGTTTTGTAATATAGTTGTGAATAAATGTTATTAAAAACAAAAATAAATTTATAAAATTTAAATTTGAAAAATAATGTTATGTAAAAAGACGAAACTAGCTAAAAAGTTAGACCTATTTTGAAAAATGCATGTAAAATAATAATATTATGGAAAACACAACCTATTACATAAAATTTTTCTCAAAAAATGTACATTAAATGTATGTGTGTAATGAGAGAATTTTTAGATGTAAACATTTTGGAGTTAGAGTGCCAGGAATCAAGAAATCGTTGAATAAACATTGCAAAAATCCCATGAAAACACTTATATACTCGTAAACCATATAACAAATGTTTTGTAAATATTTTTTAGGATAATAAAAGTTTTGTAATGAAGTTGTGGATAAAAGTTGATAAAAAAATTAATCAATTTATAAAATTTACATTTTTAAATCAATTTTTATTATGGATAAATAATTTACTTGAAAAGTTCGGATTGTTTTTCAAAATTCACCAAAAAAAGCGAGTTATTTTCATCGAATGTTTTCAACTTAACTGTTAAAGACCTATCAAATCCCTCTTGAATAAAGGAGTGCGGTTTTAAGTGAACATGAAAGTTGTAAAAACATTGCACAAACTTGTCATCAGGATGTTGATTTCTTTACTTGTACCTTCTTCTATAGCTTTAAGAATATCCTGGACGACCCCCTTTCTATTTAACGTTTTGAAATTTTGTATTATCCCTTCGATTTTCTGCAGTTTACTTGTTATATTGTCAGCCACGAAATCTTCTCAGTTTACCATGTCCTTCCTCACATTGAAATGAATGTTTTTATTATTTTTAATTTCATTATTGCAACCGTAAAAACACTATGGCTTAGAAAGATTGACCGGCACATTCCACTTCCAATATCTTGTCGACACGGTATGATCAGCTTTGTTTGGATGACTTTAACCCCCCTCTCTCAACAGTATATACTGTACTTTACTACGACTAGTATAATAATATGGAAGACAATGAATTCCGCTTATAGAGGGAGTTCAGGGCAAAAATTACAGTGTCACAACTAATTATTGTTCCAGTTACAAAGTTACTTATATAAATACCATTAGGTAGTATAGAAAATTTTTAATTTGTAATTACTATAAAATGATATTTTGAATTTTTATGAACAAATGCCTGCTTATTACGTCAAATTATCTTTACATTTTGATGAAGTGGCAGACGGCTGTAAGGATAAGTTTTGTCGTAGTATTATTGAGCACCCTTACAAAGAAAGGGGGTGGAGTAAACCCAATCCACAGGTATCCTCTCCAACCCCCTCAGTACTTCAGTTTTATTACTCTATATAGAACAGTTAATGACACAACGTTCCTTATATTTGATGACGCAATTTATGGAATACTTTATGTCACAGTTTATGGAATGCTTTATGACTCAGTTTATGGGATATTTTATGACAGATATATAGTGTTTTTCCTCTTATAAAACAATTATTAACAATGTTTTCAGAACGAACGATACATTGTGTCACTTGCGAAGTAACAGATTCAGTATACCTGTAATACAGCTTGAATAAGTACAGTCGGTATTCGGTAATTTTCTATACAATTGTTACAAGAGTTTGGATAAATTAATGTTCATTTTCTCAAAATCGATAAGCCAGGTTTTGAGAAATTACATCTTTTATAACAACTTAATGGAGGACTTTGTTATTGTTATTTTATAAATTTAGAATATTGAATGCTTGTCTTACGGTAACTATTCAAAATATATTAAGACAAAGCGACCTTTGTAACCTATGCAGCCTAACTTGACCTGTATACCCAATTTGATCAAAATCTACTTGTTTGGTCTATAGAGCATTGCACAGACAGTCCAAATTTGCAAAAAACATTTGGGTTCAAGCGACATCAAACCGGGAGTTATTGAGAATATATTTGATAAAATTCTATTAAAATTGGTCAGCTCGTTTGTGCTGTATAAGTTTGCTATAATACGTATGTCTGAGAAAGTAAAAAGTAATTAATTTATTACAAAATAAATTAAATAATCTAGGAACGTAGCTACGTACTGTTAAAGTGGGCTAAGTAAATTTAATGTTTCAGTTTCGTCAAAATCGAATACGACTTTTCAAGAATAAAACGTCATATTCAAACATCGTAAATCTAAGTGTAAATAAGCTCCTAGTCGTTAAATTTATGTAAAAATATAATATATAATCTATCAACTCAAAGATTGTATAAAAGGAACTATTTCTTAGTGCTCTAGTAGGCACGAGGTTTAAGTCGTCCATTTTGCAGTTAAGGGTGAAATTATAGTTTAGATTTGCATAATATTTAAGAAAAAAAAGTTTCTGTCTGTGCAATTTAGTTCTCCCCAAATTGTGATAAGTCGTAGGAGAGTCTATGTGAATTATTGGTGGTTGGCTTGAAGAGGTGTTAATTATTTTTGTATTAGTGCTAAAAAATAAAAATAAAAAAAAATTATTAATAATGACAATAATTTATAATTACTTTAACTGTAACATTGCTGTTATTCCTGGCAAAATGTAGTTTGAAAACTTAAGTTAATTAACATTTTGCAAGGGTGATTGTAATATGTTTTGACCATCCCTTAACAACCCCTAATAGGCTAAACATCTATTATACCAGAGTGTACCATCGCTACCTCTGTAGAAGTTAGGTTATGTTTACAACCCTTGTTGTCCCTCGCCATAAACTTAAACTTTAAGACAAAACTGTTTGTTTGCTAAAATAAAGTTTTAGGTACAACTTTGCATAGGTTACATCCTTATATCACTGATTTAACATTTGATTAGGTGTTGAAACTAATTTCATCTAAATCTGTAGAAACAAAAAAATCTCTACAACCAGTTACATTGGCATAAGTAAGGACCTAGCAGGCCCGTGGGCGTTGTAACTACTCCCTCAATGTCTGACTTGTAGTAACTGTGTGATTAAATTCAGGTTTTCGTCTATTCTTGGATTAAATACCTCCCTTTGAGCCTTTCTAACAGTTCACCCTTGACCAACTCAAAGGCTAAGGATCTTTATTTTGTGTTCTTTTCTTAAGCACCGTTAACTTCATTACTTGAACAGACAATTATCTTGAATACAGCTTTCAATAAAAGCTGACAATTACAAAATGGAGGTTTTTGAAACAGTATTAAAAATATTTCTGTAGTTATTTGTTTGTGCCACAGTGTATTATCCTTCTTGAAAACATTGTCAATAATTGTTTTGTAAGAGAAAACAATATAGTTGTCATAAAAAAACTTATTCCATAAACTGTGTCATAAAATATAAGAAACGTTGAGTCATTAACTGTTTTATATAGGGTAATAAAACTGAAGTATATGAAGGGGTTGGAGAGGCTACCTGTGGAATAAGTTTACTCCCACCATCCCCTGTCTGTGTAAGGATGCTCAATTCCAGGGTGTAACTGACCAATGCATTCGTATCTAATCTTACCACTTCATCAAAATGTAAGGTAAACCGATGAGGAGGGAATTTGTTTATAAACATCCAAGCTGTCATTTGTAGTCCATTCTGAAACATGAAATGAAGTGTTTTAAACTTGAGTTTAGTCTAAACTATTCATCAGATTAAGCTTCTAACTGTTCTTTTCTCTTGATTGAATATGCAACAATATCTTGAAATCAATTACTTGTGAAGATTACTTGTCACATAATTAGTATGTAGAAAGTTATGTAATAGGTCAAAAACTGTTGTCGATAACCGTTTTGTGACCCCCTTTAATTAAAAAGTGGTTTGGGTAAATATGTCTCTCTGACTTTTGTACAGCGTTCAAATGTGTGGATTAATTAAAATTTCTGTTGTTTAGTGTTCCATTTATCTATAAGATATTTTGTAATTTATTAAAAAACTTATTTGTAATAAATTTTCTTCCAATTTGTCATTATAGTATGGTTTGAAATAGTATGTACAAGTTAGATACTAAGAAATTTTTTCAATGGAGTTTTTTCTTCGAAAATAACGTCTCACGTACACATTCTTACAACATCTTATAGGTCATCGTGTCAACTTTAAAATAGGCTTTGAATAATACCCACAATTGTTTTCTATTTTAAAAATAAGAGTTTTGGGTTAAAATTGTAACACCCTTTGAGGCTCGCCGAAAGTGAATATGGGTATGACAATCGCGCTAGATCTGCATCATGTTGTATGTAGTCTTGGGTTAGATCCCTTTCTTTTATCTTTCCTATCCAGTATCTTTTACGTAACTCTTGTTCTCTTCCAAACCTTCCAACATTAGAATATTCGAGGGTTTTGATGTCTTTTTATGTTGTTTTTTCCCTTTTTTTCCATGAGGCGATGATGACCGAAAGATTTTTCTGCTCTAAGCAACAAAGGAAAAATCAAATTTAATTTCGAATGCATTTCCTCAAATTATAAAACATATTGTAATAGTGAAAGGTGTTTAGTCATGCAGTTAGGTTATGTTATGTAGCCATAGTGAGTATGAGCGTGCAAATAGCACGGTAAGCTAGCTGGATTAACACCTTTATATATTTAGTCTTGCATTAGAACCCTCTCTTTGATCTTTCCTATCACGTCTCTCTTGACCAACTCTTGTTCTCTTCCGACTCTGACGCTATTAGAGTATTCGAGGGCTTGGGGTCTCTTTTATTTTCTGTATTTTTTTATGACACACTGACGACCTAGTGGTTTTTCAAATAAAGAAATTAAAAAAATTAAAAATAGCCGATTCAAATATTTAAACGGCCGCCATTTTAGTTGGGAACAAAATATCGACCTCTAGTTTGCGCAGTTGTATTTTACTAAATAAACCCTTCAACATGAGGGGTCTCTCGGTGGGGATTTCCATTCAAGATAATTGAGTTGCCCCCAAAACCCCATTTTCGGGGAACACGTAAAAATATCTCATTGCCTATAAGTAATTCTTTATTTCCAGAAGGCGCTTATAAACTATCTAGTGTATTGTGGTTTTCAAGTTATTGAACCGGTCCGTGACTTTTGGGACACACGGTATATTAATGTATGTAAAGCTTTCCTAAACCCGTCATTTAGAAAGGTGATCTTGATTCGGTGATCTTGATTCTTACTTTAAGATTATTTCCAATATAATATACCAGACTTAGTTGTCACACATCTCACAGGATGGCTCCTAATAGAGCAGAAACATTATCATTATCAGTTTGAACGAAATTAATTCTCGAAGTTTTACAGTTTATAAATACCCCCCCCCCCCATTCAATTATCTACGTTTCTCTTTGCATAAGCACGTGTTTACGTTGTGACAAGCTGCTTTACTAGTTTTTATTATCTCTAAACAGCCGTGAAAATGGGAACTATCGGAAAATTAAAAGATCAACAATCTTTGTTTATGATAATAAATCAATGTTGCACAAACTCTTTCGCTATTTTAAATCCTAGGAATTTGTTAGGATAACACAATTCCATCACAACTCCATAAGACTTAACTATTTGATTCATTTCGCTAGAAAGTCTAACTGTACACGACCAAACACTACAGCCAAATTTATAAAAAAACTTTCTTTTACATCACCGAGAAAATATGTAAAGTTTTATGTTGTTTAGTTTAGGTTAGGTTAGAAACTATACAACACGTGTAGTCTTCACTTTACGGTAATGACAAAATTAATAATGTAAGATGTAAGGCAGCGTCCTACAATACAGAGGCTTCTTGGTGAATGGCAAACGTTTCCTCCTGCTTTAAGATTATATTGTGTGACACTTTGTTTTGGATGTGTTTGGATGTGATATATTTGGAAGGCATTATCTCAATAACTGGTGACATGGTTCAAAATTTGTAAACGTGATAAGGAATGATTGTGGATCTTTAGGCGTGAGTCGAGAAATAAGGAATATGAAAAGTTATTGGCAAGTACGAATGGTCTGAATGACTAAAAATAAATCAAATAAAAAACGTTTTTAACATACCACGTTTTAAAACGGACTAAAAAGTATAAAATAATTTTCCATGACCCTTCTACAATTTTGAGGGAGGATTGTTAGTGGCTATGGATATATTTGGAATACTTGGAGAGAAAAAACGTGGGACGCAGGCAATCTATAATAGTTAAGGAGGAGTAAATAAATTAAATTACAGTGAATCTCATTTCCGATTCACTGAAATTAGCTGTGAATTCATCCGGATTGTCTACTTGTATTATTTACTGGCTGAGCCACACGTTTTTCTCTTCAAGTATTCCAAATATATCAATAGCCACTAACAATCCTCCCTCAAAATTGTAGAAGGGTCATGACAAATTATTTTATACTTTTTAGTCCGTTTTAAAAACTTGGTATGTTAAAAACTTTTTTTTTATTTGATTTATTATTTTCTGGTTTTTAGTCTTATGCACGGGTGAAAGATTTCAATCGGTTTTGTATATATTGATGAGACTCTGACAGGAACATATAGACTATAGGAAATTCCCAATGCATTTAACACCCTGTTTAAATGCAAATGTCTGAAATTCAAAATATTACCTCTTATTACCTATAATAGTTCTATTAGTCTTGTAACTCAGAAAAATCAAACTAAAGAAGTAAACAAAAAATTTTTTTTTCATGTACATGAATTAAAACAATACAATGTCAGATCCTTCTCCATTACAAATTGTAAATGTATCATAAACTTATGGTGGTGAAGGTCGTATTTGACACATTCTTCCCATCTCCGTCATGGCATCTTCATTGCAAGGTGTTTTGCCACTGAGTTTTGAGAAATCGAGTTTATTTGATTTATTATTAATCCAATAACTCTCACAAGCCATGAAAAATTTGTCTAACCCTATTTCAATATTCCGGTACCATTCAAAAGCGATAACGCGATAAAGCGGTAACACGGTAAAGCGGTAAAGCGGTAACGCGGTTAAGCGGCTATTCGAATAAAAATTCTATACCTCATTGGCCAATTTTTATTTGTTTAGACAAATGTAGAGACAAGAAACCAACAGAATTATTATATTGTCATCCAATTCTGACCTATGTTCAAATTTCAGGTCTATAGCTTATCGGGAAGTTAGTTTAAAACTCGATTGTAAAATTCCACCTGACAGACTGACAGGATATGACGAAAACCGAACTAATAAAATAGTTTAGAAATTAATAAAATGTTCTACAGATTTTGATAAAATAATAAAAGTAAAATAATGATAAAGTTTATATGAAGGAAGAGAAAAGAATGTATAGGTTAGGTGAGGTTAGGTATATTTTATAAAACAATAAGTTATTAACACTCTTCAAAATATGACAAAAAAATTAATAAATAAATAAATAAAATCTGAAGGAACTGAGGGGTAGATCTTATTCTCGTCTCTAAAATTTAAAATTACTATTATTTACATTGGTAAGACCTTTACTAAATTTAATTTTAGTTTTGAGTTCTCCTGATTCCAATATTTAGAACAATTTTATAAATATGTTTTTACATATATGATAGGTTAGGTTATGTTAGGTTAAGTTATATTATCTGTATTTTTCTAAAAAACTTCGAAAATATATAAAACGTTTTCAAATATTGTGAAGGAACTTACAAGTAGACCTCCTTATTTCTATTTAAAACTCATTGTGTTGTATCCAAGTCACTCTTTTTTATATAATAAAAGAACAATAATGTCCGTCTATGTGACTTTTTAATAATAAAGTAGTTACTTACTTTATAATCATATTTTCTGAAGATGGAAACGAGTTCCGAAACGCGTCATATGATTATAAAGTAAGTAACTACTTTATTATTAAAAAAGTCACATAGACGGACATTATTGTTCTTTCCTTATTTCTTGTTTTAAAAAAAAATTAAAATTAGTCTTATTTACATTGGTAACGCTTTTACTAAATTTAATTTTAGTTTTGTGTTCTCTTGACTCCAAATTTGGAACAATTATATAAATATGTTGTTACGTATAAGATAAACTTGTAGTTTATGTAGATAGCTCACTTTTGTTGAATTTTTCACAATTTTTTGTTTTATTATCGCGTATATAAGATAGTTTCTCAAAAACTTAATAGTAAAATTTCAAAATGGCGACGGTTTATACAGTTTTTTAATGCAATAACTTCTTACCTCTAGGTACTTCACTTTTACAGTAGGTCATAGTGTTCAACTTTAAAATTCGCATACAATAAAACACAAGTTTGTTTCTACTATAAAAAAAGAAAATTATATTACATTCAAATTATAAAACATTCCAATAATAAAAGAAAGGTTTTTCAATAATGCAGTTTCGAGAACTGTACGGTACATACCTTGTTACATATATGATGCTTGATTTATTTACAAATGGTTGGATCAACTAAAAACGTCAGTCGTTAAATTTATGTATGTAATAAAACAGGCGCCATCACGTTACTAACCCAGCCCCATTATACAATGTATATATGTAATATATGTCTTTAATTGTAACTCCCAAAAATTTGGTTTACTGATCGTTGTAGGAAATGTTGAAGTTTATATTAAGGGGATAGATTAAGGGGACTTATCCAGTAGGGTAAGTTTGTTTAAACAGTTGTTACACAGGTTTTCTGAAATTTTGTGTATCACTACTGTCTTGACGCCAATTAGACGTTCTCTCTCTCTCTCTCTCTCTCTCTCTCTCTCTCTCTCTCTCTCTCTCTCTCTCTCTCTCTCTCTCTCTCTCTCTCTCTCTCTCTCTCTCTCTCTCTCTCTCTCTCTCTCTCTCTCTCTCTCTCTCTCCATCTCTCTCTCTCTCTCTCTCTCTCTCTCTCTCTCTCTCTCTCTCTCTCTCTCTCTCTCTCTCTCTCTCTCTCTCTCTCTCTCTCTCTCTCTCTCTCTCTCTCTCTCTCGCAAACGGTGACTCAGCCCAGCCAAAAGTAAGAATCCTAAATTATATTTTTGACGATAATTTATCATCGCAGAGTTGATGCGGTATTGAAATCAACAAATTTGTGTATAATTTACTGTGTTATAAGATATGAGCAAAAAAACTGTTTAGAATGGGCGCCATTTTGAATTTTTATTTAATTTTTTTCAGAATTTCAACGTCATTTTTTCCATATGAGTACATATCAAATATTATATTCCTATCTTGATGTCACAACCGTGCTTACGTATAGACGACATCTACAAGAAATTTACAGATTTACATTATGTATCTAATGGTAGCAGTGACACCTCTCTACTACGACGAACACCCAAATTGTCGTTAAAAATTGTAATTTCAAAGCCCGGCTTGCTAAGAAAATGTGATATCCTTATAATTACGAAATTCGGCAGGGTCGAGTATTGATACGAGCGTAGCGAATACAGGTTCCATCACGTATGCACAGGATCTAGGCCCGCCACGAGACAGACGACAGTCTAACCTACGTCAAGGTTACAGAATTCCTGTGTAACATCTGTTTTAAACAAACTTTACAAGCTACCATTACAAGGTCCAAGAAACCAACTTTTAGGCATTAAATTTAGAGGATCCGTCAATATTACATTATATGATGGGCTAGGTGAGAACCATGATGGCGCCTATCAATTTATTTTACTATAGTCTGCAAGAGATATCCGTACGTGTTGATTTGTTCACCGTTACTACATGTAAAGGAATATTACTTTACCTGGAGTGTATTGGTGTATTGGAAACTACCAGATTGAACGCAACGGCCGTTTCGTCCAATTTAGTTGCTGCGCTCGTCTTGATGATTTTGGCTTTTTTTTGTGAATATCAAGTCTTATAAGAATCCAAAGTTTACAATTACAAGGTTGGCAGTACCGTTATTATATTTGTATCTAAGGCAGTTTGTGTCCGTTAGGTACTGAATTGATATTTGAAAATGTTGGCGTACGGTTAGTTTGATGTAACTTGAATTATCCATAACTTATGGAATTTCTTTTATTGGACACTCTTTTATACATACAGAGTGATTTTCCCGTATGGAAACGGTTTTATACTGCATAACTTAAAGCAATAACTTGCATAACTTGGAGGCAGAAACAAATGCGCATCTACATATCTTAAAAAAAAAATCAACTTTTATGTAGGTTTAAAATTTGTGTCGACCGTCTATTAAATGTTTTTGTGAATGGAGTGTATCCGAAACTCGTCAACAAAAGTGTATTAACGAAGCTGGGAAAGACGGAACAATGTACTCGTTTTAATTAAAATATAACGCTTTGACCTTAGATCTGATACAGTTTACCTCAATACCGACACCCTCTCGCGTCATTTTGTTTTAATGAGTTCACTTCCCTGAAGGCATCCCTATACTTTGCTTTATTTCACCCTGAACTGAAATTCACTTTCATTTAACTTAATACGAGTATTTATATTTAAAGATAATAAAACACATTTTTTTAATATTTTGTAATATCCACTTTTTATTAGTCTAGCCGACCAATGGTTTCGCCTGCTATGGCATTGACGAGGCTGTTTTACAGACTGAAGAAAAAAGAAAAAAAAAACAGAAAACCTTAAAACTAGAGGGTGGGAGTTAGGATACAATGAATGGAAGGTTGGGGAATTAGTAAAGTAAATTTAAAAGTTATTTGTACTTAGAACAATCCACTGGTTTCCCCATTATGTATTGTTCCTATGGTCATTGCCCAGGCCGGGTATTTCCCTAACCTTCCATTCATTGTATACTAACTCCCACCCTCTAGTTTTAAGGTTTTCTGTTTTTTTCTTCTTTTTTCTTCAGTCTGTAATACAGCCTCGTCAATGCCTTAGCAGGCGAAACCATTGCTAGGCTAGACTAATAAAAAGTGGATATTACAAAATATAAAAAAAATGTGTTTTATTATCTTTAAACATGGAATTCCACCAAGAACGATCGGTCTCAACAGTAATGAAAAAAAAGAAAAAAAGAAGAAAAAAAGAGAAAAAAAACGAGTATTTATATTGTTATATCAAGGTGATAACTTATCAAAGAAAGCAAGTCGTTGTGATCGTGTAAAGATTTCTTTATTTTGAGCTTTCAAGAAATAATATAGATAAATTTTGGAATAATGTCTGACTGTCAACTTTACATTTTTATTAGTATTACCTCAAGAAATTATGTAATGATACACATTTTTAAGGGGCTCCGGAACCACCTATTTAAGTAATGTTAAAAATACAATCTTTAAGGAATTATTTCTCACGGACTACTGGATAAAAATTAGTGATATTTGTACACTGATTTAATACTAACTAGATACACAATTTAACATGAAGGTTTTGTAGTACAAGCAATTATTATACTTTGTTAAAATGATTAAAATTTGACAAGTTTTTGCCACATTTGTTAGTCGTAGCTAATACATATCACAAAATTCTCAAATATATTCCGTAAAATAACCTCTGAAAAATTCATAATATTATGTTAAATAGATTTTGAGAAAATGTTCCTTTTGTGTACAAAATATACGATTTTTGGAAAATCTTGTTTAACGTTTTACTTAATTGTTCAATGCAAGTTTCTTTTTTGCTCTTCTTAAAATCAGACTTCTTCGTATTTCAATTTTTTGAATAGATTTTTTAGCCCCTTTTAACCTCTCCTTGTCAATCATGTACATAAATTTAATTGTACTGAAACCCATATTTTCAAGGACGTTACATATTGCAATATTTCCATTGTTATACGTTGCAATTGAAACAATAAACACCAACCAAATTCCATAGTTTTTGGGAAGACGAGACCATATAACACTATCGACACTTTTGTTAGTTATTTTGCGACTTCCCTTGTAATCGTTTTTTTTATTTTTTTTATTCGAAAGATCTCTAAATACAGTTCTAATCATTTCCAATACAGCATTTTTATGCGTGTATTCGGCAGCAGTTACCTTACAACTTTGTACTTACACCAACTTTTTAATTATAATGGTGGAAATTTGAATTGATAAATTATTTCAAATGATTCAGAAATTGATGCGAATTTTTTTTTTTTCATGTGACAGCTCCTGAAAAGTATATTTCCACCCACTTAGAACTGAGATATAATTATAAATTCAGGATTGTTTTAGAGATTTAAAGGACAATAATAAGAAGAAAAAAAATGTTTAGGTGTTATTATGGAAATTATTTTAAAACTGCAGCACAATCAGTTCTTCAAAACTCCCAGATCTCTGGGTTCGGTTACTAATACTCTTTCATCTTAATCCATTTGGATATGTCACAAGAGTAGGTCTAGCTACTCAATAGCACCATATCTTAAATAATTCTGTAGAGGGGGGGGGGGGAGAATCAACTATAATCACATTAGACATTCTAGATTTACAATTCTATATTTATTGATCTTCAGCATATAAATTGTTTATATAATACGTAGAGACACCCAACCATAACAAAATAGATGTCTGTTATGTCGGAACATCAGTTAGTGTGCTATACAGTTGACAGCGTTATTAGATTGGTTTTGTATGGAGGGTAGTAGAATATTGCAAGTTACATTGCTATCAGTGGTAGTGGCGTACAAATTACTGCTTTCATGATTAGGTTAGGTAAATCATAAAGTTTGAATGAACAACTTAAACCCCTTCACTATGTTGGCTGTTATAAATAATATTGGAAAGTTCTTGAATGCATGCTTTTACACTTTTTTATACAATAGATGTTAGAAATGAACCATTTAAAAAGTAAAACAGTTTTGTACTCGAGTACTCATGTTGAAAGACACGTGACACAAAACTGCACTGCCAATAACATTTTAAATATCCACCTATGTCACACAGATATAAAATCATATTCAACGTGGTGGCAGTAAATGTACAAAATGTTGAGTTTTGCAATTTTATTTACCACTAAACAATGTAAATCTCAAACACCAAAAATAGGCAATTTGATCAGTTTTTGTACAAGTTTTGCGACATTTAAAACACTTAGAATTTTTGATAGTTTAAAAAAAAAAACACATTTCTGAAAGGATTCAAATAGCAATGCAGGACGTGTGTTATATCACATTAAAGAGTTCTCAAAGGTGAAGATTTTGTGTGTGTTTAAAGTTTGGTCATATCTCCAATCAATTCTAGTTAGCGGACAAATAACGTAGATAAATTGATTTATTTAACGATCTATTACTTGCCTGAGCAATCTTATAAACTATTGAAGTATACAGTTGTTTCGCCTATTTTTCAGGCATCATCAGAACATGTACAACGCTGTACAATTTGTTAAAATTTAAAAAACACATTTAGAATGAGATTTAAATGTAAATGAAAATAAATTTACGGTTTCACCAACATTAATTGTAAATAAATTGTATTTTTTTTTGTTAATTAATGCGAAGCTTAAAAAAACAATAAATATATATTATTCATTGTTATTCATGAAACATTTATAATAAATAAATAAAAGTAGTTGGGAAAAAAATGTACACTTTATATTTATATGGAGTGCCATACGAAGAGGTCGCTATTTTCAATTTAATATGCCACACATATCTAACACTCTAAAAACTTGTTACTTTACAGTTACGTTAGATACATATCTAAAAAACGTACCCTCGAGTTTCAGTTTTGTACGGCTTTGTTTTCTCCTAATTTCAAATGAAAACCCACCACAAACATGGTATTTTCAAACAGACTTTAAGTGCGGAGCAACTAAGGATGACGACGTATTCATTGAAACGTTATCCTGTTGAAAATAAAGTGTTTGTCGTTGGATATTAAATTTGTATCTTTATTCTTTTTCTGATTGCATTTAACACAAATAATATTTATGTGCATTGATTGGCTTCTGTTTATCACCGTTGCTTTGATTGTGTTACAGGACTTGTTAAATAAAGTGGCATGATGGTTGGATTTCTGCAGTCAGAAAATATTATCTTCATCGCACAGCTTGTGAGTTTTACTTTTTCGATTATTAAACTAACTATTTGGATTATTATCATTACTATAGATCATAGGACTGTAAGCAGTAAATGGCACACAGTATCAGAATGGAACTGATTATAGAAAAGTAAAGATAAAGAATAATGAGATCGATTCCCCACTACCCATAGGTTAGATCAACTGGTGGAAAGAAATCGCAAGAGAGTGTATTACCGTTTAAAACAAACCGGCCATCTAGTTGTTTTATTCCTGTGGTCCTGCGTACTTTTATCCAAAATAATTCCTTAATACATAAATTAACAATGTCTACGTCATTGTGAAACTTGCTTTTACAATATCAATAAACAACGTATGATCAAAATTGAAAAGTTTATGTTGTAGGTTAGGAAGGAACTGAACAACATGTAGTCTTCGCTTAACGGTAATGACAAAATTAATTATGTAGTCCCTAAGTCACAGTCTTACCATACAACGATATCTTGGTGAACGGCTAACATTAGAGCAGCATTGCCAACATAACAAGCAAAATTATTGTATAGACAACGTATCAGATAACAAAAGTATTCTACTGAATAATACATAAACGTTTCCTGTTCCCATTTTTACAGGGTTATCGTAAAAGAATGGTGGGGTTTTGAATATGAAAACGAAATTACTTACAGCTGAAGTTGTTTATTTATCTAAATCATCGTCTGAAACAGTTTTTTTTTTACATAACTAATATTTTCAATATGTGCTACATTAGTCGTTCGGTTCAATTGATAATCAAGTTCTGCCCCAACGTTAGTACTCATGTCTTTGTTAACGGTTGTCATTGCTTCATTAATTCTGTTCCTTATGTCATTAAGGTCACTTTTTTTTCTCGATTAACTATGTTTTTGATGTACCCCCCCCCCCCCAAGAAGAAATCGCAAGGTGTTAGGTCTGGACTCTTTGGAGGCCTGCGTATAGATCCTTGCCGGCCTATCCATCTACGTCCAAACTTTGTATTCAAAGTGTCTGTGACAAATGCACCAAAGTGCGAGGGTGCGCCATCTTGTTGGACGTTGTTGATTGTTTTTGAGTTCATCCAGCTGAGGAAAACAACAATTGATTAACATATCGAGATACACAATTTCATTAATTGTCTTTTCAGCAAAGAAGAAAGGCCCCTTCAGACGATTTTTACCAAACATTAACTTTAGGCGAGTCGCGTATTTCTCAAACATTTTATGTGGGTTTCAGATCCCCATATGAGTGAATTGTGTCTGTTTGATCCGGAATATAACTCCGTCTGAAAAAAAAAATCTTCTAAAAAGATTGATTTTCATCAATCTCGTTCAACATTTCAACAGCGAAATTAAAACTTTTGAACAATCATCAAGTTTCAATTCCTGCAATAGCTAGATTTTATATGCGTGTAATTTCAGTCTTTTTGTGTAAAACTTTGTGGATCGTTGTTTTTGGATTACCTAACTCTAGGCTTCGTCGAGGTATTGACTTCTTATGACCTAAATGAAAATATAAAAGTTATTTTCATTTATATGTTTTAAAACGGATTGTTATAACCAGTTGATTATTTTTTCGAACAAAGTACTTCTATTTATGACTACCGTGCATAATTTCAACTCAATCGGTTACACAGTTGTAGAGATATAAATTATTTTGTAAAAATAACAAAATGACGGATAGCTCATAAAAGAAGCGTTTCCCGGGTATATTTTCAAAGGAAGTTTTCCTTTATTTTGACCTATATAACCACCCTCTGCATTTTCCCTTCGTATTACAGAAACACCCTGTGTTTGATTCAAAATATGAATAATTAAATAATGAACAATATAACACGGTAGGAGAAGCCTGGCACATGGGGCGTGGCAAATCTGTATATTTGGACGTTTCCTTAATCTACGAGTCCAATACTAAAGTTATTCTCGAAGTTGGAAGAACTTTGAGAAACGTTGACAAATATAAATATTAAGATAATGTTAGGCACAATTTATGTTTTTTGCCATACCGACTATTCTTATAAATTAATATAATAGGAAACTTACCGTCACCAATAGTCAAGAGTAGTGAACAGACCAGTACAGTAGGCATACCGGATATGCGATCGTTTTTAATGTGTGACGTAATGTATGTATTTGTTTTGGATGCATGTGAAACTATGTGTTTAAGTGTTAAGTGTTCACGACAACAGAGTGACTCCTCCTGAAAACTTGATAATGGCAGAATAGCCGAAACGGCCGTCGTTTAAATAACACTACTCTTGACTATTGGTGACGGTAAGTTTCCTATTATATTAATAATGTTAGGTTTGGAAGAAGATACACTAAATTAACACCTTTAACTAATTATAAATACAGTTTTAAAGTGCATTACATAGCTCATACTAGAAGTAATTTAAACAAATGTGAGTATGACCTACATTATATTAGGTTACTCTTAAGTACTTCTACAACTCGTATTACATTTAAATTATCGGTTTCATCGATATCTGACTTCATCCAAGTTATGCAGTTACTAATTAACCCCCCCCACTTTCATATTAAAGTTTTGCTTTGCATTAAGAAGTACATGATAACTGGTTGTGACACAATTTAAAAGTTTATATTTACTCTTAACAGCGCTGCTATCAGGTAATTAGAAGATCAACGATATCTTTTTATAATTATAAATCGTTACTCTACAAACTTTATAACTATTATACCATCGCATGGTCTACTTCCATATGACCAGTTTAGTTAAGTCATAATACCACAATCCTACAAGTCATACGATCCCATAGGCTTATTTTTACACCACCAAGAAACATGAGGACAACATGTAAAGGTTTAAGTTGGTGTAAGTTATGTTGTGAACACGTCTTCGCTCAACGGTAATGACAAAATTAATTATGTAAACCTAAGGTAAGGCACAGGATTCTTATAATACAGTGAACGAGAAATTTCTTAATGACGATTATGTCGTGGTATTGTGATTGTATTGGATGTTTTGTAACCCTGAACAATGTTAAGGATAACACTTTCATATGGAATATAAGACATAAATTAAATGGCAAGCTACATTAACCAATATTACGATACCAGAATAATTTGAAAACTACAAAATTGAACCCGACGGACGTTTTAATCCAATTTACTTGCTACGCTCTTGTTGACGATTTGGTCTTTTTTTGTTGTAACTTTGTGAATATTTTATTGGTGTTTAGAGTGAAATTACAATGTTGACATTAAGTACATTATTTGTATCCAAAAGAGTTTGTGTCGTTTACATGCTGAATTGAAATTGGAAAAATATTGTCTTACTAATGATTAAGTTGGCATTTTCTCTTCGACCAGTAAGTGTCGACGATAGAAGAATACAGTCTTCTTGAATGCGGTATTTTGAATATATAAGCTCCCACGTAACTGTCACATATTAACACTAAGCCATATAAACCATTAACTTTTAAGAGATGTAAGCAATAAATCACAAATAAAGTAAACGTTAAACAGTAGGTACATTAGTAAACAGTAGGTACGTTAAGTCGTTTTTGTTTTTTTGTACTGGGCTGTGATAGCCTCCGTCAGAGGCCTCACCGGCGTCGACCAAAAGGTCTTTTGCCGCCCCAAGTTCCTTCCTACACCCACTCAGTATTACCTGTCATCCTTATGAAGGAACAGATGCTACCTATAGGGTTGTCTAGGATGGTTTCCATCTCCTTCCCCGGAGGGCCTAGAGAGTATAGCCTGGCTCGTCCTAACTCCTCACACTCTAAGAGAATGTGTTCTGCGGACTCTTCAGCCAAACCACATTTCCTGCAAGTATTGTCTGCAGCAATCCCTATCCTGTGTAGGTGTTTTCTGAGGTGACAGTGGCTCGTTTAGATCCCAACCACCCACCTCATTTTATCCCTTCTAAGACATATGAGTTGTTCAGCATGTTTCTTGCTTGGTCTAAGTAGCCTCTTTGCAAGTCTACTTGTAGTTGAATCCGTCCAGGACCTATTCATCCCCTCCCGTATCCATGTATCAACCGCTGCTCTGGCATGTCCATAGGAGATCAAGAACACCGGTTACGGGCCCACGAAAGGGGATTCTGAACCTGACCTGGCTAATTCATCTGCTCTCTCATTTCCATCGATACCTGAGTGGCCATAAACAGTCAAGTCGTTAACGTTGCAAGATAAAAAATTCAGACTGAATTGTCAGTTTAACAATAAGCCACGTAAACCGTTAATTTTTGCTAGATGTAGGCAATAAGTCACAAATATAATAAACGTTAAACTGTATGTACAGTTAAATGGTTAACTTTTATTTGATTTAGCCATTGGAGTTTTGTATACTAGGTGATCAACTCAAGATGGCCAACATTAGAGTACCTAAAACTATAAGAGATACAGAAACCGTGAAATGATGACTTTCCCGACTATTTTATGGGATAGGTTAATCTCGAAAACTCTTCAACCATTAATTCTTTCACCAATAGTTGAAAAAAATTATACAGGGTTAATCAAAGTATTTTTTCAGTTAAAATTACAGGTATTACCATTTTTTTTTTCATATCACTCGCCATATTGGAAAAATGGTGGGTGAAATGAGAACATAGGTTTTTTCCAATATGGCGGTCAGAAATAAAGTTTTGTATATAAAGCAACTTCTTTTTTTCCACGAGTGACAGGACTATTTCAAAAATTCGCAAATTTCGGAGACGATTTTTCTTATTTTTCAAAATTAAATTGAGCTGAAATTTAAATTAGAGCTAAAGTAAAAGTTGTAATAACACTACTGTTATTTTTATTTGTTCTGTACCCTGAGGAATAACAGAGGAATACCTACTGCCCTTATACTAGTTTATAATTATTACTGGACTTTGTGAATAAGATATTATAGACGAAACAAATGTATTTACATGTATAATATAATTTGTCCTTAATTTAGAAGGCACAGTAATAATAAATATTTGGTCCAAGCCAGTAGAAGTTCTAGAAAATTATGAGAAAATTATGATTTTTGTTATCTGTCGATAACTCTGATATTCTTTAGCTTCAAAAATCTTAAAAATTAAAAAATTCTGGAAATACTTTGAATTTGCACGTTTTGCAACAGGAGTGTCTGTAGCTCCTGAATTGTTTAAGATATCAAAAATAGTCAAGAATAAAAAAAGTCTTAAATTAAAAAGTGTCATTCAAAATTCCATACAAATTAGAATTTCTTATAAAATAATTTAAAGAGTTAACCGTCATACTATAAAAATGGTGGTTGATGTAAACAAATTGGTAATACCTCTAATTTTAATTCAAAAAATTCTGGGTTTAACTTTTAAATGTATCTTTTGTATTTACCCAATAAAACAGCGGTCACACTTGTTTCACACACACCCTGTATAACTTTTTTTTCTATTTTGGAGCAAGTATTTTTGCTTAAATAAATTACGAGATTCTACCCATACTTTTATGATATTAGTATAGTTTAGCTCGTTCACATCTTCCAGCTTGACTTATAATTTACTTCTAAAACTCGTATTACATTTAACTTAATAAGTTTCATCGATATCAGACTCGATCCTCTATTCTCCAAGTTATGCAGATTACCTATAACACCCTCGACCCCGCACTAATTATCTAAGTTTAGCTTTGAATTGAGAAGCACGTGTTAACTGATGCGACAATATACAAGTTTATATTTCCTCTGAACAGCGCTCCTATCGGATAAATAGAAATGGACGATATCTCTTTGTGATTATAAATAGCTTTAGGAAACTTTTAATTAGTTTATTATGTTTAGAAATAGAATACTGTGCTATGTCATGTTTAAAATGGTTAAATTTAGGATTTAACAGTTTAAAAAATGTAAACGAATCGTATACGTTGTTGGTACGTGTATTATCAGTAAAAAAGAAAAACCAGACTGGTTATAAGACAGGTAATTTCTCAAATTATAGTAAAGTATAATGATTAAGGATTCAAAATTAGTGGCAACAATAGTTATTTGTGCAACTAGTGAGCAAAGTGGCACTTTTTTAAACGAGAGAAAAATGTTGACGCACGAGGCTTGCCGAGTGCGTCAATTTTATCCAGTTTAAAAAAGACACTTTGCTCACCAATTGCACATTATACTTTGTCTACAGTTGTTAATTTGTGACAAATAAAAAACATACTTCAGCAGTAACACAAATTAATAAAACATTATTTTAATACAATAGTGTTCAAACAAACAATCAATTACAATTCGATTTTTAATAACCGCATTTTTCTTATTTTAAAATCTGAACTGTCCATATATTTAAAACTAACTACACAATATATAACAGTAGTGCTAAACAACACATCAACACTGAGTAGAAGTTCTCACGTCCAAACTGAGAACTGAGAATATTACAAATAACAGGTGTATTGTTGAGGAAACGGGATTGCCAACTTCAAAACTCGACAAACGAAAAATACTCTCAGTGTACATATACTGTCAATCATCTTCATGAATAATTACTTCCTTTTTCAACTTTAAAACGTTGTTTTGTTGTTAATTTATGTTATTTTACACGTAAGAATTAATCTAACCTACATACGTGACATTTCCTGTATATTATAAATCAATTCAAATAAACTTATCCTAAATTTCATTTTGTTCGGTTGACATTCGGAGTGACCAAAGTAGTGTGCAAAGTGAAACTGTTGAGAAATCAGCTGTTTTGCAAACTAATATAAATGAACAAAATGCCACTTTGTCAACAACTGTAGGCAAACTAAATTGTACCTTGAAGGCATCAACACTCAGTTTCAATTAACTAAGATTAAACTGAGGAAGAGTTTAAGGGGTAAAAAAGCAACTTTGTGCATTTATTTAATTTTTTTTTTTTCAAACACTGTACTCACGGTCCATTCCCACTGATATTTTTGTTGACGAATAATTTTGGTTGGTTTTTATTTGGTTTTAGGGATGGGTGAGTAAGAAAGTTTGTGCAATATTGTTACATTGTTTATTTTTTAAATATGTAAATTATATTCTCGGAAATAAAACAATTATTTTGGGATATTTTTACTGTACTATTCAAAAGATTGCTAGGCCGGAGGGAACTCCCCCAAAAAGTGCTTAGAAACTGAAAAAGCGACCACGGACGTAATATTCGCTAATTTTGATGTTTATGTTTTCGAGGGTAGTGAATTTGAATCCGGAATTGTTTTGTTTCAAAAGTTGGTGGAAAACCTTCGAAATCGACTTTTTAAGCTGAAAATGCGAAAACTATATTTTCTAATTTTTTTTCGCGCTCAAATTGTGATGTCTCCAACAAGAATAAATAATTCCATTTCAAATTATAACTGTTTATTCTTCAACTATACCTCTAAAAAAAAAGCCATTATTAAAAGTTGCCAAATTTTTTTCTGCTTTATGGCGAATTTTTGAAATTTTTCCGAGACTTTTCAAGACTTGACACCTTCAAATGATAAAGTTGAGACGAACTTTCAAAATTCGCCTCAAAATCTATACAGCATTAAAATATAACGTGTAAGAATTTTTTTTTGGAAAGTTTCAGACATTAATAGCAAAAACAGTTATCGATTTTTGAATTTTCTGTCTGTGCCGCATTCTTTAGAATTCACGAAACATCAGTGAAATAATGAAGGATTCTTGTTAATTTTCCAAAACACGCAAGAGCTTTTTACAGCCTCTTTAAAACGTCTACATCCGTATAAAATTTACAATTAAGGATCTAATTTTGCAGTTGTAACAGTTTACAATGTTAAGGGTTTTATAACTCATACAGACAATTTGACATTTCATTTAATTAGATGTATTAAAAAATCTCACAGAAAAAGTTCACGATTTAAGGGACACTGAAACGTAGGCCTATTTTTCAGCAGAAACCAACATCAATTTTCCGAGCCATCAAATAACTTTCTCTGTACTGCACGCGGCAATATAAAAGTGATGAAGTTATTGCCAACATTGTAGTTTTAAACTTTTGACGCCCTAAAACTTGTCGGATTCAATTTTGTAGTTTTCAATAATTATTTAATATTCCATTACATGTAGTTTATAGCAGATTGGGCCGTGTTGTGAATATTCATATCAACAAATACAGATTTTACTTGAGTCCAAACAACCTGATTTGCGACATCAATGTACTTACCGTTAGGAATTAGGATAGTTTTAGTTAGGAATATAGTCTCAGTTCTTTTTAAGAAGCCAGTATGACAACAATTATTGTGATAGACCTGGAAAACTGATGAAATTGCTTACCTTGCAAGCAAGGCAGACGTCATTGATAATACGATGATATATAAACCCTTGGGTGAGAGAAAACTTGGTGAGTGAGACAAGATTGATCAAGGGAAGGAGCTGTAGGAATTCTTGAACGTAGCCAGATGGACTTGGGGAGTAAGAGCTTCTTGGGAGAATTGAGACTTCGGATGAGCATCCATAAGAATTTAAAACAGGATGAGCAAACTTCGTGTATTAAGAAACTTGTAATTAATCAGAGACAAGTCATTATAATCAATAACGTAGAGTCAAGTCTATCAGTTGCAATAGGTAGAGTCATTCTGGATTAATGATCAGAATATCGCGTCAATGTAATAAGATAGGGGAGGATTATTCTTGTTAATTGTTAACTGAGTGCTAAACCGCTAGTTTATATTGAAATTATAGAGCCCAGGCCTAATAAAATGAACTTTCTAACATTACCCAGCCTCTACAACAATGTAATAAAAGCAGATTTGTTAAATGTAATGGCAGAAAGATGGTTTCTTGGACCTTGTAGGATATGTTAAATTGTATTGGTAGATCAAGGAGTCTCATCCAGTAAGGTAAGTTTGTTTAAAACTGTTGTTACACAGGTTTTGTGAACCTTGTAATTGTGTTTATCACTGCTTTCTTGACTTCGGCTAGACTCTAACGAGCCTCGTAGGTGTGTGTTAGAAAGACTCTATTCGCTTCGCTCGTGTCTGTGTCTCTGCCCTCACGGGACTCGAAGTTGTACATATGTGAAGGAAGACTCTCTATGCTCGGCCTTACAGGATTATCACATTTTCTACAGAGATAAGGATTCAAAAATACATTTTTGACAATAACTTCGCAATTTGTCATAGTAGAGAGGTGCAAATTGAATTGAAATAAGAAAATCTAATTTTATCTGTAATAAGTTGAATAACGCACGGGATATGACCAAAAAACTGTTTAAAATGGCCGACATTTTGACATTTTAATTCGATTTCTCTGAATTTCAATAGGGTTTTATAAGAGCACACTGCAGTACAACAAATGTCACGTATATTAATTTTTGTAGGCGGTATCGTGTTTACGTACAGACTACAACGAGACGAACGGGCTGCACGTCTAAAATCACTTTTTTTTTCATTTCCTGAGACCTTGAAACCTGAAGGTCAGTCAAAAACGGATTTCAAGTATGTTTACGTTTACTAAATTTATTCTTATTTCTTGTACTGGGTAGGCAACTGGTCAAAACACCCTCAGGGGCTAATTATAGTAAGTACGTCTTTGACAATCCCGAGGGGACATAGCTGGATCTACACTTTTTTCATTTAAAAAAAATAATAGTAATAAAAATAGAAGTGAAACAATATAGAGAGACATTTAAAAATCAATATCACCCTCTTTCATCTTCCTTCTCAGGTCTTTTTATTTCCCTACACTGACGGTATTAGGGTATTATATTGGGAGCGGTATATATTTTATGTTTTTCCTTCCTTTTACATAAGGCGATAAAACCGAGAGTTTTTGCGCATTTAAACAACAAGAGAAAAAAATTCAAAATAATAATACAAAATGTTTTTAAGCCGTTGTTTATGTTGATGTGTGTGGAGAAAGTTCAATAATTGTACTTTGTGTATCATTTATAAATTTAGCTGTTGTTAACTGAAATTCTGAAGTACCTGTTTTGTAAAAAAATTAATCAATGTTTGAAAAACATTGCACTTTCATTCTCACTTACTCGCCCTCAAAATCAAATAAAAACATAACTAAAACTAATCGTCACAAAAATGTCAGATCTGTGGGCGTCGTCTTTAAAGATACACTTCCTATATTTAACGGGCTTAACTTGTTTTACTTGTGCAATTAACGAGTCCTCGGCTAAAACCGCATTTGATAAAATACAGCCTTAAATGAAAATTTGAAGCGTTAGTGGTTCATTATTGGTTGTTATTTACTTCTAAAATGTAAAATGTTTTTAATTTCGATTTTTCAAACAGGTTTGGATTATTAATCTTCACATTTCACTAAAATTTCAACGGAATTTGTAATGCCGATTTTGAGAAATTACGTTTTCCAATATATATATATATATATATATATATATATATATATATATATATATATATATATATATTTACAGATAACTCAAAAAAAAAATTAGTAGAGAAAGCAATCAATACGTTTTGATGAGTCTTTAGAGAGAACAACCATGAAAATGTCATATTTTTTTTGTTTGACCCTTAATTTAAAATTTGAAGTTATAGAAAAAAGGGGGGAAATTCCTAAAATATGATCAAAATATGCTGACATACCAAGTTTGATTAAAATTTGAAAACGCGTGCCGCCAGACTTCATTTATTAATGGTTCGAAATATTTATTTTTTATTTTCCCATTATTTGGACACAGGGTTGTTGTCATTAATCTTTACAATTTACTAGAAATAGAACGAAATCGGTAGATGCGATTTTGAGAAAATATCGTCCAAATTTTGAGTTATAGAAAAAATGGAAATCATTTCCCAAAATATGTAACTAATATATCCCACAAAACAAAAATTTGATTAAAATCGGCCCACGTTTTTGAGTGTAGATCACTGCACGTACTTTTTGGAGCTCAAAACAGATGTGCAAAAAACATACATTTATTATTTTCTCTATATTATAATTTATACGAGAAAGTACAAACAAGCAAGCTTAATTAATTGTACATTGTATTGGACTTTTTGTCTCGCCCTATAAATTCTACTAATAACGTAATTTCGGTACATCCTGTACATTGTAATTTGTAAATAACCGCAAGCACTCAGCAAATTACATGTCAGGGAACTGTAAATGTTATTTATTGCCGTATTTCAGTGTCTACTCCGGTCTTAAGTACACATCTGGTTAGTGTAATATAACCTACAATCAAGTCGTACAGTTAGGTTAGTGAAGTTTTAACCTCCCCTCCACTCTTACAACAATTCTTATACCAACAGATTTAGATCAGATTTTTTTTTTTTAAGAATGTTCAAATTTAGAGTCGTCTGCAATCTTGCCACTTTCTTAATGAAATGTAAAGATAAAACTTTTGTTACGCGTGGGGTTGCTCATAAACATTCAAATTATCATTTGTAGAAAACGCTAATTTTAAATTGTCAATATTGTCAAAATGATTTACAGGAGGGAAAACAAAACTTCAAGTTTATGTTGTTGAAAACGGGAAATCGTAACGATATTTTGTTTATGAATTATAAATTACCGTTCGTTTTCTACATTCACTGTTGTCTAAATTTAAAGGAAGATCTTAAATGATTACTAATGATTTTTTTGTGTATTGTTAGTAATTACAATGTTTTTAATTACATTAATTAAAATTAATTATTGCTTTTGTTACAATTAATGTTAACGGTTTGGGGTGGTAATTTCAATAAAAGACATCTGACAATTAATTATGTCATGCATTATGTCACTATTCGAAACTGTATTTTTATACTTTTATTTAAAATAATGATTTTACATTATTATAATCCAATAAATCATCTATATAAAGAAAAATTTATCCCCATTTCACCCTATTTTTGAATTATTACGCCGGATATATGGAACACTCTACAAACTTGACACTTCACAGTTAAGTCACATACATATATCTAAAAATAGAACCTACTAGTTTAATTTTTTTTTTATAGTTAATCAAAACAAAATGGCGGATTAAAAAAAAGAACATTAATTTTCTAGATAGAACCACTTCCTCCCACAGAGCAATTAAAATGTGCATTGCCAACTGTTGAATATCGATCAGCTGTTGTTTTGTTGACACACAACAATTTGGTAGTTGTCTTCCATCAGTTTATGTGTGATATCTAATCTCGAAACTATGAATTTTTCAATTGAATAAAAATTGAAATGTTCTCGGCATTTACTTTTGTAAATGAATATGAAACGATATGGTGATTGTCAAAGAACCTACCCTTAATGTGATTCCTCCAAAAAGAAAATAAATTCATAAATAGATAACTATGCTACTATAAAAAATATAATGAAGAGCTTTATGTATTACTTTACTGAAATCTACAAACAGACCAAATTCACTTAGAAAATGTGCATCCGCTACTAGGATACCAAAGTTTGTCAGCTCAAAGGTATGTCAAAAAAACAACATTTTTTAAATTTTATTTTTTAAACAGATTTAGATCACGGACGGCTGGAAGATAACTCAAACAGACAAGTGGATTTTTTTTTGAAGGTAATCGAAAAACTTGACAAAGATACCGAGTGTTATGAAGGAATTCTATCCTGTAATGAAGATACATTTTACTGAACAGGATCTGTAAACAGACATAATTGTAATTATTTTAACAAAGACACTCCGCATATCTCACAGGAAGTGGGGTTTAAGTCGAATGGTATAACTGTTTCGGCTGACGTCACCAAGGATGGTTCTTTATCGTATGACATATCCCATCAGTCAATTACTGGAGTTAGAAAAAGGAGTTAATTCGAAAATAGCTACTTCTTCGTGAGACTTCGCGTATATACATATAAACAACTGATAAAGTGACAATAAAGAAGAAAAATAAGTGTCAGAAAACAAGAAGAAGACAGGAGAGATTCACAGGGCAACAATGACTTTGGTATTCCTTGCTTAGGCTTGTGACTGAATCGTTGACTTTGGGAGGTTACTGAAAAAAAAATTATAATTAAAATTGAACATTCTGCCTAGTTGAAAAATACTATATGTACAGAAGAAATTAGGCCTATCTGTAAATATTCATCGTACAATATCCAGATTTGGGTGGGTTTTAATTTTATAAACACCAAAATTCCACCAATATCACAAAAGAAAAACTTCTTACTGTATAAAATTTTTAGGTAGGCCTACTATATTTATTTGAGAAGAATTCAGTGATGTTTAATTTATAAACTCTAAAATCTCACATACAGCTGCTAAATATTTTTATTTGTCGAATATATATAAATCTTATTTCATTGTCATAATTTGTTAGTTTTTAAGTTAACATGTTCACTAATATATTCCATATTTTCTTTCAGGTTTTCTTATGAGTTATCCCAAATTAAAACGCATAATAACATTCCTAAATCACTTATTACATAATATATTGTTACTTAGAGTGTCCTCATAGTTAAGTAAAAACATTCCAAATAATGCTACAATATAGGAGTATAATAACAAATTAATATTTTACTAAAACATGTATAGTTGTTTATACATTATGGACACTTATTATATTTGCAATTCTCTATTATACAATGACATAACTTTTTATATAAACTATAAATATAAGACAAATTAGAAGAAGACAAATTAGACTCCCTCCTTGCCTGCTCTATAGCAGGGATATTACCACTCGTAGTTGCAATATGTCCTCCATCTCTACATAGATTTATTGAAATTCTATTTTATTTTTCAATTACGTTATAAGGAACAATTTTATTGTGATGATATAAAAATATCTTCACCGTCTTAAGATGCTTTGTGCCCTTCGGAGAATACGTAGCGGCGATTAACTATGTAAAGTTGTGCCATAAACTTTATTTTAAGATACAACCAGTTTTGTGCTAAAGTTTAAGTCAATTTAAGTTTATGGCGAGGGACAACAAGGGTTGTAAACATACCTTACCTTGTACGAGGGTAGCTGTGGGGCAATAAAAGCTTTAGTATTATTAAGGTTTATTAGGGATTGCGGAATTGTATACTCAAGTTAAAAACCACCCCACACAATAGGGTAGTTTGATCGTTTGTGAACTATTCAAGATGAAGGTAAAATATGGACTGAAAATTGTATACAGTAGTATGCAGCTATTATGTTGGTACGCTGCACAACATAGAAAGTTATGGCGTACTACAATATGAAGAACTGAATATTCGCTTTAAACGACAGCGATTAGAAATTTAAAACAATTAAATTCGGGAAAATCATAGTTGATCAGGATTTATGTGTGTTCAAATCTAATCTCTAAGTATGAGATTATTTCTGTGCAGTTTGGTTTACTCCATGGAGGGAAGGCCCACTATAAATAAGCGGTGGTTGGTTTCACTGAATTGACGGGGTTGGTTTGAAATAAAATAAAAAATTCAACGAATAGAAAATTCTAGTTTTATTTAAAATTCTATTTACTGTACTTAGTTTCACGTGCATATGGCAGTGATTACTTGTTTTCTTTTCATTTATATAGAATTACACGGATGTGATCTATCCAAATGACTTCAATGTATGATTTCACTAAGGAAAATAAATAAATAAACAATATATAATACAGTGAAATATAAATATCATATTCATTGTATAACAAAAAATATGTAATATTTACGTAATATGTATGCGTAACAAAAATAGTTATAATTAATGAAATTATAGACTATCTCCAATGCCATTCTTGATAAGAGACGTGACACTTCCATGTCGTCAGCTTGAGCCGGTGCGCATTCCCTATTAATTATCTGATGTAATTAATATCCGCCTCCAAAATTAAGTGAAATGCTTGATTAGGTCGAATCACATTTGGCCTAGAGCAATGGTAATATAAGTTTAGTCTCTAATTACATAAGTTACAATTAGCATTAACATATCTTAAGTTTAGCGTAATCATAGGCTTAGTTTGGCGAGACAAATCGAAACAGTTGTGAAAAATTAATCGGCGAATCACGTTCCTCTGAGCAAGCCTCCTCATGCATCCTTCCTAATATTAAGGTAGTGTTGATATAAGTGGCTAAATGATACAGTTTTCACTCAAGGACGACGTAACCGTTACATTTGGTAGCAGAACGTGGTTACGATCCACTAACCTCTGGGTTACGACTCTCAACACGCTTCCATGTGGTACGCCACAACCTCTTTATCGCAAACGTATGCTGTCCATCAGTCCAACGCCACACCTCAACTACATACTATAGAAGAAAGAATCTCTTGTTTCGGGCTTTACCGATCATATCCGACAATTATCGAACAGCGTGTTATCAATAAATGTTATTGAATTTACTGTCAATTACTAGTAAAACATCTCAAACGTACATCTAAGAAAATTGTTCAAATGTGAAAATCATTCGCTACATTGGCTCACCCTGTACAATAATATGAAGGTATAACAAAGCAATTGTAATTCTTGAACTATTGCCAGTGTAATAAAATTACATAAATTTTACATTTAACGGACGTTATGTTTACATTAAATGTTATAGAAATTTATAGTAATTATATGCAAAACTTTCATGTATACAATTTATTTTACACTTATCAGTATAATATCACATTTAATATTTCCCACAGACAGCATTCGTGACAAACTGGGAGGAGAGATAAAAACTATTATTGTTCTGTAGTTGTGTGAGATATTAATGCGATATCTGTGTGTTAGTACTAAATAAAATTCAAAAATTTGTTTTTTTATTCTAAACATCAAAGTATACCTTCTCACGCCCTACCCATCCCCTTTCATGCTTCACTAGCCTTGCCAAACGATTACAGTTTTAACTCTCAAAGAAAATTACTTCCTGTCCAACACCAGTGTTACATATCAGAGCAAATTTTTTTTTTAAATTTTATACTGACAGTCTTTCTTAATTTAGATACGCTTTCATGATTGAAAAACTATTTTATAAAGATTTAAAGATCAATTTGTTTTATTTAAATAATTGTGGTTTAATTTTATCATCTGATCATTTTTTTTTTTTTTTTATTAAATCGTATTTATTTACTCCCATTAAGGTTCTTAGAGTTTTAATCTTTTTACATCATTTAAGTTACAAACTAATACAATTAATTTATTCTACAATAAGCAGATCATCATCCTTATTTTAATAATTCAGTAAACAATGCGCTCTGTAATACTTTTTTTTTTACAAATCATGGGCAAACCAACAGAGTTGATCAATTTTGGTTGTAATTTATTGATTAGGTGCAAAGGTTTTTTAAGTAAGAAGTGGAATAATGAATCGTTACTACTGTTTGTACTGAAAATAATTAAAAGCGTTATAGTCTATGTTACGATACACGTAAGTGTATATTTAGTAGGACATTATTAATATTGATTAAATTGTTTAAAGTAAAAAAAACAAAAAAAAAACACCAATACTATCATTCAATGACAGTAGTGTGTGGGGCATTTAAGCCCCGGCCTGTGATTCGTCGAAACCTAAGCTCCGCCCCCATCATCTTATTACCTGAAGTATTTAAGCACAGCAAATTTATAGAAACCAAGATGACAAGAAGTGTTAAATTGTTTATAATGCAAGACGGGAAGAAAGTATCTTATTAACTTTAAATTTCTAATAACATATCTCAGCAATTTGTTGGTAGAGTTGATAACATACTTTATATGAATACCAAGATCTCGAATACCAGCTCTAACTTCTACATTAATTGTACAAATTAATCATCTCTAACTGCAATCGTCTGGTTAGTGCCATAAATTTACATTTATTAACATTTACCTCCATCTTGTTTTTAATACACCGTTTGTCTATTTACTTCAGGTCAGTTTCAATAATTACGTTAAATTATGTTGGAAACACTTGAGAAATATAAATAACAAAAAACTGTATCTTAGTATTATGACAGCAAAATTATTTGTTTAAATTAATAAAAGAGACAACAAGATCACTCGTATGATTAACTTTTATCTTTAAACAGAGTGGGGCAAAAGAAAAGTAACTTAATTGTATTACTGTATTAGCGTTTAACAGCTGTTTTACTTGTTTTTATGTAAACAGCTGATTTTTGTTTACATTTGGTAATTTATTGAAACCATTGTTGTCGTATTCAGATAAGGAACTGTATAGTTGGATATATTTAAGAGATGTAGCAATATAGTGAAGAAGAACGTGATGTTTATGTGGAACATTACTTCCGTAGTTACGGTGAAGGTCGGAGTGGTGGGCCAACTTTGGAAATTGTAAAGATAAAGTTTTTAACACATTATCAAAGACAGGGACCTCCAAACAAAACCATCTTTATGTGGTTGGGTTAGAATGTTTAGAACACAAGATGGAGCAACTGCGCATGTGGGTCGTGGTAACAAACAACTATTGGAGGAACTATTGAATACCCTCCACGATATCCCCATGATATCACACCAATAGATTTCTCAGTCTGAGGTGTGGGTTATACTAACAAATAACACTTATTCCTTCAAGATTCGTGATGTTGAGCATTTGAAGGAAATAATCCAATTAGAATTTGAAATTCTACAATCCCTGAAGTTTTACGACACATTTTGTAAATGGTGTTGAAATGGTGCTAAGTTTGCTTAGAACAGCATAGAAACCCCTTTGAGCATCTTAGAACAGCATAGAAACCACTTTGAGCATCTTAGAACAGCATAGAAACCACTTTGAGCATCTTAGAACAGCATAGAAACCACTTTGAGCATCTTTTGTAGGTTCATTGAACTCTACGTGTATTTATGAGTTGATAATCAAGTTATATTTTTATTCGTTTATTATTATTACATCAAACGCATTTTTCACAACTGACTTATGGCCCACCCGGGTAGAACACAATACATAGATTTCAATACTGCCAATGAACATAAGTATCTTAATGTGTACAATTTCAGCAAGGTGTTAGATTCTGAATTAATTTTTTAATATGTAGCTTCCAACTAAAATTGTCGTCAAAAATAATTCCTAGGTATTTAATATTAGAAATATTTTCTAATATCATACAAGTTGAACAATTTGATGAAATTTGAATTCAACATAACTGTACTACCTTTATTATTTAGTTAAATAAATGTTTTTTTTTCCCTGAGAACCAATCAATTTTGATCAAATAAATACTTTAATCTATCTACATCAGCTGTATCTCAGTGACGCAATTATTCCTGTCAACAGCGTCATCGGCAAACATGGAACTTCAATAGTTTTTGACCTTTTTGAATAAACATTATCACTTAATCCCCAATAAATAATGATGTTATCAATATTAAAGGACATTTTGAATTGTTTGATTGTGGTAGTTCATAATACAGGATGTTTGCTGGTTATATTTCACGGTTCAACTTTAGTACTACAGACATGCAGACATAGTTTCCCAGAAGATTTTAATACAGTGTAGACAAATTCATCTGTAGAAACTTGATTGTTCATGAATGCATTACATTTATGGGCATATAGTGAAAAAATAGTAAAATTTATAATTTCAATACATTCCAAAAAAAAACTTCACTTGTTATTAATACTAAAAAACGACAACGGAACTTTGTCCAATGTCAATACACCAGTCTTATGAGTAATAGGTTTTCTCCTATATTCATTTAATACGGGTTTAAATAAAATAACAAAATCGCTTGGCAATATCAGCCAAGGGAAGAGATAATTTATTACGTATAAAAACATACCCCAATATTTCCCGGAACACTATCAAGTATTTATCTTTCAGCACACAATTAGTAAGATCATCACTTACATTAGGTCACTGAAACAAGATAGTAAATGACAAAGATGAGCTTAAGTTGTTTCATAAACCCAGATCTATTGACCACAATCTTATCTAAAAAATGAATCTGTTGCTCCCCCAGTTTAGAATGACTGTCTGACTAGACTTTCCCTCAAAACAAAACTCAAAACACAAAAAGAGAAATGGCCTCCTTACACTTTCTTCTTCTCCGGAGTTGGCCGACTCTAGACTGCCTGATCTTTCAAGTCTCAAATTTCAATTCACCATTGTTTTTTCTGTGCAGGGATCTTCCACACTCGCTGAACTAAAATCTCTCCACATGAGAGACTGTTCCATTTGGCTGATTCCATTTGGCACCTCTCTTTATCCTCCCTGGTTATTTAAACCCTTCCAATCTCCCCTTCTCAAATGTGTCATTTTCACACTAAATATTTACAAGACCAGCAGGCCTAGATATAATTTGCCAACTTCATTGTGTTACCATTTCACATAACTAGACCTTCTGGCCTACTTACATTCTTATAAACCATAAATCTATCTCTTGCCTAATTACTATTCTTACAAATTTAATCTTACACCTTACTTACTCTTAACAATATTTAATATTACATCTAACTTATTCCTTTAGAGTTAAAGTATTACATTAAAGTACTTTTTTGTGATATTTCCAAAATGGTCAGCTTAAAAATGTTGGCAGGAAAAACTTGCTATTGTTTCTTAAAACCAATCGCAATTCTACTGGAGTAGTGTTTCCTTTTGCTGACTTGTTTCATCAAACTTTTGAGCTCGTTTTTTTAGTAAATGTTTAAAGGTGAAAACTTTTTGGTCATCATTGCCTTATAAAAAGAGAAAAAATCAAATAAAATAAAGACCCATGTCCCTGGAATACTCAAATAACGACAAAAATTTCAGACTATTATTAATTGCCTTAATTATTTCGTGAAAGCTCAAAATCTTTACGTCAACTTAGTAACTTGTTTAATAAAAAGACACCCCTTGATAAAATAAAATTAGGGTTAGTATTAAGTTAAAACGAAAATTAAATGTCCTCAGTTCAGGGTAGAAGAAAACACAGTGTAAAGGCGCCTTCAGGGCAAACTCATTAAGACAAAATAGCACAAGAGGGCGTTGGGGTTTAAATAAACTCTGTTATGTACAACCCTTTATTTCTTACCTCAGGTGTTATATTCACACTTTCAATTTTATAATATTTAAGTATTCTGTTTTCATTTTATAAAAGTAAAAATAACGATTTTTAATAAATGTATTTTTCTTTTTAAATTAAAAACACAAAATTTTAAAACGAAGCATTTTTCTATTTGAACAACAATGATCATGGTTTCCCTAGTTACAGCTTTGTTATTAAAACATACAAATAAAAGTTAACCGTTAGCTCTCATGAGATATATTTTTAAAAACTATAAAACCTGGTGTAGGGCTGTAATTAAATACGTAATTTCTCAAAATCGGCTACACCGATTTCGTAAATATTTTAGTGAAATGTGAAGATTAATGATGACAAAATTGAAAATAAAAAAAAAGACTATGAAGGAATAATAAAGGAAAGGATTAACCCCAAAACCACACAAAAAATCACTAACAACAAAAAAAACTGTATAGTTATGTTTATTCTACCTTATGTACACTTCAGTAACATAGTTACCATCCTCAGAGGTTGAGTATTAAACAAACACTCAAACACCTCAGTGTAACAGAGTGTAAAAGAGTGTTTGTTTAATACTCAACCTCTGAGGATGGTAACTATGTTACTGAAGTGTACATAAGGTAGAATAAACATAACTATACAGTTTTTGTGTTGTTAGTGTTTTTTGTGTGGTTTTGGGGTTAATCCTTTCCTTTATTGTATATTCACCACAGTGCTCTATTGATTCTATGATGAAGGAATAATTGGCAAAAAAAATACAAAAAACAAAATGAACCTTGAGAGTCCCTCAGTAAAACCTCGATTTAATCAAATAACTGACTACGCAAGCAAAGAAAGTTTAGCTTACGTAACTGTTTGACTGTCACTACTCAACTGATTTGATAACCAAAAGATTTGGTTTGATTCGATTTTTGGGAGGGATAATGATTGAGAAAGTTTGTGCAACGTTTTACCGTTTATTTGCTATTGAGATCAAATTTTAATGTTTGGACAATCAGAGGCTCATTGTAGTGAATACGGGATTGGCAATCCCGAGGGTACCTAACTGGATCTACACATTTTTTTCGTGTAATTTTTGGTTAGATCCCTCTCTCATCTTTCTTATCGGTGTTAACCGTTGTTCTCTTCTCCAACTCTATCAGAATATTCGAGAGCTAGGGGTCTTTATTTTCTTCCTTTTTTATAATTCGATGATGGCCGAGAGGTTTTTTGACTTTACAAAACAAGAATTAAAATTAAATACACACCGTCAGCTAAACGTGAAACGAAACACAGTAGCCGTTTTAATTATTCCGATTGTTATCTATTGTATATATATATATATATACAATACTGTGAGACAACTCACATGAAAGATGCAATGGTTGGGTGGAGAATAATTAAATATAAATATATTAAAAGAAGAAATGGAAAAGGTTGTCAAAGAGAACTATAATTTTGAATATTTGATGGTTAATAGATTTGTTTAGATTAAGTTGTAAATCAGGTGTACAATGTTAAAAAATGCAAAGAAGTTAAAAAAAAAAAAAAGAAGAAAAAGATATTTTCATACAACAAAGCAAAAACTATAGATTCCTTTGTTAACAAAATTTAAAAATTATTATTGTCAGTATGATTTGTATTGCAGAGCAGAGCAGATCTGTTAATTTCAAATATTGATAAAATTTGAAGAAGACTTCAGAATGGTATTTTTTTTGTGATTGATATTAGTTGTTCAGTTTGTAGAAGTTGTAGAAGGAGGGTGTAGTAAAGGATAAAAGCAGGTTATTGAACAGAACTTTGTATATGGTGAAAGCAGGTTATTGAACAGAACTTTGTATATGGTGAGATATGTTTATAAATTTGAACTTTAAATTGGCCTAATGGATATTTATGTTTCTATGTTATAATTATTATATATATTTAATTTTTTTGATACAAATATTTAATATATGTATGAATTTGATAAAAACTTGTGAAGGTTTGGACTGTGCCGGCGAGAACCGAAACCTGAGATTAAGTTTCTTAAGCATTTAATTATTTTAATAAATAAAATTATTATTTCTTTCTTTGTTATATCTAAAAAGTTATTTATTTTCTTTTAAACAATTAATTAACAACAAGTAAGTTATTTCATTTGGCGCCCAACGTGGGGCACAGTCCAAAGGTTATCTTTACTATAATATCTAAATTAAAGAAATAAAAAAAAAATTGCATATTCCACTTTAAGAAACCCTATATCTAGAAACACGAAATACATATAAATGGAGACTGATAAGAGTTATAATTTAAGAAAAACCATTAAACCGATACAGAAAACAATCGAAAGTGCATCGGCAACACAGGAACGTATACCACGACAACAAAGCATGTTCACAGATGGAAACGATGCGCAGGAAAGGTCGCGTGTTTCGAGGGTTGTGACACACGGGGAAGAAGACGTAAGTCGAGACACTCGGGTAGTAAGGGAAGAAGAGTTAGGGAATCCGGAAGCCCGTATAAACGTAGACGAAGTAGAGGAGAAGTCGGTGTCGGACGAAACAGTCTCAGAACCTGATACAACCCCTATCACCACCAAACTAACAAAAGAGAACGAAATGACAGACTTATTAAAAATTATTTTGGGAAAATTCGACGAACAAAACCACCGATTTGACGAACAAAACCACCAATTCGACGAACTTAACAGCACGATAGCCGAGCAACAAAGAAACTTGGACCAGCGTCTCGGGAAATTGGACAATCGTCTGGAAGCATTCGAGAAAACCGTGACCGAAAAATTTTCGAACCTAGAAGAGGAGGTCTGGAGAAAGATCCAGGACAACCGGGAACAACAAGAAAACAAAAAAATGCATAATCAAGAAATTAGTCCTTTGAATTCTGAAGTTGACAGACAGTCATTACAAAACAATGTAGAATCAGAAAATAAGTATTTCTTTATAAAAAAGAAAAAGAGAAACCAAAAGGCTTTGCTAATGAAAAGTAGACCTATAATTAGCTCTAAAATTAACGTTTCTGAGTCGAACAAACAAAATATTACAAATACAACTGATAATGGAAGCGTTGAAGAATTTTATGAACAATCTGGATTAATAAAAGAAAAATCAAAACAAAAAATCAATAGAAGGAAGGACCATAATATTATAAGAACAGAATCTCTGGAAAATTTCTTTGGAGAAACCAACTCAACCTCTCTATCAAATTATGAAAATCAGA
Source organism: Aphrophora alni (assembly GCA_963513935.1). Classification (NCBI taxonomy): domain Eukaryota; kingdom Metazoa; phylum Arthropoda; class Insecta; order Hemiptera; family Aphrophoridae; genus Aphrophora; species Aphrophora alni. Next base: position 36,604,122 of record OY740778.1, read on the forward strand.
GAAATAAACAACAAACTACTTTACAATCAGAACCTATGATTACCTATGGCTACATGGACGATATTGACATTCTTAATAGACCTGATGAATTATTTTGGGCAAATGATTCCCCTGATTCATTAAGAGAAGAAACACAGAGAGAGAGACAACATACTGTTGAAAGGTCTGATTCTTTCTTTACTGACATCAATCTAAATATGAAAGACATAAACCACCATGATGATATCTTTGAGAATACCAACTCGACCATTTTATCAAGATTAAATGAAGTTCAGAAAAACAAACGACCATATGTTCTAATGTCAGAAGACTTAGTTATTGAACCAAATGAGCAATATATGGACAATGTGAAAGACATAGAAAATAATGAAAATATCCTTGAGAAAATCAACTCCATAACTTTATTAAATCAAGGAAATCATAGAAAGAAACAACGAAGAAATATACAGTCAGAACCGTTGGATCTTGACATCAATAGACAACTCTTGGGAAATATTGAAGTTCTTAATAACAATGGTGATGATTTATTTTGGCCAGCTGATTCTACTGTTTCCTTAAGAGGAGAAACACACAGAGAGGGAAAACAAAGTGCTATAAAGGGAGAACCTTTATTTTCTGACATGAGTAGACAATCCTTAGAAAATATTAATGATCATGATGCCCATGGAGAATTATTTGAAAACACTAACCCTAATATTTTGTCAAGACATGAAATCCAGAAAAAGAAACGCCGAAGTGTTGTAAGGTCGAAACCTTTAGTTACTGATGTTAGTAGGCAATCTTTAAAAAACATTGAACAGTCAAGAGAACATAGAAATGTATTAGGAATGACCAAACATACCATTTTATTAAAAAAAAAAAAAAAAAAAAAAGAAATCCAGAAAAATAAATAGCGAAATTATTCAAAATTTATGAAGGTCCCTATAAAATTAGCCAGATTGTGGGAAAAACAACATTTTTTATAACTGATTTACAAAATACTAAAGAAAACTGACCATATCATATCTCAGCAATAAAACATTATAAATATATACAAGATTAATTACCATAATTCAAAATAAATGAATAAATTAAAAAAAAAAAAAAAAAAAAAAATTCTATTCATTGCTCGTTGTCATTGTATGTTTTGACAAACCCATTTAATTCAAAAATTAACTTTGCAAATAAAATTGTAAGGGACTGACTAAATGGATTTGCAAAAAAAATTGTAAGGGACATTGAGACAACTCACATGGAAGATGCAATGGTTGGGTGGAGAATAATTAAATATAAATATATTAAAAGAAGAAATGGAAAAGGTTGTCAAAGAGAACTATAATTTTGAATATTTGATGGTTAATAGATTTGTTTAGATTAAGTTGTAAATCAGGTGTACAATGTTAAAAAATGCAAAGAAGTTAAAAAAAAAAAAAGAAGAAAAAGATATTTTCATACAACAAAGCAAAAACTATAGATTCCTTTGTTAACAAAATTTAAAAATTATTATTGTCAGTATGATTTGTATTGCAGAGCAGAGCAGATCTGTTAATTTCAAATATTGATAAAATTTGAAGAAGACTTCAGAATGGTATTTTTTTTGTGATTGATATTAGTTGTTCAGTTTGTAGAAGTTGTAGAAGGAGGGTGTAGTAAAGGATAAAAGCAGGTTATTGAACAGAACTTTGTATATGGTGAAAGCAGGTTATTGAACAGAACTTTGTATATGGTGAGATATGTTTATAAATTTGAACTTTAAATTGGCCTAATGGATATTTATGTTTCTATGTTATAATTATTATATATATTTAATTTTTTTGATACAAATATTTAATATATGTATGAATTTGATAAAAACTTGTGAAGGTTTGGACTGTGCCGGCGAGAACCGAAACCTGAGATTAAGTTTCTTAAGCATTTAATTATTTTAATAAATAAAATTATTATTTCTTTCTTTGTTATATCTAAAAAGTTATTTATTTTCTTTTAAACAATTAATTAACAACAAGTAAGTTATTTCATTTGGCGCCCAACGTGGGGCACAGTCCAAAGGTTATCTTTACTATAATATCTAAATTAAAGAAATAAAAAAAAAATTGCATATTCCACTTTAAGAAACCCTATATCTAGAAACACGAAATACATATAAATGGAGACTGATAAGAGTTATAATTTAAGAAAAACCATTAAACCGATACAGAAAACAATCGAAAGTGCATCGGCAACACAGGAACGTATACCACGACAACAAAGCATGTTCACAGATGGAAACGATGCGCAGGAAAGGTCGCGTGTTTCGAGGGTTGTGACACACGGGGAAGAAGACGTAAGTCGAGACACTCGGGTAGTAAGGGAAGAAGAGTTAGGGAATCCGGAAGCCCGTATAAACGTAGACGAAGTAGAGGAGAAGTCGGTGTCGGACGAAACAGTCTCAGAACCTGATACAACCCCTATCACCACCAAACTAACAAAAGAGAACGAAATGACAGACTTATTAAAAATTATTTTGGGAAAATTCGACGAACAAAACCACCGATTTGACGAACAAAACCACCAATTCGACGAACTTAACAGCACGATAGCCGAGCAACAAAGAAACTTGGACCAGCGTCTCGGGAAATTGGACAATCGTCTGGAAGCATTCGAGAAAACCGTGACCGAAAAATTTTCGAACCTAGAAGAGGAGGTCTGGAGAAAGATCCAGGACAACCGGGAACAACAAGAAAACAAAAAAATGCATAATCAAGAAATTAGTCCTTTGAATTCTGAAGTTGACAGACAGTCATTACAAAACAATGTAGAATCAGAAAATAAGTATTTCTTTATAAAAAAGAAAAAGAGAAACCAAAAGGCTTTGCTAATGAAAAGTAGACCTATAATTAGCTCTAAAATTAACGTTTCTGAGTCGAACAAACAAAATATTACAAATACAACTGATAATGGAAGCGTTGAAGAATTTTATGAACAATCTGGATTAATAAAAGAAAAATCAAAACAAAAAATCAATAGAAGGAAGGACCATAATATTATAAGAACAGAATCTCTGGAAAATTTCTTTGGAGAAACCAACTCAACCTCTCTATCAAATTATGAAAATCAGAGAAATAAACAACAAACTACTTTACAATCAGAACCTATGATTACCTATGGCTACATGGACGATATTGACATTCTTAATAGACCTGATGAATTATTTTGGGCAAATGATTCCCCTGATTCATTAAGAGAAGAAACACAGAGAGAGAGACAACATACTGTTGAAAGGTCTGATTCTTTCTTTACTGACATCAATCTAAATATGAAAGACATAAACCACCATGATGATATCTTTGAGAATACCAACTCGACCATTTTATCAAGATTAAATGAAGTTCAGAAAAACAAACGACCATATGTTCTAATGTCAGAAGACTTAGTTATTGAACCAAATGAGCAATATATGGACAATGTGAAAGACATAGAAAATAATGAAAATATCCTTGAGAAAATCAACTCCATAACTTTATTAAATCAAGGAAATCATAGAAAGAAACAACGAAGAAATATACAGTCAGAACCGTTGGATCTTGACATCAATAGACAACTCTTGGGAAATATTGAAGTTCTTAATAACAATGGTGATGATTTATTTTGGCCAGCTGATTCTACTGTTTCCTTAAGAGGAGAAACACACAGAGAGGGAAAACAAAGTGCTATAAAGGGAGAACCTTTATTTTCTGACATGAGTAGACAATCCTTAGAAAATATTAATGATCATGATGCCCATGGAGAATTATTTGAAAACACTAACCCTAATATTTTGTCAAGACATGAAATCCAGAAAAAGAAACGCCGAAGTGTTGTAAGGTCGAAACCTTTAGTTACTGATGTTAGTAGGCAATCTTTAAAAAACATTGAACAGTCAAGAGAACATAGAAATGTATTAGGAATGACCAAACATACCATTTTATTAAAAAAAAAAAAAAAAAAAAAAGAAATCCAGAAAAATAAATAGCGAAATTATTCAAAATTTATGAAGGTCCCTATAAAATTAGCCAGATTGTGGGAAAAACAACATTTTTTATAACTGATTTACAAAATACTAAAGAAAACTGACCATATCATATCTCAGCAATAAAACATTATAAATATATACAAGATTAATTACCATAATTCAAAATAAATGAATAAATTAAAAAAAAAAAAAAAAAAAAAAATTCTATTCATTGCTCGTTGTCATTGTATGTTTTGACAAACCCATTTAATTCAAAAATTAACTTTGCAAATAAAATTGTAAGGGACTGACTAAATGGATTTGCAAAAAAAATTGTAAGGGACATTGAGACAACTCACATGGAAGATGCAATGGTTGGGTGGAGAATAATTAAATATAAATATATTAAAAGAAGAAATGGAAAAGGTTGTCAAAGAGAACTATAATTTTGAATATTTGATGGTTAATAGATTTGTTTAGATTAAGTTGTAAATCAGGTGTACAATGTTAAAAAATGCAAAGAAGTTAAAAAAAAAAAAAGAAGAAAAAGATATTTTCATACAACAAAGCAAAAACTAAAGATTCCTTTGTTAACAAAATTTAAAAATTATTATTGTCAGTATGATTTGTATTGCAGAGCAGAGCAGATCTGTTAATTTCAAATATTGATAAAATTTGAAGAAGACTTCAGAATGGTATTTTTTTTGTGATTGATATTAGTTGTTCAGTTTGTAGAAGTTGTAGAAGGAGGGTGTAGTAAAGGATAAAAGCAGGTTATTGAACAGAACTTTGTATATGGTGAAAGCAGGTTATTGAACAGAACTTTGTATATGGTGAGATATGTTTATAAATTTGAACTTTAAATTGGCCTAATGGATATTTATGTTTCTATGTTATAATTATTATATATATTTAATTTTTTTTTATACAAATATTTAATATATGTATGAATTTGATAAAAACTTGTGAAGGTTTGGACTGTGCCGGCGAGAACCGAAACCTGAGATTAAGTTTCTTAAGCATTTAATTATTTTAATAAATAAAATTATTATTTCTTTCTTTGTTATATCTAAAAAGTTATTTATTTTCTTTTAAACAATTAATTAACAACAAGTAAGTTATTTCAACTGGTTTTCTGTAGTTATCCATTTCTTTACTGACAACTACCTAACTGTCATTAATATTTTTTGGCTAGCATTTTGATTTTGAATGGATGTGTGGAAACGTTATGGCACCGTTTATTTAGATCAGGGGATAAAGATTCCAAAATGGTGAAGGCTAAATCAGGGGATACAGACTCCAAAATGGTGAAGGCTAGATCAGGGGATACAGACTCCAAAATGGTGAAACCTAGATCAGGAGACTCAGACTCCAAAATGGTGAAGCCTAGATCAGGGGATACAGACTCCAAAATGGTGAAGCCTAGATCAGGGGATACAGACTCCAAAATGGTGAAGCCTAGATCAAGGGGATGCAGTCTTCAAAATGGTGAAACCTAGATCAGGGAGATACAGACTCCAAAATGGTGAAGCCTAGATCAGGGGGATACAGACTCCAACAAAATGGTGAAGCCTAGATCAGGGGGATACAGACTCTAAAATGGTAAAGCCTAGATCAGGGGGATACAGACTCATAAATGGTGAAGCCTAGATCAGAGGGATATAGACTCCAAAATGGTGAAGCCTAGATCAGGGGGATACAGACTCCAAAAAGGTTGAAGCCTAGATCAGGGGATACAGACTCCAAAATGGTGAAGCCTAGATCAGGGGGATACAGACTCCAAAATGGTGAAGCCTAGATCAAGGGGATATAGACTCCAAAATGATGAAACCTAGATCAGGGGGATGCACACTCCAAAATGGTGAAGCCTAGATCAGCGGGATACAGACTCCAAAATGATGAAGCCTAACTGGATGCTGTGTTTGCTACAACCCTACACCTCTACGATTATGAATAGCAAAGTTATTGAAAACATGTAATTTAGAATCCTGACCTCCTAAGGAAATGTGATAACCATTGAGTTATGAGATCTGGCAGTACTGAATCTCCTACAAGAGATATTTCATATATGTACAGCTAACGAGGCCTACCACATCCGAGACACTGACACTAGCTAAAAGTATGGAAAGCTTTAATATGTCTACAAGGCTCGCATAGAATGGTCTAATTGAAGTAAAAAAAAATACTGATACAAATTACCCTATTGATAAATACAAAATTGAACGTTTCTTCCAAGGTCAAAGAAGCAACTTTTATTTGTTATTTTTAGGGATTACGCTTGTAGTATATTGTGTGATGGGCTGGGTAAGTACCATAACACACGCCCATCAACTTTAAGAAAGACGTTGCAGTCACAACGTAGTTAATATGGTCGAGTTGTTATGAATCAACAGCAATACAACACAATCATAACTTTGGCCTAAAGCTCTTATTGAGATGAAAAATATGCCTTTAATAAATTAAAATGCAAAAAGTGTAAATGCAAGTTTTTGTAGTTGTAGTGTGTGTGTATATGTGTGCATAAATACATACATGAAAAAATGTATTTCCAAATACTTGGTATTACGTGTACAAACGACACACCCATATTTAGCGCTTTTTACTATACAAAAATTGATATAAACTCAAAAGAATGCAAATTTTATTTCGTAAAAATCCCTTATAAGAATAATTGCAAAAAAAGGTCTCAACTTTGAGCGCTCATATCACTGTTTCAGTACGTCTGACGAAAGAATTACTAAGGACCATTTTGGTGGGAAATTTAGTCAGCTATAACTGTAGTATTAATTGTTTTTATATCTTGCTTAGTTTTTGAGATATTTACAAAAACCGTTTGGCACCACCTTTTAACCACCCCCAGAGAAACAAAACTGTGAGCTGGAATGTCCGATTTTACCCCCCACTGAAGTAACTCCAAAACCTAACTTTCCACCAATTCTCGTGTCTGGTAGATTTTTGTCCAGATTATCATAAAATCTGCTTTTATTCAGTGGTCTGTACAGTACTGCCAACTACTCGTGATATTCATTATAGTAACCAGATTTTTTTTTTTTTTAAATGACTGACATTTTAAGTGTTATACATTAATTATTCTACTTAATCAAGGACCTTCTAATATCTCATTCTATGCAGGTTAGGCCTATCAGTATAGTAACGGCACACTGAATACTATTGTCAGATCACACTTTATCTTAAGCTTTAATAGTTTACAAACAATCAATATGTTGTGTTAAAAGTTGGTAAACCTGACGATCATCCTTATAAACAAAGAAAGAATAGGACAAAGATCCCATAGCCCTTGAATGCTCTATTAGCGTCAGGGTTGGAAGAGAACAAGAGTTGATTAAGAGAGACTTGATGGGAAAGATGAAAGAAAGGGATCTAACCCAAATACAACATCGTAAAAGGTCTCTAGATAAAAGGTCTTCGGAATTGCGACACCCATACTGACTATGGTGAGCCCCTAAGGAGGGTGGTTTTAACTTAAGTATAAAATTGGACAAACCCTAATAAACCTTAATAATACTAAAGTGTAACGCTCGTATCGTGTCCTATCTACCTCCGTACAAGTTAGGTTAACTTTACAACCTTTCTTGTCCCTCGCCGTAAACTTAAATTAACCTAAACTCCAACACGACACTGTTTGTTTCCTAAAATAAAGTCTTGAAGCACAACTTTGCATAGATAAGCGGCACAACATATTCCCCCAGGAACACAAAGCTTCAAGATGGTGAAGATATTTTCATATCATCACAATTCTTCCTTACAACGTAATTGAAAACTAAAATAGATTTTCCACCGACACAGACATAAATCTATGTTGATATGCGGGACATATTGCAGCTGCGAGTGTTATTTAATATCCCCGCTAGAGTGCAGGCACAAGGGGAGGGTAATTTACCTTCTTATAATTTCTCCTTATATTTTTTATTGTTTATATAGAGAACGGTATCTCAATTTATAATAGAGAATTTCAATTCCATTATGTGTTAAGTACCTACTTCGGATTCTTTGTGAAATATGTGTTAAAGTGGTCTGGGGTCTGCTCTCTCTCCCTCCCTCCCTCTCCTTATCTCTCTTCCTCCCTCCCTCTCTCCCTCCCTGTCCCTACTCTCTCTCTCTCTCTCTCTCTCTCTCTAGCTTTCTCTCTCTCTCTCTCTCTCTCTCTCTCTCTCTCTCTCTCTCTCTCTCTCTCTCTCTCTCTCTCTCTCTCTCTCTCTCTCTCTCTCTCTCTCTCTCTCTCTCTCTCTCTCTCTCTCTCTCTCTCTCTCTCTCTCTCTCTCTCTCTCTCTCTCTCTCTCTCTCTCTCTCTCTCTCTCTCTCTCTCTCCCTCCCCATATATATATATATATATGCTTAATTATATCCCCAAAATCAGAGGGTCAAATTAAACATATATCCGAAAACACTTATTTTTCCGTTTTTCCGCCATTTTGAATTGAAATTTGCTAAATATGTTTGTAACTCGCAATAAAATGTAACATCAGAATTCGTAAACCAAACATGAACTCCATAGCTATTCTAGTCCCAAAGTTAAAACTTTTTTTTTGTTGCAAAAAAACAAAATGGCGGATAAACCGGAACCAAGTGTTTTCTGACATATGTTTATAGGAAACATTTTTATTAATTTTGATACTCTCTCTGAAATTTGAGACTTTAATTAGGTAACACTCTTTATATATATATATATATATATATATATATATATATATATATATATCTTTAACTTTAAGCGAGCCAGGCCTTTATTCAAAGGACATTTGGTGCGGCGTGCGCCCATGTAACCTACCTACCTCTTCCGTGTTCTCTCTCTCTCTCTCTCTCTCTCTCCCTCTCCCTCTCTCTCTCTCTCTCTCTCTCTCTCTCTCTCTCTCTCTCTCTCTCTCTCTCTCTCTCTCTCTCTCTCTCTCTCTCTCTCTCTCTCTCTCTCTCTCTCTCTCTCTCTCTCTCTCTCGCTGTACGTTATTTATTTACTACAAAGCAATTGCCATTTTAAAATACAACTGAATCTATATCTGTACAACAATTTTATTTAGCGTTAACGATGACAAAAGGTTAGCGTGGCGCTACAGTTTTCAATTTGAAAAGTCGTTCATCGCAGAACAAGCTATGGCACACCTCTGTCATAACCCTAACCCTACACCATTGTGAAAGCTAATAAAATCAAAGCTTATAGTAAAACTTGTTGCATAGCATAGAGTGTAGTTAAACATTTACTGTTAAAACTGTTATAATATCAAATCCCGGCCTCTTTATGTTGAAACTAAGTAAATGAAATCAGTTCCTCGCTTTCAGTTATAAATCTGCATTGACAGTAAGTAGTATTATAACAACAGTTTGTATTTACTTAAAGTTTAAGCTTTTTAAATTATAAGCTTATATTATATTTGTAGATACAAAAAATTTTTGGTAATTATTTAACCAAAAGAAACTAGATAGTTGACTCTTACCCCATCACAAAATCTTCTAAATGTAATGGCCAACATTTGGTTTCTTGGACCTTTAAATACATGTAATTATAAAGTTTTCATTAAGAAGAGAAATAGGTTGATGGGGCCATCATGGTACTTACCCAACCCCATCATACAATGTAATACAAGCAGATCTTATAAATATAATGACCGAAAGTTAGTTTCTTGGACCTTTAGTGACATCTAATTTTACCCAGCCCGATCAACAATGACTACAATGATAAAAAATGACTAACAATGACTACAATAATAAATGACTAACAATGACTACAATGATAAATTACTAACAATGACTACAATAATAAATGACTAACAATGACTACTACTTTATCTAAGACTACTATCATTGTAGACTTGAGAATAGATAAAATTGATGTTTTTGTTTATAGGAAAATGGTTTTTTTTTGTTTTGTGACAATTCTTCAACATAAAAAATTAGAACTTTATCAGAAAATGGAAAAAAACATGTCATTTTTTTTCCCCTCTAGTGCTACGATTTTCATATTATTCTTTCAATTTGGAAGGCAGAGATTGTGTATCGCCGATTTAGTTATGCCACTTGGAGTGAGGGGGTGTATTTTCTTCGACACAGCTACTATTGTTTTAAATTATGTTTAAAATAAAAACTCAACTGTTTAAATAAAAATGTCTGAACTGTAGTTGAAAAACCTTCACTTCCTATTGATTATTGTCGGACGGTTTTTAAATGCGATTGGTTGAAAATTTGTATCGTAATGAATAATCTTTACGGTAATAGAAAAGTTGAACGTTAATGGGACTTGTAAAAAATCGAATTAAATTTCAAAGGTTTTAAATATCTGCAAGTTTTGAAATTTAACAAGCTCACGTGAATTTTGTTTTACTCGGTATCCAAACTAACTGCCATCTGAATCCAAGACTAAAACCGCGTATAAAATTAAACATTCCGAAATTTAAAGTGAAAATATGAAACCATAAGGAAAGAAATAAAAGGTTATTTCATAACAGAATTTGTTTAAACCTCAACGCCCTCTAACGTCATTTTGTCTTAATGAGTTCACTTCCATGAAGACGCCCTTTACACTTTACGTTCTTCTACCCTTGAAATGAGGACATTTCATTTTCGTTTTAACTTAATAGGAACCCTTATTTTAATTTATTAGATGGGTTTATTTTCAAATGCAAATATATATATATATATATATATATATATATATATATATATATATATTCTGATGATGTTTGAAGTAATGTGTGTTTTAAATTTGTGTCAGTATTCTATTTGAGTACTCGTGGGTCTTTATTTTATCTTCTTTTCCCCTTCTTTGTTATAAGGCGATGATTAACGAGAGGCCTTTAAACAACGACAAGAAAATAACAAACTAAATGAATTTAACATTTAACATTGTAGCCAACGGATTAGTAAATTTATGAATAAGTAAATGAATTACCTTATCGGTACGTCAACTAATCCTTCCGTTCATTTACAGATTACTGCAGTTTCGGGCTTCGTGAGTCCATCTTCAGATCGTATAAAGTATTTAGTTTATATTAAATCGTTCCATATGGAGCTTGTCAATTCGCGATCGATTCGCCAGGGAATACATACCGACCGATATATAATTATTTTCATTTTGTGATCGTATGAACATTAAATGTGCGTAATAGTGTCATGTCATGTTTTGTGTTATTATGTATGTACTGTGTATATTCTATTGACAAGCTCCATATGGAACGATTTAATATAAACTAAATACTTTATACGATCTGAAGATGGACTCACGAAGCCCGAAACTGCAGTAATCTATAAATCAACGGAAGGATTAGCTGTTGACGTACCGATAAGGTAATTCATTTACTTATTCACAAACTAAATGATATCAAATAAAACTAAAAGTTTGACAAAAAAATATTAGGTTGGCGCTAGGCCGCTGGAAAGCCTACAACTTTATAAAAATAACTGTCCCTTTATGCCTACAAACCCCAAGTCGGGTTTGTAAACCATATTATTGTGTTTTACGTTTATCACGTGATAACGGGGGTTGATTTATTAGGCCGAAACGTCGTGTACTAGTTTCTATATACGCAAATGTCCAATTATACCGTATTAATCAAAACTCCTTTAGTTTGTATGTAGAGGAAAATTCTCCAAATACACAAGGAAAACACAAAATTAACTACCCCTTCATAATGACGTCTTCTCTGGCATTTTATTTCGTAACATACTGTAATAGTGTCCTTAAAATGAAGCTTCAAACAACAATCCTTGCAGATTTTTAAATTGTACTTTTTACTAATATTACATGTAGGGTATCAAATAAAACATTTTCAGGAAGCGTTCCTATAAACATATGTCCGGAATTGCCTAGTTTCACAGATATCTGCCTTTTTTTTTCTTTTTTTTTTTTGCCGGATCGTGGATGAAATCAACTTTAATGTTGATAAATAAAATGTCACATAACCGTACAAATGGGAATAATTTGAAAATCTGAAATCTTAATTTTGTCTCACCCACAGCCATTTCGATATACAGAGTGTTGCAAAATTGTGTTTCCAAACTTCAGGAGGTTGTTTCTCACATAAAAACTATGAAAACGTTCCTATAAAAAGTTCTCAAAGTTAAAATTTTATGGAAAATATAAAAAGCGCCATTTTGAAATGAATTCTTGCATTAAGTTAGGTTAGAACGACAAAGTATGTCTTTATCTTATTAGGTACACCGTCAAACCGTTCCGCAGATAAAAATATTTTGTGAAAAAACAAAGGCAGATATCTGTGAAACTAGGCAATTGCGGACATATGTTTATATGAACGCTTCCTGAAAATGTTTTATTTGATACCCTACAAGTAATATTAAAAAGAAAAATCAACTCATTAACCCCCCCCCCCCTAACTATCCCACGCTCATTTTTTGGAGGTATATTTACACTATATTATGGAGGTACAATGGTAAAATGCAAAGTTTGAAATACGTGGGTCATTTTTTAAGTAAGAACCGTTTTCAAGTGGAGTAACAGCAATTTTATTTATGAACATAAGTTGTATCAAAAATTTAAGTAAAAATATATTTTTACTTTTCTACATTGTCACCAAGAATATCTAAGTATTTGTTAAGTCGTGGTAATAGCTTTTGGATCCCCTCATCGTATAACTCTGCCGCCTGAGCATTTAACCAGTTAGCAACAGTTTCTTTCAACACGTCCAACAGAATCCACAAAGATATTCTTTGAGTTTAGGAAACACATGAAAGTCTGATGGTGACAGGTCAGGGCTGTAGGGCGGATGGTACAGTAATTACCATCGAAAGTTGACCAGTTGCGTCTTGTATATAGGATTTATCGTCTTGTCTGCGTAGACGGGTTTAGACTATAGACAAGCGCGTATAATTTTAAAAGTCCTTGGTTTTACCTACAAATCCTAAAATTGAAAAACATCAAGATAGCCACTAAATCGACAACATAATATGGGATCAAGGTCAAAGCGGTGTTTGGAGCAATCAAAAATAAGACTAAATAAAGTGATTTTAATATACACCAGATACCGGAAGCTACAGATATTAGGCTATGTTGATGGTTTTTTCGCTTCTAAATTTAACACTTGATAATGAAAGTTGATTTATACTCTCGAAACGTCGTACATTACTTTTAACATAAATACATTATGGTAATTATCCGATGAACAATCCACCATTATCACATTTCGAAACCAAACCAAATGGATTTCACGCTGAGTACCATAAATTTCCTAAAATTCCTAAAGGAGTATTTGAAAAGTTTATTACTTTGAACGTTGTCTCCCTACCGTTTTAGATTGTGACATCGTAACGACGCCATTTTTCTTGTCTTAATGAGATATTTAAGATGCGGTGTCACATAGCGAGTTTTTCACTTTCGTGTCAAAAGGTGAAATTATGGACCCCATTGAACATCTTATAGATTTTACGTGTTTAACTTGTCAGTTTTAAAATTAGACTGGAATTTTGTTTCACTCTGTATAATTGTTATTTATTGTCACAAAGATTAGCAAAATGGGTTATTAGAGACTAGGGAACTAACTACTGATAGTGTTTTAAATTACGGCCATTTTGTAATCTTTTTACTTACCCAGTATACGAATTTGATCGTCCTTTTTAACTGCTCTTTAGGTTTTACGGCCTCAGGAAGCCGTAAAAATTATTTACGTCGCTGACGACTGTACGTAAGGACGATAATTACCACAACAATACAGATAGAAACACGAAAATTTTTGTAAATTTTAAAACCCCCTCATTTTTGATAAGATGAACCTTTTGAGATCCTGTTTGTGGCACTGTGCTCTACTAACAAAGACCTCTAAATTGATGTACATATCGATCTACCTATGCTTTCATTTACGATTTTGTTTTGACTTCTTTTGGGCCGTTTACGTTTTTAGAAACATGAGTAGATTTAAACAGAATAAACAGTTTACCTAAAGTAAATGAAACTTAGAACTTACTTATATAATAAAAGAACAATAACGTCCGTCTATTTTGATAATAAAGTAGTTACTTACTTTATAATTACATGACGCGTTTCGGAACTCGTTCCATCTTCAGAATATTGCTCTGCTAAGGTCGTTAAAACATTAAAATAAATTATTACACAACATATCACAACACATATACACATACATGCGCACATTAACACAGACAATATCAACGCGTGTGCACACCATCGAATACGTTTATATACTGATCCTCCTGCAGTACCGCTTAGTGTTTAACTAAATTAGAACTTAGTTCACTGTACATTGTTGTTGAATTAAGGGTATTTTAATATGAAATATCACCTTAATTGCAATCTTCCCGCTCCCTCGATCACACTCTTGTTGTCTCATATCGTGAACTATCCGAACTTGAATAACTGTTTATTAAAATCTCAAAAGATTCTATTATATTATCTGTAGAAGGTTCTTTAGAGGTGTATGTTACTTAAAATCTTTCTTTGGCAAATCTTTTGAACTATAGCAAACCGGCATGAAGTGTTTCTACTGTAAATATCAGTACAAATAAACTGGACAGGGTTCAAGTCCGGGTGATAAGTTTCGTTACCTCGTTCATGAACGGTTAAGACTATAATCGTTTCTTTTACTGATTTATAAGATTCTGGTACTTAGATATCGTCACTAAAAGGTATGTTTCAATCTCTCAACTCTTGATTATTGGTCTTCGATGTTGGTGTCTTGTCAACTTGCACGTTATGATTTGCCGCGTTATCAACTACTATCACACTTTCCAGGTTTATTTAACACCACTATTTACAAAATGTACAATTGTCAACACACTTTCACACTATCAACAGCACTGCTACGAAGCCAATGATGTGAACTGTTTAACAATGACACACTGCTGGCCTAATGGGGTGGTTTTATTTGGAGTTCCTACATCAGTGCAGAACACTTCCTGGAAGGATGGTTTCCGTTTACAACACAGGATGTATAGTGTCTAAACGCAGTGCATTAAGGGTTGTAAACTTGTGTATTATGGATTTAATTTAAAAAAAGATGTTTTGAAAAATTAGGATCTACACATTTCATAATACCGCTTCTATGTTCTATTAAATGGTTGAGTGTACAAAAATAAAATAATTATAGAATTTGACATTTAAACTTTGACCCCCCCCATAGGCCTTATATGCGTGGAAAAGTAGAACTACTCCGTTCTTCAACTATTAAAAAAAAAACTATTAAAAAACGTTGGAATTTTAGTACGAAATCTTCTATATATTTTTATACCTTTCATTTGGTGAAATCGTATTTTTAAATCAAAATACGTGGTAAAACTGTCATTTTATAAAATCAGATAAAAAGCAAGTTTTATCAGAAAAACGGTCGATTAGTTTGATTGGTAGATATGCTTCAACAATCGTAAAAATCACATCAATTCTCACTGACTCAGAGCGTGTGGGAACCGATACTTCTAGATAGAGGGTACAGTGGCCGATGTTTTTCAAAAGTATCTCCTCACCTTCTACTGCCTGCGACCTGGCCATTCGAAAACCTGTGTAACAACTGTTTAAACAAACTTACACTCCGTTGTAATAAGGTGGAATAAGACCCCTTGATCTACCAATACAATTTAATATTACCTAAAGGACTAAGAAACCAATTTTTGGGTAATACATTTTGAGGATCTAAATTAGTGGGTCTACCATGAGTTTTACCCCCTTTAACGACTTTATGACTTGTTTTAACGGACTTTATACTAAATGACAATATACATTGAATAAAGGGAGGGTTAGTGCATATAAACCCCTGTTATCTCTAATCATTGTTGATGAAACAAAAAGCAGTTGATGTCAGTCACAAGATTTAACTGTCGTGAAAATGTTCTAACAGAGCTTGGGAAAACTGGTTGTAAATAAAATGCGTTTTTAGAGTGACTCGATCTGACGCTCTTTCTCTATTGTTGCTTTTTGTGTATAATTACAAACCGACCTGCATCATTCCCATTAATGTTATCTAAATATTTTACTTTCTATGTAATTGTCAAGCAAATATGTACAAACATTTTTAGTAAAGTCGTATGATAAAAAGAAATTGATGCATACAGACCCAACAAAGAATGTAATACATATTCTAAAATTTGGTTACTATGAGCGTATGAATATCTCATCACATCGGGCCTTGAAGCTGTTCGTATGTGAAGGAGTCGTGATTTGTTACGCTCGGGTCGATGACACGATCTCGAGGTTGATACCTCCACTCGCTACGCTCGTGTGAGTGGACTCTGTTCTAGACTCGTAAATAAAGGCGATCACATTTTCTTAGGAAGTTATGCTTTGAAATTACACTTTTGACAAAAAAGATGCTGTTTAACATCGTAAAGAGGTAGTGTTGTATCATAAATTGCAAAACTGAAATTTTTTAAATTCAAATAAATAAATATTGAGCTTGACTTGTGAGATAATATTAGGTAAAAAAAAACTCGAACACAAGATCTCACAAAAATTACGTTTATTTAATCAAACGCGTTTCAACGACAATGTCGCCATCCTCAGTGATACATGAAGGACAATTACAGTTATACATTTATAGTTAATAAACAGTTATAGTATTGTTATTGTAGATTCTTTGAGTTCTTTTTATCTAACTTAGTGGGTTATATAAGTTGAACAAACGAGATACGAACAAAATAATTATGAAATAGTTTGCAATATAAAAGGATCCGTACTTCTGGAGAAATACTCTTAATACTGTATACAATTTTATAAATGTATACAGTACTTGCAAAAGCAACAAACTGGGAGTTTCGAGTGGGGGGAGGTGAGAGCTTTGAGAAGATAATTATAATCATTTGGGAAGACTAGAAAAACTTGCATGGGAGGAGGAGGTATCTACTTTGATGTTTGGAGAGAATATTTTGAATTTAGTAATATCATAAACACTATTTTCTCATGCAACATAAAAGGAAAGCTGTGAACGTTAGACCAGTTCGCCATGGAAACATGATGCCGTGTTATTGATAGTTTATTAGTTACTATAAATAAATATTCAGCTTGACTAATGAGATGTTTTAAAATTAAAATTAAACACAATTTTTCTCACGAATAATACGTTTAATAAATCAAACGCGTTTCAAAGACATTTTACAAGACGCAAGTCTCAGTTTGCATTGTTGTAAATGTGGCCGACTTCTCGCATAATATTAACAATTTGTCAAATACTTGTTAGTTTTGGAAAAGATTAACATTTCCTTTTGTCGCAAGTGAGCTATTCCTGTCCATGTTTTATATTTTGTGTACGCGTATAATTTGAGTTTCGAAATTCTGGAAAGGTGTTTAAAATGTTAACGCTAACAGAAAATGTGTTTGCAAATTTAAGGTTAGAATTTTTACCAATTTTTTAAATAATTTTTATTTTTATTTCATAATAACACAAAATTTATGTTATGTAATGTTATTGTTAAATTAAAATGAATGTTTTTGGAACATTTCCAGACATAAAACAATGCGAGTTAACTTTGAAATATGGCTTTTGTAAAGCATAGTCCTTGGGGCCGTAGAACGATTGGCACAGATTTTTAGCCGATTTGGAATAGCACGACTGACACAATCTTTAGAGGGGATTAAGAAGGGTCAACCTCTAAGGTTCGGAAAGGCACGATTGGCACAACCGCCCGGCTAGGTAGTAGCAGCCAGGTAGCGAGAATGCGGGAAAATGGGATTTGTCTAACCTAACCAAGCAATTTTTAAGTTTTGGTACACAATCTATTTTTTAAATTTAATACGTACTGAAATGCACGTTACAGTATTTAAACATGTTTATAATCATATTCCTTTATTTACGGTCAAAGCTACTTTTATAAATATACAAATAATAAAATATTTAATTCCAAGTAAATTTGAAAATACGTGATATTACGGGCAAATGACTGTCGTGCAGAGTTGACGGGGAATTATAAAATTCCCGTTTTCCCTCGTTCGATGGCGTCTACCTGGTCGAGCGGTTGTGCCAATCTTGCCTTTTCCAATCGTTGACCCTACTTATTCCGCTCTAATGATTGTGCCAATACTGCCATGGGCAGAAGGTCCAAAAATGTGTACCAAATCGTCCCGTTCCCATCCTTGGTAGGCCTATTTAGTTAATTAATTATTGAGTTGAACATATTTTACTGTAATTACGCCTCACAATATTTTTTATTTTTATTTCCTTTTTTCTACTCGTTCCAATAGAAAGAGAGAGAGTAGACAAAGTAGGCCTATTCACAAATAATTGTTCCAGTAACAGCAGAACATTTAAACTGATTTCACTTTAAAATTACTATTATCGAAGTTTTCTGTAAGCGTGTCATTTAGACTAGTTGTATAGCTTGAAACTAGCATACGGGTATCGAGTTTTTTGCACAAATTTTCTCACTTCCGAATTTATATGTATAACATTTATACAAACGCTGTAAAGATATTGAAAATTGAATTTTGGAATGACTGCTGTTTGTGTAGTGTTATACAAATCATACGAATTGATGAAATACCCGATTATGGAGTAATTCTGGGTATTGTTTGACAACTATCAAGAAATATATTTTAAATTTTTTGTCAATATCTCTGTTATCCGTTGAGCTACAGACAAAAGTAAAAAAAAACCGTTATGTTTATCATTAACAAAGTAAAGTTTTTGGTCACCTGTAATATTTTTAAAAAGATTAAACGGGCGCCATTTTGAAAATATTTAAAACAACTTTCTGGTTTTTAGTGCAGTGATAAACGGTTACGCGACAAACAGGTACACAAATTTTGAGCTTAATATCTTTTTTACTTAAGAAAATATTAAGTATTTTGTAAAAAAACAAAATGGTGGAAAACTCGAAAACAAAGAATTTCTATACATATGTTTTACATGAACTTTTTTATCATTTTTGCTAGTGAAATTAATACAGAAAGTGTTCGGAACCTTATGTGAATCACTCTGTATATTCTGGCCATATCCAGTTGTTTTCTTTATAATTTCCCTTCTTTTAGTTATTTTACTTTTGGTTTGGACATTCAAAAATGTTTTAAATAATTTCATCTCGCAATTTTTATAACCACATGGTGATATAATTCCAATTTATATTCATTTTTCTACTATTTAAAATAACTATTTTTGTAAAGTTTTTATGTTTATATTATGCATGCAAGTTGTGTTCTTTATTTCATTATTCTACTTTGCAATATTTTGTTTGTTTAAAATTTATCGTTTCCTTTGTCACTAACGACCTATATCGATATCAGCTACATTTATAAAACAAGCCGGAACAATACATCATGCAAATATAATGAGTTTGTTATTGTGCGCATGCGCAAAGGAGTTGAGATAGAGGTCATTCTGTCTGACCTTGATAATACAAAGTCCAGCTGATTTATTAATGGTCGAAGAACAGAGGTTTTCATAGCTTTAGGAATTTATTGAAAACAACTGTATCGTAACTACAAATGTAACAAGATTAAAATTTTTGGCTGACATGACGGGACGTGAATTATTTGTTGTTTTTACTTTTACACATATTTGAGGAAAGTTATTGAATGTGTCATCAGAATATATCCGCCTCGAATAAACTGGTTTTTTCGATTATCTTTCTGTCTGTCGACCGTTGTACGTGCAGTGTTCTACATCTCATACACGTAGACAGATTTTAAATAGTTCCGTAAGTGGGGATACTTAGACATATTCAGGTTTCTTTCTTTTTTAAGATTTTTTTACCAATAGGCTTTAACGATTTCGACAAATTTTACTCTATTGTCACCTCTAAAGACTCAAACAAAACTAAGCGCCCAATGGGACTGTTATAAAAATACTCAATATTTCAAAATTACTTCAACCGATTTCGATCAATTTTTGCTCAATTGTCACCTCTAAGGACTCAAACAAAACTAAGAGCCCGCGGGACTTTTATAAAAAATCCTCAATATTTCAAAATCACTTCAACCAATTTCGTTCAAATTTTAGTGAAATGTGAAGATTGTCCAACCCGTGTGCAACCCGTAGCAAATAAAGACTATTTGGGTGTTCAAGAATAATTGATAATGAACCTTGATTAAATGAACGGAGTTATTAAAAATAAAATAACGCTTTAATTTAATAAAATACTGATACTTGCACAGCCGAGGCAAGTTTGGGGTTTTATTTAAAAATAGAAATATTGTTAGGTTGTTTACACTAACCTTAATAAATACAATTGTACCTCTGAAGATGATAGCAGTACTATTGAGATATATATAAGGTAGAATAAACATAACTATACAGTATTTGTGTTGTTAGTGTTTTACTGTGGTTTTGGGGAATTTTCTTCCATTTCATTTGTTCAATTAATCCAAATTTGGGGGTAGTTGCATAAGAAGAAAGCATAAAATTACTATTTCTAAGTCAAAGGACTTAAGTAAAACGTACGGGTCGCCATATCTCCCAATAACCGGTTCTTCAAAATAATAATTTTAAAAATCGGTAACGGGTCCGTTATAAAATAAATAAATGCTATTTCTCAAAATATGTTCTACCGATTTCGTTAAATTTTAGTGAAACCTGAAGGTTGCTCAAAGCCGTGTATCAAATGCCAAAGTTTCAGCGAAAAATGAAAATGAACCTTAACAGTCATCAGTATAAAAGTTTGATTTTAATAAAATGATACTTAAAATGAAGACGTGAAAAAAACATCAAGTTTAGGCACTTATTTTTTAAAATATTTATAGTCTAAATATTCTTCAAAGGCGGCGTCAAGACTAATATTCACTTTTTAATTGACAAACAGGAAAATGACCATAAGATTGAACACACAACTTTCCACAAAAAATCACACACTACCACTGTCAGTAGGGTTTGTGTGCATGTAACAGCTGAGGATGATAACTAAGTCGTTGGAACGTCCTCTTCTATTTGTGTTGCACAAATAAAGTAATTTTTTTGTTGAAAGTTGTGTTTTCGTTCGTTTATTGACGTTTCTGCAAATGTTTACCGTCATTACATTTTAAATGACGTTTAATTTTTTATCGTTTTATTTAACTTTGGTGATGACTGAATGGGAAAATTTATGTATAGGTTTCTAGAGTACTAGTATCAGATTTTTTTTTTGATTTTATTTAAACATCAAAGAAAATCTCCCCCCCCCACTCCCTCCTCTATAAGCTACTGTAATCATTCCAAATAATTACAGTTTTACTTCTCAAAGAACCCCTCCTCTTTCGTCAGCTTCTTCTAAACCCCCAGATTGTTGCTATCCTTAAGTGTACTTTAATTTTATATAACTTATTTACAGTCTTTTAAAATTCTTTGATCTTTTCATGATTAAAGCGAATTTATACGTTTTAAAAATTCAATTTCAGTTTCACTCAAACTGATCTTCCATTAGGCATAATATGGTTTTCTACGCAATTTTCTACAGTTTTTTAAATCATAATTTTTTTAATTTGTTGATCTAATTGTACATTTTGCTTATACAGTAGATGTTGTACTTTCGCGAAGCAATTCGATCTCAGTTTTTGACTGATATCATGATCTCAAGATTCCAAATAATTACACATCGTCTGTTTTCGTTGACGTCTCTACGTAAGCACTATAGTGGCAACAACCATTAAGATAGAAAGATAAATTTGGTGTAGGTTACCATGTAATGGTAACAACCTCACCTCTACACGATGACAAATAGCGAAGTTGTTGTCAAAAATGTAATTTCGAATCCAGACCTTCGAGTAAACGTGTTATTAGTAGAGTTACGAGATCCAGCAGGACACGAGCGTAGCGAGTAGAGAAGGTTCAATAAGTACACATGAAAGTAGAACACAATCTCAAGGTTGAGAAAAACCCGTGTAACAACTGTTTTAAACAAACTTACACTACTGAATAAGACTCCTTGATCTACCAATACAATTTAACATTTCCTACGATATCCAAGGAAACTACTTTCGGGCATTACATTTAGAGGATCTGCTTGTATTACATTGCTATTGGGCTGGGTAAGTACCATGATGGTTCTATCAAAACAGAATAGAACACACCTCTCTTCTCTCCCACCAATCCAAGCTAAACTAGTCTTGCCAAAATGATAAGTTTTACACTCAAAGAAGTTGTATTGTTCCTTTCGTTTGCCCACATTGTAAATGCTTTTGACATATATTTAATCTTTTCAACTGATTAATGGATGTTAATTTTATCAATTTATCTTTTACTTAAACAGTTAAATTTTGCATTGCATGATTTTAATACAAGTTATGCTACATTTGTTGATTTCAATTTTCATGTGTTCGATGGGCCTGGATAACAGCTGTTCCAAAAGTATAGACACTTTCCGTAACTTTTAGACAGAGGAAAGTAGAAAGATGAAACTTTGGGAATGTCTTTGGATAATTAGTTGCTACTTTCACAAACTTTCAACACCACCCCTATTACCCCCGGGGGTCCTGTGGGGGGGCAACTCAAATTTTTTTAAATGAAAACTTTAAGGCTTGTAACACATCATTTTTTTCTCCTTAAACTACAAACATTTTGATACCAAATAAGGCACGACAACCCTACCCAAAATGGCGGCCGAGAATCTTTTTATCCAAAAATACTGGAGCCCTCGCGCAAGTCACAACCTTAGTTAACACTAAAGCATCAAAACCCTTACAATGAGAATGAACGGAAGAGTTTCAGTGTTGTTTCCTGAATGACTAGCGGACACGTCTCGATATCAGGTTTGGACAATGCAACATGCAAATATAATGAGTTTTGTTATTGTGTGAAATGGAATCGTACGTGCGCATGTGCAATGCAGTTGACCTGTCTGACCTTGATAATACAAAAGTCCAGCTGATTTATTAATGTTCAGACAACTGAGGTTTTATAGCTTTAGCAACTTATTACAACACGATTTACATAAACTAATGCTTCTTACGTTAATTTTTCTCACAGACAGTGTTCCACAAAACAAATCTAAGTAAAATATTTGTTTTCTATCTACCTCAGATAAAAGTCTCTATACTTCTTTACACATAGAAAAGAAAAGCCATTATTTTTCATTACAGCGTTTTACCTCGTTAAATTGTTAGAGAAGCACCCTCTTTATCATTTTTGTAAGAAAACATATTTAAAAATTTAATCTTGTCTGAAATAGGTCTTTACCGTATGCAATAAAATCAACGTATGCATAAGGTAGCCAAGTTCGTGTTCTGACAGTAATTTTCCTTTGATTTTTAGATGAATTTTGCATACTTATATCCACATTTACCAAAGTTGCATTGAAATTACTAGAACCGATTGTGAGAACTGGTATATCTCAAGTGATATATTGTAGAACTATATATCACTTGAAAACTATAATAGCTTCAGGGTCTGAAAAGTTGGTCCAGAAAGACGTTATTGTAAAGATAAAGGAGGGGTATTTAACACAAGACTTGATTAAAGATCAAGCTAGATAGCCGGAGGATGCTACACTATAAGTAAACCTCTAAGGACATGTTTACTACTTTAATATTATAATCAACTACTTCAGTGGCCACAACATAACACTTCAATTATGAAGGTTTTTTTTGAGTTTTTATTTATAGCTTCCAAATCGGCGTTTTTCATACAATGGTAACCAGTAAGTTTTGTTTGGATCTTTAAGAAACTACTTTTAACAACATTTTATCAAACAGAATGCATGCCTCATAATAACCATCAGATAGCTCTAGTATCTATTTATACATATCGATTTTAACTAATAGACTACCACACATGTCAACTACAGTTTATGTTCAATGGGCCCTCCCCCTACTTTATCTCTCATAGGAAAGATGTAAATTGCCAGAAAAAGCAAATGACAAGGTGTGATTCAAACTATCTTTAGCATTAAATCTAGATTACAGATTTGACGACTTAGATCTCTCATCTACTAGATATTTAAGAGTATTATCTCTTCGTTAATGACAAAAGCGACACAACCTAAGACCTTTTGTAAAAGTTTAAATTGGAGTGCTAGGTTCACATCCTTTATATTCCACCAAATACAGATAAAAATGTTTTGCTCCAATTTTGTGAAATGTTCGGACCCGATGACCTTAGCAGGATCTTCACCTTCCTTCACGTAGTCTTAGGTTAGACTCACTCTCTTTCATCTTTCCTATCAGGTCTCTCTTGACCAACTATTGTTCTCTTCCGAGTCTGGGCGAATCTCAACTTAGGCTAGTCATTTTTGACGAGTATTACTACAAACTGATTAACTAAAAATAAGAGAATTACACTAATACCAATGTTAATATTAACTACACTGTATTGCAACAACATGTCGGTCTATAGCAGGGCCTAACGTAGCCGCGTATAGTTCGACTAATAATTTTATGATAATCAAAAATCGCGATGCGCCCAGATATAAACCCAAGGGCCGAACGGCCCTATTCCTTTGGGTTTAGCAAGGCATGTTAATGATACGGCACAATAATATAAATTTAATAAGAACGGTGTCAGAGGGCTGTCTCGAGCACTACTCCGCTTTTATCAGCTAGCCGGGCGGATATCTGGAGATTCACGAAGGGGAGGGGGAGTGGTGGTAATCACCACACGACTTAGATCCCTCAGCCACTAGACATTTAGGAATATTATCTCTTCGTTAATTCAAAAGTGACACCACCTAAGGTCTTAATTAAAAGTTTTATTTGCTTGTTAGGTTCAACTATTATCGTTTATATGCCACCAAAGATAAAAATAGTTCGTTTCAATTTTATGATATGTTTTTTTTCTTTTTGTAAAACAGATAACGCCGGACTTATAGGGAGATCTATAATCGATTGTTATTGGTTCTTAAGTTTTGGTTTTGTGAAAGAAATGAGTGTCCAATGTTGGAGCATAGGTTATCAATAGATTTCCATTTCCATTAAATCATTAAAGAAAGCCTTCATTCACTCCATTCATTCAATCTACACTAATCTTGCCAATTGAAATTTAACCTCCCTGATTTGCTCCTTTTCCCACCATCGTGCTTTCATTTAAAATAATATATTTACTGTCTTTTCAGAGTTACTCAACCTTTAATATTTTTAAACTAATTTATAATCAATTTATATTTTACTCAAAATATTTTTAATGTTGTATTTGCCCCTTATGACGTGATATTATTAAAAATTATTAAACGTTTCCACAGATTGAGTGATAAATATATTTATTTAAGGGGGAATAAAGGACCATCAGGTCCTCTCTCTACCACTTTACCATATACTAAAATAAATAACATTTTACACACACACACTTAAATATACACATTATTTACCTAGTATAGAAAGAGTTATGCGACGATTCAAAAAATCGATGTTAGTTTTTTTGCTGTTATATTTTTTCGTTATTTGTAAATTTTTGGGTGGCTGTCTTAACAAAAACACAAAATTACGAGTATCACAAAATCTTCTCTATTTCGGTGAAATGTCACCGAAGTGTTACCTCTAAAAGTACAAGTTGTCGATAAAAAAACCTAATCGGCCACGGGACTGTTGTAAAATTCTCAATTTCTCAAAATAGGCTTTACCGATTTCGATTAAACTATAGTGAAATGTAAAGATTAATGATCTAGATGTGTGTGTGTAAAATTGCAAGTAAAAAATAACACTGTTAACCTCATTAAAAGTTAGATCTTAATCATGCAAATTACGTTGAGATTACGTTTATGACACAAGCGAAGAAAATTTAGGTCTAACCTAATTGCTTGGCCGTTCATGGTTTATTTTCCCTTTTTTTACTCATAGTTATCGAACCGAACCAACATTTTCGGTAAATTTTAATAATGGGTGTGCGAGAGAGAGATTCAAAAACGTTTTTCACAGTTTATTTGGTTTCCGGTTTGTAACGGTGTATCACTGAGCTCGGCTCCTACTTGGAAGTGTCCAACACTAACTGTCAATAGTAGGAAACAGCTGACTGGTTAGCTTGGTTGAGCAGAGCACGCTATTCTAACGGGGGCAGTAAGACGTGATGTCAGTGCTCGTATCGTATTAATTTTGTTTTTAAATTACACCATGGCTCTTTAATTAATCGGTGTTGTGGCGTTCGGGGTTTTTCCGGAAGCCCAATACGGAAGCGTTAGTTTATTATTGAAATGTGGGAACTTGAGAATAGCTGTTAGTGGCTAAATTCACCGCATGTCTGAATTAGTTAATGTGTTGTGTGAGTGTTTAATTAGTAATTAGCTTTAATTCGGTAGCGTATTATTAAATCGATTATTGCAAAGCTGGATATTCAATGGTGCATGGGCAGACCTGGGGTAACGATTATGGCCTCCAAATTGACGGGCTAAAAAACAGAATCGTTTCCAAAATGTAAACCGTAGGTTAGGAATGTAAGTTTGTTGTGTCAAATGGTTAACAATAGTTAAATATTGCCTTCAACATTTATAGTGTCTAAAGATATGATTAAATATAGTGTATGTATATTTTTATCTAATTTAGTTTTTTTAATTTGATTATGAAAAGTTTAGAACAGTTGTGTTAGTCAGAAAGATACTCAAATTTGTCCTTTCTTCATTCTAATAACTTTAAATTAACTCTTAGAAGCTCTTCAATAACACTAAATCTTACAAATATATTTTACAATTTTCTATATGTACAGTATGAGAAATCTGTACATATAGAAAGTACACAAAGTGAATATACGGAAGAGCTATAATGTAGTTCCCTTTGACATCTCGATATCAGGTACATATAAAACAAGTCTGGGACAAAGCATCATGCAATTATAATAAGTTTGTTTTTGTATAAAATGTAGTCGTATGTGCGCATGTACAAAGCAGTTGACCTAGAAGTAATTCTTTCTGACCTTCATGTTACAAAGTCCAGCTGATTTATTAATGCTCACAGAGCAGAGGTTTTATAGTTTTAGCAACTTATTAAAAGAACCGTGTCGGTTTAAATTTTTAATGATTAAAGATAAAAAATAAACTTCATAAAATCTAAATTGCACTATTTTTTTTACACACAAAACCCAAAAATCTACACTTCTCATATATAAAGAGGTGTCCTCTGTGTAAACTGATGGCAGATGGGTTGCTTTAGAATGTTTCTTTATTATGAAAACATAAATATGATAATAATAATCCAGTATTTTCTACTCTATGTAATACGAAACTAAAAACATGAAAAGGAATGAATAAAAGCAATGTAAGATGAATGGAAAATATAATCATTTGAGAAAATAAAAATTTATTTAAAAATAAGTTACAAAATATGAAAGAATCAGTAAATTAAAATTTGTATTATTTTAGTTAAGTATAAAGTTTGGGAAAAGAGTAATCTGAAGTGTTTAGGATCATGGGGAGGGGGGGGAGAGTAATTTCTTTGAGAAGTAAAAATGGAGTGAGTGAAGGAAGTTATACTTTGATAGATAAAATGAATTTACAGATTCTTATTAGTATACTGGAAAGTATTGCACACACAAAAATAAAACTTTAAAAACAACGTTGATTGCTATGTCACCAAACGTATTTATCTGTTTAACAAGAGAAATAATTCAATAACATAAAACTGAATCAAACTGTTTTTATCAATGTGACCTAAAGGTTCGTGATTGAACCTAACACGTCAAAGTGTAAATACGGTTTTATGTGGTTTCGATGCTATAAACGATGAGGTTATATTCCTAAATGACTAGTGACTGAGAGCTCTAAGTCGTCAATCCCCTGATCAAGGATTGATGCCGAAGGTTGTAAGTTCGAATCCCACACTCCGCATCGGTTTCTTCCCTTGAAATTTACCTCTTTCCCATAGTGGGAGGGCTCACTGTAAATAAACAGTGGTTTATAATTATGGTTTATATTTAAAGATGAATATCTCGAAAACCATTAATTTTTTAAGACACAAACAAAGCTTTTTTAAATCTTTTCTGTACGTCAAAAGCTAACCAAGTTATTAAAAAAAACACAGGAAACATAATTTCTAGGTAGTTGCCTACAAAACCCAAGATTCACATAAAACCAAAATATTTGTAATAATACCTTTAAATAAAAAAATATATATATATATATATATATATATATATATATATATATATATCGCTGTAAATTGCATAACAAAATTTAAATATGCCTCTAACTATTTCAAAATGGTAACTAGGTATTTAATTTTATCGTGCAAAAATAAAACAAATGTCGACCCTGTCATAGTTTTTTGTTCAAAATCATAACTATCAATAAATTATGTTTCCTGTTTTTTGTCAATAAATATTTTACTATTTGACGCACAAGAAAAGAATGTTAACTTTTTCTCTTTTAAAAATCCATTTAATTCGGTAGTAATAAAAGCTTTCTTATATTTACAAAAAGTTTAAGAAATCAAACTTATTGTTGTTTTGGAACATTCTGTATGTGGTAGTAAACTTTTGTATCACCGTGTAGATACTTGAGGTCATGAGCTTCAAAATGACGTAACACATGTTTACTAACTTGTGTAGAACCGAAGATATGAGGATACTGTATAGAAAGATACTGAGGTGTAATTATGTGTGTAGTTACCCGACACCATGTGGTGGGGTTAGCAATATAAATTTAATTAACAGGGGACCACGAACGGATTTTTTCATTAAAATGTGAATAAGGAAATTATTCGGCATCACAATAATGTCCTCTTTATATTCCGCTAGCGGGATAAACCTCGTCTTTGTAACCTATTAATACTGTAACCGCACTTCAATAGGTATACAATAAATGATCCCTCCTCTCTTTGTCTTAATTATTTTACTCCCCTGAAGCAACCCTTAGCGTTGTAACCTAAACTAAGGTATGTTATTACATTCAAGTGAAATCTGAATGTATACTTTCAACTCATTAGATAAATACAGTTTGCAGGTTATAACCGTTCACATATTTAGAAATGCCAACTTAAAAAAACGTTTTATGAATTTAGGCTTTGAAGTCATTTGGTATCCTTTAAGTTACACAGTATAATGAGTAATGGTTGTAATTGTGTATCTACTTTGTAACGAAAGTCTACTTTCGTGTCAGTCTCTCGTCTCTGGTGAGCTTTGGAGCTGTAATTGTGTAAAGAAACTTCCCACTTGCTAAGTTCGTGTCGGGAAGATGGCCAAACCGTATATCGTAACTATATGACTATCACATTTTCTTTGGAAGTCAGGTTTTGAAATTATTTTTTTAATACCTTCGTTATTTTGCATAAAATTGGTGGGGTTGCCACCGTTACATTCAGTTTTTTTTTTTTTTAATATAATTTAGATGTTATAATTATATTTAATAATTATATGTTATTATAATATAATTTGAACAACACACTGTGAAATTGCCGCCATGTTTACACTTTTAATTAAATTTTCCTGTATTTCTATAGGATTTTATATGACAACACTATAGTCCCTTATGGTAAATTTAACCTTTCTATAGGTTTTTTGTGGGCCTTATCGAGCTTACATACAGACGATAACGATTATGAAACAGCGGTATGTCGAAAATCTCTTTTATTTAGGCCATAACACATGAAGAATAATCAAAAAAGAAAGTCGTAATTAATTTCAATTGTCGAACTTACTCCAAACTTATTAGGTAAATTATAAGTGTTTGTATATGGAAAAACTCTGTGACAATTTTCTTACTTATACACTGTGTCCCACGAAAAGGTACACGATTTTGATTTTATATTAATTAACCGATTCTTTTGAAACTTTACATACTTTTTAATAAAAGTACCAAACATATTTTATGGAAATTTCAACATACTGGTGTTTAAAGAAGCAAAATGGCGTCAACACAAAACAACTTCAATGCCTCTGTACTCTTGTGCCTCTTAATCTTGCAGGTTTTATTATTGTTGAAAAGCTGTTCGATTCAAATTTAAACAATTACATTAAAACAGAAACTTATAACCTAAATCGTGTGAGTACAATTTTATTGTCCTCTTTGCAAAATGGTTTTTAGAGTTGAGCAAAAAGTAAAGTGTTGAGCATGCACATTATTTTAGATCGCCCACTTCGGTCTCCTGATTTAACTGTTTGTGACTTTTTCTTATGGGATATGTAAAGGAGCAAGTGTACACTCATAGTTGCAACAATGGTGAGGATTTGAAGAGCGTTATCGAAGAGGAACTTCTTCGGGTCCCATGTAATTAATTTACAAGGGCGTACGAGTCATTTGTTAGGAGTTGTTATCAGTGTGTCGCTGTGGACGGGTTTCAGTTTGAATTATTTTATTAATCTTAACTAACAATTGAATTACCTTATATGGTTTCCGCCAGGTGACTTCTTTTTTGAAAAAACACTAACGCGTTTCAGAGCATCTGCTCCATCTTCAGAGTTCTATTCACTCAGTTGAGATCGTTAACAACATTAAAACATAAAATATAAAAACACACATATAGGTGTCATAGGTTGTCCTAGGACATCGATATGATGCGCATCGCAAATGTCGCGATACGATAAGTGATGTGTAAATTTATATATATATATATATATATATATATATATATATATATATATATATATATATATATCCGTGTGTTTTTATATTTTATGTTTTAATGTTGTTAACGATCTCAACTGAGTGAAAAGAACTCTGAAGATGGAGCAGATGCTCTGAAACGCGTTAGTGTTTTTTTTTTTAAAAGAAGTCACCTGGCGGGAACCATATAAGGTAATTTAACTGTTAGTTAAAACAATAGTGACTTGGATACTAGCAACATGATTCTTAAATTAATCTTATTTTCATTGTTATGATGATGTCTGATAAGACAGCGTGCCATTAGCAAATACAGCCACCCAGACTGTAATTCCTTTTGATTTAAGAAGTTTCTGATCAACAACGTGAGGGTTTGTGGTGTTGTATTATGTTTATTTACAATACCATTGTGGCAGAAAATCGACTCGTCTGAGAAAACAATACGAGTATGACAATCAGGATCAGTCTCATGAAACTCAATTATGCGGGAACAGAACTTCACTCTTCTGTTCGGATCATCTTCAAGTAGGTTATAGACTAGATGGCTTTCGTAAAATTTAATGGTATTTTTATTTACGATTCCCTGCACTGAAGATTTGGGCACTCCAGTTTCAAGCTCTACTTTTCTATCTGGTGAACGGAGTAATGACGCACATATCAGTTCTTCTCTTCCAAAATAAGGAGATCGAGTGTACTTTTTCACTACCCTTCCCGTTTCCAACAACAAACCTTTCCACTTAATTATTGAGTAAGTGATTGGTGGATTAACACCTGGGAAGGCAACCTGAAATTGTCTAATTGATTCTGCAACGTTATTAAAAACAATGGCTCACGCACAACATTTTATTTTTGCTCAAATGCAACTACAACGGACAATAAAGTTGTACTGGAAAGAATTAGGTTATAAGTTTCTGTTTTAATGTAATTGTTGTTTAATTTGAACCGAACAGCTGTTCAACAATTGAAAGAGTAAATGGATTAAAAGTGAAGAATCATAGAAGTTTTTTGTGTTGCCGCCAATTTTGTTTCTATAAACACCAGTGTGTTGTAATTAAAAAAAAAAAGTTTAGTAACTTTATTAGAAAGTAAGTAAAGTTTGAAACGAATCGGTCGCAGAATAAGCTTAATAGGCTTTTAAATCTTCGTGGGACATTCTGCATATAAGAAGTATAAAAACATTTTTGTATCGTCTTAATTTAACAATTTACTAAACTAATTTGTTGTTAATATTGGGGAGATTATTTTGTTTGTTGTAAAATGTATGGTAACATATTTAATCAGTTTTAATATAATTTGCATCCCCACAGTACTTTGAAATTGTTAAACGTATACAATTCATAGTCAATCTTGGCAGAGAGTTGTGTGAAGATTGTCTTAGAATACTAAATGTGATTCCGTATAAACAAGTTTCAGCTCCACCCCTCAGTCAAGGGTTGTGTTGCAAAATCAGGGACAGTTTTCTTTGATTCTTGTGTTCCTAGATTTTAGGTGGGAGAATGAAGTGTGTATTCTTTTACCTATTAAACACACGAGGTATGTAATAAGTTTAGTAATTGCAGAAGAGTTTAATCTCTGATTTTCAAGGCCTCAGCACACCTAATGATTTGTCCGTCCGTCGTCGTTGTCGTTATCATCAATGTATACAAGCCTAACAATATGCAAATATTTTAGAAATAAATTTTTTAATTAGTTGAATTTATTAATAATTTAGAGTTAATTTTGTTTTAGTATCCAACTAAGACCCGAGTGATGGAACTACTACTTCGAAAGTCGTCATGGTTCTCGGATAAATGAAATCACACTACTTATAAAAGGTAATAATATTTAAAATTATTAATGTTAAAAGTTTAAATAATATGTTTTTCTCTTATCGGAAAATTCGGTGGTAAATGTCTTAATTTTATCTCGATAAGAGGCTTGTAACAAAAACTGTATCTCGAAAACTCCTCGATGGATTATTACGATGTTTGCACATAGAACGAGAAAATTTGTCGATCACGACTAGTCGGATTTTTATTTTTTAAGTCAAAAGTTCTGATTAACGATAAATACACTAAACCTCTAGGAACTTATAAATAAGCTGTTTCTTGAAAGCTTAAATTACGAGTGTGTGCATTACCACATAAACCAATTTTACAAATTTAATAACAGCTGATTTATTAGATATTATAAAGGTTATTTTAGGTTAAGTTAGGTCATTCTAGTATAGTTAGTTTAACCTACTTAGCTCGATGAAAAAATAAATTATATTTAATATACAGGGTGTTAAAAGTTTCGGGGAAGGTTAAATAACTATTAAACTGGAAAATAAAAATAGCTGAAACTTAATAATTTTTTTTGGTGGTAATAAGATATTGGTTAGCATTATATAATTCACCCCTACCGCAAAATGGAATTTGGGGGGGGGGGGACAGTCAACATTTTACAATGTGAAGCCCATCGAATAATATATTATGTAAAATAAATTCTCAACTTTGTGACCCATATCTTACTCCTATTTACAATGGCGACCGGCCGGATATTCAAACAATCCGATTTACTTTAGAATCTATAGCATGGAAAATAATAAGAAAATAAAATTATTACAACCATTGTGAGATTTTAAGTGACAAATAATTTAACATTTTTATATTTCTACCGCCAGGATTGTATAATAAATTAAAAGTATTATTAACTTTTTTCCCATCAAAATCCTTATTTGAAATAATATTTTTCAATGACCTGTTTCGACAATTAAAATTGTCATCATCAGATTAGTTTAACGGCTCCAAAATACAAAATACACAATACAAGTTCACGGTTGAATGCCACTGCTCTTTGGTGTATAATTGTACTTTGATTTTTAAAATGGGTGAGTGATAAATTGTATGCAATGTTTTACTGATTTAAAAATCTTGAAAACATTTGCAAAAGTTGGCGAAAGTTTCTTTCCTCAATCTTTATGTTACCGAGTTATAAGACATTACTTTTTAAACTTGCCAATTTATTAACTCAGCTTGTCTTAAAGATAAACTTGTAAAAACCACTCTTTAGAAACTGTGTGTATATCACTGCTATTGATATTATAGGTTAGGTTAAGTTGTTTTGTTTGGTTAAGTTTGGTTAGGTTAGGTTAGGTTAGAATAGGTTAGGTTACATTACATTAATTTAAGTTAGGATAGGTTATGTTTGTTTGGTTAAGCTAGGTTAGGTTGGGTCAGGTTATGTTAGGTTTCATTATAGAATGTTACGTTAAATTTCATAATTCAAAAACAATTTCATTTCAGTATGGACAAATATTGAAAATTCTAGACTACGTTGTATTTAGTACATTTATAAACTAAATCAATTTTGCAAATATTCTGAAATTTTTTAATCGGTAAGAATGCACACTTGCATTGAAAAATATCACGTTTTGTGTTATTTCGGAACATCCTGTATATGGTTGTAAAGTTGGTATCACCCTGTAGATACCTAAGATCAAGAACTTTAAAATGATGTGTCGCATGTTTTTCTCACTTTTGTAGAACCAAAGATATGAAGCTGTTTCCATATATTTATTCAACACTATATACAGGTTGCTTCTGTAATGCGCGGAGATAATTCATGGGGTGGTTTTATAGGTCATAATAAAGAGAAAAGTACCTATGGAGACATGTCTGGAAACGCTTCTTTTACCGACTATCCACCATTTTGTTTTTTAATAAATAACTTATATCTCTAGAACTGATTGAGTTAAAATTTGACACGAAACTCATCAATGTTAAGGACTAGTTTGAAAAAAAACAAACAAACATGCTGCAATAATCCGCTTCAAAATGACGTCTATTTATTATATATAAATAACTCAAAAACCGTATATTTTTATAAAAATACATCAGGAGTAAATTTTTTAATTCAGTTTAATTTTACTATTGAATGTTATAACTGTCAAAATGATCGAATAAAGGGTAACAGTAAAACAGCGTCCATTAGTGTGCATTGTTCAGAACAGCGGACCAATCATATGGCCATTAGTCTAAAATACTATACTTAAACTCAAGAAAAACAGCTGATTGTTATACATTGTTGAGAATTTAACGAAATCTTAATGAAATTTGTCGTTGTTGATTTTGACCGACCGATATGTTGAAATACATCGAACTAATGGATGGTGTTAAACTGTTACTCTTTGTTCCATAAGCTTTGACAGTTATACCTACAGGAAATTTAACTGAATAAAACAAATTTACTTTAGGCAATTTTTATAAAATTTACTGTTTTGAGTTATTTTATTTACAATATTTAAATGGCAGTCATTTTAAAACGGATTATTAGAATAAATAAATATAAGTTTTTACAAACTAGATATTTACATTGATGAGTGCCGTGAAACATTTGAACTCAATCTGTTTACCCGTTCTAGAGACATAAATTATTTTATTTAAATAAAAATATATATATATATAGCGGATAGATGGTAATAAGAAGAGTTTCTGGACATGTGTAACTCATACAACCACCCCCGGGCGTATTATAGAAACACCCTGTACACTTTGCGATTACCCGACCTCACGTCGTAAAGTTAGCAATATAAATTTAACTAACAGGGGACCACGAACGGATTTTTTCATTGAAATGTGAATAAGGAAATTATTCGGCATCACAATAATGTCTTCTTTATATTCCACTAGCGGGATAAACCCTGTCTTTGTACCCTATTAATATTGTAACCGCACTTCAATAGGTATGGAATAAATTATCCCTCCTTCTCTTGCCTTAATTATTTTACTCCCCTGAAGCAACTCTTAGCGTTGTAACCTAAAATAAGGGATGTTATTACATTCAAGTGAAATCTGAATCTAAATGTATACTTATAACTCATTAGATGAATACAGTTTCCATTATATTGCAATCTTTCTCATAGATTATATAATTAATAACTCGTGAATGTTTTATTTATTTTTCTTACAACTGGGAACTTGGAGTACCTGGCATAAACAAAAAGCATACAATTACGTATTTCTCATAATCGGCTCCAACGATTTTAATTAAATTTCGTTTACATACAGCCACTAAGCAACCAAACAAAAGTCATTGGTGGTCATCCCTCTAGAAATAATCCCGAGTAGTGAAGTATCGATAAAAAGGGAAAAAATCAACCGAAAGATTGCAATAGCACAGACATAATTATCAAAACCTCTTTCACCGTTTTGATTTCATGTTTAAGGAAATATGAAAATTAATGACCCAAATAATTAATTGAATCTTACTCTGTTTTTTCTTTGTATTATAAGTGTAATTATTATAGGAACAGCAAGGTTATAAGTATCAATGTTTAAATACACCTCTTCAGCTGGCACTCGTCATATCTTTGGGTTTTCAATTTTAAAAAATATGTATTTTCTTTTTGTTTTGGATTGTTCTTATTTTTTTCTTTAAACATTCCACTCAGGTTTCAACCTAAGTTATTGTCTTTTTTCTCCTTCGTTTTTATTACTTTAGCTTGTATAAGTTTTCAATTACTGGGCGATGAAAGTAATTTTTTTAATTTTTCAAAATATTTTTTCCTTTGTGAAATACTTTCTTTATAACTTGTAGATATTTCATAATAGGAAACAAAATAAGTAAAAAAAAAATATGTAAAATTACATATATAAAAAATATGATCCTATTTTAATGGATAAAAATTTGTTTTAAGATTTTTCATTTTCCACTTTTTACTACTAAACTGGCATTTTTTGAGACGAAAACTTTCGGTTGATTTTTATTTGTTTTTAGGGATGGTTGACTGAGATAGTTTATACGGTATTTATTTTTTTACAATTTAATTCACTTCAAAAAAGAACCATTATCATCTCTGATCATCACATTTTACATAAGTTTATATAGGCGGACACAACTGTTACCACGAGGAGTTGTAAGGGTTAGGTTTAGTAAATAAAACATTTCCAATTCTGTTGGCACAATGGTCATTGCTTTTATCACAAGTAGGGTGTGGTTATGCAAAATAGATACAGCTATGTTAAGCGGGAAGCATACACAGCCCCGTGACAAGGTTGTTAAATGTACTTTGCGACAACTTGGAAGTTATTGGTGTCTGTAAATATTTTAAGTTTAAGAGAGTTTGGAATATTTTTGTGTCGTATGTCTGTGTAAGAAAGTTAGTGCAACGTTCTTTATACAATTTATTATCTACTTTTATAAATTTCACGATTTCCCTAATTTATAAGACCCCGCAATAAAACTGTTGATATTTAAGAAAACGCCGTCTTGGAAATGTTTGTTTTGCTGACAGGATGCGGATGTATTTCCGTGTTAAAAGAGCAGTAACAACTAAGCCCAACTTTTTTGATTATATTCTTTAACAGTGAAATGTTTTGTTGCAATATTTATATTCGTTGCATTTCGTTTGTATCTGTACTCTCTTAACTCTCAAACAGATAGACCGATTTGTATCAAATTTAAAACGTAAATTTGGTTCAATCTCATCAACTAACAAAATCACTTTATCGCGACGCAAAATGGAGATTTTAATTAAGTGTTCGGTTTATAAGTAAATGAACCTGAAATTGTAAAAGTGGTTTGGAACAAATGTTTTATGCTTCTCGTGTATACATTTTTTAAATTTAATAAAGTCGCTTTTAATCAAATTCAACTACTTACTTTACTATACTTTAGCCAACGCCCGTCGGTGGCGGTTGTGCCATTTGACGCCGAGCCTCCCAGTATCGCATTGTGAGATCGTCAGGAAGATGGTTGAGTCTGGGACAGATGAGGATGTGACTTCCCACCATGATTCCGTTTGAGCAGAGAGGGCATGTGTCTGAGTCAGCCAAGCCAAGGCGGTGTAGGTGGGCCTGCAGGTAGTCGTGCCCAGTTTCCAGACGGAACATAGCAACAGCTTCACTCCTCTTCAGATCAGCAGGCATGTGCTCTGGGGTCGCAAGGTTCTCCCACATTTTGCCTACACTTAAGCCTTTTAGGAGGTTCTTAGTGTACCTAGATATGGTGGTATCAATTAGGCTTCTTGCTGCATGGAGGGTTTGGAGAATCTCAGGTTGCTCTTCCTTTGTTCCTTTTTTGGCCATTTCGTCTGCTTTTTCGTTGCCTGGAAGACCGACGTGGCTGGGGACCCACTGAAGGCTGACAATCCATCCCCCATCAACGAGGTCGGCTAGTTTCCTGCGGCAGTTCAGGGTGTTGAGGCAGTCAGTAGGTTTGTTATACTACAACTAAATTATAGAGTTCCTCTATTCTCGATTAGAAATAATAGTCATTGTGTTACAGCTATTGCACTGAATAGCTCTACCCGAGACAGCTAAACTCATTTCTACTGTAAATACAAAACATTTCCCTTACTTGGAAATATAACCGTATAAAATCATAGATTATTACCTTTTACAATTTAACTTGAAATAATACAATATTAACGTAAATAATTAAGAGTCTGACATATTATTAAAATCTTTCTCAGATTCTACCATTGTAAATGTCAGACATATGTTTTTAGAATGGGTATTATTTTAATCAGTTTAATTACCCCCGTTCCCAAAAAATCATTCCTACTAAACAAAACAATAAAGCTCCTGGCATAGATGGAATACACTTAATAGCTTTATAAAAACGTGTCTCTGAACGAATTTCAGAAGTTTCTTTCATTTCTTAGTAATTTAACTTTCACGTCCGTTACTTTTCCTGAGAGACTGGAAACTTTTTAATGATAGCGATTTATAAAGGGTCAATACAGGCCAATATCTTTGGTTTCATCTATTTCAAACATTCTGGAAAATATATGAAATTTAGGTTGTTTTAGTTTAGAAAGATTACTTGTGTGAAGTGAAAATCAGTACGGTTTTTTGGCTGGTAGCAGTAAAGAAACGGCTATGCTCAAATTTAAATATGAAGTCATGGAGGGTTTAAATAAAATAAATATGTGCGTGAACTGTGATACAAAGCACGTCAATTAGTGTAAATATTTAGGTGTGGTTTTAGATGACTTGAGAAATTCGTGTAATTTCATTCAAATTCAATTTATACATTTGAGCTGCATCACATAGCGTCCCTGCCTTTCATCGTAGGTGAGAAAAAATGTCATCTTACTTAAAACAAGTAGTTTAGGTTAGGTTAGATACCCAAAATAAATTTGAAATTTTCAAGTGTATTTCTAACGGTTAAAAATTTAAACAGGTACGTCTAGAGATATTTCGGAATTCCGTGGTAAATCAAATGCTAAACCCTATCTGGACTTGAGTGTACAGTGTAGGCTTCCCGCTTACCATCGAATTATCTAATTTGCATAACTTACCCCCGGCGACATGTACTTGTGTTCAGTCACTAATCCCATCACATTTGTAAATGTTTTATTTACTCACAAACTTTGACAAAAGTATACATTGTGCTAACTTTTGTTAACAGTGGTATAGCGGCTACGCCCCCGGCTTTATCGGATCAACTTCAAGGGAACATCCGGTCGCATCAAACGTAGAAACCAGACCTGTGCTGTTGTGATGTAGATGTTTCAACACTAGTGTTGATCACCCAGTCGCTTGTACCATAAACACATCTTCAGAATCGTATTTAAATAAAAACCAGGGTTTAATGACGGCAGTGAAGTTTTACTTTTGGTTTTTCCCAATAATATTTTTTTAACTAGCGAATTTGAACAAGATTTGGGTTATTAACCGTCACATTCACTAAAGTTTGAACAAAATTGGTAGAGACGATTTTGAAAAGTTACTATTTATTGTTAATCGATAACTAAGGAACTTTTATTTAGATCAATACGTTTTTGTTTTGGTCCTTAGAGGTTACATTTAAGGAAAGCTTGATCAAAATTGTTGTAAACGATTTTGAGAAAATCGTAATCTTGTATTTATTTCTTTAGGCAGTTACGCCAAATTTTGCGTTTGAACTTTTTTTTTTAAGTACGGAAATATAACAAATAATACCTATACCAAATGTGATTAAAATTGAATATAAATAAAATACTAAAGGAACCACTTTTTTTTCAATTCAGGGAAATTCAAAACAGATATGATTGCATAAAATTTGACATAAATTTCCAGAGCCCTCAGGAGCTCACTATGGTGGCAATCCCGAAGTACCTAGCTGGATATACATCTAGTCTTGAGTTAGATTACTCTATTTCATCTTCCCTCTATGGTTCCATTAGACCAACACTTGTTCACCTCCGACAATGACACTATTAATGTATTAGAGGAATAGTGGATTTTATTTTATGTTCTTTTCATCCTAAATTAGTAAGCGTCATTGAGCGAACGGTTTTCTCTTTTAAAGAGGCTCTTTTTGTGGCTCTCTTTAGGTCTTTTATGGCTCTTTTTAATCCCTTTTTGGGCTCATTTTGTAGCTATTTTCTGGCTCTATTTGGGATCTTTTTGGTGCTCTTTTTGGTCACATTTTGACCTCTTTTGGCCTCTTCTGGGGCTATTTTTTGGTCTCTTTTTAGGCCCAATTTTTGGGCTCATTTTGGGGAACTTTTCTGGATTGTTTTTAGGCTCTCTTTGGGCTCTTTTTAGGTCTCTTTTTGCACTCTTTTTGGGCTCGTTTATGGTTTCTTTATGAGCCCCTTTTAGTGCTCATTTTGGGGCTCTATAGGGGCTCTTTTTGGTCTCTTTTGGGGGTTCTTTTTTTACCCCATTTTGGTGCTCTTTTGGCCTCTTTTTTGGTTTCCCATTTTAAGGCGCTTTTTGGGGCTCTTTTTAGCACTCTTCTTTGAACTAATTTTGGGGCTTTGGGGGCTCTTTTTGGCACCTTTTGGGCTCATTTGGGGCTCTTTTTTTAGTTTCTTTTTAGAGATCTTTTTGGGGATCTTTTTTGGGCTCTATTTTGGTTTTTTGGGCCCCTTTTGGGCTCATTTTTGTCCGTTCGCTCATCTTTCCTTTTTTTACTTTTCACATTTTCACATGTTCACGTTCTCATTTTCTCAATTTCACATGTTCACGTTTTCTCATTTTCACGTTTTCATTTTTTTCATTTTTTCAAATTTTCACATTTTCTCATTTGCACAGATTCACATTTTCACATTTTAAAATTTTCACTTTTCATATTTTCACATTTTTTCATCATCTTATTTTCTCCTTTTTTATTTTCTCATTTTCACTTTTCACATTTTCAGGTTATCACATATTCACTTTTTTTTTATTTTGAGAATTTCTATTTTCTATTCCCTTTATTGACAAAAATAGAACAAATGGTAGGATTGAATGATCTACTCAGAGTGTCTTCCCCTGGCAAAAATGAACCTTCTCCAAAAGTTCTGTCAACCAAATTGCGTCCATTCAGTCATAAATATTTCGAAACAGAATAAATTGGTATAATACATTAATATGAACAAATACGTACTAGTCCTATTAACTTTTTATGGCAGAAATTTATGCTTAAAACATCAAATTGGAAAATGTAAAAATATATTCACAATTTGTTTAACCACTAAACTGTGTAGATATGATAATTCTAATACATTATTTTGTAATTATATGTGGAAGGTATGGTCATATTGTCAAAATCTAATAGTCTTTTTGTAAAAATGATACATTGTTAACCTAGAATAACCATTTAAATTGCATAGGTCCGTCAAAAAGTGCAGCTATTAACCTTAAAAGGTTTTCAGATAAAATTAAATTATCGTTTGAAGGGCTTTAAATCAATCAAATTTTGGGAAATGTGAGCCATGTTCTAAACCAATGTCTGAAAAGTAACCACAAAACGCACACTTGATGTAAAATATCAGATCTGTATTAATTTGAGAATATAGCATTGAGCCTTCATCATAACTTATTCCAGTTCACTGATTAGTTTAGGTGGGGTGTTGGATAAACTAAGAATGTATTTTTGTACCCGTACTCTAAACAAGGCGGCTCTGTCTACGTAAAATCTCCCTTGTGACGTCACAACGTCGGTTTTCATTAAAAACACATTTATCTTCTCTGTGTAAATTGAAAATAAAAAATACATCCGCAGCCTCCAGTTTGTTTTTACTTTTTACGAAAATTTTGCGATGGGTTATAAAAATTGTTCTTGAATTTTCATACAAAATCTGTTTTATATTTCGTAAGTTTAAAAAAGAACTGAAACTATTTGCTGTTTATTTGAATGTCGTCCATTTGAGCGCGCTTCTGGGCAAAGTTGTATTCATGTTTGTCTAATGTCAAAAAATGGATATACTTTGTGTGTATCTCTAAACAAATTTTTGTTTTAAATCGTCATTTATTTAATAGGCATAAGTTTTCGGCACGTAGTACAATCGTTTTTAACAATTTTGATTAAATTTTGAAAAATGTAACTCTAATTAAGAATAACGAAACATCTGATATTACCATCATTTGTATGTATAGAAAGTAATACCCGAATTTTCAAGAGTATAAATCTACTCTCGTTATCAAGTCTTAAACCTGGAGCAGGAAAGAGGAAATGTCTGTAAGGGTTAAGAGTTAATTTGGGATTTACAGTTTAGTTAAGTTAGAAGTCCAGTAGATAGACACCAGAGCAGAAACAATCATCATGACAGAGTACAAAAAGTTAGGTTAGGATAGGTTAGGTTAAGTTAGGATAAGTCAGATTAGGTTAGGTTAGGTTAGGATAGCAACGTACTAACGCGTCACAAATGATCAAGAGTATATATTAAGCCAAGTTTGGTTAGGTTAGGTTAGGTTAGGTTAGGTTAGGTTAGGTTAGGTTAGGATAAGTCAGATTAGGTTAGGTTAAGTTAGGATTGTTTAGCTTAGGTTTGCAACGTACTAACGCGTCACAAATGACCAAGAGTATATATTAAGCCAAGTTTGGTTAGGTTAGGTTAGGTTAGGTTAGGTTATGTTATGTTATGTTATGTTATGTTAGGTTAGGTTAGGTTAGGATAAGTCAGATTAGGTTAGGTTATGTTAGGATAGTTTAGCTTAGGTTTGCAACGTACTAACGCGTCACAAATGACCAAGAGTATATTAAGCCAAGGTTAGGTTAGGTTAGGTTAGGTTAGGTTGGGTTAGGTTATTTTAGGTTAGGTTAGGTTAGGTTAGGTTAGGTTTGCAACGTACTAACGCGTCACAAATGACCAAGAGTATATTAAGTCAAGGTTGGTAGAAAATCGAGGGCAGTCGTAGCAATGAGGTTTCGACTGTCAGTTAGTCGACGGCGGGAGTTGGCACAAGGTAACCGGGATGACCAGTGAGAGACTCTGCGGTAACGTGACGAGGGTGCTGTCACGGGATAAGGTCGCTAATCGAAAAGAATTCGATACGAGGGATTAATACGGACACAAAGCCACGAGAGGAAGCTGAGCAAGCTTTATGTGTAGAGCTATTCAGTAAATCTTTGTAACTCATATTTAAATATATAATCTGTCGTAATCATTGTGATAACTGTGGAACTAAAGTTTAGGATATTTAACTTGTAAATGAGTTTAATGTTGAATCGTATTAGAGATAATAGCCATTAATTAATGGTGTTTTACACGTCTTAGAATCAATAATAATAATGAACTAGAGAAATTGTTCTTAACATTTTTAGTTCTGAATCAATGATTGCACAAATCATTTTCATTCCACATTCCAGGAATATCTTTTAATTCCTAATAATACCAACATAGCCTAGGAGACATTTTGAAAACTAAAACCGAGTTTATAACCTAAATAATGAACACAAGCCTAAAGCAGTCAAAGCTAATACTAAATACAAACGTATTCAGGTAAACCATCACACACACACACACGCTTACAATACACAGTGAACGGCAAGCAACTGATAGTTAAAGGGATGGAGGTCAAGGGAAAGTTTTCCTTACTGTTTATAGAGTAAACATCCTCTTAGCCCTCTTTCGAAAGATTATTCCGCGATCGCGTCATTATTCCCATCTGGGGATTAAGTAGCGAGATTTTAGTCTTATTTAAAGTAAACTAATTTTGATCTCCTATCTTTAATTCAGCTTTATTAACGGAAGAGTTATTGGCCATATTTATAAATTGCTCTGGCTGATTTGATTGTCTAATAGCTTTATACACGATAATGCAATTAGTTTTCTTTTATATAATTTTTTTTACTGGTGTATTGCTTCAATATCTTCTCAATTAAATTAGTGATTTTG
Source organism: Aphrophora alni (assembly GCA_963513935.1). Taxonomy (NCBI): domain Eukaryota; kingdom Metazoa; phylum Arthropoda; class Insecta; order Hemiptera; family Aphrophoridae; genus Aphrophora; species Aphrophora alni. The sequence continues at coordinate 36,647,447 of OY740778.1, forward strand.
GGGCCAAATATGTTTGGTATTATGTTAGTTTTTTTTTTTTTTTTTAACTAGTTTAAATATATATTGCCATTAATCCGTTAATCAAAACTGAATTAAAAATTGGAGATAAATATTCTTCTATTTTAAATAAGGCTGAAATTTTGTCGCTTATTCCAAAAATAGGAATCATGACGCGATCAAAGACTAAACCTCGAATGAGTGAGCGAACGGTTGTTTACCCCGATAAACAGATTAAGACTACTTTCTCTTGGCTCCATCGCTTACAATCAGTTGCTTGACGTCCTTTGTTAGTGTAGGCTTGTGTGTGGTGGTTTTATCTGATAACGTTTTTATTTAGTCTTAGCTTTGACTGATCAGGTCTAGTTTTAGGGTGGAGTTATTTTTTTACATTTAGTTTTAGTTTCCAACATGGCCTTAGGGTGGCTAGGTTGTATTGCTTCCCGGTGTATTGCGTTTATCTCTTCTCAATTAAAATCGTGATTTTACGGCTTAATATGTCTGGCTATTTTTCGATTTATCCGGTAGGTCTAATCGCGTATTATATTAATTAATTCTTATTTTTAGAGGGATTTTTCTCACCAACATTTGCTAAACAATATTCGTTCTGGAGCCTACGACATTGAGGGTATAATAATAAAAATTGGCAACAGCAGTCTTTTATCGATCTAGTTTTATAAATAATTTTGGTTCTTTACAAATTACTGTAGTATCCTTTTATAAGTTTTTTAATTTTAGTTAAACAGGAGTATTAATAACCCAAATCATTGAGGTAAATTGTAAGTAAAAAAAAATAGGATTCTAAATTAATAAGCTGAAATAATTAATTGTTGTCTCGATTTCATGTAAAGACGATTTACGTTTAGGGAAAAAATGGCAGAACGAAAGCAAGTTGATGTTATAATAACGTCACACAAAAATTGATATCCTTCTATACTAACTTAGCTTCAATAAGAAATACAATTTTACACGGACTTTTTTCTCTAGCCTAAAAGTGGCGTAGTCCTTAGAGAGATGGTGACAAATATTCTTCTTACGTTGTGTGAGAAAGTTAGTGAAATGTTTGATTTTGGGCTACGTTTTTGGTTACTGTGTTGTTTAACGTTAAGTTGCCTAATTGTGAAGAGTTGAATGATGGGTCTAACTTAATTAAATAGTCTGCAAGTAAAATACAAACTGGAGTGTTTAATGTAATTTGAACAACGTGCTCGGTAATGAGCTACGCCTATTGATCGACTCCACCATACCTCGAAATCCCAGGAAGGGTCAATCTAGATTGTTTACAGTCAAAATAATTCTCAACACTAAAAGTATCTCTTTTATAGTCATAAAATAATCGGCTATTAGTGATATAACTTCTCACCGGCTGAAATGTTTAATATTCCCACGGTTCCAAAAAGGTGGAACACTCCAAAATATGGTAACTAGCAACTTGAAGTAAAATTTAAATTAAACTCGATAAAATCCTTATCAACTCTGTTGGTAAGTACACTTCGTGGAACCACTTCCAAGTCACTGCATAGAAAATTGTATCTGCACGAATCTTGATCGTGATTGTCTCTGAGATAATCTTGGTTGTAATTTAGTCAATGCTTATGTCATTTTCTTTTCTTATCTCGGTTGTGATTCTTTCTGAGCTAAATCTTCTCTTCTTAAATCTTGGTTGTGATCTTCTTTGTGCAATCTCGGTAGTGATTTTATGCAAGACAATCTTGGTCCTAATCTTCTCTACCAATCTTCTTTATATTAATTAACTTTTTAATCTTGATCGTGATCTTTGTTACGCTAATCTTGGTTGTGATCTTCTCTGTGCCACTCAACCAACCATGAATACAACGCGAGCTCGAAGTATTATATAAATTGATGTAAATGAGGTATAACGAGCTCTCGTGTCATAAAACTCTTTAATGTGAAAAAAAATTTATCTCTTTACATACAAGTTTTCCTCAATATGAGTTTTTACATAATGAAGTAATATAAACGTTCTTCACTTAGTATTTATTTTGGTTAACATTTATGCGAATTAAAACTGTTTCGAATATCGTAGAGACACAACAAAATCACAAGAATTGATATTATTTATGAGTTGTTTCCTGTGAAACTTGATATTACTGTTATGTCACTTATACACATGCACCCGTGTGAATTTAGGCAAAGAGAACATGTAAAGAGTAGACGAAACGTTTATCCTGCCAACGAATTTAAGCCACCTAGATTATCAGATGTGAAATAACATTCAGTATTTTCAAAACGCAGTCAGAATCTCAGGGTTGGATTTACATCGACGGGTAGAGCACAATGTTTACTGCCACTGTGATACCAATGAATGATAAATCACAATTCAAGAAGCAAGCCTTGCATAAAACATTTACATTGTATCATATCACCTTGTGAGTGGTGTACAGTATTATTTAAAGGTTTATAAATGTTTTCATGTCACGTGATACGCCATACAGTGACAACAACGGGTTTGCCAGAACGATCAAAGGTGTTACATAGAACAACTATTATATAGGTTTTGTTTTCTACTATTAAAACCAAAGAGAGAAATGATTATTTCTTAACCGCATAATAAATACATTAGACAGTGTAAAATTGGCCCTAAATGTAATAATAGGTGGGTTGCTATTCAGATAAATTTGGCGTGCAGACTGTATGGGTCAAATAGTTCTTGTCAATACTCATAGACACGCAATCTATTCTAGAGTATGTACGTCTATTTGTCAATATATCTGTCGGTAAATTACTCATAAATGAGTTCACCGAAATTCCATCAGTTTGCGTTTTTATGTTTGTAGTCATTCAAGATGGAATAAATTAAGGACACGTAAATTTATATTTTTTTAAACTCGTTATATATGTTTAGTATAAAGTAGTAGGAAGAGAGGGAACGCTGCCGTACTTCAAATTTAGCATCTTGCTACACTTACACTGTGAGTGGTGTACAGTAGCTGTGGTATTTAGGGATTATGGAAACTGGACGAGGCCATCTACCACTGGTACCTGCGAAAGGGTCGCCTATTGTTCTGTCCAACCCGTTGGTGACACATGCGGTCATATGATGTAGTACCATCTCATCCCAGTGCTATCTCATCCAACATCCAATTTCCTAGGAAAAAGTGCCATCTCGTCTAGTGAAGATTTACAGTTGATTAACCTAACCTAACCTAACGGCCGCTTTGAATACTTTCAGATTTTATTTGTAATTTATGTGAAATAATTCTGTTAATATACAAGCGGCTTCATATTCTACAAACCTTTAGGTGGAACATTAGAACAGACTGTTGTTGAACTGCGCAACCTGGAGCCTAGGTAAGGAGCACCCGCAAGAAGATTAGTTTTCTCCCAGTATTACATACAAGGCGAGTTTTAACATGATTGTACATGATTTATAGCAATTTGATATAAAACGCAAAGAGCATTTAGGGGGGTTTAAATAGTATGAAGCTAGAAAATATGGAAGACCCGAAATTTCAAAAATAATAAGAATTTTATAAAATTATAAAGGTAGGCTACTTCAAACGTTCCAATAGTTTTTGTAGACGTGTCAAGTAAACAATAGCATAGGTTTTTGGACGAGATGGCACTAGCTGGCGGGTAAAGAATTAACCCCCTGCCCTACGTCCGTGGAATCTGGATGAGATGACACTTGGATGAAATAGCACCTGGACGAGATGGCACGACACCGTTCATATAAACACCTGCAACGTTCAGTTGTCTGATTCAATTTTAGTTTGTACCTACAACTATCAACTTGGATATCCTTGGTATAAGTTCTTTTAAGAGTTTAATTTCAGAAAAGGGTTTAAAATATGTTGTTAGAATGTAAGTTAGTAAATAAATCGTTTGATTGTTACAAGTGCAATGGAAAAATGTGTATAACCTAATTTAACCTAACCAGGACTTAGTTCGTGACTTTTATCAAGCCAATAATTATTTTTTCCCCCAGTAATATTTATAATAAATAGCAATATAGATTCAAATTTACCCCTAACCACAATCACTGGAAACTTTAAAATAAAACACAATTATTTGATTAATTGTTCTTTATTTATTCTTTCCACTAAATGCCCTGATGTATATTTCGATAACATGGTTATCATCATCGGAGGGTCTTGCTTCTAAACTTACATATCTACTTGTTATCGAAATGTACATCAGGGCATTTAGTGGAAAGAATAAATAAAGAACAATCAAATAATTGTGTTTTATTTTAAAGTTTCCAGTGATTGTGGTTAGGGGTAATGATTGAATTTCACCACAGTGCTTTACAAGATTGTATAATAAATAACAAGTAACAGAAAAAAAATATAAATTATAAAAAACGAAATAAAATAAAACAAGGCTACATTCTGTGGCAGCTTTTCGTAAATGAGAACGTTATCGTGAAAAAAAACTTAATAATTTTCAATATTATCTAAAGCGGCTGCATGAATAGTGGCAACGAAGAACTCAAGAAATAAAATCTACTCACGTTGCACTACTACACTATTTATTTAGTTAACTGTCACTGTTAGGTTAGGTTATCTTTGCATGTTCAGTCCATGACTTAGACTTAAAATAATTTAAACTGTAAAATCGCTTTTAGGCAACTAGACGAGTCCATCGCATCATAACAATAAGCCATCCTTTTTACATAAATAAAACACAGTTTTTCTTAAACCTCAAGTACCAGTGGTACACAACCTCGTCCAGTTTCCATAACTCTTATTTACTGTTACTTCTTGGTCTGTGTCACGTGACTTGCTAAACAGTAGCCATATTGGATTTACAAAAACTAATATTGGATGACTTTCTCACAAAACGTAATGAAGGATAAGGTTGGTAAACTCGAAAAATTCGATTATTTCACGATTTAAGGCTTCAGTAAACCGAATTTGACGTCCGCACGGAAGTAAGCACTATTGCTGCCTCAATAATTAAAATAGGAAGTTTGATTTATGAGACTATACTTACAAATTTATTGAAATACGAAAAAAATCTAATCGAAAATGTCAAAATAGTGTCCATTTTTAACAGGTTTTTGTTCTATATTTCACGTTTAGATAAAAAATTGTAGATTTTAATACAAAAATTTGCCTCTCTTCGATGACAAAAAGTTATCGTCGAAAATGTAATTTAAAACTATGATCTCCCAATAAAGTGTAAGTTACGAGCCGAGTCATCGACACGAGTGTAGCGAGAGGAGGCTCCTTTACATATGTAAAACACAGACGAGCGAAGTGAGTGGACACTTTTTAGTACCTACAGATCTGAGGCTCGATGAGACGCAGCCGACGCGGCGACGTCCAAAAATCAATGATATACAAATGTTAGTTTTAGAAAACTCTGCGTTGCAACTGTTTTAAACAATTTACCCTACGTGGGTAAGATCACGTGATCTATGAATACAGTTTAACATCTCCTACAAGACACAAGAAATCACGTTTAGAGGATCCGGCTGTATTAAATCGTACGATAGGGTTAGGTAAGTACCATGATGGCGGCCACATTAGTCGGAACAGCGCGACCAAAACCTTTAGTTTGGATCTATAAAAGGAACATTTTATAAAACGCTTGTTACAGTGATTATGACTAAAGTGTATACGTTACTCTAAGTATTGACACCCTGTATGTAAGAGCCTCTCAGTTAAGTATATTGACACTTGTCACTTGTCACATACAAACACTGCTCCAGTCATTAATTCACTGTAATGGTTTCTATTGAATTACACCCTACAATTACTTTATTCGTTCATTAAACGTTGCTTGTATTAATATGAAATGTTTTTAACGAGATCGTTCAACGTTTAATTCTGTTTTCATTTACGAAACATAATATTCTTACTTATCATTAGAGAGATTTGTTTTGGTTATGAATGAGTTGAGTTTATTATGACGGTGAATTGTATGTTATTGAAATCTAAATTTAATAATGGCGAATACAAATGGTATTTCTTTTTGTTCTAAACTAACCATTCATGGCTAACTATTTCTGATTAGTAATTTCCCCTTACTTGGTGTATTTAATAACACTTTACAGTCACATATCTAACTCAGTTGTTAAGTGGAAACTATATATAATCGTGTTTCATGTAAAGAACCAATCTAGAGTTTGCTAATGATCACCAGAGAACTTTGTAATTGATTGTGTAAGTACAATTTGCGAGGAGTTTGTAGCAGGAAAAAGTAAGCTTGGCTTTAAGGGAACTGTATAATTGATTGTATAAATACAATTTGGGAGCATATTTGTAGCAGAAACAATGTATGCTTGTCAAAATGGGAACTTAATAATTGATTTCATAAATATAATTTAGGAGCGAGTTTGTAGAAGAAACAAAGTAAGCTTGACTTATAAGGGAACTTTATAAATGATTGTATAAATACAATTTAAGAGCGAGTTTGTAGAAGAAGCAAAATAAGCTTGATCATAAGGACTATAAGGGAACTTTTATAATTGATTGTATAAATACAATTTAAGAGCGAGTTTGTAGAAGAAACAAAATAAGCATGACCATAAGGACTATAAGGGAACTTTTATATTTGATTGTATAAATACAATTTATGAGCGAGTTTGTAGCAGAAACAATGTATGCTTGTCAAAAAGGGAACTTAATAATTGATTTCATAAATATAATTTAGGAGCGAGTTTGTAGAAGAAACAAAGTAAGCTTGACCATAAGGACTATAAGGCAACTTTTATAATTGATTGTATAAATACAATTTAAGAGCGATTTTGTAGAAGAAACAAAGTAAGCTTGACTATAAGTTAAGGGAACTTTATAATTGATTGTATAAATACATTTTTCGAGCGAGTTTGTAAGAGAAATAAAGTAAGCTTGAATATAAGGAAACTTTTTAACTGAATGCATAAACACAATTTTGGAGCGAGTTTGAAGCAGAAACCAATAGTAAGCTTGACTATAAAAATTAATAGACTAATAATGATAATTAAAATTTCAGAAAAACTGATGTGGTAATTTTTTTTTTTTGCGGAAAACCTTATTATAAAGAACTCTTTTTTTCATTCTCATGTATGAATAGTATAGCGATATTATCAGTGAGATTATTATAATATTGTATAATATATATATATATATATATATATATATATATATATATATAAAATATATATATTTATTTATATATATATAGTTTCAAAAGGAGTCTGGTTGGTCCAGCTTTGTGTGCAAGAAGCTCGGAGTTTGATTCCCGTGAGGGCTGAAAGAGTTTTTGAGTTACCCCATCATCTCGAGTAAAATGAGGAAGTGCAATTTATTAAGGATTTCTGGTGGGAATATAATTACGGGGATGAGAAGTGGATGTGCTGAACACAACGGTTTGTTGCGCTAAGGATTAAGGATTATTTCGATTTATAAATAAGTGTGACACTGCAATGTGTGTGCATTTTAATTTTTTTATACCACATTTTGTATAATAATGTTGATAATTACAAAAGTGAAATATATTATGATAAATTGGGTACTTATACAAAAATATATATTAGGCTACGCCATAAACTGGTATAAACAATACTGTCGTTAGGTCATTTTATTGTTTTCTTCCCATAAATAAAAAAAAGTATTTAAAAAAAAAAATGTCAGCTCAAACTGAATCAAAGAACAATCAGAGTTGATTTCAGCTGCGTGGATGTTACCTAGTTGACATCTTTCTCGTTTATTTTGGTGATAAAACCAATCCATGTTCATTTATGAGTATGAACACAGGTTAGCTAAATGGGCTCAGGAAGAATAATTAGCTTGATTGTTTAGATTGGTATAAGCGGATAGCCGGACTCCATCCATCCGTACTAGTTTACTTTGAAAGATAAATGAGGACAGAAAAAATTTCAATATTATGTTTTTTTTTAACTTTTAAAGCAGTTTTTTAAAAAATTAAACAAGAATGTAGAGAATTTTCCATTTGAGGGAATAATAAACGATATTCATTCATACAAATGTCGACATTGATTTTATTTCTCTTCACAATACGTTCTCTCTGTGCTTACATATAATGAGGGCTCCAGTTTTTGACGTTGCTATGGAAACAATACGCATCATTAAATTCTCTCTCTTTGTCGTGCACTTGCTAATTACTGTGTAAATATTTTATAGTGTCTTTGATGTCACTTACCAGACAGGAAACAAGTAATAAGAATCCAACTCCACGATGCCAGCGACATCTCTCTGTAACACATTTAACATCATTTAGAGTAACATTTAAGTATAATATAGACAAATAAGAGGCTGTTATTATATTGAGGACGTGAGGGATTATCCTACACTTTTCCGAAAGATAATAAGTCAAGAGAATCCAACTCCACGATGCCAGCGACATCTCTCCGTAACACATTAAACAACATATAGTGAGACATTTAAATATAATATGGACAAATAAGAGACTGTTGTTCTATGGAGGACGTGAGGGATTATCCTACACTTTTCCGAAAGGAAATAAGTCAGTAGAATCCAACTTCACGATTCCAGCAACAAATAAGTCATAAGGATCCAACAACATAATGCCAGCAACATAATATTTATACAACACATTTAACACCATACAGTGTTACATATAGATACAATACGAATAAGATAAAGGGTGATTATTCTATATAGAATGTGAAGGATTGTCCTACACTTTTCGGGCAGGAAATAAGTTATAAAATTCCTACTCCAAAATTCCAGCGTCATATTTATACTAAACAATAAACATCATGCAGTGTAGCATTTATATACAATATAGACAAATAAGAGGCAATTACTCTATGTAGGACTTGAAGGATCGTCCTATAAGATTCCAACTCCATGATGCCAGCGACATATTTACACTACACATTAAAGGTCATACAGAGTGAGATTTAGATACAATATGAACAAATAAGAAACGATTATTGTACGTAGGACGTGAGGAATCATCCTACACTTCTCCTACAAGATATAAATCTTTAGTATCCAACTCCACGATGCAACATATTAAATTTCACACAGTGTGAATAGTGATACGTTGTAATCTTAATTAGTTTCTAATTTATCTTGAATTTATTAAACTTACAAAAACCGTTAGTAAAATTAGGGCATAAAAATGTAAGATGATTCCTTACGTCCTACTAGAATAATCTGCTCTGATTTCATTATAAAAAGTTATAATATCTAAATGTATTAATGTTAAAACTTAACTAATATAGTTTTCCGTTATCTTGTTAGATGTACACCGTTTATAAAACCCGTTGGATTCAGGGGGCCGTGAAAAGCCCTTAAACGGTATATCTATCAACGATTATTTTGACCCATCACATAACTTTTCTCTATATCTGTGAAAGTAAATTTGTTATAAAGATATTTGTAAAAATATCAGTAATTCTAGGAGTAGGTTCATTCATAGTTGATGTTTTTAGAACAGATTGTAGAAGGAACACATTGGTGTATGTTTATCTTCGAAATGTACTTATACATTACTACATTTCTAATACATTTATAAGAAAAGTTGTGAATGTTTATTTAGTCGACATTTCAGTTCAGACATCAAAGTGCACCACTTCATACACCTATAGCTAAGTAATTACAGTTTCAAGCGCTCCTTATTTCCCCTCTTTTTCGACTTTTACATCAGGCAAAGATTTTCTCTTGATTAGAACTATTCTCTGGAAATCAGTTTCAGATTGAAACTTTTACTAAAACCTCCGTCATTTGGTTCTATTGTGAATCAACCTTGCTGAAAGTTAAATAAATGATGCAATACTTTTCTCAAGCTACAAACTAACACAGATGCTCGTAAGAAATAATACCAAGAAACTGTACAAATTTTTGTGGTTTTTCAATGTTTCTATATTATATTTTTTAATGGTGTTTTCAAATTACACATGTAAACACGCCGATTATAAACAACAAAAAATTATTCATCCGTATTTGAGATAGTGTTAAACAATTATGCCCAACAAGTATTAATTACAGAGTGTGAGGTAAGTTTGCTAAGTGGAAAAAAGTCGTCCGCCATGTTTTGGCTGATCTTTACGTTTCAAGGCCACAATATGGAAATCGTATATTTTTGTCCTAGTTTTATCACTAGGACCAAAAGTGAAGCTTTTCGATAAGCTCAAGTTTAAAGAGAAATGAGCAAAGATCGAAAAGCTTCTTTTGGTTCTAATGATGAACTATATTTTTCGTTATACTGCAAACCCGTATAAGAAAATAATTTCACAAAAAAATAAAATGTTACAACCTATTTACCTTCAAAAGTTTCGACAAGTTACACAAGTTTGCACCTATTACAGCTGTTTAGTTTGTGTTAGCGGTACTTATTTATAAAATCGATGGTAAAAGCTGTTTTATTTGTTATTTACAATCGGGAGTGTTGGTTGTTTTTATAGATTCTTTACAATCGTTCATTAATTCGTATTAACGAAGTAACAGCTGATGACCTCGATCTCAGCTGATGTTTGGACTTTATCATCTCAATGCGTGTATTGAAAACAGCTGTTTTTGAAGCAGTATGACGAAAAACTTATTTTCGACGTCCTGCTGACGTCTGTACGTAAGGACGAATTTAATTAAGAACATTAAATTTTGTATAGGAGGATCATGTAACATCCCTGCTAATAGTTAAGGTAGTTTATCTTGATATCTTCGGAGTACCGCGGTTTATCTACCCGACGAAATGCAGGGGCTGAGGCAAGGCGCGTTACTCAGAAGTTATTAGAAGGGATGTGATGGACCCGTCGCACACTGTTGAAATTCAGACGAATCGAATTTAAAATGGCTGACATTTTAAACAGTTTTTTGTTCATATCTCGTGTGTTACCAAATCTAAAACAAATTTAATTTATATCTTTTTTTATATATATATTTCAATTCTGAATGTAATGGTATCTCCCCACCTCTCTACGACGATAAATATAGTGAATCGTAAGAAATTTAATTTCGTAATCTGATCTGCAAAAAGAAAATGTGAGTTTCGTGTACGCAATCCGGCAGGGCCGACACCATTACGAGTGTAAAGAATGTTTGCTTCGTAATTATTTACAACTCGAGGACAGCCAAGATTGAAACACTGACACGAGCGAAGCGAGGTGACATTAAGAAAGTAATGGTACAATTACAAGGTACAGGAAACCAGAGTAACAACTGTCTTAAGCTTATCCTACTGAGAGACCATCGTTTGGCGGGTTACAGTTACAGGATCTGCTTGTAGTAGAGGTTCTGACAGTTTACGATTCGACCAAACAGGAGGCTGCATTTTGGTCACGTGACATAAATCCCCGCCCCTCTTCCAACAGAACCAATCTCACAACTGTAACACACAACAAATTTTTTCTAAATTGTAAACATTGGAATGCACATTACTTGAGGGGATGCAGAGGTCATTTTCATAAATTGTTATAAGTTGTGATAGCCATAAATTCATTCTATAATTCATAATAGGTGTAACTTTTTGTTGATTTTAGAAAAATAAACAAAGGATACTTTAACTGATTTATTTATTTATTTACAGTCTCTACATGTTTTTTTTTTATAAATTCTGACGTACATTTCATAAATAGTTCATTCATACGAGCTGTGTAAATTAAGTAATAAAACTGATTTAAAACAAAATTATTTGATAGAATTACAATTCAATATTGTCTGCCTCGTAATAATGTCCTAGGGAAGCCACACAGAGCTGGAGACGGTTGTTCCTATCCTCATAGCAGTACTGGAACTCGGATACTGGAATAGCCTTCAGCTGGTTGGTTACAGCTGTTCGAGTGTCCCAACATGACGTCCCTTGAGGTGAATTTTCAATCTCTGGAAGAGGAAAGAGTCACTTTTATAGTCAGACGAATAATGAGGCTGGGGAGCCATAGGAATGTTTATATTTGCCAAAAACTCGTTTACTAAAAATGGTTTTATAAAAAACCATTTTTGCGCAGACTTTTCTCATCCCCAATTCATTGGTCAAAATCTGATGAACAGTAGTAAAATTCCCCGATCATTCTCACTATCAACTGACGATCTAAACGCACATGATCCTGGATTCTGTCGACATTTTGATCGGTTCTTGAAGATGAAGGTCTTCCGCTGCGTGGTTCATCTTCCATCCACTCTCTTCCTTTTAAAAACGCCTTAAACCGCTGAATAACCTAGGCTCTTGTCTCCGTAGGCCTGCTGAAGTTTTGCAATAGTTTCCGTTGCACTGTGTCCAAGTCTTGAAGCAAAACCTGATAGCACACAGTTGCTTGTAATTGATGTCACTCATTTTTAGTACGCACTAGAAAAAACTGTTTCACGAAAAAAAATCGCTACGGGCAACCAAATGACTAGGAAGTTCAAACTCGTACTCAGGGCGTATCACATGTTCACCTACCTCTCCTCCCAAGTCCCGCGTTTTCAGTGTTGTCTTATCGAACGCTACAGTCACATTACTTAATTTACACACATCGTACATTTTCTCCCTTACTCCCAAAACTATAAACTTATACTAAGGTTGAAATAATAATAGCTATACAAATAATTAACTACAAAAATGTGTATAGTGTATATGCAGGCAAAGATTCTCCCTTAAATACAAAAACTAACAATAACAGAAAAAACAAAGTAAACCATACAATTTATTGCTCTTTTAAAATGCCGTAAAAATAACTGAGGATGTTTTAAATACTAATATTTAACATTAATTTTGCAGGATAATTCAAGATGAAACACTAAGTTCTAAATGGTTTGTTCACAACAACAGGACTAGGTGAGTACTATGATGACACGTATTTATACAATCAATTATAAAGTTCGCTAATGATCATTAGCAAACTTTAGATTGCTTGTTTACATGAAACAAACGTTAACATATAGTTCGCATGTAACAACTTCGTTAGATATGTGACTGGGAAGTGTTATTAAATGTTTGTTAGAGTTATTACTTATACTATACATGGCTTGTAATTAACCCGGGTCGATTCCTTGTCTTGCAAAATTTGTTTGGTGAGAGTTTTATGTTTATTAAAATTTGGGCAACATTCCAAACGGAAATGTAGTTTTAGTTCCACAGGGTTATAGAGTAACCGGTTTACTATTCCAAAAATACATGGTGTGGAGAAAGTTATGTGATGGGGAAAAACTAAATTGAATTTTCGTTGGATATCCTGAGCCAAAAATTATGGTTTTGGAATTATTTTTTTAGAGTTGTGTCTTTAAAACAAAATAAAATTTAACATCTTCTATTAAACATAATTTGACAACACAAAATTAGAATAAACCAAGTTAAATTGATTTATTTCCAATATGAAAGCAAACGATGTATAAAACCCCGAGGTGAAAAAAAATTGTTTGGGACAAAAGAAAATAATTACGTTTGTTTTATTTATTTACTATTTTTTTCTTTGGTATACAAAAACAGCAAGGCTGCAGTTACATAAGAATTGTCATTCATACAAAGAAAGAAGTTCTTCTTCTAAGACACAGCTTTTTTTTTTTTTTTTTTTTTTAATACACACATTGCACAGATACTTAAATAAGGAACAAAACAACAACAGCAGTCCTACATCTCAAAATATAGTCTACTGATTTAGGTACTCCTCCACCGAGTAAAATGCCCGTTTACTGAGGTAATTTTTTTTAAGTTCTTCTCAAACTTAAAGGAATTGATTTCTTTCAAATATTGCGGGAGTCAAGAACATTACTTTTGTTTACAATTTGATAATTGACAAGAACGCACAAAACAATATGAATAGGCCTACAAGTTATTTCTTATTAATCAGTCTAAATAACTCCTGGTAAAAAGCAATATTGTTTTATCATAACACACTCTTTAACTTGTTTATAACTAACTTTAAAATCTTCTATTTAAAGTGTAACTTTTTTTGTTTTATAGTTTGACTTTATTTGCATCAATTTTCTCAGAATGTAATTTGGTTACAAGTTTTGTTTAAAAGTTGTATGTTTTCATTACACATTTAACAAAGCTTTTGGATGATAAACATAAAAAAAACGTGGTTTTTACCCCAATTTTTTGCTTTGTGCCCCAGATTTCTCAAAAACTAATGCAGATTTCTCTGACCTGTTTTTTAGACTTTTCAATAGTCCAATATTTTTATTTTATTTCTTTGATGTGTGCGCAGTTGTCAATTTTTGTATTAAGTTTTAAAGAAGTTAAAGTTTACTTTTTGAGTGTTTTATAATTAAAACAATATTGCTTGTTTTAATAATTGGGATTTATGTCTATTTACAAAAGCGTTGCGGTAAAAAATTGTCTAATTGATTCTGCAAAGTTATTAAAAACAATGGTCCACGCACAACTCTTTACTTTGTGCTCAACTGTAATAACTATTTTGCAACTGTGAAGTTATAATCAAAAGGATTAGATTATTAGTTTCTGTTTTAATGTAATTATTGTTTAATTTGAATCTAACAGCTGTTCAACAATTAAACCTGTAAGACTAAAAGGCATAAAAGTTGTTTCCTTGTGTTGCTGCCATTTTGTTTCTATAAATACCAGTTTGTTGAAATTCGCACACAACATTTTTAGCAAATTTACTAAAAAGCACGTAAAGTTTCAAAAAAATCCGTTGAAGGATAAGTAATTTATAGAAAATCAAAAATGTATACCTCTTCGTGGGGACACACTAATATGTGGGCACATTATAGTCCTTAATTTCATGTTCATATCTTAATATTGTGGACTATATCGTATTTACAATGGCGGACTCTTTGTCGAAAATCAGTTTTTCGGTTTTCTGAGGTTGAAACGTGAGTATCATTCAAAAAACAGTAGTAGACATTTTTCGCGACTATCAAACTTCCAATATCTCGTATTGAGTAGTGAAACCGTCTATGGATCTGTTATATTAAACATAAGATTTCTTTAAAACATTCTTATTGTTTGGATAGTATTTTGGTGAAATGTAAACACGTACAACTCAAACCAATTGTTCAAACACGTGGAAGGGAAGAAGGGTTCGTGCGTAATTGATACAAAAACACAATTGAACCTTGACTACCGTCATTTAAACGCGATTTAAATTAACGCTTAAAACAAGGTTATGGCGTGAGCGAAGCAAGTGGTGGTCTCTAATTAAATAAAACTACATAACGGATAGGGTAAGACCACGCGACACGACGGGCAAGTGTTAAAAGTATGACAGTGTTTCACCACATGTAAAATATGCAACTTTAGTGTCGAGTGTCCGACGCGAGCGTAGAGGGTGGAAGCTTAATTTGGAAAAGCGGCAGCTCAATTACAACAAGTTTTCGAAGTACATGGATTTGATTTTATGAGCAAAACATTTTAAAATAATTTTCTGACACTATACGGACTACACAGGATGTCCCGGAACGCTCTAAAACAACTTTATAAAATACCCGAGGTAAAAATAAAAGTTCCAGTCATAAATTTAAAAAAAAGTTTTCCCTCCATTTATCCGCCACATTGGAAGCAGATGAGATATTGGGTTCAAATTTGGTGTACAAATTTGATATTTAGCCTTTTACCAGGGCACAAAAAAACCAGAATGTTCTTTTGTAAAATGTTCTTTTTCAAAATGGCGGCAGTTTGAAATGTTAATTTTAAATATCTCTAAAACCGTTAACTTTACAAAAAACAAAAAGGTTTAATTTTTCAATGATAAATTAATTGCTTTTTGTATTTTTTCTGTACATCAACCCATAACTGAGTTATCGACAAAAAACTTAAAATTTATTATTTCAGTAGTTGTCTACAACTGGTCTAGAACCGATATATTACTAAATCCTAATTAACTTAATTAATAATAATAATAAATTGTACTATCAGAAGTGTTTTGAAAATGAAAAGTTGATTTTAACTTCTTAGAGCGGTTGTCAAATTTCTCAAAACGGTTGATTTCACACAAAAAAAAATGTTACATTGAGCATTTCAAAGAAAAATCCAAAGATACCTAGTTTAAGCCAGTTAGGTTGAGGAATAAGTAAAACTTAAATATTTTAAGTAAATACTGGATCAATTAAATAGACTTGTTAGAAGACTCTTTGTTTTATTTGGAGTTTTTACATTGATAAAAATCAACTGAAAGTATATTTAATTATAGTTGAGTATTAACTTAATTTAGGCCAATTGTGGATGTTGTAGAAAATTACCAAGCAATTAGATTTTTAGTTTCTTTCTTGATAACTCAGTTATCCTATGACATGCAGTAAACAATTAATTTGTCATTAAAATAGTAAATTTTTATGTATCTAGTAAATTTTTGTAAAGTAAACGCTTTTAAAGATATTTAAAATTTTAAACGGCCGCCATTTTGAAAATAACAAGAGAATATTTTCATTTTGTACCCTGATATAAAGCTACATAACAAATGCGTATACCTAATTTGAACCTAATATTACCTACTTTCAAAGATGTAAAGTGTTTTCTAAAAAAAAAACGAAATGGCGGATTATTGGAAAACAAAACGTTTTCGTTTCTATGTTTATTGGAACATTTATATTATTTTTACCTACAAAGCGATTCCATACAGTTCCGGGACATCCTGTATACTTTAAAATTATGTTTTGTGAAGGTTCGCAATTATTGTATACTGAAACTAAAGTTGGGACATGCGGGACTGCTTGACTAAGTGCCTCCACATGGTGACTGAATGCCTACTAGAACTGTTATTAGGTTTTATAAATTTCATACTATTCAGTTAAGAAATAAACATTTCTCTTATTGGTTTTTATAATAGGAAAGAAATCTGGGTAAACGTTTACTGTTTAATTCCTTTACTACAAACCTTATTTTGAAAATTTAATATACTATTTGTAAATAATTCTCCACAAGTAGTAAATAGCCTCGAACTCTTTCATTTCATTTTGCTTATACTTTAAGCCCCAAGTAAATGGTTTTAGTAAATAATTCTCCACAAGTAGTAAATAGCCTCGAACTCTTTCATTTCATTTTGCTTATACTTTAAGCCCCAAGTAAATGGTTTTAGTAAATAATTCTCCACAAGTAGTAAATAGCCTCAAACGCTTTCATTTCATTTTGCTTATACTTTAAGCCCCAAGTAAATGGTTTTAGTAAATAATTATCCACAAGTAAGTAAATAGCCTCAAACGATTTCATTTCAATTTGCTTACAGTTTAATTTTAAATAATTCAATAAAACCAGCATTTAAAATTTTAACTATAAAAATTATGTTTCGTAATAATTGGTAACGCAAATTACAATAAATATTGGCTGATAACTCGATTTCAATTACTTATAAATTGATTACGAATTACTCTTTATGGAATGAGTGTAAGTTCTAATTGAATAGATTCAATTATGTATAACTAGGGTTTTATTAATGACTGACGTAACGTCCCCCCTGCAACATGAATATAAACCACTGTGAGGCTGACACGAGGGTAGCATGTGAACGCTCTATTAAAGTGGTGAGGTTAGGTTAGGTTTTAAATTATCTAATGTTCCTCTGTATGTGAGATAGATACCTTTAAAAAAAATACCGGGAAAACAAACCGTTTATGGATAAGTTTTTTTTTTCAAAATCGATTGGACAGGTTTAATTATTTGTATTGTGAAATATGATTATTTTATCTGTGTGTCCAATATCAAATAAAAAAATTACTAATAAAGGAAAATTAATTTTGAACACAAATTAAATCATTTATTTCATTCAAATACGATTAAATCTTTGGAGAGTTTTAGAGAGTGAGGGAAGCAAGGTTAGACTTTAAAATGCGTATATTTTTAATTTAGAAAAATGTATAAGGTGTAAGAAACTTTTACATTGACATAAAAAAAACTAAACAAAAGTTTATTTCGTAAATGAAATTCGATAACCAATAACAAAGTTTTACACAATGGAGCAAAGTACAAAGTGTAGACTATTTAAATACTCAACTAAGATACCAATTTGTAGTAATAAAAACTACACAGATTTTGAATTGAAATAACTTTGAGGCCATCACGAGTTGAGTAATTCACACCAGTTGAAGTTCCACTCTGCCATATAAACAATGAACTTTAAATAATGATTAGTTTCTTTAATATGACATGATTAAAAAGTTTAGGTTTTGTTGAATCACGACAAATATAACAACGAAAACTGACAACCATGTGAATTCATCTTTGTATAATTATTCTAACAGGTATTGGGGACTAATGGGAGCCTGTAGTTTATAGAAATGTTTTGTTCAAAGTGGTCGAAATTTCTACACGCAGAGCTGCGTGTTTGATACCAATTTGAACTATGTAGTCTATATGCAAAATTTGACTGAGTGCCAACTATTATGTCTTTAACTTTTTATATTATGCGGTTGAGGGATAACTATTTATCTTTTAGGTTTCATAGTAGAAAATTTAACCTGACATTAGGCCTAGGTCCTTAGATGTTTAAATAGTTGCAATAAACTGTTCTTGTAACACCAACGTGGGTACTGTCACGTGATACAACAATATCCTCAGATCAAGAAGAAACACCACAGTACTACACCGTAGATTTGTTCAGAAAAGATCACGGTCATTATTAACGCAGGAAAGATCACGACCAAGATTGGCGTAGAAATAAATTCGGTGTGACATTTGGTTGAATATTTCTTTGCGGTGACTATCATAGGAATTAGCTCAGTTGGTCCGAGTTTTATGAGTTGGTCCTGGCTCAGTTAGTTGAATTTAGCTTCATGAGTTGTTGGTTCCTACACTTTCTCGCCCCCTGTGGGAAATTAATTATTGGGCAAAATGCCGATTAAATTACAACCTGGATTCCCATTTTGAAGAATGACTTAAGTTGTATTGTATTTTGCCTTTTAATAATCTAGGTTAACCTACATTAGTGGTATTTGAAGTATGATGTAGTTACAATTTGTGCGATCAATAAGGGTGGCTTATTGCTGAACACGTTGTTCAAATTACTGTAAACACTTCACTTAATATGTTACATGGATGCTATTTAATTAAGTCAGACAGGTCACACTATCCTCCCAATTAATTATTTAACTTTATCCTAAACCACAAGAACAAAGCCCAAAATCTAATTAAGCTTACAAAAACGTTTAATCTTATCACACCTCCATTCGTAAAACCTAAAGTAATATTTGTACCCAACTCTCTCAATATTTCCCCATGTAATTTGTGTTTGCTTAGTTTATCACTGTGAATTTCTTCCAAATTTGTACAGATGAAGAGTTTGTATTTCTTTATAAAATGTGTTAAAATATTTTACAATTTATTTAAATAGTAACATTACTGTTCTTTCCTTTAACATATTTCCAAAATAACTAAATCGGCCTCTGCTTTAAAACAGAATGTGTGATGATCTGAAATATTGTATAAGTTTTAAGGCAAATTTTGAAAGTTCTTCACTCAACTTTGTCATTTAAAAGTGTCATGAAAAGTCTCGAAAAATCTTTGAAAAATCTCCATAAAAAAGGACAAAGATTGGGAAACTTCAATAAGCGCTTTTCCTTTAGAGGTATAGTTGAAGAATAACCAGTTACAATGTAGGAAATCTATACTTATTAAAACACAAATAATACTTTTTTTCTGATATCAATTTTTCGTTTGTATACGTTATGGCAGATGTGTTTATATAAATGAATTGTACCTTCTATAAGTTTTACAAAAACGTGTGGCATTACTGTAATTTACTTCTACATAACTCCAAACTAACTAAATCCACTTCTAATCTAAAACAGAATTTGTAATGATCATCAACCCTGGCTATCATTACAATTGGTAATCCTCAACATTAACTTCTCTGTTTTATAAATATCCAAACCTCGTATTAATCTGTACAGAAAGTATCGATTCTATTCATATATTTCTGATATATAACTTCTTTTATTCGTCGGTTTTCTGAAGTCATGAAACCTGAAGATGATTTTGTTTTAAATTGCAAAACATACAACGTAAATAATATTTCTTGTAATACCCAATATTCTACCTGTAAAATGACACAATATTCATAGACCAAGAAGTAACACTAAACAGTCGTACCACAGCTACTGTAGACCACTCTCTGAGTAAATGTAGTAACAGGATAAGTTTAGAAACGCGGTAACGTTCTCCTCTTCAACTATTTTTTACTTAATATAAGTAACGCTTTTTAAATAACAATTAACGGTAATTAGCTACACTTGTTGAAACTTCAAAAACCAAATGAACTGCAACACAACTTTCCTCAAGAAATCACTTTATTCAACACAAATACAAGAGGACTTTTCAACGACTTAGCTGTTAAATGCACAACAACCCTACTGACTGGATTTTCTCCCCATTTAGAGTCCACTGTCAGTAGGATTTGTATGGATGAAACGGCTAAGGATTATGAATTAGTCGTTGACACGTTGTCTTGTATATGTGTTGATTAAAGTGATTTCTTGCTGAATTTGTGTTGTAATTCATTTGGTTGTAACAATTATAACATTTTTACAGGGTTCCTTATTTATTCCTTTTCGAATCACTACAACAATAACAACACGTTTTAATGGATGAGTAATTTATCGACAGATATGAACAACAGAGTTGTACATTCAGGCGACGATGTTAGAAATTATTGTAAACTAAAACTAGATTTGTACACGAAGGATTGCGTGTCTACGAGTCTTCACATTTTAGCCATACAGCCTGCAACCCATCTATTATTACGTTAATGGCTAATATTATATGTATTATGCGGTTAATAAATAAGAATTTTCTCTCTTTGGTTTTTAAACCGAGAAAACTTGAATAATAGTTGTGTTATGTAACAGTAAGCCTAGGATACTATTATTTAAATATGTAAACCAACTTTAAACTCTACAAACTTATCTCCCGTAAGGAATAATGGGGGGGGGGAACTCCGTAGTAAAACTTTGCATTTGTTTTGTTCTCACCAAAAGTGACAGCAAATATTATCTTAGGTATTATGTATGGAGGCGTGAAAAGATTAATGCATTTTATTTTTTTTTTGTAGGTTACATTATATTTCGATACTTTGTGGATAAGCTGTAAGTAATTGGGATAAAATAAGCACTAAGCTACAGTTTCAAATGTATAAATACAGTTTAAATGTAAAAATTTATACATTTGAAACTGTAGCTTAGTGCTTATTTTATCCTTATTATGGAGTTTCATCAAGTAGTTACTGCTGTTACAGTTAAATTGATTAAAGAGGCTAGCGTAGCCCGATTAGCAGTTCTTTTTAAAATACATTTGAAACTGTAGCTTAGTGCTTATTTTATCCTTATTATGGAGTTTCAACAAGTAGTTACTGCTGTTACAGTGAAATTGTAAGTAATTGGTAGGGTAGGGCGGCCTTTTTAACATAATTAAATAACCTCCAAGTAAACTATCAGCTGAAGCGTTTATTCTATTTTAAGGAAAGTGTCTGATAATAGATCGCCAGAATTGTATATTAAAAAGTCACGTAAGCAATTCTTAATAGTGAAAAAAAGGATAATCATAACCTAACGGGGGGGGGTTTATCTAATGCATAATATTCGGGGCTAAAATTCACTCACAATACCAAAAAGAGCCATGTTCTAAAGTATGGGAACTAGCAACTCATGATAAAATTGAAAGTAAATTTATTAAAACTCGGAGCAACTCTGCTACACAAACATTTTCCGTGTCTAATTCTTGTCTAACTTGCTTAGTCACTGCACAATTGGGTGGAGAGATTCTACTATGTAATGCCGAAATTTTATCTGCCATTCTTGGTCGTGATCTTTTCTGTGACAATCTAAGTCGTAATCTTCCTACGAAATCTTGTCGTAATTTTAAATTTTGGTCATGATCTTCTCTGGGCCAATACTGATCGTAGTGCTTTTATAGTGCAAACTTGGTCATGATCTTCTCTGGGCCAATACTGATCGTAGTGCTTTTATAGTGCAAACTTGGTCATGATCTTCTCTGGGCCAATACTGATCGTAGTGCTTTTATAGTGCAAACTTGGTCGTGATCTGGTCTGCTCCAATCTGATCGTGAATTTCTGTCCATCAATCTCAATCTTCAGGAAGTCACTCGTAGTGTGTGTGAGTGTGGCGGACCCAAGGACCCTAGTTGGATCTACACCTTTCTTCATGTAGTCTTGGGTTAAATCTCTCTGTTCCTACCAGGTCTCTCTTGACCAATTTGTGTTCTTTTCCGACCCTGACGCTAGTAGAGTATTCGAAGGCTAGAGAGTCTTTATTTTATGATCTTATATTTTTTTTTATTTATAAAGTATGATGACTGAAAAATGTTTCGCCTTTTTACAACAACAAGAAAAAAATCTACATCATTTGGTCGTAAACTTCTCCGAGCAATCTTAGTTGCGATCTCTACAGCATCTTGATCGTGATTCATCCTTCCCCCCCCCTTCATCGTTTTCTTCATCCTTGATTATCATCTTTTCTATGACGAACTTGGTCGTGATCTGGTCTCCACCAATCGTATACGTGATATTCTCTACAATAATCTTGATCGTGATCTTATCTGGCCAATCTTGACCCTGAACTTCTCTCCTCAACCTCAGTGTGAAATATAAATGTGTCAACTAAGCACAACGGGCAGTCCTGTGTGAATAATATATCCCGAAGTAAGTTTTACTTGACGAAAGAAAATACAATATAACTTCCACTCTGACTTATTTCGAGTTTCAATTGAGAGGAATTAGAATATTTTTGAATTTTATAGGGTTACAAACATATCAAATAAATTATTATTTATGTAACAGTTACACTGATTTGTTTTCGTGTTATTTCCTTTAAGATTTTGTATTACTCTCTTGTAACGTTTATGCATAGATTTAAATTAGAGTAATATAGAAAGCATAGTGTTGTCCTTTACCTTTCCAACGAATTAAACACAATGCCACTGAAGCCCTACAGTAGTAGAGGTAAAGTAGTTTTGAGTGATTGCAGTCAGGGATTATATACATTAACGAGTAAAGTGTAATATTCACTGCCATGTTGATCTCAATAAATGGTAAATCACAATCACAACACAAGAAACAAGCCTTTGTTTTCTATTATTTCTCTCTGTGATAGCTGTGGTATTATTTACTGTTACTTCTTGGTCTGTGAATATTGTTGTGTTACGTGACACTCCAGACAGTTTGAACAGGTTTGTAAGAACAGTTTATTGGATCTGTTAAAACCACTAAGAAATGAGGTCTGCTGTTTATAGAACCACTGGTATTCAGGTCTCTTTTCTATGATAAAAATCTAAGAGAAATGTTTCTTTTTTACTAGAAAATATAAACATTAGCCTAATCGTAATAATACTTGTGCACATTCTTAGTCACACAGTGCTACAGGCGCTAATATAGTTTTCAAGACGTATAAAAACCAATAACTCAAAGCTAATATTTGAGAGGGAATATAATGAAATTGGACTGCCGTTATTATAAAATTGATATCTCAGACAAACAGTATAATTTTGGTTGTAATAAGTAAAGATTGTATTAGGACATATTGATTTCCCTACGTCCGAAAAGAACTTTGATTTGCAAACTGCCTATTATTGCCACTAGAAATATATGCAAAGAACAAGACACTTTGCTTTCTGTACAGATTAATGCAAAGGGATTATGAAATGAGGCTTACATATTTAATTAGCAAGTGTCATTACATCTAAGGTTGGTGATCATCGAAAATTCTGTTTTAAAACAGAGGTAGATTTAGTGAGTTTGGAGGTATGTAAAGGAAAGTACAGTAATGTTACTATTTAAATAAATTGCAAAATATTGTAACATATTGCATAAAAAAAAGTACATAACTCGGAAGAATACATGGGGTAAAAAATAATTTTTTTGTCGCTTAATGTAATATGGAGAAATTTCGAGGGAAATGGTGACAAATATAATTATAGGTATTGCGTATGGAAGTGTTACAAGATTAATGCAATGTTTTTGTAAGGTTAATTAGATTTTGGAATTTGTTTTCGTTTTTTGTGGTTTAGGGATAAATAAATAATTAATTGGCTGGTAGGGTGTCAGGTCTAACTTAATTAAAAAACCTCCAATAAAATAACAAGTGAAGTGTTTACAGTAATGTAAACAACGCAGCAATATGACACGCCTTATGATAGCCCGCATAGTACTTCGAAATCCCAGCCTGCTATTATGAAGGTTAATCTTGATTACTTAAAGCCAAAATCATTCTTCATAGTAAAAGTCTCTTAAGAAATTCGTAATAATGTAACCTAATCAGGTTTCATTCATCTAATTCATATCTCTCGGACCGAAATTTTAACAACTTACAATATTTACTAGGGGTCATGTTCCGAAATATGTGAACAGGCAACTGATGTGAAAATTTAAATTAAACTTAACATAACCCAGAATAACTGTGTGCTAGGCACGTAATTTAGTAATCATTGTTTTGTCTTAGAACTACTTTCATTAATTAATATACCTTATTTCACGTCGATAGTAGTTCTTTACATTGGAATAATGGCTACATGTTTCGCTGCCATAGGCAGCATCATCAGGCAAGCTAATAATATTAACACTTTTGTTCACATATACATCACAAACACATATAATATCTCGGTCTGCCACAAATAATCGTGCAGAAACTAACAAAAAAAGTTAAAAATTGTTTTTATTCCCAGTATTTTGGACACATATTCACTTGTTGAGTTATATTGGGATACTGATACTTTAAACTTCCTTATCAGATATGTATTTCACCCTATTCTGATGTTCAAATATCAAAGCGTACATGTAGTTGGAGGTTCGTTATATTCTCTACACCAATCTACCTGGTGATCTATATCATAGGATTATGTTAACTAGGCATACAACAGTAGTGGGCGTAAAATTTCTTTTACAGTTATTACAGTCTGTATTTCAGGGTTTTATTATGTACATCGATGAGGACACGAAAATATTTACTGCCACTGTGAACACAATACGAGATACAAGTCTCCCATAAAACGTTTAACTTTTATTATTTCTGTCTGTGAGTGGTGTACCGTAACTGTGTCTTGTTTCCTTACTGTGTCACGTGACACCCAAAACACTAGACACATTGTGTTTACAAGAACGCTTTGTTGCATGTATTAAAACATCCCTGGAGGGAAGTGTACTACTCACCGAACTACTATAAATAACCTAAGAGGGAAATGCTGATTTCTCAACCACACAATATATTACAATCCTAAATGTAATAATAGTGTTGTATTCATTCAGTCAAACTTGGCATGCAGATTGCATGGTTGAAATAGTACAAACGTGAAGGTTGTTAGACACGCAGCACTGCGGGAATGAATGACACATGACACGAAGATCAATAACCAAATACTAATATTTGGAAATAAGAAAAAATCAACCAACAAAAGTGAACTTGGACTCCTATTACACACTTTATACGTCGAAAAAAAAAAGTAGGCCTAAAGATATCTCTAGGCTTATTTGTTTGCTTGTAAGAGTGTCAATAGAAATGCATGAATAGAATAAGATAGCTTTCTGTACAGATACATGCAAAAGGAATGTAAAATGAGGCTTGCATATTTATAAAACAACATGGCCTCTTGACAGGATTGTAGGTTAATGACATTTCGGTCCGAGAGAAATGAATTAGATCGCTAAAAGCCCAATAGATTATGATCATTCTTTATTTCTAGAGAGATTATTATTAGAAAGAATGATTTTGGCGTTAAGTAATCTGGGTTAGCCCTCTTTAAAGCTGCTGGAATTTTGAAGAATGGTAGAGTTACATGGGGGGCAAACGTAAGCGTGGCTTATTGCCGAGCATGTTGTTCATGTGTCGCCTCCTGCTGTTTGCAGTCGTAAGCCCCTTTAGATGGATCCAGGAATTCTTAGTTGGCAGGCTGAGGTGATCACGTCGATCGAAAAATCTGTCAGGATAAGCTGCACAGGATCGTGATTTTAGGAGCAAAGTCAAGAGCAACGAAGTTTAAATCAAAGCGTTACTTTTTATTAAAACGACGGGGCTATCAAAAATATATCTTTACAATTATTTAAATTTAAATTTTCAGAGAAGAAAACCTACAATCCCTCATTTGAAAAAGAAAAACCATGGGTGTTACAAGCAACCAAATCGTGGCGCCACCAGGAAGGGACTGATCCTCCGTCTTCCTCTGACGTCTCTCCCTATTTCTCTTTACCACGTGATTCCTCCTCACAAACTGTGAAAAGTCGAGCTTTTTAAAATCTGGTCACATATTGCTAATTTGTGAAATTAGGTTATTTCTTACTTCTATTATTTTGGTTTCTGTTAAAACCCAACTACGTTAGAGTTAACACTCGAACTTAGTTTTTACTTTCAGTCCATTGAATTAAGTTTGATCCGTCAATCAACCGCTATCAATTATTTATTTAAATTAACCCTACACCACAAGAAACAAAAACAAAACTCAAAATTTAATTAATCTTACGAAAACATTGCATTAAGCGTCCTACGTCTCCATATGCAAAACCTAATAAAATATTTATTTTCTAGCCAACCCTCTCACAGTTCACTATATTACCTTAAACTGAAATATATTAATGTAATTTTTCGTACTTAATAGTAGGTTTCCCTTGTATCCTTATGAGGGATAAGTTTGTATAGATGAAGAGTGTCTATACAAAATGTGTTACAATATATTGAAATTTATTTACATATTTAAATAGTGACATTACTGTACTTTCACGTAACTACAAACATTTGTCTCTTCTGTAAACCAGAATTTGCGATGATCACCAACCTTGGATATCATTACACTTGCTAATCCTCAACATCAGGTTCTGTTTTGTAAATATGCAAGCATCGCTTCCTTTGCATTAATCTGTACAGAAAACTTATTCTTTGCATATTTTAAATGACACTTTTACATTTTATATTTATACAGTGTGTCCCACTAATAGTTACACGCTATTGATTTTCTATTAATTGGTTAACCCTCAACCGATTAGTTTGAAACTTTTTTTGTGTGAAAATTTAAGTACACTTGTGTTTATAGAAACAAAGTGGCTGCTAAACAAAACAAAATCTTCTATCCCCTCTATACTTTAGTGTCTTATACTCTTACAGATTTAATTGTTGAACAGCTGTTCTACTCAAATTAAGAACAGCTGATCGATTAATACTTTTGGTAACTTTATGTAAAATTTCAAGAGAATCGGTTCAGGAATAAGGATTTTTTTTATAAAATCAAAAGCGTTTACCTCTTCGTGGAACGCACTGTATGCAGAGACTGAGTACAAGATTTATTTATTAAAATAATTATTTAACTTTTTTCTCTGATTCCAAGTGAGTCATGAAGGTTGACTACTTTTCACTTCTTCGGCGCTGAACATATCATATAAACTGGTAGAACAGACTTTAAGAAGTTAGTCTCTGTTTTTTTACTGATAACATTAAACAAAAGATTAGATATACGGCGCCCTATACACTTGATCAAAATCTTATCAAAATTGTTGGGGCAGATTATGTGAAAATGTTGGTTTTTACATTAGTATGACTAGAAAGTTTCCTCAAATTAAAATTTTTGACAAATATGTTTTTATTGGAAAATCAAGGTCTACTCTGGGGATAAATTAAGAAGTACATCTGTAAAATGATTTTAAAAATACAAACATATTTTAAAAGAAAAATGTTGGTGCTCAGAGATACTCAAAATGACAGGTACTAAAATTTCAACATCAATTTTATTTCTTATTGGATACAGTGATGTGATCACTTGTATCATGAACTTGACTTAAATGTAAATATTACAAGTTGAAATCAAGTTTAAATGAAGACAGTCAAGGTTCATTATAGTTTTTTTTAGACATTATTACTTAACGGCGATTTTCTAATATTTGCCATTTTTTCGACTGGTTTGGGTAATTAAACGTCTTATTTTATTAAAATTTAAACAAATTTGTTTAAGCAGATTTTGAGAAATTTCATCTTTTAAAACCGCTGTTTCGGATTTTACCGATCGTTCACAAACCGGCATGTTCTGATGAATTTTAGACCAATAAGTTTTATTTAGTTATTTAGTGGCCATATCTTATGTCCAAAATTATTAGCAACTGATTTTGATAAATCCGATATTTTAGTCTTATAGCGTCTACCTTTAAGGGTTAATTTATTTTTAAATTTTGAAAACAATAGCACAAACACGTCAAATTTGATTAAAATCGGTCCAATAGTTTGCAATGCACAGGCGACAGACGGACATCATTAAAACAAATTTTTAATAAGAAGACATCAAAAGATATTTCACAGAAAATCTTGACACTGATTTTGCAACGCATAATATAACATTATCTATTTTACATCCAATAAACAGGGTGATTTTTTAAATATGGAAACGGCTTTATACTGCATAACTGAGGGTTCTTCAAGGCAAAGCCAAATGCGGATCTAAATAGTTTAAAATTATACTATTTTTTAAGATACGGAATTTTTGTACGCCATATTGAATCAAACTTCATTTTTCAATAAGGAAAGTGGACATGTGATTTTCATGTACAATTTGACAAAGAAAACTATGGTGAAAGCGGTATTTTGGTAAATGCATTAGTTTTCAAGTTCTAAGCATTCAAAGTTGCAATGACGGAAAAATCGCGTTAGTAATAAAATGAGATAAAATGCGCCTTCGAAATTTTTCTATTGTGTTTTTCTTGCAGAATACATCCAATCGCGAACTTTAAACAGTTCTAATAAAGTAATAATAAACAATAACTATAAATTAACAATACAACTACAAATAAAATGTCAAATGTTATTATTCACTTTAAATATTACAATATTTAAATAAATGTTTTCGATCATACATCACTAATAAAATAAATTCTGAAAGCATACCATTCTACAATAAATAAATGTTCAAAGTGCTTCCCCTCTACAGATTGTCAATGCGCTAACCTCAAGTAATATCCGTTTATGTAAGTAGGCTTAGTTTAAATCAGATGTTTGCGTTACGTTACAACAATGCAGCTTATTAACTACTCATTTCGCCTGTAAAGTTAAGTTGTAGTGCTTCAAAATTGTTTTCTGGTTCGTTATTGGAACTACCAAAAACCTTTAAATTTGTTTTTTTTACAAGATTTTAATCCTCATTTTCGTCCTTCATTTCTATTTGGATAGTTTTAAAGACATTAGGACACTTTAGAAATGACTTATAAATGAAGGACAATAATTTTGAAATGTTAATAAATTTCGTGTTAGACACTCACATTTGTAAGATATTTAAAGAATTAGTATCCAAACCATTACTCTTCCATTTTAAATATTATGGAAATTTACATCCTAAATGCAGTAAAGGAAAGGATGGATTAAATTATTGGTCTCTGTAAGATTTAAGTCATAAACCAAGTCATAATCTATGATAGTTTTTAACGACTATCTGCTAGAGGTTTCTAAACTTAAAGCCTATACCATGTTTTGTACAAGTTAAAATACGTTTGTACATATTAAAATACGATGATAATTGTGACTGTACGAATGTAAAAATTTGTATACATTTATAAACGTCAAATTAATAGTTCTATTCTGTATTGAGGAAGGCTGTTCCACCAAAACTAACTGTTCTTTTGATATACTTTATCAGAGGTTTTACAACTCGCAAGTGATTAATTCGTGATATGAACAGGATATCTCGATTCATTTTGGTGTTTTCGGAATTAATCCTGGAAAGTTTTCTTTTTATGTCTAAATTTGTTTGGAACTTAAAAATTCACATTAAGAAAATTTCTTTCGATTCGACCTTTTACAGATAGAGTTGATTGAAATTTGTCTCTATGAATATAACCATGAGGAAGTATTATATTAATAATAATTCGAATTTGCCAGATAATTGTGTTTTATTAAGTTTCTAGTGATTATGGTTAGGGGCAAATTCGAATTATTATTGTGAATTTCACCACAGTGCTCAACAAGATTGTATAGGAAGTATTATGTCCATTTTAATTTCTTAACAGTGTATTCCCTTTTTAAATCAGTATTATAAACAATTTTATTCAATCCTTGTCATAGTTTGTTTTCCTAAATTTTACAACTTTTTCTACACTGAACTACATACAAATTTTCATTTTTTTTTAACTACCAAACTTAACGTATTCATTAAAAAAAAAATACTATTAAACTTATTTTTAAACTGAAAAAAAACCCGTAATTTTGTTTCTATTTTTTAGAACGGTTTAAAATTCATTATTGACAGAATTCATCTTCGGAAAAACTTGTTTTTGTAAATGAATCGTTTTAAAAACTTTAGAATCGATTAAAATGTGTACAAAACAGTTTTAAAACGATACAACATTTTGTTTTTCAGCGTTTACAAATTTCGTGACGTCATACAAATATTTTAAAACAAACAGCTCGTTTAAAATTTAACAACTTTGTAAAAAGGGAAAAATCCTCAGGGATAACCACAATTCTGTCACAGGAACAGCGAAGTAAAGGATTTAAATATTTCAAACTGGACTAATAAGGGTCAGTTTCTTTGCCTCAGAGTCGCTTTGCTTTATGATACTTCTAATAACAATATATCCAACATAATCTTTGGGTTTTTTAAAATATACAACAGTAATAAAGAACCTTTTTCTCTCCTGAAGGTTACATAAATGTCGACGATTGTTACATTCGGTTTGTTGTATAGAGATGAGATAAAATTATTACACTTTTTATTTAATTTTGTGTCCTTTATGGTTTAAGATTAAATTAAGTTATTGGTAGTGGTTGAATGACAAAGCTAACGTAATCAAATAACCTCTAAGTGTATTGTGGACAGTAATTTTAACAACATGCTCAGCAATAAGCTACGCCTATTGATCGTCCGGCATACCTCAAGATCCCAGCCGGCTCTTATTGTTAACCTGGATCGTTTAAATCCAAAGTTACTTTTAAAACTAGAAATCTTAGATAAAAATACGCGTAGGCTATTCTTAATTAATGAGGTGAAAGTATAGCTCTAACCTAATTTTTATTTTGCGATTTAGTTTCATTTCAAACTTACAGTCCCACCAATTAGAGAACTAACAACTTTTAGTAAACTTAATTTTAATTTAAGAGTCATTTTTAAGTGGTACTGTAGTATCCATGTCACTGATTTTAAGATAATTTTGTACTCACTCCGTCTCGTCTGACTGACTTGTAAACGTTGAGTTACGCGTTTCGAATCTACATTCTATCTTCATAATTGGACGACGTAAGAGGTCCTCAAAACATTAAGAATACACATATTTATAAACACAACAATCTTAAATCACAAACGCAAAACGAAACCGTAACGATTAAGTCACACGAGGCGGAGAGAGTATAAATTTTAATTTTAACAGGAAAAACTGTTCCATGTACACGCTTTGAGCGACTATCTAATTTCCATTTAACAACAAAGTTTTATCGAAATCGGGAGAGCCAATTTTAAGGAACTATCATAATTTTGTGTGACCAAACTCCTGAATTAATATTTTTGAAAGGGGAGGAAACCAAACGCTCTCAACTTTCCGGATGCTCAAAATACAAAGAAACAAACTTGCATACTTACAACTTGATAACGCGTGTTCCTAAATAGATAATTCGCTCACTAACTCCATTCTTACTTTGTTTATATCGTTAATTTTGTGTGTTTTATACCCGCTATAGGAAAACTTTGCATCGGTCATTCCTAGTTGTAAAGGTGATACATTTAATTAGAGCTTACAATTACTTCACTCAAGTCATAAGCTTTTATAAACGTACCTTATAATTAATTGGAGTCTTTAACGTTATCGGTCAAAGTTAATTATAGTTTAAATTAGTCATGAACCTTAATTCTCTGTTACGTCCAGGTTGACACTAGAGAGGGGCTTTTATGTTAAGTTACGTTTTACCAAAATTATGTCGAAATCAGTCCAACTGATTTTGAGTAATTACAGCACTCCATGGATGGTTTGTTTTAACGATAACTTCCGAACTTAAAGATATGACGATCAAACGATTTCACTCGTATTATGCTAAGAGAAAAAATTGTTTTTAATGCTTGATAGAGTAAACACCTTCCTAGAATCGATGCTTCGTCTCTAAAATCGGGTTAAGATGGCTTCACAGTTTTTCATGTTTAAATCGAAATGTCTTTACTATTTGGATAAGCTAATCGTTACGTCAGACATATAAAAACCCTAGTTTATTATACAGGGTGATTCAAAACTATACGGCAATCTCTCGGTAGCACATTCTATAGCCAAAAATAGAAAAAAAGTTTATATAAACATATGCCTGAAAAAGCTTTGTTAGCGATTTATACAGGGTGAAAGATTTCGCCTAGAACTCAGTACCCCCGGTGAAATGAGGCCGTATAGAGATTTTCAAGGCGTTAATAAAGATACAAATATTATGGTTTCTTATTTGAAAAATTGAATAAAATTGGTCCCAGAGCTGTATCTGCATTAGTTTTTGAGATATCTTATGTAAAATACAAGAATTGGGCTATAAAAAACACACATTTTTGTGTTTAACGTAAGATTACTTTGAAAAATGGTTAATCAAGGTGTATTTTTTCTTAATTACATGTATAGAAAATTTAATTCTGAAAATATTCATGTAAATTACTTAAGAAAAAAACGAATAATAATATTGAAATTTAGCTAATAAAAAAAAAAATAATAATAATAATATATAAAAAAATTAAAAAATAATAAATAAGTAAAATAAATAAATTAATTAATTAATGATGGTTTCTTATGGTTTTTTATTTATTTATTTATTTTTATTTTTAAATATTTTTTAAATTTGGTGGTATTCTTATTTAATTTTACTTCTCACATAGGCTTAGTTTCTAGTTTCATGTTTCTTTAGTCTTTAGTCACTTGATAACGGAATTGATTATTATTCCCGAAAGTAGAATATAGGACACCTGGGCCCAGCCAAACTAGGACACCTGAGTACTGGGGCACCTGGGTTACAAAAGCCAATAGGCCCCTGACGTCACTTCCAGAGACGTCATAACGACGTCACTGGAGATGACGTCATTAGGGTACTAGAGACTAGGGTAACAGAATCCCCTACGTGAAACAGGTACCCTAAGTTTAGACCCAAACCAGATGTCCAAAGTACAATGTTAACTTACCCGAGGTCTTTCCTCCTCGACATCTCGACGAAGACTAACTAAACTTAAGATATAACCGGCCTATAAAGCACAATACTACGTCACAATACTACGTCACATAGAGCTATGGGGCACCTGAGTACAGATTGACTAGCACTATGGGGCACCTGAGTACAGATTGATGTTGCATAGCGCTATGGGACACCTGAGTACAGATTGACGTCACATAGCGCTATGGGACACCTGAGCACAGATAGACGTCAGCTCTAGTAACGTCATTATGACGTCTCAAAAAAGACGCCACAACACCGTCACTGGAAATGACGTCATTGGGGAATTACTCTATGTTATTATGCTGCGTCACCTAACCCTACATCACACAATATTACAATACATAATAGTACATCAAACAAAATTTGTAACTCACCAGAGATCCGTCTATCTCGTCAGTTCAACGAAGACTAACTAAAATTAAAAGATATCCTAACCTATAAGGGATACGCTACTCTGCTTGTAATTTCTTCTGTGAAGAACGTGGTCTTCTTCGCAGAAGAAATTACGAGACAGGTATAAGAAAATAGAAAGTTCAAAGCACCGTCTATCAAATTTGTTTAAAGCCCTCTCACCACGACAAGGCGATAGACATCTAAGAGGGGAATTTTGAAAAATAATAAAAATAAATATTGCCAAAAGGTGTGCTTCTAATTGAAAGAACAAGTAAAAGTGGAGAGGTATTATTTCACTCCAAATTGAATTTAAATAAAAATTTGGAGACGTACGAGTACAGGGCTTCTACACAATGGACATGTATCTACACTGTGCGCGCAGTCTCCACACAAAAGATGGCCACAGGGTCTCAAAGTAAAAGTAACCCTCTCCACCAGACAAACCGGACAAGCATTATGCAGTCCGTCCGCAGACCGATTTGTCTGTTGAGGCAATGACCCTGTGGCTGACACCGTATTCGTCCCACTAGCAGCTATGGTGGCTATGCCCTCACCCGATATCTGGTGCAAAAGTCGCACCAACGACTCCCATGGACGCTGTAAAACAAACCCTATTGTTAGCATATCATATTTATTACATAATCTATAAAGTATATTTTTAAAAAAAGAACACACCTGTGCTCGTGGAACGTATTCCACTAGTGTCTCTCCTTCAGCTTCCTCTTCTTCCTCTTCTTCCAACGCCTCCTCCTCCTCCTCTACCCGCTCCACCAGGTCAGAGACGGTATCTGACCCAGAAGGTAAAGGCTGTGCCAAATCCCTCCAGGGGATAGGTGATCTGCGTGACGCAGAGCCCCCATCAGCAACACTGTTGGTTCTTATAGGAGTTACCCCCGGAAACACCGTGGTGGTGGTGGTGTTGGAGATTCTGGTAGCCGGTACTTCAGGCATTAACTATAAACAAACCCTGTATTATATATATAGAACTAAATAAACAGAATAGAGATGCACACACATATATACAAGGACACTCACATTCCAACTCTGCAGCTGCGGTGTTTCCACATGTTGTGTGATATTTGGCATCATGGTCTGAAAAAAAAGGTTTAACTATAAATTGATGCCCCACCACTTCAACCTCTCAAGTCACTTTATGTCAACAAACATACCTGGAGTCTTCTCTCCACTCTCAAGGTGAGATTGCCTGCCATACCCTGCAGATCTCTCTGAATGAGAGACGCCACATCTGCGATAGAGCATTCGGGTCTGGATGTGTCCATCAGCAGGTATCGGCCGGTAATCTCATTCAGTTCTGATTCTATCTGCCCCAGAGCAGAACGTACATCCATCAACCAGACCCATGCCACATCACGACGAGCGGTATGTTCCTAGAAGACAATTTGTGTTAACATATGAATAGAAACACTAGTTATTATCCTGTCTCACATGTTCTAAACTTACTCTGACAGCCTGACGATCGTCCATGTCATTTGCTTGCGGACGTGGCCCCAAACAGTAAGGGCACACTAATCGTTCGTGCTGCTCCTGGTGAGTATGCAGCCAAGCAGCAACAGACATAGAGGAATTTACCTGCGACTCAAAAGGGAGATCTCTCACCCTGTGCGAGATCGCCTCCTCCTCTACCGTACGTGTTACCAGCTGAAACAGTAACATAAACATGAAATATTCAAGCAAACAGTAACATCAAACAGCACTTGTAAACGTATACCTACAGAGTTGAAACAGTATGGAGCCGCATTGATGGACGGGGGTGATGGAACCACTCTGGTGGTGGGGGGTGATGGATCAGTCCTCCGCTCCCCCACTCTTGTAGATGAATGCTGAAACAGAAAATAGCGGTACAGCACATGATAATGAAATTAAATAGAATAGTGTATTGATCAGAAAAAACACAGTACATACCGTCTCGGGAAACAGCATCCTTGACAATGCAGCTCCAGGCCTTTCACCGTGAGGGTGCACAGGGATAGGTCTCCTAGGAGTATTTAACCCTGTGTATCCCAGCCGGTGCCTCCACACGTGTCCGTGTGGGGTTATTGTTACAGGGGTTGGGGTATAGGTCGGGGTCTGGGGGCGGTTAAGGGGGCTGTTAAGGATAGGTGGTGATAGAGGTAATAGAGGAGGTGGTGGTGGTATAGAAGTCGATGTTGGTGGTAGAGGGATTGACCTCACATTGCGAAGAACACAGGTCTCACCCTCGTCATCTGACGAAATATCCACATATTGGATACCTCTCTGAAAAGAAACAAAAAAAGAAACACATACAATCTGACCGTCAGCAAATGAAGGGGAGTAGGGGTTAACAGTTACAAGTCTTACCTTCAAATTTAGAGTTATAATACACCCTACGCCATGAACTAACGCACACAATAACAGGAATTGCATCATCTGAAAAATCAGAAAGTAATACATTAGTACAAACAAGAATAAACAACTTGTCCTCTGTGTTCTACGGGGTTGGAACCGTCATCTGGTACAGTGAAGCCGTATCAGAGCCCACATTACAAGCCGGGGTAAGCAGAAGGCTTACCCCTTGTGGAAATAGCTCCAAACCAACGCTATTTCCTGTGACCGCCACTCCATTACAAAATGCGGCCCCCAATATTTTTTTGTATTTTTACTTTTTTATTTTTTTGTATTTTTACTTTTGTTATTTTTTGTATTTAACTTTTTTAATTTTTTTGTGCATAGCCGTGCTATGTATTACTATGACATTCAAAGGTTTACGGGAGACTTAACTCCACGCCAGGGACCTTAAGGTTTACGGGAGACTTAACTCCACGCCAGGGACCATAACGGTTTACGGGAGACTTAACTCCACGCCAGGGACCGTTAGACACACACACTCTTTAGACAATCATAGTAACATTTAGCACTACGCAATGCACATTTACTATCTTTTTTATTATGCTTTGATAAAACACAATTGAAATCTACTCTCTCAGAGACTTTACACTGCGAATCCACCTCTAGCACGTTCCTGTGGAACCGTCTTAGGAATTTTGCTTTCTCTAACCCTTTAGTATATAAAATAGCGAAAGGTTTACACAGTATACGTATTAAATCTTCATTATAAGTCACGCCTCCTTCTCCCCACCGTATACAATGGTGATGTCTTTGTAACCAACGTGCTGTCCTTTGAGCTTTACTATTCAATCCCTCAAAACTGTACGGAGGTTTAAATACAGTAACACTAAAAAAGTGATTGCTCACAATTGCAAGTTCTTTAATAATATAGTTATTGTCATTATCCATAAACGCGTGAAACTCAACCACGGCGTACTCCATGTTTAAACAGTGTAATTTCGTCGTATAGCCTGTCAGCCTCAGGTAAACTGCTAGGTACTACCTCGTCCGCGGCTAGGTTCTCATTGATGTATGCTTTCATTTCGTTTTCAAAATAAAATAATTCAGAAATACGACGTGTCACAACAGGAATAGAGTCTTCAAACGCCCCCCACTCCGATTCGTTCAAGGTTAAGGTTCGTCGCTCGTCGTTAAATGTAACATAACGAATACCAAAAATAGATTTAACCACAATCTCACCGTAGCTCAAGGTGAATCTACGATTACTTTTTTCACCTAATGCAGCAGTAATGTGAGAACCTTTAAGCAGTAGTAATACTTCATTAAACAACTCTTGTGTAAAAAACACAAAATTCTTACCACCATGTATAAGCACACCGATTTCACATCCTGTATGTTGAAATAAACCAACTGATATGAATTTTGAACATTCTTTATTTAAAAAATGTACAGTCTTTAAAAAAACCCCGAGTTGAAGGTTAGGTATTTTTACGAGCTCGTCAATATCCTCCACGGTGGAGACGTTCACATTTACGTCCGTACTCGTTGACTCCATGACTGCAAATAACCTTTTTGAATGAAACTCACACCCTATGTACTACCCCTACCCTTATTCTCCTCCCCCCTCCACCTCCTTCTCCTCCTCCTCAAATACAATTCCACCGTTAATTATATCCTCAAATTCTTCAATAAATATATGTTCCTTCTCATTACCAACAAGATGGTATTGTATGAGAGGAAAATCGTGTAACCTCGGGTCATCAAAATCAAATTGGTAGTATGTTAATTTACCATTTATATAGTTTTTACAAGAGGAACAATATCCGTAAGTATCAACCACGCCTACACCACCCACCATTACGAATTCACGACCCTTAGTATCCCGACAAAAACTGTCACACCTGTCAGTGAATTTTTCAAAAACACGGCTAGACAGCTGCTCCGATTCAACTATATAATTTTTATCCTTATGTATTTTATAAACGAACGTTTCACACAATTCTTCACGAATCTCTTTCGGTTCATATCCAATATACGAGTGAAGTTTCTCATTCAACTCATCAAATTCATATAAGTGATATGCAGGCAGCACCCTGAAGAAAACGTAAACACTCCCTATAAACGAATCGTATATACTCATGATGTCTCTTCACTGAATGGACAGGTTCAAACATGAACAGTTTTATATATATCAATGACCGCGCATGCGCAGAAACCAAATATATGATGTCAGTATAAAACAATTACACATTAACTTTTTTAACGTTACCCGATAGGAGAGTATATACAATATGTGAGTCATGTAGAATGAGACAGTAGGCTGAAGTATTTGCAGGTATATTTGCGGAAGCCTCAATTTCCAGTCTCACATCCACAGGACCTGATTTAATAGAATCATTCTGTTTAGAACAATCAATTACAAAAATCGGAGCTTTATCCCGAAATTGGTCCAAACTGAGATACGGAGACGGTTCCATTCCATAATAAGATTTTAGAAATCTTGCATACATCTCATACATGATCGAAACGTCGCCGTGCAAGTTGTCGTAAGGGAAATATTGTGAATTGAGATACAGTTTTACATTTGTAACATCACATCTGTCAAACAAAGTAGCATCTGCTTTTATTTTATTCTTTCTATCTTTTTGGAACCCCAATATAACATAGCGAGGTTTTTCCAGCTGATTAGCTGTCTTAACGGTCCAGGAAATTTGTGTCGATTGGGGCAATGTTGGATATTCGTAAATTTCCCAAGTACGGAAAGGTATGTGTACAGGACTGTCACGTTCTATCATTTTCAAAATTTTCAATCTAAAAGTATCGGTTACTGTTAGGTGAGGGACTCTCCAGTGTATACTGAGTATCTCAAGCTTTATGTCTGTAGCGTTGTCACTGTAGATAGCATTCCAATCAGTGGCTGATCGTAATAGTATGAGTTCTTGTTTCACATTCACTACTATCCTCTTGTAGTCCTCAAAGAACCCCATCAACAGCTTCAATGGTACAGAGAGAGTAAATTCTCCAACCTCTTTTGTTTCACCAATACCCAACCATCCCGCGTTACCTAACTTATTCTTCTCGTGCTCACGTAACGATAATAGATTTTTCATTATACTTGTAATTCCGACATTTCTCGTACGGTCCACTTCGTTAGCAGCTATCTCATATCTAATGTCATCGAATAAGAACGCTACTGCATTGTTAACAAGCTTTACAGTTGCAGCTGTACCGTCAGCCTTCGTTCCACTCAATTTACCCTTGATATGTAACAAACTTTCAAAAGGGACAGTAATAACATCCTGTTGATTTATAGGGATACGAATTTCATCGTTATTGCCAAAAGTAGAGGACGCATATGGTCTGTGAGAATGGTATTCAAGACCTGTGATGACGTCATCGTAATTCGCAGCACTATCTATTGCCAGTAGTTCCATTTTTAACCTTGAATCCTAACGATCTAAGGAACAGAATATTCCGTCGTGTTAACTCGGCTAGGGGTCGCCTTATACTGACGTCTTTTTTATACTGACGGTCGTTAAATACGAGACCCATTCCGTCGTAAGTGTAATCTGACAGACACAGTCTCCCCTCTGAAATCTACAGGAGCACCGATCTGATCTGTTAAACTTACTGTGATATTATGAATAGTTTTTACTTTGACAGGTAAATATATTATTGTTGGTGGAATGTCCACAATCTTGTACCCTGGAGGTACTTGTGGGTAAAACTCGTGTATAACATGACACTCTGTACCGTTTTGAAATGACCCCTTCACAATATTACACTCTATACGAATAACATTCACTTTAATTACATCAACTGGTAAATCAGATTCATGTTTAGCATTAGCTGCAAGGTCGCCGACCTTAAAACCGAGTAATTTCCCGATAGAGTCCTCTTTAAACCGAATTAGCCTAGAACACTTTATCTCAGCTTTCAATGTATTATTGTTGGGTCTTAGGGTTAATCCATCCTTCGCTGGCAATTGTGACTGGATATATTTTTCAATATCCTCGATTTCATATGAACCAGTAGGTATACTAATGTTCAATTCAACACTATCTTTATCTTTTGGATCTTTACCGAGGTAAAATTTATTATTAATACCCTCCACTATATTAGGGATTGAATTGTAAGTGGCAAAGTCAATGAGACCAACCTCCCACTCATCATCATCCAACTCAACTGGAGGAAAGAAATCACACGAAATTGTAGAACTATTACCACTTAATACGATACTCATGATAGAAACTTTAGACACAAATGTCCGCACACGACTGAGTTATGGCTTTGATGTCTTTTATAGTTATAGTTGATATTAGCACCCGTACCAAAGTACCTAGTCAACTCATTTGGCGGTCTAAGATTTCCAAAACTGTCGAAATACTCTACACTATTACCTCGTTTTTTATAACACACCCAATGTGTACCTTCACCGTTGATACTATCTAGGTTTACAATAGCATTTTCATTTTTCAAAGGCTTCGAGGGAAGACTGTCTCTCATGTAGACACCTCTAAAATAAGGGATTCTTAGTTTCAAGACATATTTCTCCAAATCAATATTTGTTAACGGTCTATTTGGTAATGAATCTAACAACGTTTTTTTTTACCTCTCCTACGCTTTTTCTTACCACCACCTTTCTTATATGGTTTCAAGTAAAGACCCTTCCCCTTTAACTGTTTCAATAGTTGTTGTACTGTACGTTTCCCCCTTTTCCTCTTTCCACCCCCTAATTTTGTTTTAGCCTTCATTGCAGCTGCTACAGCCAAAGCGGCGGCACGTTCACCCAAAGACGCGTCCCCTGCTTTAACTCTACCCCAAGCCTTTCCAGCAAGTATTTTATCAGCCCCCCTACGTCTTTCTGAGTCACCGTATCTACTATATGCTATATCGTGTTCCTTACAAGCTTCGTCCAATGGGTTCACACCTTTATCTCCACGAGCTAAACGTTTGGCAAGTTTTGTACCTGGGCCGCAATAGTTGTAAGACGGTAAATGTAGTTCAACGGGTAATAAATCAACTGCTTTATTCAACACCTTATCACCTACACTTAATAACGAGGATACAAGACCACAACCTTTTCTCTTTGACTTTCGACGTCTAATAGATGTTGCTTGTTTCGCATCCATTTATATACTGATCAAAAAGGTGAGCTGCATTCTATTAAGAGTAAAATATACCCCATAGTACGGCGTACGTTCTGTTCAAAGTCATATTTACGAATGAGTTTAATCAACAAATTGTTTAGACATTTATTCTACATCCTTATCCTCTGCGCCCCATAGCGATCTCCAGTTCTTTACCCCTTCTTTAGGAATAGTTTCTTTACTGTATTTTGTTTTAATGGCACGTGCAAGTTGAATCAATTCCGTGTTAATAAATTTTTTCAAACTAGCTTCCGTAAGTTCAATACTGTGAACAAAGTTGAATCCTGCGTGCGCGATTGATTCGGTTAATTGTTGGACTGTAATAGCATCCTCTGCTGAAGTACCACGAGCGACATTACAAATACGTTTTGCCTCGGCATTAAAACAGTCCTCTTTTTGATTTTTGAGTAATACATTTGTATTTAACCAATCATACATATCGTGAATATATTTTTTCAACTGTCGCAAATTGACTGCATCTACATCAGACGTACCGTCAAGTAAATCACTTATTTTCTTACTGTCAGCACTGAATATCCCTCCAAATGGGAGTAAATGCACTGTATTTTTTATAAGAAAAGCTAAATTGACCGCATCATCCATAAATAATGGAGAGCCGATTTTTGCTACTCTTTTTTGCGCAAAATTACATGATTGACCGTCATTTAGTGGCAGTCTATTGTCAACGTACTGTTTGTTGACAGCATCCTCTTTACCACTAGGCGTTTCTACATTAATGATTCTAGAGTTACTGGCATCAAATAAGCCCTCTCCGTTCTTTACGATAAAATTTTCCTTCGCGTATATAACGTTAACAGCATCATCATTTCCCACAGGTTTGCCTACATCTTGTATCCTATTATGATTAACAGAATACTCGGTCATAAGTTTGATTGGAATTAGAGACTCGAGATAACCTTTTGTTACGGCATCATCAACGTCTTTGGCCACGCCCAGACCTCCCAAAGGTACACCCTTTGTATGATATTTTTTTATTTTTTTGTTAAAAGTTAGACAATTTTTCTCTAGAGTTTCTAGGTTAACGGCATCTTTTTTAGTTTTAGGGTTGGCTACATTACTTAAGATTTTGCCCCTTATGTCGTAGTTTCCCTCAGGTGTAAGGTCATATCCTGTAACTCTAGACCCAGACACTGAACGAGTCTTACTAAGCTCTGAGTAACGTCCAAACTTGTCGACGCTCATTTTATTAATGATCTAATTTTTCTATTTCCAGAACCTTTTATAATCCCAGCTTCCCGTAGTTCTTCAATGATGGAGGCTATTTCGTTAGCATGCCCTGTATGACCAGCATCTATAGAGGCCAATAAGAGTCGTAGTCGGTTACAAAGTTCATTAGGGTTGTCCCAATATGAATATCCTCTCCCTGTGATTGTTTTAGAAGGGAATAACGGCTCTATAATGTTTCTATATTTTAGAGATCTGTTACGATTAACTACTTCGTTCGGATTGTAGGATCTCTTGTGTGCACTGGATCTCAAACAGATATCTCTATACGCTCGTAAATCGGCATCGGTATATATTTCATCATCTGGTAAACGTTTAAACACCAACTCGTACAACCCGGGCGTCCCACTATAGTGTATACCGTCAATTATAATTTCACCATCGTCCGACAACTGAAGAGTCTTGTTTCCGATCGTCATAGAGTTGTCTTCGATTTTCGGTCCGTAACTGTGATCTATAATTTGACTTCTGGCGGTATCTTTCATCATTATAAGCATATATTTTCGTGCCAGTGGATGTTTGAAATTACTGTTTACCCAATTTTCAGATGTACTTTGCCCTTCAGGTGTTGACAATAGTTCCCTTACACTGGGTCCTGGTT
This sequence comes from Aphrophora alni, assembly GCA_963513935.1. Classification (NCBI taxonomy): domain Eukaryota; kingdom Metazoa; phylum Arthropoda; class Insecta; order Hemiptera; family Aphrophoridae; genus Aphrophora; species Aphrophora alni. The sequence continues at coordinate 36,690,103 of OY740778.1, forward strand.
GGTCCGGACTCTCGGCAATTATTTCAGTATCCATAAAACTAGGAGAACCCCATAAATTCCCCTCCTCCACCTCCTCCTCATCCTCCTCCTCCCCTCCCCTCCCCTCAGGGCTGATCACGTCCCTAACCTCGTCCTTAACCTCGTCTTTGACATAGGGTATAGACGGCGACCCCTTTATTTTTGACAACTCTTTAAGTATAGGGCTGTATTGTTTATTGAGCAGCACCTCTGTATAAGCTTCGCCTTGACGTATAGCCCGATACTTTTTTTTAATAACCTCCCTTAACCGTGATATCTCCGCTGTAAGGTTAGATGACGTCATGGTAATTCTATAGATCTGAAGAAACACGGATATTGTTTTCTAGTCAAGAGGAACTTTATTATATCACCAGCTGATGCTTTCAATATGTTAGCACTCCACTGCAACCCTTTCAGGTATCCGTACGTGTCCTTGTCAAAACGAGGAATGTGCTCGATTTTGTCCGTACTTTTAAATATAAAGGTTCGTTTTAGATTATCACGCCATTGAGCTATTTCGGCTACAAAGAGATAATCATTCTTTGGTGTGTCCTCCATAAACTTTTTAAGTTTAGCTATAGGCTGAACACTTTGCTCACTAAGCAGATACGAGTTTAATAATAAAAATTCGTCCAAATTTGAGCCCGTATATTTCATCCAAGACTGTAACAATTTCTGGTTAGTTACAGTATAATTGATACCGTCAAAGGATAGTCCGAAATGAACACATTGTTGAGGTACTGTAGGTAAGGCTTCCTTAAGAAACTCTACAGTGAACAAACCTTGAGCCTTATTGTTTACAGCTTCAAACTGTTTACCTCTGGTTCGTTTAGGCATGATGGGGGGAGGGCCGAACTTTACATTGTAACTAATGTCGATACAGCACTTTGCCTTTAAGGCCATTCTATATAGGGCTATAGGCCCGCGTATAGGTATAGTTCTCTCTGTGACAACTACACATTTGGAAGTGAAAGGTAAGGAGCTTCCATACTGTAACATATTCAAATACACGTTCATATACCCCACCCCTCCGTGGGAGGGGGTGACAGCTGTATTGAACAAATCGGGGAAAGGTCTAAACCTCGAAATCATATTTTGAGGATGTCTCACCGTGCCTTTCAACATATGTTCGTTATATATAACAAGTTCAATAGGCACACCGTTTTTTTCACACTCGCTTAGAAATTTCAACCATATTTCCCTATTGTAAATCCTATCGGCCGAAGTAATCATGAGTATAACTAAAGGTGGTAAGCTTTTACTGTGACCTCCCCGCCTTTTATGCCTCCAACATCTTCTATTGAATATATCACCATATCTACCAGATCTACTACAATAGTTTCCACAAAACTGTTTTCTGTCCGTATAATACCATGAACATAAATTTGATTTCGGATTTTGCAATTTACAAATGTTGGCAAAAGGCCGAATATCATTATACGTGAATATACGCATTATATATCTTTAATAAAACGGTCAAAACCAATTCTGTAACGACCAGTTTCTTTTTCACTATCTTTATCTATCACAATAAAACCGTGTTTATTCTCCCAAGCAATAGCACAAATATTTCTAAACTCGTCAAATGAAACGTCTGTATTGACGTGATCTTTGTAAATGTGGCGTAAGTTCAGATCATCCTGTTTAAATACTATTAAGAGGTTTGCATTATCACGAATCAAGTGTTTTGGGATATTACTGTAAGATTGACCTAAATAGAAAGAGTCAATGTTATTATGACGCCCCATAGTAAAATAAGCACGTATATTGTTATGTTTTTCACAAGCGATATCATCAAATATCATTATAGAATTAGGTTCGGCCTCGTTTGGCGGGATTACGAATTCATTATCAGTGAATGGGTAGTATCCGACGTCAGAATTTTCAAGAATCTTTTCCAGGAACTTGTACTTTGGTTGGTGAAGGGATTTTGAAAATATGTAAACATTAGCAAATTTTAAGCCGTTAGGTTCAAAAAGCAAGTTAAATATAACGTTTGTCTTACCGCAATTTGATGGTCCGCAAAGTAATGCTCTGATTGTGTTTGGGAGTAATGAGCTGTGTCTTTTATTTACAGCCTTTTTCTTGAGAAAAGTGTCGAAATTCGTCATATTCATTGAATGTAACGAGTGCTCGACCCTCATGATGACGTAATACTGAAGTTAAATTGATTTGTATGAGCATTATATAAGTTTTTTTTAAATACTCTACAGTAACCGTAACCTAACCTAACCTATTTGACAATTTCCTTTTCACTTACCCATGAGTTATGTGTCTGATCAAACCCTAGCCATTTCACAAGGATCTTATCACCTCTTTTCTTTATAACTTTCTCAACAAGATATACATTACCTATTTTTGATCTATTTAATTCTTCACCATAAAACCCGCCTTTTAAAATTTCCCCCTTCGAGTCTTGTAGAATATAAGTTATAGGTTTTGACGGTACAATAGCGTAAACTGAGAAAACCTCGTTTGTCCAATTAGGTAAATAACCTTTAACGAACGTCTTTTTAAATTTGGAAATTCTAACTTTTTCATCTAGTTTAAACTTTGGCACAGATTTTACGGTTTTACGATCTAGTTTTTGTAATAATAGTTTCTCATGTTTTTTCAATACGTGAGACGGTTTCATTCCTATGGTACTATGCACTGTATTATTATATGATTTTAATATTTCTTTTAAAAGGGTTAACCATTCATAGCTGCCTCGAGCTGTAAATTCACACCACATTAGATTTTTTAACGTACGATTTAACCTTTCGACTATGGAAGCTTTTTTGTCAGAGTATGTATGGTAATGATTAATGTTATATTTTATCATTAACTGTTTCACACGAGTGTTGAAGAATTCTTTCCCTTGATCGGTTTGCAAATGTTTCATACGATGTTTTTTAAGTATAGGGTCTAAACATTTAGCTACTTCAACGCCTGATTTTGTTTTTAACGGCACAGCAAAAGCATATTTTGTTAAACAGTTTATCATTGTCAATATATACTTGAACCCTTTATTTTCTCTCGCATAAGGGATCATTTCGACCAAATCAGCCTGATACAGGTCATTTATACCTTTTATAGTTACATTTCTGGTTGGGTAACGCCTACGGGCTGGTTTATGCAACTCTGCGGCAATAGCCTGTCTTACATTCATCATGAAAATGATAGAATTTAGAGAATAGCAGCTATTTATAAAATACGCATGGTCTTGTATCCATAGGGGACTGTATCATACTCTCCAAATCTCTTTCTTTTAGCACCTGTTATACTAAATTTTTTCTTTTCATTTATTGTAACAACTTCACGAATAACGGATCTCCTAATTTGATTACCACTTATGTAAATTGGTTCGTTAATGTTCTCAACATCGTCTTCGGTGTCAACTAATCTTTTTAAACAATCAAAGTTTAGTATCTGCGAATTTCTAAAATTTAGTGTGAAACCTTTAATTTTACAAACCGTGACGGTCTGACCTGTATTTGTAGAGACTTTGTATCCGTATGTTTTGGGACCTCCCGAGACAAACTCACTGATATATGAATCTGGTCCATATTCTGTAAGTTCATCGGTCATTTCGCCTAAATAGTCACCTGTAACTACTTTATGTTTACCCTCTTTAAAAAGATATATTACACTATCTGTGTCAAAATATAATACTTGTTGGCCTAAAGCATCAAGATGTTCATACAGTTTAAGCCGCGCCTGACTAGTAGTGAACGCAGCCAACACGACGTTTACAGTAGGTAATATGTCGGCAGATTCTTCAATATACTCCCACGATACAAATAACGTTTCGTCATTAATTTCTTGGATATTTGTTACTACAATGGATGGGCTACATAATAGTTGAAACAAATCACTAGATCTCCTTATAATTCTAACTTTAGATTGATTCTCCTTTTGCCCAAATTTGCCCCAAAATGAATTTAACATTAATTTTGCAAGCGATCTTAGACCGCTATTCTTTTCAATTTTAGTGGAATCAAGTCTAATACCTTCATGTGTGAAATAGTCTTCGATATATTTACATTTATCCTGCTCTGTCACACACCACGATGGATAGCCTGACGCCTCCTGTTTTATTTTTAAAAAAGTGTTTATAAAATCTGTAAACAACCCTCCCTTGTCAAAAGTAGCCACCTTGTACACCCAAAGCTCATACATGTCCAATATAATGTAACCTTTTTGTATAGCTTTACGGATTTCACTCATTTCCCAAGTACCCGATAGGGCACGTTCTTCAATATCGTGACAACATTCATTCGCATTAACATTTTCTCCACATGTTCGACACAACACAAACATTAATTTGTTGTTCATTCTTACAGGTAAAACCGGTAAATATAAATTATTTGGAGGCAGTATTTTGCATTTTAGGAGCCCTTCAGAGTTTAGACCTTGGGCCTTACAAGCCTCGTTACCTATGAAAATCTCAGGGTGACCTACAGGATATTTACCATACTTACATACCCACGGATATAATGAACAAACGTCCACATAATGTATGGATTCTCCTTCTTTACATAAATGATATGATTTTGTATTCCCAGTTCTACCACCAAAAAATGCATCACGTGGGTTTAGAGGTAACATATTTAGTATAGGGTGTTTTTCTAGGTAGGCAGTCTCAAGTGGTTTGTCTTTCTTTAGTTGCCTAAATCTACATTCCCACATTTCGACTACAGTGTAACCGATTGACGCAAGTCTTTGTGTTTTTAATTGCGTTCTCTCGTATCTTAAATTGAATGTATCTGTTGAATCGTTATGTAACTCTTCATCCCGATTTAGAGGAAAACAGTTGGGGCATCCGTGATAGTAACACCCGTGAAATTCAAATATAGTGTTATTTGAGATTCCGTCGACACTCATCCCATTAATTTTGACCTCGCGACCTCTACCTGCGTGTTCTATCTGTGTTCCTATTTGGTCCTCTTTATATGTTAACCACTGCAAAGCGATAGATGACTGATTATCAATCATTCTGTATCCCTTTCTAGGTAAAATTCCGATTGTATCCTTTTTTAAGAAATTACGTCTGAACGCTAGATTACATGCACTAGCTATTGTGACGGCCTCTAAAAAAGGGTCCACATTACATTGATCCAAGAACATTTGTCTAAATTTAAGACACGCTTGAGCTAAGATATCAACGTCTGATATACAATAAGCTACGAGTTCTACTTGAAGATTAAAAACGTAATTGTTCTGAATTTGTATATTATACCATTTTAAAAAATCTTTTCGACTCTCGTCAAACATGGAATCAGGGTTGTAAAAATCAATAGACGGCATAGGTCCTACATAGTTCTGGTTTTCCCTTGTATTGAAAAGGTGAGGAAAGTACCCCTTCTTTTTTTCAGGAGGTAAATCGAAAGCTTTAGGTAATTTTGATAATGCCATAGGCATATAATTAATGGAATCGATAAAACGAACATTATCTAATTCTAGTAATATTATCTTGGTACCTCTAGTTATCAATTCAGGTGTGAATTGAGTTTCCTCTAGAATATATTTTAAAATAAATTGTATATCAAAACCTGAGCCGTAATGCGATATAATACATACATTTGCAAAATTTTTCCGAACATTCATGATATACTCCATAAACTGATTAACAGGATTGGTATTGAAAATGTGTAACTTATCATGCTCCGTCGGGCAATTATGTGGACACGAATTACAAAATTGTTGTGAAACACACAGATTGACTTTATGAACTCTAGCTTCGGGATTTGAGGTTGATGGCGTATCTTGAGTCGTTTCTACATCGAAAAAAATCAATAAATACCCGTCTTTTTTAGGTTTTTTGATATCTATTTTCATATAACATTGATGTCCGGAGGGTCTATATTTTGAACAAACACTACAGTATTCCTCATAACATGTATGTTTCGGATGTTGTCTTGTCTTTTTAAAACTACGGTTACAATTCAGACAATATTTTAGTATGTTACACAACGTTGTCTTGTGCTGATTAAAACAAGTCTGATTAAGGAAATTTCTATTACATTGGTCACACGTTGAAACGCTACCATCTTTTTCGCAAGGTGGTGAACGCTTACATGAGCTGCAAACGTTTGAACAAACATGATCACCTATCGTGTTGTAAGGAATGTGACAGTTTTCGCAAAAGTACCCACACGCAAATGCTGAAGTTATACTGGTTATCAGATTGAAATGATTTTGGTTGTACAATAGATTAATTTTATATTCGGCATTAGGTATATGTTGTTCAAATAGTATATCACGGCCCCTAGCCCCATATTGATAAACAGTAATTTTGTAGTTTTTTAAGTGATCCTGGAATTTTTTCAATTCTGCAATACCGGCGCCGCTTTCTGGAATAGTTACATTAGCATCGTTTAATAGTTTTTGAGCTTCGGTTGTTTGTCTTTTACATCTGTCTTGTCTAATAGCCTTGTAATATGGGTCTTTTTTAACGTGCGCAATACCGACAACCAGGGCTCTAGGTAGACATAAATTGTCTGTATTGTTTATAACTACAACACCCTTCCTAGATTTACACTCTTCAGTAAAGTCATTATAATAAAGACCTCGTCTACGACCTAACCCTACTGGTAGGCTAACTTTTGTACATGTTAATTGAAATGTATCAGTCCACGACCCTGACACTGAACCACTTTGGATTATACTACCAATAACAGCCCAAAGGGTATCTACTGAAATCTCAGTTAGTGGTCTAAATGCAATATACCCAGGTGTTTGAATTCTCTCGTTTTGGAAGGTGAAACCGATTCTATCATTTTCATTACCATTTTGTTTCATCTCGTTAACTAGTTTTTGTAACCCCAGTTTTAACCAATCGACGGTATTAACATGTTTTGGTGGAGTATTAAATTTGAAAAGCGTTTTCGTACCTGTAAGTCGATATTTTCGAACATGGGATGTCGTTGTACTTATACGGTTTATAGGGTCCATTATATCTTGTAGGTAAACTATGGTAATATATAGAAATGTATTTGCCCCCCAATAGCACACACACACACAGATAAATATCAAAATTATGTATATAATAAATTAAAAATGTGAATAAATATTCGTATAATACAGTATATATCAATAGTATAAATCTTATATAACTATATAATGCATAAATGATATATTAAAAGTAAAGACAATCGAACTATGAAAGAAAATCAATAGTCGTATGAATAATTTTTACATAGAGTAAACAAAACGATTTGAATGTATATGAATAGTTGTTATAGAAATATAAAAGTATATACGAGAGGGATTGTACTTACTCAGATGACTACTGGAACCAAAGTGGTTACAGAAAAATCAAAATCCTGTTTCCCTAACCATACACATGAATACATGTATTGTTCCGAATTATACAAAGGTACATCTGATGATAATCTAGTACGATCCTACACACACACACACACACACACACACACAATTAATTATATCCTGGCAAATATTTTACTCATATAAAAGTTATAGGAGTTACAGAACCATGAATATAATATGTGCTCACAAACAATCAATTATTTTGTTTACCTGAAAGTTATAGAACCGTGACTAATATGTGTTCGCAAACACGCGCTTCCTACTAAATATTGTTTGACTGTATGGATATAGCGTATTTCAAAAACAATGTATCCTAAATAATTATAGTAACGATTCAAATCAAAAACTATTGTTATATTTTACTTACATAATCTCTGGTAGCAATCTCGAAACTGAAATGGTAACTGGGAATCGAGACTGAGGTTTTTATAGTAGGGTAGTTATGTAGCCTAGGGGGGGGGTGATAATTTGTATATATCACGGTTATTTTTGTTAGACCAATGCAATGCACTTACATGTGAACAGATGTCTGTTTGTATGCTGGTAGGCGGATATTTATTTTTGCATATCTCCCACGTTGTGATTTATTGCATACAAACACATGTGTTATTTGTATGTGAAGATGCGAATATTTATTTTCGCATGTCCCCCACGTTGTAATTTATTACATACGAACATGTGTGCATGCGTGTGGGTGTTGACAGACGCCATATGTTCTTTGCTACTGCAAAAAATTTGTATGACTGTGAGAATAGTGCATGTGTAAAACTAATTACGTATAGGGTGATTCGAAAGTACCGTATCTTAAACAAATCTTGTTACTGATATAGATTTAAAACTTTTTGGACCATCTAACGATATCTCGTCATTTGTGGAAAATTAATTCAACGTAATTAATTAAATGAAGTAATAATATTGTTATTTTTGAAGACTAAATAATTCACGGTAAATTTTGTAAATAGTAATTTACAGTGTTTCACACGATTTAATGTGAGTACTTGATTTCAATTTTTTACAGTTATTGTTTAAGCTAGAATATGGGTAAAATTTAGAGATAGGCTAGGTTTTTACTATATTTTTGCACCTTTCTGTGCTTGTCTTTATGGAATTTTCAGGATTAATATAGACCGTAATAAAATGCTACAAATGATGTTCCCCATTTTGTACTTTTTGTTTGTTTTTAAAATAGAAATATTTGAATTTAGGTCCGTTTATTTATCTTCAATTCAAAATATATTTTTAATTCCGTTATTAAATAGATTTTTGTGAATTTTGATAAAGCTTGCCAAATAAGTCTATTATTATTATAGTGAGCGGATTTTATATCCTACATCCGAAATTCTGATTACACTTTTTACACACCTTGACAAATGTTTGGATCTAAGTGGGGTAAAACTTAGGTAATATTAACAAATTATAGTTTGGACTTACGGTTATTCTTCGTCGCTACTCGATGTTGAGTCCCGACGGCTTTTGCCTGTCAACCCTGACGTTGATGGAATATCAGGGTCAAATATAGGAGGCTCTGGGGAAGGTGACGGCATGGTCTCTCTACAAGTCAGATCCTGGTCATGCTGCTGAGGCTCCGGTTCCGGGTGGGGTTCAAGGTCCATCGGCTCCTCCAGGGGCTGTTCCTGATCCTCTACGTGGTGAAATATTTCTGGAGGGGCCCAAGGTTGTCCACACAAATATGTAGGGTTGGCGATAGCACTTCCGTGGAAGCTCCAGGTGACTTTTGGGCATCCAAGCCCGAACAAATACCTCTCGGTCCGCTGAACGTACCTGCAAAACGTATTTCTTATTATTATTATTGTTTCTATATTGTATTTTTACGAGTTATGTTTCTTTTTATGAACAACTTACCTTTCTGTTCGTCTCCAGATTCTATCCGAATCGTATACGACTTCTCCTTCTGCATATTCTTCGTCCGAAGAATGATAGGCTGAATCGTTGTCACTCATAATTAAAATTGGATTGAATTAATTCAGTTTAGATTCGCAACTGAATGTCAAGCTAATATTTCGCATATTCAAAAACCTGGCAGTGGGGGGAAGCGTGACGCTAGCTGTAGAGGTGGGAGTTAACGTATGTACAATATATGTAGGCTTAGTCTAATTTGAACTACAGGAGCAGCAGGACACTATGAGCGATTGCGTTGACCTCTTCATTGGGACGGAACTACCTACCTTGTTCCACGTAAGCAACTTTTATTATTTTTGGTGTTATATTATTACAAAAGTGTTTTTATTTTTCTTTATAAACATTTACAGATTCTGAGGTGGAATTATTATTGTTTGGTGTTACTTTTGTTCATGTTATGTTTTCAATTGTCGTAGCAAACATTTATGATTTCGGGAGTTGTTTATTATTTTCGTTATTACTATTATCGCTGCTGTATTTTCGTTATAAATATTTATAAATTCAGGGTTGGTTATTCTTTTATGTTTTTTTGTAATATTACAGTTGTATTATCGACTATCGTAACATTCCTTTATAGTTTCGGTAATTTTTATTTCAGATTAACGAGGAACCGAAAAAGGAGGATCCTCCTAGGGTTCCACCCAGGCCTCAAAGGGAGTGTTATGAGTTCATGATTGAAGAGTTGGATTGGGGGTGCTGGGGAGGGGAAGATGAGGGACCTCCCCGGATTATTGCGTATAGGATATAATTGTATATTTCTAATAAATGCTTAATTATTATATTTATTACATGTGTTATGGTACGTTATTTCTCAGCCTCAATCAGTATGGGTTTTATAGTGTATTATTATATAATCATTGTATCATTCGTTTTTATTTTAGTCTTCGTCGAACTTTCAAAGGGGTAAGATCTCTGGTAGGTTACAAATTTTGTTTGATGTACTATTATGTATTGTAATATTGTGACGTAGTATTGTGACGTAGCATAATAACATAGAGTAATTCCCCATTGACGTCTATCGCCTTGTCGTGGTGAGAGGGCTTTAAACAAATTTGATAGACGGTGCTTTGAACTTTCTATTTTCTTATACCTGTCTCGTAATTTCTTCTGCGAAGAAGACCACGTTCTTCACAGAAGAAATTACAAGCAGAGTAGCGTATCCCTTATAGGTTAGGATATCTTTTAATTTTAGTTAGTCTTCGTCGAGATGTCGAGGTGGACGGATCTCGGGTAAGTTACAAATTTTGTTTGGTGTACTATTATGTATTGTAATATTGTGTGATGTAGGGGTTAGGTGACGTAGCATAATAACATAGAGTAATTCCCCATTGACGTCATTTCCAGTGACGGTGTTGTGGCGTCTTTTTTGAGACGTCATAATGACGTTACTAGAGCTGACGTCTATCTGTGCTCAGGTGTCCCATAGCGCTATGTGACGTCAATCTGTACTCAGGTGTCCCATAGCGCTATGCAACATCAATCTGTACTCAGGTGCCCCATAGTGCTAGTCAATCTGTACTCAGGTGCCCCATAGCTCTATGTGACGTAGTATTGTGACGTAGTATTGTGCTTTATAGGCCGGTTATATCTTAAGTTTAGTTAGTCTTCGTCGAGATGTCGAGGAGGAAAGACCTCGGGTAAGTTAACATTGTACTTTGGACATCTGGTTTGGGTCTAAACTTAGGGTACCTGTTTCACGTAGGGGATTCTGTTACCCTAGTCTCTAGTACCCTAATGACGTCATCTCCAGTGACGTCGTTATGACGTCTCTGGAAGTGACGTCAGGGGCCTATTGGCTTTTGTAACCCAGGTGCCCCAGTACTCAGGTGTCCTAGTTTGGCTGGGCCCAGGTGTCCTATATTCTACTCCCGAAACGTCGTGTTTTGATTTTTAACACACAAATGATGGTAAATGTCCGAAAAATGTATAATAATAAAATTGAACTTCCATCATTAACAAATAACTTCAAACGGAGAATATATTACATTGTACGACGGGACTGGGTAAGTACCACAGAGGACCCATCAACTTCTCTTCTATCACTTACGATTTGACACAACTTGTAGTTATTACACAGAAAAACTAATTTAACTTCGTATAGCGGAACCCTGCCACGTTTCCACCCTCATGTCGGACACCCGACGCTTTAAAGTTGTACATGTTTAAACAGAAAGTGGTTCAGTATTTTGTAATAAAACACTGGTTTGTGTCGTAGTGTTATCGCGTGGTTACAACTTATTCATGTTTAATTAAAGACTCCACTTGCTTCGCTCACCTCATTTAAAGTGTGCCTTGTAATTAATTTAAATCGTGTTTCAATGACGGCGTCAAGGTTCATTTGATTTTTTTTTTAATTACTCAAGAACAGTTATTCTTGTTTGACTCGCAATTCAACGCACTGATTTGTGTTATAATCTTTACATTCAACTACAATTGTATTGAAAACATCCGAGCTGATTACGCATTTTATAGACGGTTTCTAGACAATTTACAAACATATATTTTCAAGGAGATAAGCGAACTATCTTTTTCACCATGTGTTCAGAAACACATAAGCTAATTGTAAATATTTGTTAGAGTGGAACGCTGCCGTGTTTCTAAATCTATTTCTCTCTTTAAGGTTATACTGCCGAGCTGCCTTACTCATACTTATATTCAGAAACACACACACAAAACCGGATGTTCGCCATTTCCTCGACTTCGACTTGTCGGCTAGGGCGTGTAGAGGTGGCACTTGGCTCAGGTCTGACGAGTCTCGAAGTTGTAATCTCCACTCACTACGCTCGTGTCCTAACACGGCCTTCGTAACTATACGAATATCACATTTTGGGGGAAATCAAGATTCGAAATTATATTTCCGACAGTAACTTTGTTATTTATCAACGTGGATAGGTGGGGTTGGTACCATTGCATACAGAATTGAATCAGTAATTATTAATATAGTAAAATTTGATTTAATATATTTTATAACCCACGAGTAATGAACAAATTTTGACATTTTAAATTACTTTATAAAAATTTCAATAGGGTTTTATATGAGCACACCTCCTATTTTGAGATATCATAAAACCGTAAATACGAAAAATGTTGGATTTGCCAATATCTTTAAATTGATGTACAACTAACTCCACCTACCATCCCATTGAACATTTTTAAAACATGGCTTTTTTCATTATTCAAAAATTAGGGTTTAGGCGAGTACAAGAAAAATTTTGAAAACATACTAATTTTCTAAACATTTATGCTGATACTTATTTCAGATTTGAGTCTTTTAGTAGTGAATGTGTATAGCTGTAATGTTATATTACGTTAAATCTGAATTTCCTGATATGTTGAGCCGCCATTTTGAAACCGTGATGGGTATTGAACATTTTACGACAAAATATTTGTTGTTGTAAGGTGACTAAAACTAGCTGTTAGTTTGAACCATGCTTTTATTTTAAAATTTTGAGATGTGGACCACTCTCCTCCAAAATTTACCCTTCTAAAGTACAGAATTTAAAAATATTAAATATTGTTGATATACAAATTAGTAAAGTTACAATTTATTTCGTATTTCAAGTTCAAGCCGTTTAGTCACAATACATTTTGTGGTCTGTTACACTCTGTACAAACAAAGGGATGGGTCGTCATACAATTTACATTCATTCAAGCAAGTTTGAATATGTATCTTACAATGTCAAAATATTTTAATATACAATGGAAGGGGGAAATGTTTTAAAATGTGTCGTAAAATTATTTTATAACAAAGCATTATAAGTTGAAAGAAAATTATAATCGCTTTAATAAAAATCAAATTGATTTTAAATCTATATAAAATATTTTGCAATTATTATAGCTTCTGTAGATTTTGAAAGGCTGTCAGTGTACATTACCGTATAAAAGTGTGCTTACAAAAGCAACAAACTGGGGGGACTGGAGAGAAGGTAATTTGGTTGAGTAAGTGAAATTGTAATCATTTGGCAAGAATAGAGAAGGTTGGAAAGCCCGACCTCCCCCTCCCCCCGGTTGAGGAGGTGTTTACTTTGATGTTTCGTAAGAAATTCTGTGTTCTTATTTAGTACATCAATAACCTAAGCACAAATATTGTATTACTTTTTTACATAGTCTCGTACAATATGAAAAGCTTATGGAAACAAATACAGGGTTGGTCATACATACGTCAAAAATTTTAATAAATAGTGTTTGTCTACAGTTGTTGACAAAGTGGCATTTTGTTCCTTTAAATTAGTTAGCAAAACAGCTGATTTCTCAACAGTTTCACTTTACCCACTACTTTGCTCACTCCGAATGGCAACTCAACAAAACGAAATTTAGGTTAAGTTTATTTGAATTGATTTATAATATACAGGAAATGTCCCGTATGTAGGTTAGATTAATTCTTACATGTAAAATAACATAAATAAACAACAAAACAACGTTTTAAAGTTGAAAAAGGAAGTAATTATTCATAAAGATGATTGACAGTGTTATGTACACGGAGAGTATTTTTCGTTTGCCGAGTTTTGAAGTTGGCAATCCCGTTTCCTCAACAATACACCAAAGTTATTTGTAATATTCATAAATAACCTCAATTTTGACGTGAGAACTTCTACTCAGTGTTGATGTGTTGTTTAGCACTAGTGCTATATTTTGTGTAGTTAGTTTTAAAATATGGACATTTCAGAGGATCAAAAACTGTCAAATACCCCGCCTAAATTAGCGAAAAAAGCCAACAACGTTTTACTAAATCTCATTCCTGTCAAATCAAGGAAAAAGTACTACCGCCAGTATGAACTGTTTTTATTGCCAAAATAACAACTGTAGACAAAGTATAATGTGCAATTCGTGAGCAAAGTGTCTTTTTTAAACTAGATAAAATTGACATTTTTCTCTCGTTTAATAAAGTGCACTAGTTGCACAAATAACTATTTACTTTTTAAACAAAATTGTTTTTTCTATTAACCGTTATAACTTATATTTTCGATAGGCTAGTTCAAAGCTGTATATGATAAACTAAGTACTAAGTACAGACGAAAATTTTCGTTCGATTTCCTGAGACCATGAACGTGAAAAAAGTAAAACAATTGAGATTAAAGTTTTTGGGGATTACCATACACTTTGTAGTATACTCGGTAACTAAGCACATAATTTGAGTATCTTACAAAATAAATTCATAAAACAATGGAAAGTTTTAAATCAGCTAAGATCATTTGTATTTTACTTACTCGAACAATTACAATATGGCAAATGTCACAAATTTTAAAGTTTATTTTAGTTTCTTTTAGCAGTTTTCCATGAGCATAATTATATAAAACATGTTGTGTGTAGGCTTTAAGTTTTGAAACCTCTAGGTAGTGGTTTACAACACGCGATAAGGTATTATTATAGGTTATGTTAGGGCGTACAGAGAGCAATCATTTCGTTTTACGTTTTTCCTGTTTCTTACAAACTATAAAACTCTTTAAGAGTAAGTATTATGTACGTCTAAAAATTATTTACTTATTTTTACTTTACCAAACCAAAGATTATATCGTGTTTTCAGAAGCCATGAAGACTTCTGAGCTGTCAAACAAACAACAGATCAACACACTGTATCATCACAGTTAGTCTGTTTTAATATTTAATAAAATTTTTGCTTTGTGTCTCATGTAATGGAAGCGTGGATATGGCAGGTGTTTGTTCCCTGTTTGTAACGGGATTATTCAGGAAACGTAACGTTTAAAAAATAATTATTGCAATCAAAAATATTTTTTTAAATAAATTTATTTATATAAGTTAATATTAAGAGATCAGGATTTTTTTTTAATGACATCCTGCAGGTGAGCTTCATATCTGTGCAAACATTCCTGCAGTCTCTTAGTGAAATTTTACTTGGTATGACGTAACATTTCAACTGGAATTTTGAAACGTAGCACAGCCTTGTCCTTGTTTATTTACAAATCCATCCACAGGCTGTTAACAAACTCATTATCCTCGTTTACCTTTTTTGGCATTAGTTCACAGAATTGACGTCGCGTTAGGTGGTCGTTGGGTTTCAGTTCGTAGGCGATCTCCAAATTGTAGGTATCCTACACAAGTATTCTCCGAACACTGATATATGGAACTGTTTCTTATGACTCCAGCTGGAGCAGTATCGATATTGTCTGACGTACAAACATTTCACACACAACCTGGAGGTTTATTTTTTATTGTTGAACAAAATTACCTATCAAAGTGTTGGATGGAAAACGATGGTGATGTCTCTAATTACAGTAATGGAGAAATTCCCTACAAAGCCTCCTCACAATCATTGTTTTTTCTAAAAAGCTTTACAAAAGTACTACTCAAACTTTCTATGGTTTGATGAAAATAACTGATTTCTATAATATTCAACGCTAACAATCACCCATGACTACCAACACAAATTTAAAAAATTTCCCGTTTCTCTGAATCGTCGTATTGTATTATATTATATTTTATCGGTAAACTTCCAAAACAGATAAAAATTCTAGGTTGTATTTTGATCGAGTTATGTGTATTTTCATAGTGTAAAGACCTTTTGAAACATCTGCCAATTTAAAAACCGTTATGTTAAAACATTAAAATACATCAACATCGAATAGACTACCTAAATCTGTTTCCAGAAACAGAATTTCCGATGATCACCAACCCTAGATATAATTACACTTGCTAATCCCCGACATTACCTTCTCTGTTTTATAAATATGCAAGCCTCGTTTTATATTCCTTTTACATTAATCAGTAAAAAGCTATATATCTTATTCTTTGCATATATTTAAAACGCCTCTCTTGATAACAAGTTACAAACAAATGCTATACAAACGTAGAGTCATCAATATATATTTTTAAATACATCATTTTTTCTACTGAATTAATTTTATATGTGATAAAAAAATCATTTTTACAGAGTTTGTTTGATAACTTTATCGAAGCTATTCAAAAGTACTTCCTTTGTTTTCAAAACGAGATATTCTGTAAAGACTCAACATCGCTTTTTAAAACGGACGGGAAATATTCGTGAAAAGTAAACACACAGTACGTGGGGATTCGTTGTGTGTTTGTATTTTCAATTTACACGCAGAAGATAAATGTGTTTTTAATGAAAACCGACGTTGTGACGTCACAAGGGAGATTTAACGTAGACAGAGCCGCCCTGTTAAGTCCGGATTATAACACGGTGGGGGGGGGGAATTCTTTGTAGCTTAATCAAACACTCGCCTAAGCTGTTTGGTGGGAAAGGAAAATATTGCGATCCCAGTTCATTTGGTTATTTTCCCAATTTATACTCAACTGTTCTTTACACATGTCGTATACAAACAACAGATTTTCACATTTGAGTGTTTTATCACAACAAAACGTCCTTTTAACGCACAAAATGTCCACTGTATAGCGCTCGAAGAATAAAAAGTTACGTCAAATAGCCGGACGATGACAAGGATGTGGCGCCATCATGGTACTTACCCAGCCCCATTATACACAGTGCTACCTCTAAATGTAGAGACGAAATGTTGTTAAATTGTGTTGGTAGATCAAGGGAACTTATACAGGAGGTTGTTTGTTTAAAATAATTGTTGAAGGTTTTCTTAACCTCACGATTGTGTATATCACTACTTTCTCGACGTCAGCTAAGCCCGTTAGGGCGTAGAGGTGTGTATATTAAAATTCTCCACTCGCTTCGCTCGTGTTAGTGTGTTAACCTCGAGACTATACCTATGTAAATAAACCTTCACTCGCTACGCTCGTGTCGGTGACTCGGCCCTGCCAGATTTGTTAACTATATCAGACTTCCTTCGGTGTTAAAGGTTAGAAACTATTTTTTAAACAATAACTTCGCTATATGAGGACACGGCACACCCATGGTAACATTGTAGCTGTGCAAAGGGTGATCCAATCGTCAAAAAAAATGGTCGAAAATGTATTTTCCGTTTGCTGAGGGGATAACTGTAAATAATCCCACAGTTACTGTACATTTGAACAAAACACTTGTATTCTTCAGTTATACATTTCGTGAGAGATGTTACATTTTGTGAATTGTTTAAAACTTGAAAACAGATAAATATCTTTCAAAATGTTTATCTTCAATATATTTTTTTTTAATTTTAAAAATCAACAAGCCCCTAACAGAGGGACAACCCCTAGAATACCCATGTCTACGTTACAAAGGAACTTAGATTTACAAAACAGTATAAATAATTGTCAGTATGTAGCTTATTTCTGATCTGTTGTTTGTGTAACTTGCAATAATAGTAAACGCCGCATACAATCGTCGGTTGTGCAAAGTATACTGCAATACAAATATCCACTCACACGCGAATAATATTTCTTCTTTAGACTTTTTTTATAGTTTTGCGAGAAACAGGAAAAACTTAAAGGGTAAAGATTAGTTTCAGTAAGGCTGTAATTTTCTT
Source organism: Aphrophora alni (assembly GCA_963513935.1). NCBI lineage: Eukaryota > Metazoa > Arthropoda > Insecta > Hemiptera > Aphrophoridae > Aphrophora > Aphrophora alni. Next base: position 36,707,742 of record OY740778.1, read on the forward strand.
GACCTGTAACAGCTTATCGCGTGTTCTAAACTATTACCTGGAGGTTTCTAAACTTAAACCCTACACACAACATGATTCATGTAGGCTAAATAATTATACGCATGGAAAACTGTAAAACGAAACTAAAATAAACTTAGAAGATTTGTGACTTATGACTCTAATTAGTAAATATCTCGGAAAATAATCAACTGTCAATTTTATATGTGAGGTTTTTGCAAAGCCTTACGTCTTCCAATCCTTGCTACCCACCATTCCGTCCAGAGCACAGTACATTTTTACTGTCCACTCTGAGCTAATCAAAATCTCGTTTTACTACAACCCTCCCTCGCATACCTGACTACAAAGCAAGACAACACACAAGTAGCGTGCAATTAGATTACTCCCCTAGAACTAGAGTGAATTATAAAACTATTTTAGATTATATTGTTTATTTCGTACCCTGTGTACGAAGTCATTCTCTCCGTCCGACGTTGTTGATTGTACGTCAGGTACGATAGCACCTTTGGTATAGTGTCTTAAACAGTTTTTGTTCATATCTCGTGTGTTATTCAACTTATAACAAACTAAATTATATACAAATTGTCAGATACATTCTGTATAATATTCAATATGATAAAAAAAAATTATTGTAAAATATTTAATTTTGATCCCGTGACCTACTAAGAAAATGTGATATTCGTAGAGTTAAGAAATCCGACATTTGTGAAGCGAATAGAGATTTTTTAATATATATGTTACCGGGAATGTTTAAAATAAAGACATTCTATACATTATTGGCAAAGCAAGAAATAAAGTAATTTTGTTGGATTTTTACTCACTTTCTCTAGGCATTGTGTATAAGGCCTAGGTATTTTGTAAAATATCCACGGTTCTTCAGGGTCGTTGCTTTTACAGCAAGTTGATTTTAGTTATGTAAATTAGGTTAGGTTAGGTTGGGTGGGGTAGGTTAGGTTAGGTTAGTTTAGTTACGATAGGTTAGGTTAGGTTATGTTATAGGGGAAGCATACACTATACCTAACAGGGTTAAAACTTCAGACTTGCCTACGTTTCTTTTGTAAGGACAACTATGAAAAATATTTAAATCTATTAGATTTACGAAACAGAATAGTTAAATGCCGGGATAAAGCTTATCCTGTTGTTTGTTTGGAAGCTGAGCCTCTACATGGCTTGTAAACCTTCTAACATACAATATACTATTTTGATTTACAAATTATACTACAATTTAAATTGTGTTTTACACTCGCAAAATACATTCTCTCTAAGAGTTTTATGATTTGTAAGAAAACGGAAAAAGTAAAATGAAATGATTAGTTTCAGTAAGGCTGTGATTTCCTTAACCACAACCTACCCTATAATAACATAGGCCTATCGTGTGTTCTAACTACCTAAAGGCTGGCAAACTTAAAGCCTGTACACATCATGTTCTATATAATTATGCGCATGGAAAACTGTAAAGAGAAGAACAAGATTTGTGACCATCGTTGTCCTTACTTGAAGTAATTGTCTAATAAATTTAGTGAACGGAAATTAAATCAATAATCCGAGATTAAGTAAACTTCAATAGTTGGTAAATTATAAATTAGAAGAAACTAATGGTGAGTAAGCTACTTAATCAAATTTTTATCATCAGAAAACTTTGGCAGGATTTAAGATATTCTTTTAAATTTAAACTCCTTATTAACTTTTAGTGGACTTTCAATGATCTCATAAGATTGTATATAGTAAAGACAAGGAACTATTTAAACATTAATCAATCAATCCATATTTACATAAGTAATCACCGCGAGTAAGTCTAATAACTATTTAATATTGTTTTGTTTAATTGCACTTGAAAACTATTTTATTTTATTTTGTAATTGATTTTTTTAAGTAGATAATAAATATGAATTTTGTAATCATATGCATTACCTATTTCGTATTGTCCAAAGTGCATAGCACAATAGTATATATAATTTTATTTTCGTTGGGCGCCACTGCCTGCTTAAGTCCACTTACTACTTTCTTCTTTTAATTTTAATTTCTTTTCACTTCACTATTATTTATTTATTTACACAATGATTGAAATGGCATTGTGAAATAGACTATGTAAGGGATTTCTTTTGATTATGTTTATATTTAGTGAGGTGAGAGTTTGAAATTTATGATATGAGCCCTGAGGTGATTTTCGTAAACAGCCCCTAAGTCTGTTTACATTACTGAAATTCAATACCGTTATATCAATGATTTCTTTAATGGTGTTTATTTGAGTGAAGACAATGTCACACCAAGGAATTGTAAGGTTCAGACTGAAAAATGTCTAAATAAATCATTTCCCATTCTGTTGGCACAATGGTCATCACACGTAGGGTGTGGTTATGCAAAATAGGTACAACTGTGTTAAGCGGGAAGCATACACAGCCCCGTGTCTAGTTTGTTAAATGTACTTTGCGACAACGTTACGTTTGCTACTACCAAATCTGCAAATCTGCATTTTTAACTTCGAAGTTGAAGAGAGAGAGAGAGAGAGAGAGAGAGAGAGAGAGAGAGAGAGAGAGAGAGAGAGAGAGAGAGAGAGAGAGAGAGAGAGAGAGAGAGAGAGAGCAATATGTTTTTTCGTGTGTATGGACATGTGACAAAGTTAATGTTTTTTTTTTTTTGATTGATCTCGATAGTTCCCTGGAATAAAACTGTTGTAGCTAACGAAACACCTCGAGTCTTATATCGTTCCTGTAATATTTAATTTCCTGTCAGGAAGCAGATATTGCCGAATTTCTCACAGGAGCAGTAAAACACGGGTCGACTTTCTTCATTGATTGTGTTCTCTTGTGTATTGTAGTAGTGAAATGTTTATATTGGTAGCAAGTCTTTAGTGTCCGTTCGCTCTATAACTCACAGTCCGATACGTCAGGTTTATGTCGGAGGTAACTAACTAACAACATTTAGTCGAAATATCAAACATTTAATTTGCCATTTTACTGTTTTACTTTAACTTTAAAATGAATTAGAAGAATCATAAAATTGATTGAAGCATAGGTTTTGAAAAATAAACTATTTGAAAAACTGGAGATGGAAAATTTATTATCTAATTGAATGTGCCTGGTGCTAACAGTTTTGGCCTCTATAGCGATTCCTCTCCATTCACTTCTGTCCGTCACAAGCTATCCCCAATTCCCCACATAGAATACTCTTACAGTCTCCTGGAGTTCTTCAGCCATCTTCTTCTTAGTTTTCCCATTCTTACAGGGTAAACGAAAGATAGAGTAAGTTTTAAAATCACAAAAAACTTTAACCTCTGTTTTTTGAGTGATCTTTACTTTTTATTGCTTCAGAAAAGTGAAAAAGTTGTGTTCGTTGTGCCGTCCATCCGACGTAAGTACGATAGTGGTCAAAAGCGAAGCGAGTGAAGTCCTTTTAATATAAACATATCTACCCTTGATCTTCCAATAGGCCAGTAGTGAAAATGCATATTGTAATTTGTTTCAGGATGTCATATGGAAAAAATATATATATATTTAGTGATAAAATATATCGCATTTCCAACTTGGAACACCTGGAATGATCTTGTTCTTCAGGGTTCGACCGTGTCAATATTGTCTGCACGTTGAGTACAGCCGACGTTTCGGGCGCTTTACAGATGTCCATTCTCAAGGCTTAACAAATGTCAAGAGCCTTAATGTTTTAAACAGATCCCTCTCCAGAGAGATACTGTGCCATCCTAGGCCTGAGCTTATATAGTCCTGGGAGTGGACCCTTGTCGGGCCGTTGCCCTTTGTCGAACCGTTGCTCTTTGTCGGGCCGCCGTTTGACTACCAATAATTCTATTGTTTTATTGTGACAGTTGTCGTTTCTGGAAGATTCTAAGCTGCATTGTGTATTTATTTTTGAAATAACGGGTTTCCACGTGTTACTGAGTTCATAGCCTTGGTGTTTATTAAAGTTGTCTTTATGTTTTCTTATTTCTATTGCTTCTAGAATTTTCCTCTCGTAATAATTTGAACAACTAGCTAATATCTTAACTTTATCGAATTATATTGCGTGTGATGTTGTAGTAGAATGGTCTGCTATTGCTGAAATGTCTGTATCTGATATTTTTGTACATCTTATGTGTTCTTTTACCCTTGTTGAAATTCACTTGACATTTGTTAAGCCTTGAGAATGGACATCTGTAAAGTGCCCGAAACGTCGGCTGTACTCAACGTGCAGACAATATTGACACGGTCGAACCACGAAGAACAAGATCATAATGATGTTTGTGACCGTGGAAGTCTATCGTTCAAAACCTGGAATGTTGTTTTGAGATAGTCTCGATTTTTTGAGAAAGTTTAAAGATTATTTAAAATGGGTATTTCAAATATTTTTCACTATTTAGAATACTCAAAATCGGGTAATTTGAGACCTGGTAAGTAAAAATGCTACCTAGTAGAATATCGAAGTTGCATTGTACTTTATTTGTTGCACGAAAAAACTTTAAAATGTTCCACTTTTTTAGTCGCTATTTTGAAGGTTAAAATAATAAAAATTTGATTCCCTCTAAACATATACATAAAGTGTAAATCTCGACAAAAACAATAAGCCCCAGATGAGTTTTCTACAACAACGGCAACTGGGTCAAATTTTATTAAACATTATAGGCCTACCGTTTTATAGTAAATAAATTCAATTTCTCGTAAAATAATTAATATTTTTAATGACGTTTTAATGGTAATGTAAGGTTTATAAAATGCTTATTTTCTGAAAGTTTCAAGTGCCTAGGTGGTTTTCTCAAGAAATGCAAAATATTTGAAAATTTTATCGGTTTTTTGCGATTATTTAAACAAATTATAGGCTATAATTAATAATGATCCAATATAAGAACAAACATTAGACAACCCTATACTACCCCTTATGAAGAACGTTCATTGTTCAAATATCCAAGATTTCACTTCAGGTTTTTTTTCAATTTACATAAGCCGCAATTTTTAACAGTGCCGCATAGAATATTGGTTTGCGTCGTAAGTCAGTACATTTAACCTTTTATTATAACGTCATTGAATGATAAACCTGAACTGGATTTGACGAATATTGTTTGTTGAGCTTCACTTTTATTTTGTGCATTTGAGAAAGTTATTTTTTAATTTATTTCAAGAAATAAGTTTAATCTAAGAAAGTCTGTGCAATATTTATTATTGTTTTATTTTGTTTATGTTACAGGATGTGAAGACAGTCACAATCCGTTCTGGGTAGGGCGTCTTGAGTAAGTAGAATATTGATTATCCTTATCCCAAATATGTAATAACCTAACTGTAAGGATGTGCTATCATGGTAATTACCCAGCTCGATGATATAAGCACATCTACTAAATATAATATCCAAAAGTTTGGCCTTATAGGAAATGTTAAATTGAGAGATTTTCCGCGTTGGTTAGGAAGTAGCAGGTCTCCTAGATATGTATTTGGAAGTTTTCTACTCACTTTGCTCTTGGATGTATCGGGCCTTGTCGCTATGTTTGTGTCTTTGACTCGTCCTGCTGGATCTCGTAACTATATGAATATATCATTTCCTTAGAAAGCCAGGGTTGTAAATTAATTGTATTATAATATTAAGACTCTTTGTTGGTGCCAACTGCAAATTTTTATCTAAGTGCGTGTTGAATAACACAAGAGATAAAATATGAGCAAAAAACGTTTAAAATGACTGTCATTTTAACTTTTACAATGCGGTATTTCTAAATTTGATTATGATTTTAAATGAGCACACTTATAGTTTTCTATAATGTTTTCATAGTTCAATATTAATGTTTTGGTAACTATTGTAGTTATTAAAGAGATGACAACATGACGGACGGACGATATGTAGAATAGCTGTAGATAGTTCAGGTTAAGAACTTTGAAATGAGAAGCGAACATTTTATCTATCTCAAGCAGTTCTTGAAATATTAATCAGTTTCCATATTTTGTACATATTATTTAAACAGGATTAATATTAAACCTGACAGTTTGCAAAATAAAATAATTTTATAGAAAATAACAGTAACAATTTATTACAAAATATGTACACAGTTATGACATCACGTGGTGTGCCCCACCAATCTCATACATTTGTCTAATCTTTTTTGAAAATTTGCTATTACTCGACGGATCATGGACATTGGTAATGCAACACTTCATTCCTTATAAAATTCTTTAAATCGCCAATGGTGTGAGGTTTTGTAACAAAAGCTATACTCTTAAGGTTCTCCCACAACCGAAAATCACAAGCAGTTGGAATTTTGTATAGGGGGCTCATGTAGAACCTTAATGAAATTCAGAAAAATCTAATTTAACACACTAAACATAGTTACACACTAAATTAGATACAAATATGCAGTTTTCAATTTTGCATGCAGTCGTACCAACTACACATCTTTAATGATACAATAGTAAAGTTATTGCTCAAAATGTAATTTAGAATCCTGACCTTCTGAGGAATTGTGTTATCATATAGTTAGGTGATATATTATCATGATAAAACAAATGATAATTTATAAACAGCCTTACAATACATCTGCTTAATGTAGTTAGGTTAGGTTTGGTTGCAGACAGTTGCAAGAATCAGTTCATTCTGACATTTCGTTATCCTTGACTTTTTATTGTATTTTTAGAAACTGCATTTGCAAAACTTGATAAAATTCGTGCACATTTCATTCTGACAAACTTTAATTGCTAATTGTTATAATTTGCATAATTGTTATTCTTTATGAAATATGGAATAAAAGAAAGAAAAACACGTTGAAATAATAAAAATAAAACGTAAAACTCTCTCTTGCACAACACGGTGAATTAAACTTCACCAAAAGTTTGCTAATTAAAATACAATAGCAAATTAGATGAGGGAATAGAAATGAAGGTCTGTAAAGTTATAATAAATTTAAATAACCTTTCTAGTGTTTTTTATCTGAAGTGAAAATAAACTTAGGGTAATAATGAAATATAGCAGACAGTGAAATGGGCTTAGTGCTTCCTCATTTATACAAAACTATTTAGTACTCTTAATTAATTATGAAGTGGAAAAGAAGTTAGGGTAATAATGAAATATAGTTTACAGTGAAATAGGCGTAGTACTTCCTCATTTATACAAAACTATTTAGTGCTCCTAATTAATTATTATGAAGTGGAAAAGAGTTAGGGTAATAATGAAATATAGTTGACAGTGGAATGGGCGTAGTACTTCCTCATTTATACAAAACTATTTAGTGCTCTTAATTAATTATTATGAAGTGGAAAAGAGTTAGGGTAATAATGAAATATAGTTGACAGTGAAATGGGCGTAGTACTTCCTCATTTATACAAAACTATTAAGTACTCTTAATTATTATTATGAAGTGGAAAAGAGTTAGGGTAATAATGAAATATAGTTTACAGTGAAATGGGCGTAGTACTTTCTCCTTTATATAAAACTATTTAGTACTCTTAACTAATTATGAAGTGGAAAGGAAGTTAGGGTAATAATGAAATATAGTTGACAGTGAAATGGGCGTAGTACTTTCTCCTTTATATAAAACTATTTAGTACTCTTAACTAATTATGTAGTGGAAAAGAAGTTAGGGTAATAATGAAATATAGCTGACAGTGAAACCGTACTAGTCTTAGAATAGACAAATTAAAAAAAAAAAAAAAAAACTAAAGGGTGCTTCACGAAGGAATGGGAAGACTTTCTGGGCGAGTTCTAATGTTTATATGAACATAGGTCCGGAATCGCATCGTTCTCCGTCTGTCGGCCATTTTGTGTTTAAAATAATATAAGAAAACAATTGCACAAAAACTAAAATGTTATAACCTATTTACCTTCAAATCGATGGTAACAGCTGTTTTAACGGTTATTTACAATCGAGAGTATCGGTTGTTTTTATAGATGTTTTACAATCGTTAATTAATTCGTATAATTGAAGTAACAGCTGATGACCTCGATCTCAGCTGATCTTTTTATGTCCTAGGACTAAAAGGAACAACCTTAGCATCTCAATGCATGTATTAAAAACAGCTGTTTTTGAAGCAGTATGACGAAAACAATATTGCTTTTTAGCACGAGTTATTACTCTATAAGAAATAACTTGTAGGACTATCATAATGTTTTGGTGTTCTTGATAAGTAACAATTTTATTCACGATTTAGATTTTTGACGATAACTTAATTATTTTTCAAGGTCAAGACAAATTTTTAAATCCCATATTTTTTGTCATTAAAAAATATAAATATTTAGTCTTCTATAAAATGTTCGTAAAATTTACAGGTTTTGAAAAATTTTCCTTTTAAAAAATTCCACGCTGGTACTCAGTATAGGTGACCATCTGAGAATATTTTGGGTGTGAAGTTTAGTAAATCTGAAGAGTTGTAATTCCAATAAAACATCATTTCCGTCTGTAATACGCGTAGAACCACATTTTTTAAAATCAATTTTTTGATCATACTGCAGTTCCTATACTGCAAATTTACTTGATACTATACTATTATACTTATCTAATGTTTTTACGCTTCCTATACTGTCCAAAACATCAATCTGTCTTCAATCAATTTCAACTGTCAGAAACATGCTGTTCGTTAGGTTTCTTATTATTTCTGAACTTTGTTTATTAATAAATGTATTATTTTTAGATACATAATTGTTTTCTTGTTAACTCTGATCTGGTGGTTAAGGAAAAGGAACACTGGTGGTCACCATCTTGGTACTTACCCAGCCCGCTCGTACAATATAACACAAACAGAACCTCTAAATGTAATACCTTAAAGTCGGTTTCTTCGGTCTTGTAGGAAATGTTAAATTGTATTGGTAGATCAAAGGGTCTTATCTACCAGGTTTTCTGAACCTCTTAATTTGTGTATATCACTACTTTCTTGAGTGTTTCGGTCACGTGTTGTACTCGCTACGCTCGTGTCGGTGACTTGGACCTGACAATTATTTTCTTAGCAGGTCAGGATTCCGGATTACTTTTTGGCAATAACTTCGCTATTTATCATAGTAGGGGGGTGGGGTTGGTATACCATTATATGTAGAATTGAAATTTTCAGTTTGTAATGTAATTTAGTGTCTTATAAGTTGAATAACACACGATATTACACAGTTATTTCCGCTATTTTGACATCTAAAAATCGAGAAGCGATCCTCAAATGTAGACAAGAGATTGAAAACAAACCCAACAGTGCTGTCAATCCAATGATTTATACCTCCCTGTTGCGTACGTCATAGATTGTAATCGTATTTGTCTGCACTTGCAAAGGATAATATTTAGTTTGAATATTTCTGTTAAGAGCAACCATGTTAATATCCGTCACATTTTTACTTTTAACTATCTGACATCACGCAAAAATGTTCTTTTTGGATAACAATTTTTTAAGTCAAAGAAAAACAAAGTATATGATATAGATCCACCTAGATATTAAATCCTCTAATAGTGTCATGATAGGAAAAGAGCAAGAGATGTACTAGGGAGACCTTATAGGATTGATGAAAGAGAGGGATCTTCCCCAAGACTACGTGAAAAAAGGTCATCCAGCTAAGGTTACTCAAGAATACCACGCTATAAATGTCCCTTCTAGGACATATAGAGCATAACATAACCTCAAATTTGACGTTAGTAAGTTGAAATCAGCTGTTTAAATAATTAGCATTGAGCTAAATTTATTAATGAGCGGCTCTGGTAATTACTTGATATTAATTAATTGCAAATTTTTCTCATCTTGTATTTTAAATGTTGTTTTTCAAAACATTCAAAAGATACCAGGACCTGCTGTATATTTCACAATTACCGAAATTCTTTACGTTTAGTTTTACATGATAGCCATTGTCTGTATGACAGAAAGTTTGTGAAAAAATGTGTTTGTAGACGAAATTGCTTGTTTTCGAAATTCAATATACCGGTACTTTCAAATCAGTTGTAGGCATACTATCCTACCCTAAATTTGTTGTTTTGTTTTTTATTAAGTCAATCAGCTGTTAGTTTTTGTTTAACTGATCACCATGGTAACGTGTCTAGCCAATAATAGTAACATTTTCAATTCGTCAATTGTAAATTCAGTTCAAAATTGTGAACGATATAATTAGTATGTATTTTTTAAAAAATAATTTCAATTTATTTAGGTATATTTTCCTTCGTTTAAAGACGAAAGTCTATCGATCAAAATCGCCTTATTAACAAAAGAAAAACAGAACATAAAATAAAGACCCCTCACCTAACACAACCTAACCAAACATAACCTAACCTAACCTGCCTTAACCTAGCCCTCGAACGCTGTAATAGCGTCAGGGTTGGAAGAGAATAAGAATTGGTTAAGAGTAACCTGATAGGAAAGATGAAAGAGAGGGATCTAATACAAGACTACATGAAAAGGTGTAGAACCAGATTGAATCACTCGGGATAGCCACGCCCATAAAACATAATAAGTGAGACTCTGAGAATTTCTAACGTATTTAAAATGAAAGGTCAAAAATGGTTTTAGATTAAACTGTTGCTTCGCAATTTTGGAAACATATAACGCTTAGAAAATAAAATAAAATAATTATTAAATTATTGCATGTCTCATGTTGAGAATGTGGAAAATACCTGAAGCACAACCTAACCTAACTTAACCTAACCTAACCTAACCTAACTTAACCTAACCTAACTTAACCTAACCTAACCTAACCTAACCTAACCTAACCTAACCTAACTTAACCTAACTTAACCTAACTTAACCTAACCTAACCTAACCTAACCTAACCTAACCTAACTTAACCTAACCTAACCTAACTTAACCTAACCTACCCCTCGAAAGCTCTAACAGCGTTTGTGTTGGAAGAGAACAAGAATTGGTTAAAAGAAATCTGATGAGATAGATGAAAGGGTACATAAGGGATCTAATACTATAGTACATGAAAAGGGAGCAATGAATTGTTCGTCTCATTACAATACATTTCTTATTTTGTGTCATGTAATTATAATAACAAATTGATGGGTGATATCACTGTACTAATCCAGTCCCATCATAACATGTAATACAATCATGTGACCGTCTCCACTTCTTTTGACCAGCTGGAAGCTCCAGCTTGCCGGAGACCGTGTACACTTTAGCCGAATCTTGTCAGGATGGGCCAAGGAGTCGGGTTAGGACGCTAATGAACGCACGCAACGCAAGTGAAATTAAATGTTATACTTTATTTTATGGCCGAATTAAAGATTACAGAATTGATTATAATTTATGAAAAAGACATAACGGCAAGATTAAGCCTTAAAAGTGGCCGAAAAGCATACCGTTGAATTTACTAGCACGTGGCCGAAAATGGACTGACCTCGTCCCGTGGCGGTCTTTCGTCTAGCGGCTCTCGGACAAGACTGTCGGTCGGCTCGCTAGCTCAAGCCCTCCACTCCTCGTCTCTCCCCTCCCCTTCTTCTACGTCATATTGCACTGCTCATCAAAATCGCAAGTGCCAATTCATATTTTATTAATTAAAAATCCCTTTTCATTACATTCTAATTTATAATTATTATGATTTTGGTTTGGTGGGCTCCTTGGCTGGGCCACAATCATATGGTCTAAATGTAATGTCCAAAAGTTGGTTTCCTGGGCCTTGTAGGAAATGTTAAATTGTATTGGTAGATCAAAAGATCTTATCCAGTAATGTAAGTTTGTTTAAAACAGTTTATACACAGATTTTCAGAATCTATTCACATGGAAGGAGTTTGCACTCGCTACGCTCGTGTCGGTGATTCGGCCCTACCTTTTTTGAGGGTGATCAAGATTCAGAACTTTTCATTTTTGACAATTACTGTTATATTTGTCATCGTAGAAATGTCCGGTTATACTATTACATGCAGAATTCAAATATTCAAATGTTTATATAATTTAGTGTGTTATAAAATGAATAAAACACACAAAAAATATCGTAATGACATTTTCAATTTGATTAGGGCACTATGAGCACACTATAGTCTCTAAACAAACTTGCATGTTCCTATATTATTTTTTGTAGCACTTACGTACAGACGACAACAAAGACGGCACGTCAAAAATTACTTTTTTTGTTTCCTAAAACCGTGAAAATCAGAAGTCAAAATTTTTTCCGACTACCAATACTGCTCATACAGGATAAATAGCAAAATCACCTGCGATAACTTATAAATTTATCAAATTAAAATTATCTGGCTTCAACTTTGTCTTGGATTGTTTTTTTTTTTTTTTTTTTTTTACGAATTATTCGAAAGAATAGAAAAGGGAGACAGTCACTATACTACAACGTCTCCTAAATGGTAAATCAATTTAACACGTTTTGATTTAAAAAACAATCCTTCAATGTAAATAAGAGATTGGAAATAAATCAAAACAAACCGGAGCGCTGTCAATCCCATGATTTATGTCCGACTGTTGTGATTGTCCTGCAAGGTCTACACCTGAAAATAATATTTGTGCCTTGAATATCTGTTTCAACAGCAGTCATGTTGGAATCAGTTAAAATGTTTACCTTAAATACTACTAAACTAGTCATTTTGTGAGTTTGTTAATTTAAAGTGGATTAATAAGTAGTCATTACAGAAGGCGGAGTTGTGGAAGCGGGAAAATAGTATGTCTACTGTTAAAAACTAAATTAACAGAATTTAAAAATTGATTTATGTTTAAAGGGGGGGGGATAGTCAATATATTACCAGTAGAAGTACAGAAAAGAAAAAACTTGATTTTGTTTTCAAAATCCGTAAAAATATGAATATATTCAGTACTAAACATTGAAATCATTTTAAAGTGAGATTTATAGTATAAGACCATTGATATTGTCCTGAAGTGTATGTCTTGTATGACATATACATGAAGTGTAGCCTATGTCTATATATGTATAAGTGTGTGTGAAGTTATGTTTTTTTTGTATTTTACTTTCTTAAGAGTCAGTCTTTATTTTTGATTTTTATTTTTTAAGCCATCCATTACACTTGAATTTATATTTTTGAATTTACGGCACTGCAACTGATCTCTTTCTTTCTTTTTCTTTAAATTTATAGACTTAAAATTAATGATGTTAAATCCTACCCAGGATTATATCCCTAAGGATTACCTATACTTCACATGTTAGGGTATTTTAACATATTAATACATTAAAAGGGTAATTTTCAGATCCAAATGAAAAGCAACGAAGTCTCCCACTCCCATCATGTTTGATTTTTAACTGTCTATGTCACACACTGCCCAAAAGCGAATAACTACTTGTTGCAGACAATGTAAAGGTGCTATAATTCGCCGAATATGGTATTTAAGCGATAGAGAAGTTGTGCTTTTTTACATTAGTGAAATTATATATTTTAATGTAAGCCTAGACCAACTAGCACATCAAAATAAAAATTTTCTCCGTTCTCGTAGAACGTTCCCACTGGAGATGTAGTCACTTACTATCCAGAAAAATTGTTCCTTACATCCAGTGTGGTTTCTCGGGGTTTTACTTATGTAGGAAAATTAAGCCATTTTGTATAGGGTGAACCTAGGTTAGATTTGTACTATTGGATTCTCCTAACAGAGACCTTTAATATGATGTAAAACTCGACCTATGCTCTCCTTTGAGATTTTCTTCTGACTTCCTTTCGTGGCGTTCCCATTAGGTGCTTCAAAAGTATATTTTAATGTGTAGTATTCATTTTCTAAATTTTATTGCTTAATCTGCAATGGTTCAAAAAATATAACGCCGTTCTGATACTTTTAGGACACCCTGTATAAGAGGTGTTGTTTATTTAGAGAAGGCGTTTTTATCTCAAACACCCAGAGCAGACGTTATGAAAAAAAAAGGAGGATGAGAGGAGGAAAGAGTTGTCTTAACACAAAGAAAAGCAAAACTGAAGTTAGTGAACATATCGGTTAATTAGACTTTACCCTTCTTTGGGGCCCATTGTAGTGTTCACCGCAGAAATAACTATCCCACTCCAGTACTCTGCTCTCTAGAGTTTAGTGAAAGCCCCAGAGAGACATTCCTTCCGTCAATCGTGACCTGCATTACACATTACCAGGGCAACAACAACGGACTGACCAGTTTATTGTAGAGAGTGACAACAGTTTGGGATATGTCTTGATTGTTTTTATTAGTGGGCGTTACTCAATGTCTTGCTCTTTTGTTAGAAATAAAGTTGGAGTAAACAATTTGAATGAAAAGTTTATTTATATTTCAAATTGGCAGATAATAGTAATCTCTATTGATTATGTTTATTAATTCAAAAGATTTGAGGTTTTGAAGCTTTGACAACTTATTTTCTATGGTGAAACCGTAACACCTATAAGCACCTAAGCTCTTCGCCCTCTGGAGCTAACTTCAAGTACGGATTTGACAATCCCGAGGAACTAGCTGGATCTACACCTTTCTTCATGTAGTTTTGGGTTAAACCCCTCTCTTTCATCCTTCCTAACATATATCTCTTGACAAACTCTTGTTCTTTTTCAACCCTGACGCTATTAGCGTATTCGTGGGTTAGGTGCCTTTGTTTCCTTTTAATTATAAGGCGATTATGACTGAACGGTTTTTCGTCTGTAAACAGGAAGAAAAAGAAAATAGATCGATTCATCGGGTCCATAATAATTAAAAGGTTTGAGAGAACAGATGCACGGAAATGCATTATTTGTTGTCTGACCTTCTGTTTGTCAGGGATTAAAGTTTGAAAATTGGGGTGGCAATGTTTATTTACAATACTGCAAATCCGATCTGAAAAGATTCACCCTTTACAAAATGGTGGCGGTTTAAAGTTACAATGTTAGGCTTGTTGAAAATGGCTATGTAGATTTCATTTATTTTTAAATCGGACTAAACATTCAAAATTTGAAATGAACGTCATTTCTGATCACATCCTCTTTTTTTTACTTATGTAACTCATACCAAGAATGAAAATTAAGCCATTTTCAACAAGCCCACCATTGTAACTTTAAACCGCTGCTATTTTGTATAGGGTGAACCTTTGGAGGTCGGATTTGCTCCGTTGTATTCTACTAACAAAGGCCTTTAATATGATGTAATTCGATTAACCGACCTATGTAAATCGACCTATGCTCTTATTGAATATTTTCTTCTGACTCCCTGCGGGCAGTCTTCATCGGGTGATGAGTTGCTTCAAAAAGTACATTATAAGGTATAGTATTGATGTGCTAAGTTTTATTGCTAAATCTAGAACGGTTCAAATATTATAACGCCGCTCTGATACTTTTAGGACACCCTGTATAATAATGATTAAAATTGTTAATAAGTAATTTTTTAATAAAATATTTAATTACCTTAGTAATTACCTTAGTCTTGTGATTTCGTTGTTGATTGCTTCTTACATGTTTCGAGGCCGTAACCCCATCATCAGAAAATTACTTTGTTCACTTTGAAGAACTCGTCATTGATTATATTAAAAAACACATTTAACACAAGAACATACACTGACACAAAAATAAAAACAATAAAAACACATCATATATCAGTTGTCTGATATTGTTGTGCGCTCTGTCATGTCTATCGGAGTATTTTTTTCGTGGGAGCTGAGTACCATTTTGCAACTTAAATTGATTGTTAATATCAAACTACTCTCAACTCTTACATTTAACCAATGAATTGCACCTCCAGACCAAGAGTGTTTTGTTTCCTAATTCACCAAACAACTTTGCAGATTTAGAATAGTTTAACTTAAACACGCGTTCTACCACTGGTATGAACTTACAACAACTCTAATCCGTTTGATCTGTTCAGCTGTTATATACTTATTTATTTTAAGGTTATGTTTATATCATTGACCAAAATGAATGCGGAGTATGAGCTAGTCTAACAAATAAATAATGTACAATTAAAATAGTACAAAGTTATTTATAAATTATATTACAAACGAGAGGGAACAAACACGTAAGCCACAGCTTCATCAACGTGTTTGGTTAAATCACCAATGCAT
Organism: Aphrophora alni; assembly: GCA_963513935.1. Classification (NCBI taxonomy): domain Eukaryota; kingdom Metazoa; phylum Arthropoda; class Insecta; order Hemiptera; family Aphrophoridae; genus Aphrophora; species Aphrophora alni. The sequence goes on from OY740778.1 coordinate 36,723,595, forward strand.
TGTCACACAGATCTGGTTGTCACAGCTAATGATGTTTGTAAAGTCTTTGTATAATGAACATTGCATACACGTTAAACTCACTGACGATAAACCTCTCTTAACTGCTTTCTAAAAATAAAGCAAAAGTTGGTCAAGAGAGAATGATGTGTGATGATTCATCACCAGCGTCATCCACCTTACTTTACTTAAAGGTACGTAGAGTTGCCTATCTATGGAGGTAAGGCGCTCTGCCGACGGATATCCGATAAGGTAAGGTCTCCCCCCCCACCATTTTTCTCTCAGAAGCAAGGCCAACTGATGTGCAGAGCGCTGATAGCCTGCATCGTTCGGATGAGTCTCTTGTGTTTCATCCTAAGAGCGTTTGTGTATGGTAATTTGTCTTAACTCCACACACATAATAGGCTAGTTGTTTTTTGGGAAGGGTCGAAACGACTCTTTGGGGGTAATTATTAAATTAATTTGTAGTAGTGATACCAAAATGAACGATGAACTATTAAGATTTGTTTTTAACTACTTGTGCAGTAATCATTCGCCTTTCTTTATTACGCGTAAGTCTAAATTAGTAACATTGAATTAAGTTATTTAGTTATAAATTAAGTTACTTTAGGATTCGTAAAAAATGGCTGATCAGGTGAAACAAAACCGCGATATACAGAAGCGGAATGCGATACGCCAAGCAGGGAGGTTAATGGGAATATTGTCTACCATCCAAACAACATAAAGTCAATTTAATTACAGTCACTTAGCAGGTAAACCAATCGAAAGATTTGTCTTTCGGTTCAGATAGGAAGATGAAAGAGAGGAATCTTACTCAATACTAAATTTAAAAAAGGTGTAGATCCAGCTATGGACCTAGGGATTGCCAAGCCCGTACTCACTATAAGTGATTTATGTTGTTTCTCATCCAAACTAAGGAAATATAAAATGACTTAAATACGTTGCTATACGAGATGTTAAATTTGATGAAAACGGTGGAGAAACCGCTGTAGTAGATTAAAAGCAATATCTAAATTATTTGAATGCCTCCCCCCCACCCCAATATATAATAACCTTCCTAATAGTGTAACGCTCTATTTTGCAGATTAAATAAACAAAAATCAAAGAGCAAAGATTTAATTGCAGCAAAAAGCAAAGATAAGTGAGAATTGTACACACTATGCTGGTAAATGACAAAAGATAGCTCAGTTGAGGTTGGTAGATCATTTGGGCTAAAGCCAAAGGTTATGGGTTCGATTCCCAGTCATGGTCGTTATATTTTCATTTGAAATATTATTTAATTAAATAAACAATTTTATTTTGCAAGGATTACACAATCTTACCCTCTACTTCGTATACTAGGTAATTAATAATTCAAAACTTGTAATTACTATCACTACCTTATTTACACTTCACACGATATTTTTTAAACCACATTAATTGATTCAAATTATGTGGATAGTTAGGTGTAATGGAAATTTCGTTCAAAGTTTTTTACACTTTCTGTTCGAAATATGATCAGGTCTAGTTTTCCTAGTTGTTATAAACAAGACTGTACTATGTTGTTGTAGCCTAGACTCCTAGACAGTCAAAGTTGTAGTGGGGGATATCCCCTTACCGGTTTGCTTCCTGTTTGGCGTGGTGTATAACGGTCGCATTCACCCTGTTTAACGACACTAACAGATGTAATTCTATTGGTCTAACTATGTATTTGTTGTAAGAAGTAGCTGACTGTGTTATTGCATTGGCCTTATTTTGCTGACGTCACTGTAGCTCATTTCCTTACAGGAAGGAAGTCCTTGTGCGCAGAACTGTTTAAGTTGTCTTTTAAATTCTTATTATTTATATTCAAGTGTGTGTTCATACTGTTTAAATAAAAGGATAGTTTTTTAGGAAATATAAAGTTTCGCACTACAAATTGTTGAATAAATTCTATTAGTAAAAATATACAAAAAATATTTTATTTATATTTAAAAACTTATCTTATCTTTTGTATCTACGGTTAGACTAAATAATTTAATGTTAGAATTTGAATCAAATTATTTGGTGCTTTGTTATCAAATTTGTTTATTACCATCAAAGGTTCACTTACACGGGCTTGACAATCCCGAGCGACCCTAACTGGATCTTCACTTTTCTTCATTTAACCTTTTCAATATTCCTTAAACCAACTTTCACATTATAATAAAATATCATTGAAATCACTAGAGTGCAACCCTCCTGCAAATAAAGCCAGTCCAACATGGTAATGCTAGATTATTAAGCCTGTAGGATAAATATAAATTCTTTTCGCTGTACATTTAGAGACTCAGCTATAGTGAATTGGAATTGCATAATTGACGTCACAGCTTCCGGCTAACTATATGTAAATTCCACGGGGACATTTGTTCACTACAAAGTAGTTTTATCAACTTTGTTTTATTGGAACGAACTAATTAAATTCTGAATCTAACGTCATGTCAAACTTAGGGTTCAACTTCAAAAATTTCCAATAATGAGTCAAATAAAAATCTAACCGGGGAACGGGAATTACTAAATTTTTGTTTTTTTTACATACAGAATGAGAAAATAACCCGGAAATGTTTTTTATTCTTTTTAATTTGTTCACGAATAAGAAAACGACTGCTTCAATTTTATTCAGTAAAATTATGATTATGTTGTAAGATATAGTAGTTTGTCAAAAAGTTGTTACAGAACCTAAACAAATTTAAAACACGATTGCATTGCCTTTATAAAAGCTGAGCTTATTATTTTGTTTTGTCTTACCCCACAAATTTAAGTTATTGATCGGACGAGGCAATGTCGAAGGTACTAAGCTAGATCTACACCTGTTTTCATGTAGTCTTGGATTAGGTCACTCTCTTTCATCTGTCTCATCTAGTCTATCTTGATCAACTCTTGTTATTTTACTAACCTGATGCCAGTAGTGGCTAGGGGGTCTTTATTTTAAGCACTTTTCTTTCTGTTGATGACTACACGAACGTGTAGTCTGTTGATGTTTATAAACGTGGGTTTATAAACTACATGAAAAAATCAATGAAAATTTAATAAAAACTGTTTCAATTGATTATTGTATTTTGTTTTTACCCCCAAATTTTGAATTATATATAAGGAAAACAATTCTTGAGATGTGGTTGAAACACCATGTTATTTACCAAATTTTATAAAACTCGGACTATTCGTTATCACTGCAAACACGTGCATAGACGAGAGACAATTCGAATTTTAAAACCATTTAGGGTTCAAAGGGAAATATTACATCAACACATAAACGTTTATTTAACAGTAAACAGTAAACCTCTTTATTGTGAAATAGTAAAAACATATAACTAACTAGGTAATTAATAGAAATTTTTAAATAGAAAGTTATTCAAAACATAAAACAGCTTTTGAAGATGGACGAATGAGAAAGTTCAGACTACAGACAGTTTTGTTTATCTGTTGTTTTTTTTTTTTTTTTTTTTTTTCCAGGTGATGTTTTTAGTTGCATAATAGCGGAATTTCGCTTCACTAAATACACATTGTCAAGTAAACGTGACACGGAGTATAGATAAGGAAACAATTTGCTTTGTTGTGAAAGGAAAATGTATTGCTTACAGCACTGCCTCCTGGATACAAAATATAAGTTAGTTTTACTGGTTGTAATATATTATTGATACACTGCCTTTATAATATTTTTTTCGTAACGATTCCCTTTACTGATTAGAGAATAAAATCAAACACCCAATAGCACAATTCAGTAAAACAAGATTTATTTCTTTATGTACATTTTTGTAACATAGTTATCATCCTCAGATGTTGAGCAATTACGTTTGTTTAGTACTCAACCTCTGAGGATGGTAACTTTGTTATTGAAACGTACATGGGGAAATAATTCTTGCTTTATTGAATTGTGCTATTGGGTGTTTAATTTTAATCTTTAAGTTTGCCAGAGTGTGCTTAAAGGTGTAGTATTCTCTTTACTGTTGAAATATTCGTTTTCAAGTCTCATGTACGCACAAAAAAAAAATGGTTTGTGAATAATGTCTGTAATATTTGCGTTGATCTAAAGCCCGACGTATTTGATAAATTTTTATCAAATTTATTATATGATAATAGTCTGTATTTAAAAGATTTATTTTTCGTTATTTCATTAGTTCAAAATTACTGAGTAGGTGAAATAGAATCAAATTATAAGGTTTTGTTAAAATATTTTAGTGCAAGTCTCTAAGGATTCAAACAGAAGGTTTTGGTCGCCATTTTCTTTAAATTAGTTACGAAGTTATAGGTAAATAAGATATAAATATCATATATAGTGGTTTTGGTGAAATGTGTAGATTTAAATAGCAAGTAAAAGAAAAATAAAGAATTTTAAAAATATTTTATTCTCTCAAGATACTATACACAGATACGTATTTACACAAAACAAAAAATTAATGTAGAAGTACAGATATAATAACAACAATAATTTAAAATAATACTTTTATAATACAACATAAATTTACCTTGGGGGGAATAAAATTATGCAAACTGTAAGACAAGCTCGTTTAGAGGTTACAGAATAACTTTAATAAGAACAAAAGAAAAAGAGACAAAAAGAAATAATTAAAGGGATTTATTTACAAATAAAGTAAAATATACTGAGAGAACATTTAAACTAATATACAAGAAAAACAATATAAGAAAGTCAAAACAGACATATTAACTAATAAAGTTTTAACAACAGTTTGTAAATATGAAAGAACAGAACATCTTGCTGTTCCTAATTTTAATTTCTCTCATAAATATACTTTCTCCTAGTTACAAACTCAACACTTTCTTCCTCTGAACACACACACACACACACACTACATTTTTTTTTATACAGAGGTTCTGCTTTTATTACATTGTATCATGGGGCTTTGTAAGTTACACCATGGCGTCCATCAGCTTGTTTTTGCTTAATATTTGTTTATCAGAAAGTTTGTACAACTTTTTTGTCACGGGTAATTCAGTCAGGAACCGCAATACGTAGTAATATATTTTGTTTCCCAACACAATAAGTCTCACTCTGAGAAACTCAAAATACATTTTATCAAATTGCACTTCAATTTCTGCCAATAACTGGAGCTGACGTGTCTGTCAAACCCCCCCCCCCTCCTACTGCCATCTAGACAGGAGAAACACTTTGATCTCAGCCTTCTGTATCTCTAGTAGACAAATTAAAGTTACGTATTCTTTGTATAAAGAAGGCAGTGTTTTAAGCGAGATCTTTTTCTTTCACAGCGAAAATATTTGAAGCAAATTAATTGTTTCCTCATTCTATACTCCGTGTTACGTTTACTTGGCAGTGTGTAATGAAATGAAGCAGCGCTATTATGCAACTAAAAAACATCACTTGAAATAAGCAAAACATATAAAATTGTTTGTTGCTTGAAAGAAGTAAATTGTTTCCTCATTCTATACTCCGTGTTACGTTTACTTGGCAGTGTGTAATGAAATGAAGCAGCGCTATTATGCAACTAAAAAACATCACTTGAAATAAGCAAAACATATAAAATTGTTTGTTGCGTGAAAGAAGTAAATTGAGCACTAACTTTCTCACTTGCCATCTTCAAAACCTGTTTTATGCTTTGAGTAACTTCACTATTTAAAAGTCAAATTATAGTTCCACATGTTTTTACAGTTTTACATATAAATAATATAGGGAAAGGTTTGTGATGGGTTTAAAACAAATCAATGTGTTTTTAGTAATATTTCCCTTTTGAGCCACCAAAAATAGTTTCTTAATTTTAATTGTCTCTCGTCTATTCACATCTTTGCACAAAAAAAGGATGAATCCTAATTTTATCAAATTTATTATGTAGGTATGTGATGTTTTAGGGGTATCTCTAGAATTTTTTTTATATAACTCAAAATTAGGGGGTAAGATAAAAATACAATAAACAGATTAAACACTTTTTATTAAATTTTTATTCATTTTTTCTTGTTGTTTAAAGGGGGGAAACCTTTAGATCATCATCGTCTTATAAAAACAGAAATGTGCATAAAATAAAGACTTTCAATACTCTAATAGCATCAGGGTCGTGATGGAACAAAAGTTGATCCAGAGAGAGACTAGATAAGAATGATAAAAGAGAAGGATCCAACCTAAGTCGATATGACAAAAGGTGCCTAAGTCCCCTCAGGATCGCTTTTTCCATTATATAACTCAATATTTGGGGGTAAGACAAAACAAAATAATCAGGTCAGACAGTTTTGATTAAATTTTCAATGCTTTTTGTTGTTGTTTTGTTTTGGTTGGTCTTATATAAAAAAAAGAAGGAAGGACATAAAATAATCACCCCTAGTCTTTAAATACTGTACTAGCTTCGGGGTTAGAAGAGAACAAGAATTGGTCAAGAGATATCTGATAGGAAAGATGAAAGAGAGCGGATCTACATAAAAAAAGTTATAGATCAAGCTAAGTCCTACGAGATTGCCTCGTTCATTCTATAGCTCAAAATTGGGGGGGGGGTAAGACATAACAAAATTATAAGCTCAGACACTGTTTTAATTATATTTTCATTGATTTTTTCTTGTTTTTTAAAAACAAAAAACCAGTCATCATAGACTTACAAAAATGAAGGATGTATTTAAAATATACACCTATAGTCCTAATACTGTACTAGACTCAGGGTTAGAAGAGAACAAGAGTTGGTCAAGAGATATCTGATAGGAAAGATGATAGAGAGAGGATCCAATACTACCCAATACTACATAAAGAATGGTGTAAATCCAACTAGATGCAATCAAGATTGTCACACTCGTTCTATAACTCAAAACTTGGGAATAAAACGTAAACACGTTACACTAGCTACAACAGTTCAAACAGTTTTTATTAATTTGTTAAATTGTCATAAAATGTAGAAATTTTATATTACACTTTTTTGAATATTCCAGGTTTTGTAGCACCTTTCTCAATTTTCCTACCACAGTTTTGGACTTAATCACACGGCTACGTCTCTGAAAACGCTCATGAGTTAAGAAAAAATTACAGCAGCTGTTTCTTGTTTATGGATTAATTTTTTAACAAAAATTCAAGATCCTTCTTTCATTCTATATGTAAAATTCTTGTTTATAACAATTCAAATTTTGAATTTTTAAGTGGATTTGATTGTGCAGAGATAATAGGAAGCAATTCTCTCTAGTTAGATTTTTATTTCGCTCACAACAGGAGTTTTTACCCTAATAACGGGTTTGGGTATTCTGTGGACCAATCTTCTGTAACAGAATCGTCTCTGGCCGAATTCTTCTCTAACTAAAAATTAATAATTTGACGTGACTACAAATTCCTAATTTAATTAGTTCCAATAAAATAACGCTAATAAAACTGCTTTGTATGGAAGCCTGAAGCTGTGACGTCTCACTATAGCTGAAGCCTTTACATGTACAGTAAAGAGAAATATATTTTTATTCTGTAACGAGTTACCAACTTTGAAACTGATAAATATATTGCTTAAGCTAATTTTAATTATTCTTTTAATGTTAACGAGGTACCATCTTTGAAAATGATAAATGTCTATATATATATATATATATAAATATATATATATATATATATATATATATATATTGTTTGAACCAATTTTAATTATTTTTTTAATATTAGCAAGGTACCATCTTTGAAATTGATAAATGCCAATTATATACATTATATATATTGTTTGAACCAATTTTAATTATTCTTTTAATATAACGAGGTACCAACTTTGAAACTATGAAAATCAGATTCTTGAGTAAAAAAGGTAAAATGCCCTTTTTTTAAATCAAAATTTGCCACTTTACTCTTTTTTCATTTTTTTTTCAGGGGCGGATCTAGACCACGACGTCGCCCATTTATGAAATTTCAACATTTAGTAGACAATTTGTTTATTTGATTGAGAATGACATTTAAATAAAAGTTTTATGGGAATCTGGTTAGATTAGGTTAACACATAAACAAATTCTTGCATATGTTCACTAGAAAGTAGGTAAAAAACTGACAATTTAAGAAAAAATGAAATCTACGACCACTTTTCATTAAGTTACAACGCTTTAAATTTTTTTCTATAACATTTAAAATGACCGTAAAAATGAGTTTTTTTAGCAAATTTGACCATCAATTTCTATTGTAAATATATATATTTTGTTTAATTTTCGGGAATATCTGATGATTTATACCTCATTTGTTGCATTATTAGTGAAAAAAACCTTAAATCCAAAAATATGAATTTGTTGAAGTTAATATTACTATACCCTAACATTTCGATAGTCCCTTCATTTCCGAGTATAGGCTATTCATTTCTTTTTCTCTACGGCCCATAAATACCCGATATATTTAAAAAATAGTGTAACGGTGCACTCAAAATGTATCCAAAAATGCACTTTTCTAACGAAGCTCCAGTCCGATTTTGCTATTTTTTTTTCGATTTCCCAGTCAGAAAAAAAAATTCGACTTCCCAGTTACAACACTTTTATATTCTAATTTACCTCTACTATTATGTACTGTATAACAGTAGCATTGACGCCGTTAAACAACAATAACAGTTGCTGTAATTCCATTTGTTGCAACATTGCGTGTTGCCTATATGTAAGTATCTGGGCGTGTTATTACATTGACTGTAGTTTGCTGACGTCATTTTGCTTCCAGGAAGGAAGTCCTTGCGCGCAGGGGAATTGTTGGAATAGAGTCTTTTAAATTTTTATGTTTATAAATCCCAGAGTTCAAACAAAAGCTAGATTTTGATGTTACTTAAAGGTGCACACTAAAAAATATTGAATTAAAACTATTTATTAAAAATAAACAACAATTTTGTTGTTGTAATTACCTTAAACAAATAATCGTAACTTTTCTGTCTGTGGTTTGACTAAACAATAATTCAACGGTAGACTCTGTAATAGAATATTTGGTGCTATGATGTAAAATTTTGCTTCCATAAACTTTGACTGTGTACATGGCAAGTAGTTATTATTACATTACCCTCAGAGTTTCACATTAGGGCTTGACAATGCAGAGGTACCCTAGCTGGATCTTCACCTTTTTCATCTAAACTTTAGTTAGATAACTCTCTTTCATCTTTCCTTGACCAACACTTGTTCTTTTCCGACCTAGAAACTAATAGAGTGTTAAATAGGTGAGGTACTTTTTATCATTTTTTTATAAGCCGATGTTGTTATCTAAAAGTTTTTGGCCTTCAAACCAGAAAGGAATAACTATAATATTTGGTTTTTAACATTTTAGTTTTTTCATTCTCTCTTTCACCCCCTTTGCCCCCTGCCCTAAAAATCCACCCACCACCCCTTTATCAAAACACCTTCCCACCAATCCCTTTTCCTACCCACCACCTCCCGCTCACCCCTCCACCCAAACCATTATAGTTCTTAGCCTATCTATAAAGTCTACATAGAGCTATGGTATCACGAGATTGCTGTAAGGAAGACCATTATAGTACTTACCCAACCGCAAAAGTGTACATCCAGCTACGATATATCGGGATTTCTGTAAGGAAGAACCATCATAATCTTACCCAACCCTAAAAAGTGCACAGCCAGCTACGAATATCGGGATTTCTGTAAGGTAGAACCATCATAATCTTACCCAACCCCAAAAGTATACATCCAGCTGCATATCTCGGGATTTCCGTGGAAGAACCATCATAATCTTACCCAACCCTAAAAAGTGTACATCCAGCTACGATATATCGGGATTTCTGTAAGGAAGAACCATCATAATCTTACCCAACCCTAAAAAGTGTACATCCAGCTACGATATATCGGGATTTCTGTAAGGAAGAACCATCATAATCTTACCCAACCCTAAAAAGTGCACAGCCAGCTACGAATATCGGGATTTCTGTAAGGGAGAACCATCATAGTACTTACCCAACCCCAAAAGTATACATCCAGCTGCATATCTCGGGATTTCCGTGGAAGAACCATCATAATCTTACCCAACCCTAAAAAGTGCACAGCCAGCTACGAATATCGGGATTTCTGTAAGGGAGAACCATCATAGTACTTACCCAACCTCAAAAGTATACATCCAGCTGCATATCTCGGGATTTCTGTGAAGAACCATCATAGTCTTGCACAACCCTAAAAAGTGCACATCCAGCTACGATATATAGGGATTTCTGTGGAAGAACCATCATGGTACTTACCCAACCTCAAAAGTATACATCCAGCTGCATATCTCGGGATTTCTGTGAAGAACCATCATAGTCTTGCACAACCCTAAAAAGTGCACATCCAGCTACGATATATAGGGATTTCTGTGGAAGAACCATCATGGTACTTACCCAACCCCAAAAAGCTACGTACATATTTATGTACATATTTATTTTCAGAAATAGGTTTAATGTAATATGTGTATGTACAATAATAATAATTGTTTTTGTCTATATATTACAGGAAATAGAAGAAAGCTGTCACGAGTATATGAGGTCCATGCAGAACTACTTTGAGTAAGTTGAAAATGAATCCATGCTAAATTTTGTTTTCCCTTACAATATTTAATAAACGGCAGAACGATGTGCCTCCATCTTACAGAGTCTTTAAATACTTTAGTTCTTAATAAATAGATTTTGTGTTGTCAGTTGTAGTCTTTTTTGTAATTGCAGTCAGCTAAATGTTTCGCTGCAGACAGGCAGCATCTTCAGGCTAGTCAATTATGAACAAATTGAGTACTGAACCATTTTATTATATTGAAAATAAATAACTCAGGCATTTTAAACGACTCAATCTTAACAAATAATTGTTTCCTCCCACCCGAGGGTTTATATATCAATGACGTCTACATTGCTTGGATGGTAAACAATTTCGTCAGTTTTCCAGGTCTCTCACAATAATTGCTGTCATTCTGGCTTCTTAATAAGAACGTAGACTATATTTCTAACTAAAACTATCATAATTCCTAATAGGCCTACAACTGTTTTAAACAAACTTGCCCTACTGAGTGCAAACAAACCACCCTTTGATCGACCATTAAATACAAAATGTCCTGCAATGAACAGAGAAATCAACTTTTTAACTTTACATTTAGTGGATCGGCTTGTATTGCATGGTTTGTACTTGATCGCTTTGTATTACATGGCTTGTACTTGATCGGCTTGTACTTGATCGGCTTGTACTTGATCGGCTTGTATCATGGCTTGTACTTGATCGGCTTGTATTACATGGCTTGTACTTGATCGGCTTATATTACATGGCTTGTACTTGATCGGCTTGTATTCATGGCTTGTACTTGATCGGCTTGTACTTGATCGGCTTGTATTACATGGCTTGTACTTGATCGGCTTTTATTACATGGCTTGTACTTGATCGGCTTTTATTACATGGCTTGTACTTGATCGGCTTTTATTACATGGCTTGTACTTGATCGCTTTGTATGATCGGACGATGTAGGTACCATGAAGGAAACAATCAATTTGTGTTACAGTGTTTATCAACTGAAATGAGCTACACTTGTGAAAACTTCAATTATCTAATTAATTAACCCTTTGACAGCTGCGCGTCCAGCACGCCTGACTAGCCTAGACCGCCGCGGCCGAAATCACAGTTTTTGTAGTACTCTATATATTTGGTTCTAAAAACCATGCTATTGAAGTGAGAAGAATAACTTTTTTTGTTATTTTTGTTTTTAGCCATACTTATAGGATAAACATATCAAAACAAAGTTTCATTCAATTTTTTATATTCAAAAAGTACTAAAACCTAAAACTATTTTTTTTTTTTTTTACAATGAAATTTTTATTTTGAACTCAAAAATCAATTTATAAACAAAAAATCTTTTATGCATAAAATTTATGTTTTTATTAAAGTAAATGTACTAATGAAGACCTGTAAAAAATTTCAAGAAAATATAATGATAAACAACAAAGCAATAAGCTATTTTATAAAACATGAAAAATCGATTTACAACATATTTTTACGTTATGTAATACAGAGTCAATGGTGCAGACTCCGTAGATGTTGGGACAGTTAGTTGTATGGGTTTGTAAACTTTTTAACACACATAAAACGTAAATAAGTAACCTAGAAACATATGAAAAAACTGGAAACTAAAAATATTTACAACATTATTTGTGTTCAAACACTTTCTATTTTTAGCACCTGTGCTTAGTCAAGCACATGGGATGAACTCCTTTGTTACAATTTTTGCAACCATAACGAGTTTTCTTCCTTTTGCCTCCAGAACTGGTACTTTGAGTACTACATACTGAACAATTACGCTGTTTGTTTTCTGCTAAAAGGTAAAGTGGCTCGTCAACAAAACCTGTTTGTTGTGCCGGGTGGGGGTCGCCGAGCCATTACTCAGTGATCGCTTCAATAATTGATATTAAAAAAAAAAATTAATAATTTTTAAATTATTAAAAAACCTAAATAATCTTTTAGTTTGTTCTTTTACTATAACAAATCACCGGATTAGGCTTCTTTATCTGCTTAAATAACAAAAATATAGCCATATTACGAAACGTCCTTTTAAAAGGACGTCAGCGGTGAAAGGGTTAAAACACAATTTTCCACATAAAAATCACTTTATTTTTGCAACACAAATACAAGAGGACGTTTCAATGACTAAGTCATCATCATCCTCAGCTGCAACATGAAACAGTCCATTGTCAGTTAAGTTTGTGTGCATGTAACATCTGACATAGTCGTTGAAACGTCCTCTTGTATTTATGTTGCACAAATAAAGTGATTTTTGTGTGGAAAATTGTGTTTTAACTAATTTGGTTATTATTATTATTATTATTTGATTGTTTAATAGTGTAAATTACATTCTCGGAAATGAAAAAATGTTTATTTCCATGCTTACAACACTATATGAACATTTTGTTCGTGTCACTGTTCACGAAACAAACCAATGTAACAGAATATTACGATATCAGAGTAAATTGAAAACTGCAAAATTGAACCCGACGGACTTTTTATCCAATTTACATGCTACGCTCTTGTTGATTTGTCCTTTGTATTGGAACTTTGTGAATATCGAGTTCTATTGTAGTTCAACGTTTAAAATTACAATCTTCACAATAACTTCATAATTTTTATTGAACGGAGCTTGTGCCGTTACATACTGATTTTTTTTAATAATTTGAAATTTTGTTTATTTAACCAACGCAATTACGCAATTAAGACCAAATTATTGCTCTGATTATATGGTCTAAAAGATTAGAAAATAAATAAAAAACATAAAGTCGAAGGAGCCATCATGGTACGTACCCAGCCCCAACTTACAATGTAATACAAGCAGTTCTCTAAATGTAATTAGAAATGTGCGTACAAATTGGCTTCTTGTATCTTATAGGAAATGAATAGTATCAGTAGATCATAAGGTCATATCCAATAGAATCTTTTTAAAACATTAGTTTTGCAGATTTTTTTTTATAAGCCTCGTAGATACAGGGTGTTTCTGAAATACTTTGACAAGCTTCTGGAGCGGATTTCTTACATAAAAATAAATCCAAAAGTTCCTATGAAATGTGTCCGAAACGGTTTCGTTTTAAAACAATCCGCCATTTTGTATTTTTACAAAAACATTATAGCTTTTGAAGTAGATAAGATATTCAGTTCATATTTAGCATACTCAATTGTATGTAATGTTTTACAAGTGTCCAAGAAATGAAGACTTTATTTGTATTGTTTGCAAAATGACGGCCGTTAAAATTGTTTAATGTTGAATGTCTTGAAAACCTTTTTTTTTCTTTTTTTTTTTATGCAAGTGTCAAACAGGTTTCTTCTTTTAACTACAAATAAAATGAGTTTTTACATTTTTTTCTGTAAGTGAAAGGATAGTTGAGTTATTGACAAAAAACTGTAAACATAATTTCTTGATAGTTGTCTACAACACTTAAGGTTTAAGCAACTTATTTTTTTAAATTCAGAATTTTTTTAAATAATTTAAAAGTTGCTGTTATTTTTACCTGATATTGGCTTTTTCTGTGGATCCCCCTAGGATTTTCATCTTTTTGACATCAGAATGGTAATCATAGACCCAAAGAACATAAAATATGTCATATAAGTCCAAAAAATTAAATCAATTTATAAAGATATTCCCTTCTTTCATTTTATGTTCAAACGTCCAACGTTCTAATTGTTTATAAGTCATTATTAAACCAATTATTGAGTTGCCTCTCAATAAACTGTTTTCAACTTTGTTCTAAACATTCTAAAGAACAAAATGAGTTATCACATAAGTAAATCCGCGTAGAGTCACTCTGGTTCTGAATAGACCGTCTTTATTGCCCTGACTATAAGAAATGTTGACGTCTTGTTACAAATAACTGTAAAGGGACAAAGCTTTTCTATCGTATTGAATCAATATTTATCCAGAGATGAACTAGGTCAGTCTTTACCTTGAAGCGCCAATTGACTATCATAGATTTCTCTCCAATAAATTATTATTGTATAAGCCGGGAACTCTACTATTGCGAAGGTATTTGTATCATATTCTCATGTTATTGTATTTACACTGTACTTTCTTCAACGAATAAGAAATTGTAGTAGCTGTGATATAATAGAGGTTACAGAAATATAAATAGGCCGAGTTTTGTATATAGGGCGGGAATTGGAGCTATGGGATAGTTATATAGTTTACCTTAATGTTTGTTTACGGGATTTCTTAGTTTAATACCTAATAGTTAGTCTCATATCTTATAATAATCCTTATAAAGGTAGTATGAGAATTCATTGAGATAAAGTTCATGTATTCATTGAGATAAATTTCATGTATTCATTGAGATAAAGTTCATGTATTCATTGAGATAAAGTTCATGACTGTATTCATTGAATAAAGTTCATGTATTCATTGAGATAAAGTTCATGTATTCATTGAGATAAAGTTCATGTATTCATTGAGATAAAGTTCATTTACTCATTGAGATAAAGTTCATTTACTCATTGAGATAAAGTTCATTTACTCATTGAGATAAATTTCATATATTCATTGAGATAAAGTTCATGTATTCATTGAGATAAAGTTCATGTATTCATTGAGATAAAGTTCATTTACTCATTGAGATAAAGTTCATTTACTCATTGAGATAAATTTCATGTATTCATTGAGATAAACTTAATTTACTCATTGAGATAAAGTTCATTTACTCATTGAGATAAAGTTCATATATTCATTGAGATAAAGTTCATGTATTCATTGAGATAAAGTTCATTTACTCATTGAGATAAATTTCATGTATTCATTGAGATAAAGTTCATTTACTCAATGATAATAGTTATAATAACTCCCCTTTTTTGTAATTCATTACGCCAAAATTTTGCATTTTTTAACAACAATAAGTGACGCAAAAACATTGCAATATTTGTCACTCGCACCAAGATAAAATAAAAACGAAGCAAAACTTATCCCCACCATAATGTCAATCAGATGTTGAAAATAAACCATGGCGACACTCCTTGGAAGTAAGGCCATAAATATGTCCTCAGCCTAATGTTAAATCGAGTTTTTAATCTCGGTTTTTTAATTGTTTGTATTTCATATATATTTTTGAACCTTAATATTTTTTATTTACAATCGCGTGATTGTGTCAGTAATGTTCACATTTCACTGCATTATTAACGATATCTGTAGAGACGTTTTGGAGATAATCGCGTATTTCATAAAAGCTCAGTTTTATGGTTTTATACATAAAGAAAATCTTTAGCCGAAATTTGTGGAAAGATTTCGACAAATAGGTTTGGGTCCTTAGAGGGACCAAATTATGATCAAAATCGTTACAGTTGATTTTTACAAAATCGTCATTTTTAGTTGTTGTTTTTTTCTTTTCGCAGCTACCCTTAAATTTTGATTTATCAAAAAATGTAAATTAAACATCAGAGATACAGTCAGATTATACTTACATAATAAATTTGATTATAATCGGTTCAAATGTTTATGCGGTAGAGCATGTACAAACGACAGACAAACTACAATCCAAAAAACACTTTTTTAGACTAAAGGATATTATGCATATTCTCGTATCAGGGGAAGAAGAAGAAAAAAAAAGAAAAAAACTAAATCAAGTTACTCTATAAACCGCATATGTGGCAAAGTAAAGTGATACAACATATAGAAAATTAGTGTAATACACTATAAATTATCATTTTTTTTTTCTTAGGCGATTAACATTTACTCTAAACAATTAAGCCTGGATATCAATGTACTTTACATAATAAATTACTCTTAACACGTCCATCAAACTATACGTAATTCATCTTAGAAATCCCTAACCATTTATTTACTTATTAGTGTTTTAATAATTTTAAATTCTTTTATCTAACTATGAGAGAAAGTTTGTGCAATGTTTGTACCAAAATGGAACATTGCCAAATATGAAACTCGGCTGAATGCGAGGTACAATGCTTCTAACACAGGTATAAATAGCCGGGGTTTAAGTTATGCAAATTAAGTACAGTTGTGATAAGCGGGAAGACTAGACTGTTTCTTGGCAGGGGCGTTCATTGTACAAATCTCTGGTTACAATATAATTCCCTTATAATAATGAATAGCAGAGATGTATTTCCACACCAGTGGTTTCTGTTAACAGTAGACTTTTCGCTCATTAGATGTTTTAATACAAACAGTAAACAGTTCTTGTTAATGTGGCTACTCCGCGTCTCAGGTGACACAACAATATTGACAGACATAAAAGTAACAGTAAATAATACCATAGTTAATTAAAATCTTCATGGATACCCTACATTATAACGTGATGCACAACCTAATAGTTCAAGAAGTAACTTTAATACAAACATCTACTGTACACTTGTGCAATACACCACTTATAAGATGATATAATATTAATTAAGGTTGTTTGCTTTATAACGTTAACCCAATACCATTCATAGACCAAGAAGTAACTGAAAATAATACCACAAGTAGTCTACACTTGAACAAAACACATTTATGAGAAGGAATATCACTAATAAATGCATTGTGGGTTGTTTCGTAAATAACATAACAAGACACCATTTCTAGATAAAAAAGTAACTGTAAATAACATCACAGCTACTGTGAATAGTACTAAGTATATGTTTCATGGTTAGCTTGCTTTATGACGTAGCATGTACCATTAACAGATAATGAAAGAACTCTGGTATCACAACTACTGTACACTTGAACAAAACACCTTATAAGGACAAATAACACTAATTAAATACTTCATGTTGTGCTTGCTCTATAACATAACAGATACTATTGATAGATCGAGAAGTAAGTAAATAATACTTGCGCTTCTGTACACTTGAACAAAACACTACTTGTAGAGAGAAACTTTGTAAAAAACACACAAATAAATATACAGATGAAATATTGTCTAGTTTAAACTGGGCTTCGTTTTCCTCGGTCAGGGAAACACGCACAGATTCCTTGAACACGTTTTTGCGGTTTGTCAAAATTACGTTAATGAATCCGTTCTTTTATAAAATAAACTGCACAAATATAACTTTTAAAACGCTTCAAACAAAGTACTCAGAAAGGCAAATAGATGGTATATGAATTTCTTATCACCTGTGCAGAAACCCATGGTTAAATTAAAAACTCTGAATGTTTTGAAATTATTTTCTCACATCCGTAGTGTAAAATAATGATGAAAAAAATCTATAGAGAGTTAGCGTTTTGAAGTCCAACCGCCCACTAAAGTGGTTTTTGAAATGATTTAATTTGATTAAATATGGTTAGCCTATATTTTGGATATATTTTTGATAACAACATTTGACATGAAACCTATTTGTTGCTACCAGAAATGCTGGTATAGGAGTTACTTGAGTTAACAAAAGATATAATTTCTCAAAATGATCGTTTAAATTTTTATGAATTTTAAAGATTTAAGACTTAAGCCAGTATTCTAAATTTTAAGGTACCGGTTCATTATATTTGATGAAAACTTCAATAAAGCTTTCATTAAAAACTCCAATTAAAATAGGGTTTTCGCATGGGATGAGTTTTGACCCCCCCCCCCACACACACACACACACAAATTTCCTTTTCTTTAAAGGCTAAAAGCCTCTCGGTTCATCATCGCCTTATAAAAAAAAACACAGAAGGAAAGAGTATAAAATAAATACTACTACCCCTCGAAGAGTCTATTAGCGTAAAGGGGTCGGAAGAGAACAACAGTTGGTCAAGAAAGTGATCTAATTCAAGACCAAACTGTGTAAATCCAGCTAAAGATCCTCGGGTTTGACATTATGAGTGAGCCACTGAAGAACACTAACAAAACAAAATTTATTTTTTAATTTAATTTACAGAAAAGTATTAAGATATACAAGTGTGGAAACACTGGAGATATTAGTTTTCTGTTACAATTTCGTTTCGTGTATGGGCGTACAATTTTTTTAATCTATGTAAGATAAAAATCCTTTTCGAACTGACAGCTTCAAAACGTATAAAAATTATGAGTTCCATTAAAATCAGAACATTATTAAAAATCTTCTTACATGTAGAACCAACCCCATAATTTTACCCCTTCACAATTTGCACCAAAATTTCATTAACCGAAGAGACACACCCTACCCATGTGACTGTAAAATATCGTTAAAAAAGTGACAATTCCACCCCCAACTTTAAGTTATTTAGTTCAGAAATATAACCATTGTAACGTTTCTTTAGATATATACACGGTACAAATATTAAATTCCAAATCGATTCATAGTCACAATGTACTTGTTGGGGTTTTGTACTAACATAATAATTTCTGAAAGTATAATGTATGTGATTTAAAAAAAAAAAAACTAAATAAGACTAGTTTCTAAAACTATTCAAAACTGTTATACTTTTGTAGCAGTTATAACTTAGTTATTGTTGTTAATGCATCACTAAAGATGGTCACTTCAACGTTGAAACGCGTTTGAATAAATAAACGTACTATCTGTGTTTTAGTTTATTTCTATCAAATACATCATCTCACAATCAATATTTATTTTTAAATTTTGCTCCCGTAAATTTCCCTACGATTACTAGTTTTTTTGTTTTTTTTTTTTAAGTGAATAATTGATAAATAATGTGTTAATAAAGGGCAGTTAATTGAGTACTGGACCATTTGATTATATCGAAAATAAAGAACCCAGACAGTTTAATGAAAGTATTCCTAATAAAATGCAAAGAAATTAAATGTCCAATTTTTTCAAATTATTCGCAACCGATTTTATTAAAATATGTTGTACTTACAACCGTAAGTAAAAAAAACATACTCTTTTGAATTAATTGACTCAACAATCAAGTCTATTTTATACTGAAATAAACTGAACAAAATCATTGCACAAACTTTCTGACACACACTCCAAACAAACACAAAATAATATTCATCACCAACTCTCTAAACATATTGTTATTTTGTTTTTACTTAAAGATAAACACTTTTTCTTTATTGCTAATTTTATACCCACTGATATACTTATATTGTTTTGTAAAACTTTTTTGTTTTGTCATCCAATCACAACTGTACTAAATCCTAATGTGAAAAAAATAAAATTATTAATAGTTGGTATAATAGAAAAGAATTCCTCCTTAGTTTTTTTTTTAATTATGTGGAAATTAAAAAAGAATTTGTATTCATTATATAAATAGAACCTAGGCTTTCATTGTTCTGTTTTGTTGCTTGAAATATAATTTATTGAGTTAGTCAAAGTTAATTGGTGAAACTAGTTAAGATTTTAAACATCTGTTTGAACCCGTAATCTTCATTACATAAATTTTGAAGAAATCTGTATTTTTATACGAATAACAGATGGTGAATAATTCAGATGTTTGTGTCTTTATAAACAATTTCATGAAAGTCATAATGTTCAGTTTTTTTTTTGACTGTAAACAATTTTTTTTTAAAAGTCCAAATTTGGCAAAAATATGCTCGTATCTTAAATTGTACAAAATCTGTTCATTCGTTTGGAGCGTTGAACACTGCACAGACACCCTTCCGAGATGATGAAAATACTTAGAGTTTTTAAACGTTACGATATACCAAAATTTAATCAAAATCGTCAGTATAAATATTGAGATAAACGTAATTTTCAGTTTTAGCTTTATGATAGTTCCGTAAATTTTATGTTATCGAAAACTTGAAAACCCACCTCCAACTGCGGTCAAAATCTGTTCAAATTTAACACCACATATTTGTGCTGTAATCTTTACATTTCTATAAAATCGTTGCAGTATATTTTGAGAAAAAATGCAATGTTGTATTTTTGTTTTATGATAGTTACCTCCAAATTTTAAGTTGTCGAAAATTTTAAAAACACCTCGAAGTTTGGCTAAAATATGCCTACAATACCAAATTGACCAAAATTAGGTTCACTTGTTTGGAATTTAAACAGTGCACAGATGACTTATACAATTTCAAAAACTATGTAATGGACTCAGCAACTTCAAAACTTTCCTTGATAAAATATTCATCATATTTTGACGCCTCGTCAACTCTAGATTAGCTTTGAATTTTTATTTTTATTATTTTTAATGTATACTGAGTCATACAGATTAACTAGAGTTTATTCTGTGATAAAGTTTTACATTGGTAAATAATATATTAATATTGTTTTTTAAATAAACGGATTAATTTAACACCATTTCTACACATGTGACTAAGTCCAATTTACAATCACCTACCTGTTAATTTTATCCTTCACTAGCTCTCCGAAATCCAATCTCACTTCACTCCACAACTGTTTCAATGACACTGGTGCTAAAAGTTTCCCGCGCGCGTGTCAGTGTGTAGGCGTATGCGCAAGCAACATTGTGACGCTGTTTCCCGCGCGCGGGGTCAGCGTGTAGGTGTGTGCGCGCGCATCTACCACCCCATTACTTTTATCAATGCACCCTGGAATCCATTCATAGAATAATATTTTATAATTAATTTGATTTTAAAATATAGGAGTTTACGTTAAAAAAACAGATTAAGCAATGAATGAAAACAGTTAAGTTTATTTGATAAGTACGTTTCATTTAGTCAGGAGTCATCTTCAGGTGTTACCGTATTGGTGCTGAACTATAACTAACAGATTCATCATTGAAACGTCATCTTGATGGAATGAAGCGTTGATATTGAATTTTTAACAAGTTGTTCAAAAGTAAATAAATTAGAGACAAAAAATGAAAAAATCTTTCAGCTAAAATTCCTGTAGGGTGTTTAATAAAATATATGCAGATTAGTGAATAAAAACGTTAAGGGCTCGCTCTTCTAGAAGCAAAGTATTCAATTTTTCGCTGTAAATTTCTTGATATGAACTGTTTTTAACAGATTTTTATCAATAATAAACCTAACCTTAAATATTAATATTTTTACATAACGTAAAATTTCAATTTTGTTTTTTAAAACAGTAGGAGTGAAAATTTGAAAAATGTTATTATAATAGAAAACTAAATGGATTCCTAAAAATAGTTGAGGTTAACTATAAGTTTAAATTGAGAAAATCCGGATTCCTTTATTTTTTGTATAGTTCTTTAATTTAATGTTGTAAGGATTAAATTGTATTTTTTTTCTTTTTATGCTTCAAAGATGTAATTTTAAAAAGGTTTGTTTAACCTTTTATAGAATTCATATCGCACGTTCTGTGTGTGTTTTTTTCATATTAAAAAACATTAATTAAGGTTGACTCTATCTTTGTGTAAAGGACATATGTTAAGATGAAAGAAAGGGATCTAACCCAGGGCTACATGAAAAAGGTATAAATCTAACTGGGGATGTTCGGGATTGCCAAACCCGTACTCACTGCAGTGAGCCCCTGACTGAACTGTGTTGGGGTTCATTGTTGAGTCATATAGTATCTTGAAACTTTTTTATTTTTATTTTTTCCCATTGGTTTAAAACCATAAAGGGAAAAAACAAAATTACGATTTTATATGTATACCACGAAGAGGTACCTACAAGCTTTTGATTAACTATTACTTGCCTATTCCTCAACCGATACTATTGACACTTTACATATTTTCTAATAACTTTACAAAAAATGTTGTGTGGAAATTTCAACACATTGGTGTTTATAGTACATCTACCTGCTAGGTCATTCCCCCCACCCTTCCCGATTTCTCTTGTATTTCAGTTTCCTGTTACTTGTGTATGTATAAATAGTTGTCAATACAATACATGTTATTTATCAGTTGCCCGATGATGCCGCAAGGCGAAACAATTTTGAAACTTCAGCTTTATTGCTATATTTAGTATGGAGTTACATTAAAAAAAAAAAAAAAAAAAAAAAAAAAAAAAAAAAAAAAAAAAAAAAAAAAAAAAAAAAACTACTTTTTACTCAGCGGTAACAATCTTTTTACAACAACTATTAAGATTGTACTAAAAAAAATTAGGTTAAGTTTCTGTAACTGTTGTTTAATTTCAATCGAACAGCTGTTCAACACTAAATCTACAAGAGTAAAAGGCTTAGAATTCTTTTGGTTGCCGCCATTTTATTTCTATTAAACACCAATGTGTTGAAATTTTCACACAACCTTTGTGGTAATTTTGTTAAAAAGTTTGTAACGTTTGAAAAGAATCGGTTGAGGAATAAGCAATTAATAGAAAATCAAAGGGGTGTAGACACACTGTATATGTAATTAAAAGTTTAGGAGTAACTGTTATAAGGAGGAAAAACTTATTGGTTCCCATCACTCCAGAAATTCAGTTCATCAGTTAAATGTAAAAACCAAATAATCGGGGTGTAGAGCTGAAGTTATTATTGAAAATTATTTATATTCATACTTTGGTGAAACTAAAAGATTAATGATCAAAATCAGTTTGGAAAATTGATAAAAAAATAGAAAATTACAGTTCAGGTAAATGAAACCTAACCTTAATAATCACAATTAAACTGTATTCAAATACAATTTCGGCTTAGGAAGACTTGGACACAAGCGCAGCAAGTTACCTTATTGAAATATTTATAAATACTGTTTAAATTAATTTTTATAAAATTTTTAATGGCAACCTGGTTAAGCATTTGTTTTATATCGGTAACTCTGTTATTCCTCAGCCTACAAAACAAATAAAAATAACAGTAGTGTTATTACACCTTTTACCCTAGCTCTAGTTTAAATTTCATCTTAGTTTGACTTTGAAAAATAAGAAAAATTGTTTCTAGAAATAACTTGAATTTGCGAGTTTTTGAAACTTGCCTGTCGCTCCTGAACGGTTAGAGATATCGAAAACACCCAAGAATAAAAAAGTTTTAAAATCATGTTTTTTATCCATAAAATCTTTATAGAAATAGGAGATCTTATAAGAACTACCGTCATATGGGAAAAATTTGATAATAGCCTTAATTTTAACTCAAAAAATCCTGGGGTTACATTTTAAAGTTGTTATCAATTGTTTTTACCGCTGTTTCCAACACCCTGTATATAGTTTTTTTAATAAGTTTAATAAAGGATGGATGTATGAATTTTTTTTGTAAATAATTTAAATAGAAACATCTTTTTCTATAGTTATGAATATATTTTCAATACCTATTCATTGCGAGCTGATGTCTTCTGCTAGTTTCACAACTTGACTTTATTACGTAGAAGATTCGAACATCCTGTAGATATTGTGGAGGTGGTGATGGTATTAAGAAAACATCCTTTACACTTGAAGCTATAAATTGATTGTTATTGTATTAACCTTGGTTGGTGCAATCAAGAGATAGACAAATCTAGATTGATCACGTGTTCTTTGGAATACAAAATAAACTTTACAAAATACATGCACTAATTTTCTCACACACATACATCCACAAAACCAAATATCATATTCGACGACATCTCTATTTTTCCCTATGTAATAAAATTGTCTACTTGAATTTCTTGACTAATTAAAACTCGACCAGCGTTTTTCAAGATGGGGGCCATCTTGAAATTTTTTGGGAAACCTCCATTTTTTTATGTTGAGTTTGGATAGTTAAAACTAGTGAAGGTAGGATCAGTAGTTGACTAACAAACAACTCACTGTTCGAAGCTCCATTCTTAGTATCCATTATGTTTGTTTGTTACATCTATATTCCGCTCTCGGTGATTTCTATATTTTATTTTTAAAGTTTTAGTTTGGCCAGGATGGACTTTTACAAACGCGATATTTTTTAGATCATACAATTCTCTGTTGTCTTATCTACTTTTTGTAATTTGCTACGTCCAAATTGATATGTGTTACAGATTCCTGTCAGTTGTCTATACATACATTTTTGACATTCTAAACCGTTAATTCAACTACGATTTTTGTTTCCTTGTTGTTTAAAGGCAAATACCCTCTCGGACATAATCGCCTAAGGTAAGGTCACACCTGGCCCAATACTCATTGGTATGAATTACCAGTAGGGCCCGGGCCCAGCCTTGTCCAATGTCCAATCTTCATTGAGAAATAATTGCTTCAAACATTCTCCAAGGCATTCTTTCTCAATTTTTTTACATTAGGGATACAGCTTTGATCAGTTCATGTTATATCAGAATTTTGGATCGTGATAAATTTGGATTGAAATTTGGAAAAGAATAAATTGGATTACTATTTAAGAAATCAATTGTATTTATATAAATTGATGACTGAATCAGACTATTTGAATTATCAACAACAGTTGCAGACGTAAATCATGAACGAGACCAATATAAACGTTTGGCGATTGCTAGGTTAGGTTAGGTTAGGTTAGGTTATGTTAGGTTAGGTTAGGTTATGTTAGGTTAGGTTATTGTTAGGCCAATGTGTGGTCAGGCATATTGGATAAAAGGGGAAGGGAGTCGGCATCTTTGACATCTCATTGAGGCTGGAAGGTACTTGTCGTTTTCTTCGACCAGCCTTCCAATACCTTCCAGCCTCGATTGGAGAACATTGGCAATAATGTTCTAGCCACGCTGCTTGTCCAGTACCGATCTTGGAACATATTTGCCGAGGTTGTACATGTGCGTGACCGCGGCTTTATAAAAGAAGAAGATTAAAAAGAGTATGAATTAAAGACCCCTAGTCATCAAAAACTATAAGTGAAAAATGGTGTCGGTAAAAAATAAGAGTTAGTCAAGAGAGATAATATGATGGGGAAAATGAGAGAGAAGGGTCTAACACAAAACTACAATACATGGCGAATGGTGCAAATCCAGCTAGATTTTTGGGTTTGCAACACCCTACGCTGAGGGTAGTTCGGCTACGATGCGGCTTTAGGTATAGTGGAACAGCCCGAAGAAGGCACTTGTGCCCGGTGCGGGGCGGTAGAGGAAGAGGTGGATTATGTCGGAAAATAACACCGTTCCACAAACATTGACTTTGCCTCCGAATCGCCAGCTGCCTGAGACTTGCCCTCCTCGCACCCCTTAACGTTTACTTCGAGAATAGTACAGCGTTTTAACCCGATCTGCGAAGTGCCTTCTTAGGCCTGTTCCACTATACACCAATGTGTTTTGTCGAGTAAAATTCACTTTTATGCCTTATTCTTTCAAGTTAAATTTAACTTTTTGAAAATATATCTCTTGTTGCTACTATCAAATTTTAACTGTTTGAACTTTCACACTGATGCTTTGATTTATCAGTTAAATTTTATAATTAAATACAGACACATATCCGAGTTGTCTATAGCAACTACTGTATTATTATTCTAATGTAATCAACCTAGCAACTATTATGTATCATCACTAAGGCAGACATCAATAAAAATTGTACAGACAAATTTTATTTGAAACAGTAATTTATAGATTGAATATAAATATGTCAAATTTTAGCAATTGTAGGCATGGAATTTGATCAGTTGAGTAAATGAACAATAATTTAATTTGAAACCATTCAGAATGTCGTTTAATAAAAAATCTATGCAAATTAAATATTTGTGGAATGCCATTTAAACAAGAGGTGACGAACACAACTGATTAATTAGCTAAAAAATTATAGGCCTAGGAATCCGAAGAGAAAATCATGATTTCAAAATATTTCCCGATATTTTAAGACCATGTTTCCCACCTCAAAATCAATCAACATTGAATCATTAATCCAGGAAAATTATTATAAAGACATAATTCGACCTTTAAAATGTAATACAGTATTTAAATTTTAAAATCACATTCTAAAATAGTTAACATGAGAATCCGGTATAGGACATCACATAATCGCGAAGATTCTAAGAAAACGAAAATCTATCAGGAGAAACTAGTAATTTTAACGGATAGATCGGAATCTTCTTCGTAGGAAAATTCGTTTAGGAAAATACAAAGGACATACCAGACAATCGGTAGAAATTATAAACTAAACCAAGTCCCGAATTAAATATGGCCGTCAAATTGATCTATTTCCCAACTTAGAGTTGACGGCCCAAGGACTTCTCCCAAACTCGTGTTCTGATTGGTGAATTAAATTAGAACAGTTGTGATCTAGATATGCGATTCAATTTGTATTAATTAAAGTAATTAGTTTAACCATTAAATGTTTCGATATAAAAAGAGAAGTCATTTGTTTGTTTAGTAATATAATTTAGTTTATTTAAAGTCCAAAAGTCCCATTTTTTTCAAATTGAATAATTAAAATCCCTTAGAAAAACATTTTATTATTAAATTATATAAATTTTCCCTTAGCATACAAAACACACACACTAAGTGCATATCTAAAACGTCAGGTGATATAGAAGGCGGGCGATTTGAAACCAAGTAACACTTTCCCAAAAGAATGTATTGTTGTTGGTGTCTTGAAGATGAATAGGACGTCCCTACAGAGCTGAAGATTTTGAATAAGATTTTAAAAGATACAACAACGAGTACAAGGTTGTCAAATAAGTCTAGAAGAAATATTAAATAGTGCGTGTTCAATATATAGTAGAATATTTCCTGAATCTTGAAGAGACAATTAAGAAAAACATACTTAAAGTTGAACAGAATTATTGGTGAGATCCAAACATTTTCTCACACTAAATTTATAAAGATTATTCAAAGACAAGTATTAATTTTCACTTACCAAGTGATCAGAATTGATGTGGAATTGATTAATTGCATATAAACATTGTTTAAAATTGAAACAGACAATTCAATTTGATCAAAAACTCCTCGAATGAAATAGACCTTTTCTTACTTACATGATTATATTGTACTTGAACCAATTAGACAGGATTTGGAAGTGGACTGAACCGGATGTAAATGTGTACCTAGCTTGAATCATCTTAAAAATAATACTGATTGTACATGTTATAGTAGTTATGAATAATTTTGCTTTTAATATATTGCTGGTAGGTATTACATATTTAATTGTATAATATTATTGTGATATTATTTCTGATTAGTCTATTTCACTCTGAATAGTTTATAAAAAAGCAATATTTTAACATTAGACAAATCAACTAGGCCTATGTTGCAGGTAGGTAAGCCTCGCTAAAATAGGCTTATGAACATGTCAACTTTGTAATTGTTTACAAAGAAATTTACAGGAATTTTTGACGATTTTATTAAAATTATGTTCTACATATCTTTTTCTTAATATTGAAATAAGTTTTCAACGCAGAGCTAACTTTTTCACGGAAAAAACATAATTTCAACTTTTCTCCGTTGAGGTCTATTAAGTGAATTACGCGTTAAAATAGGTTTGTACGCGAATTTTTACCTTACAAGGTCAAATAAGATGACTATTTATATATGTGTAGAGAGAGAGCGCACCACCTTATCTGACCTATGTAAATTTGTTTAAAAAAAAGAAATTGTTCATTATTTTACAAGCTGTCACCCATCCAAGTACTAACCACGCTCAATGTAGCTTTACTTCGGTGCTCTATACATGCAATGAATTCTGTAGTTTTGAAATTGAGATTTTTCAGTGAAAAAGTTAGCTCCATATTGAAAACTCATTTTATTATTAAGAAACAAAGTATGTAGAACATAATTCTTAAAAAATGCTGGTAATGTTCTTTGTAAACAATTACCAAAAAATTAACTTTGATATTCCCCCAAAACTGTTATAAAGCAAATTGTTTTATGAATTGTAACAACTATGGAAGGCATGTATTATACACTGTGCTACTAGACTTCACAGTTAACAGGTTACTTTAGGCCTAGGGTTGTACTTTATTGGTGCTAGATTAGGAGATAGATTGGGTTAGATCTGGGATTGTGATTTAAGTTTGTTTCTACTTTATCTTTATCATGGTGGTAGATAGAGGTCAACTACTGCTCTAGGTCATCTTCTGGTCTAGATATTCTAACTTTAAATTTTATTTGTCTAGGTTATTTTGTCTTAAAATTTATATTTTACAAAAACATGGTACTTTTAAAAAGTTGATATATAGATTAGTTTTAAAAATTTTTCGAATTCTATTACTACATAAGCTTTTTCACTGAAAAATTGAAAAGTAGCCTATCTTTTTTAAAGTAATATTTGTTATTAATAACCATATGTCTGGTCCATAATTGTTTACAAAGAAAGTAGGCCTAACTGCTTTTTTTGCAAGTTTTTTGGTTAACATGTTCTACATACCGTATTTCTTAATAGTAAAATAAGTTTTAAATGCAGAGCTAATTTTTTCTACTGAAAAATCGCAATTTCAAAACTACATAATTCAATGTATTTATATGTCACCAAAGCCAAGCTACATCAAGTGCAGTACGTACTTGGATGGGTGACTGCTTGGGAAATAACACACAATTTCTTCTTTTTTTAACAAATTTACGTGTAGGTCAGGTAAGGTGGTTATATATATAGCTACCTTACGTGACGGTGTAGGGTAAAAATTTGTGTACATACCTATTATACCGCATAATTCACTTAATGGACCTTAACCAAGAAAAGTTGAATTTTTTCCCCGTGAAAAAGTTAGCTCTGCATTGAAAACTTATTTTATTATTAAGAAATAGGGTATTGTAGAATTTTTTTTTTTTTTTAATCACAAAAAAGCAGGAACTCTCTTTGAAACCATTTTCCGTCTGGACTTTGTCCATAACGTTTGTCTAACAATAGTTAAAATGCCTCTAGATTAACACTGTATTCTAACTCTTCAAAGTTATTATTTTTTTTCATTTTTAGTTTGAAATTTAATGGTTAAATAGTTTCTTTCTTTTAAATTAGGCCTTTAAAGTTAACTGTTTAGAAGTCATTGCCATTGCAGTATGTGCATAACTTATGGATAGGCCTACTTGAATTTGGTACTTTAAATTTTTAAGTGAAATGTGAATATTGCATTCGTTAAAATATTATATTATAATTTCATAATAAGGTAGGCCTATATAGTAAAATAATTAGAGAAATATATATAGACTTATTAAATAATAATAAAAACACTAGGATTTACCCTACTTTTCCAATAAGCCGTAATTATTTTACCAAAGATCTCCATATTGACTAAGGATTTATTTTATTTTGGTTCATGGAAAACAGACATCAGTTTTTCCCCTCAAATCAACACAATAAAAATAAATTATAAATATCCAATAGGCTATCCAATGCAATGTTGCATCTTTGAAATATCAGAATTTCGTTAGGCTATACAAAGAGTATTATTTTACATCTAAGGCAGGTTAGGTTAGCTTGTTTTTAAAATCATGTTAAGCCATAAAATTATCTGATATTTTATTTTAAATGGTCTTAGCTCCAATAGTTATTTCTACTTTGAGCTCCAACTTAACCTGTTCTATGGATGTCGAAACCCAAATAGATGCCGTTCTCAAGGACTCGCATATAGTGAGTATGGGTTCGTTGGTAATCCTGAGGACCCTAGCGGGATCTACTCCTTTTCATGTAGCTTTGGGTTAACTCTCTCTCTCTCTCTTTCATCTTTCATATCAGGTCTCTCTTGATCAATTTTTGTTGCTTTCCGACCCTGTTGCTAAATACTAGAATATTCAAGGACTAGGGGTTTTATAAATATTTTTTCTTTCTTTTTTAAAAGGCTATATGATATTCAAAATGTTTTTCCATACTAAGATACGATAAATTATTTTATTTGTTTTGTTAAAGCCTATAGTAAGTATTGATCTTTGTGTAATTTTATATTTTACACTACCAGTATAGAATTTATTACAGAATAGAAAATATAAGTTGGGTGGGTAGTGGGTCCAAAATCACTTTGTCTATTTAATTACATTCAGAAAAAAACTAGATACAATCATCCTGTATATTTTCTGTTGAACAATTTAGGTATAGGTTGTATATTAGGCTAAAAGTTAACAAGTTATTCTTTAAGAAAATCTTTATTTATTAGGGTGTATTCAACAAATTGCCTATGTTTATATGAGATTATATTAATATTAGGAAATTTCTGGAGGCCTAGATATTTGAAGATTGGCTTTTGAGTAAAGATAGGCTAAATGAGATTATTTTTAATACTTAATAGGTTGGTTCTTTTGAAATTCAGGGTTTGAATGTTGTTGCAGGTGGATTTACTGAAGTAGGTACAACGAGAATCTGATTGTGCGGAACTTTTCCCAAACTACAAACCTTTGGAGCTGACAGAACTTTTAGATGGATCAATGAAAACAACTCTTATAGGGTACCCAGTATTTGAAGAAGGTATATGTAGTCAACAGTATTCAGTATGTATTGGACCGAAATAGAATTCAAATTTAATAACCTTATGTACAACGGTCAACTGATAGCAATTAGAAAGAAATAGTAATAAATACAATCGATAACACCGCTAGTAGTGAGTAAAAACATTACAGTCGCTGAACATTAAACAATAGTGAATGTCAATCTGAATCAGTTTTAAATTGCTCAACCTGTATAAAGATCATATTAATAATAGATGCTCTTACGTCATCCCTGTTTAACTCATTAGTTACTTGCTATAATTTGGTCGCTCATAAAATCAATGTATCCAATCTAATTCATGCATTAAATTTAAACATTATTAGTGTCATTTAGTGATTTACTGTTATAAAAATATGAGTTTTGTGACAACCCGAGATATATAACATATCTCAATGCTTTCACTCGGTGGTCGGAGAGTTTGGAAATGATCAGATTCTTTCAGTTCTTGAACAAGTGGATGAAAAATTAGGGAGTCACCAACACAAAATGGAACTGCGATCAGCTGATCTGGGAAACCACACAGTATGTAATCTCCGCACCACGTCTTGTGCACCTGGTTGCATTCTACAGTTTATTTGAAAATATATTAAATCATATTATGGGTGGATAATTTTTCATCTGTGGGGCTACCGGTATATGGGGGGCAGGGGCGTTGGCCTAATGGAATTACCAGCTGAAATGTAAATTCTCGTTATTAATGTCTCATACTTCATGAGGCCTAATTGGGCCAAGTCACTTTGTGATTTGGTGAGTAACTGCACGATAATTTATTAAGGTGGTATTAATTCTTAGTAGTAGCCTAATTTACTTATTAGTAATACACTCAACAATGCTGGCTTTGGATCCAGTGTGCTTTTGGTGTGCTAGAATTGTCCAGATATCATTATTAATCAATCCGACCCCACATGACAAATTTAAGCTCATGGTACACCAGCAATCCAACTTTGATTTATTGATACAAAAAAAAACTTTCAGTCCTATCAAGAGCTTACTCCTGTAAATTTTGGCTTCGGAAGCACACTATAGTGAGTTTGGGCTGGGTACTCCTGAAGAATCCTAGCAGGATCTACATCTTGTTTCATGTAGTCTTGGGTTAGATCTTTCTCTTTCATCTTTCCTATCAGGTCTTTCTTGATCAATTATTGTTCTTTTCGTAGTCGTAAAGAGCCAGTAGTTTAAATGATTTTTTTTATTATATTTTTTTTTTATTTCTACAAATTATAATTTGTATTTTTCTTCCTGTAGCATACATGTATCTAATAAGTAAGGTTGCAAACACATTCAAGTTCACCGACCAGATTGAAGCTGTTGTGAACTTTATTACTTAATAGAATAAATCAAACACAATTTCTCACAAATAATATGTTTATTTATTTAAACGTGTTTCATCGACAGTATTGCCATCTTGACTGATGGACCAGCTACACATTATAGTTTAGTTATTGTAGCTCGTTCATCACTCAAGATTGTGACTTTGTCGATGAAACGTTTTTGAATAAATAAACATATTATTTTTGAGAAATTGTGTTTAAGTTTTATTCCATCAAGTAATAAATTTCACAACACATTCAATCTGTTTGGTGAACTGGAATGTGTTTGCAACCTTACTTATTAGATACATGTATGCTACAGGAAGAAAACTCCAAATTATAATTTGTAGAAATTTAAAAAAATCATTACGACTAGTGGCTCTTTTTTTACTACTTCAGCTTGAAGTAGTGTTTTCCTTCCGGTTTTCATATAAATAACATTATGTAATTATTATTATGTATAATTTAAATTTGTGTTTTCTACAAATGTGGATGTTTTAAACAAATTACTGTGCATTCATTTAAACATTAAATTGATATTTTTACAAAAGTATTAAAAGAGGCTACATTTTGTTTTACCATCTTGCATCATAATATAACACGATTAGAAAGTAAGAATTATTGATGCCAGTACATAAATGTTGCAATTTGATTACAGAAGTGTGAGAATGGCGGCAGATGATCTCTTAAAAAAGTCTTTTCAATTGGACTGTCCTATTGGTTCTTCTCATTCTATCAGCAGACCTACCTGAATTTCACCAATGTGGTTGAAGACATCACAACAAAATTGTAAGTCATGGAAAATGTTAAAAATGTGGAGGCCACATTTTTTGGGAATGATTTCTAGCATTTTTGGATATTTGCTTATAGAAATTTTTTTTTTTATATATATAAGCCTAGGTTAAATGCACAAGCAGAAGTTATAATTGAAGTTTGGCTTCCTGAATCTATTAAAGCAGTAGCAAGCTGAAATTTATTTTTATTAGAAGTTAGTTTTAGTTTAATTGTACTCAGAACTGTAACAGTATTAGACTTTTGTAAATACATAGAAGTGTTTGAAAGGGTTTTATTATGATGTGAAACTAGGTGACCTTTTGTAGAGGTATAACCTGTCCAGGAAGTACTAACATTTTGTGGTATTAAAGGTTTAATTTTGTTTCCAGTGTATAGTCAACTAGAAGATTGCGGCTTTGACTGGTTGTTTTTTGAATCTGTTTTTGTTACGTCGAAATGCAAAAGTGTGTGATGTGATTGGTTGCAAGTTTTACATCTAAGTTTATTTGGACAATTAGAAACGGTATGTCCAGTAGACAAACAATTGATACAATGTCGTTGAGTTTTTATAAAATCCAATCTTTTAAATGGTGATAAAAGTTGAAAATCTTGACACTTATAAATTCTATGGCCATTTCTTTTGCAAAACTGCATTGATAATCATTGACAGAGCTAGCAAAGCAAACATTTTGGTTAGGTTGGGTTCCTGGTTTTTTGAAAGTCACAACCTGTTTTGAAGTGGTAGGTTTCGAAATAGTAAGGTTTTTAACACCTGATTCAGATGTGAGAGCGTCTTCGAAATGAACACACCCATGTTCTAAAAATGTGATTAATTCTTTAATGGTAGGCATGAGATGTTCGACAGATCTACGATATTCGAACCGTTTGCGAGTAGTAGCGTCTAATTTCCGTAGCAAAATAGATAACAGTGTTAATTCTTGACTTATAGAAAAGAATTATCTTTTCTTTTTGGCCCGGAGGACCAAAAAATGTACGGTAATGTGTGGGATTTTGTAATAGAGATAGTTGAAAAAGAACAAGTTTTATTTTATTCAGACTGTTTGTAATGATATACAAAAATTATTAGTTACCTCAGAGGAAATAATTTGTGTTCACTTTGTTGTATAGGCTAACTTAAAACAAAAAACCAATTGTGTGTTTTACTTTGTTTCAGAAACATTATTAGAACCCTCCGAGGGCTTCAAGCCTCCGGAGAGTCACGGGTGCTCTGGGATGACGATATTTAGAGGTGGAAATACGTAAAATACAAGCAGCTGTTAAAAGGTAAGTCTATGGTAATTTTGTGTTTTGCGCTTTTAACTGCGCTTTCCCATAAGCCACCCTGATGGGGTGCTGAAAAAAAATATATATATAATTGAAGAAGAACAGGAAGCCCAATCGTTGCTATGCGAATTGAAGTTTTTTTAGAAATATCATTTATACGTTTTGTTAGTTGGACTTGAATACATTATTTTTTTCTTGTTTTTAATCAAAACAAAAGGGTTAATAAAATGATGTAATATTTACACAACAAGGAAGTTTGACGTTTTTAAATGCCCTAGGACTCTTCGCATTACCTATGACTAGCATTGTCATCTTATGTGCACCGCTTGCAAGGCATGAAAGTGACACTATACTTAGCCAAATTTCGTCCAGGAGCATTAGCTTCTCCACGATGCACCTTTTTTTCTTTTTTTTGTTACAAACTCCAAAATAAACCATTTTCATCCGTGTTATAAACTTGGTCAGGAGTTAAATCCATTTCTTGGATAACCTGTTTGAACCTTTCTTTATATGGTTCAACAGCGCTTTCGTCACATGAAAGTTTCTCACCCGTTGTACTTAACAGTCTAATTCAATAACGTTGTTTGAATTTCTGTAACCATCCCTCGCTGGCTTGGATATCATCCTTTTTTGTAATTATCCGGTAAAAATCCCTAGCCTTTCCTTTAAGGATTTCACCAGAAATTGTTGTATGCCTATCACGTTCTTGTAAAAACCAAGCATAGAGGCTATCGTCAACTTTAGGATTTTCACTAGTTTTCATTGTCTGTCATTTACTTGTTAAATTTTCATTCGTCTTAAAAAACGACGTTATTTTATCACTCTTTTTTCTTATGCCATGAACTGTAGCTCGACCAACACCGTAATTTTTAGCAACACTAGTTAACGTTTCGCCCTTTTCAAACCGCTTTAGGATTTCATTTTTATCTAACAAAAATAGAGTTTTATGTTCACGTTTTTTCTACACGGATGTCATCTTCAACGCAACACTACTACCACTATCCTACACTAAGCACTTAGAAATCACAAAGTCAAAATATACTTGTATACGAAGGACAGATTGAGCAATAAACGCAACGCGATCGTGACTAAGACTGATGGAGTAAGAGAGTGGGGTGTGAGTCATCACTTTTGGTACCAACCAGTCCTGTCGCTGCGTTGGAAACATTGTATAAGTACACTCATTATAAAATCAAGTGTGGAGCTCATACTCGAATACAAAATGCCGGATTATTGGGAGTGCCAGAGTGCTGAGATGCCGGATTACAGAGGGAGTATTTTACTTTCAGTCCTATCAAGAAGCTAACTCTTGTAAATTTTGGCTTCGGAAGCACACTATAGTGAGTTTGGGCTGGGTAATCCTGAAGAATCCTAGCAGGATCTACATCTTGTTTCATGTAGTCTTGGGTTAGATCTTTCTCTTTCATCTTTCCTATCAGGTCTTTCTTGATCAATTATTGTTCTTTTCATAGTCGTAATATGTATGTTTATTTATTTAAACGCGTTTCTTCGACAGTATTGCCATCTTGACTGATGGAGCTACACATTATAGTTTAGTTATTGTAGCTCGTTCATCACTCAAGATTGTGACTTTGTCGATGAAACGTGTTTCTATAAATAAATATATTATTTTTGAGAAATTATGTTTAAGTTTTATTCTATCAAGTAATAAAGTTCACAACACATTCAATCTGTTTGGTGAACTTGAATGTGTTTGCAACCTTACTTATTAGATACATGTATGCTACAGGAATAAAACTCCAAATAATAATTTGTAGAAATTTTAAAGAATCATTACAACTACTGGCTCTTTTTTACTAATTCAGCTTAAAGTAGTGTTTTCCTTCCGGTTTTTTATATAAATATCATTATGTAATTATTATGTAATGATAATTTAAATTTGTGTTTTCTACAAATGATAGTGTGGATGTTTATAATCAAATTACAGTGCATTCATTTAACCCTGACAGTCGCAGTGTTAATTTTCTTCGTTTTTTAAAAAATTAATAAAAAATATTATTTGTATACAAAACCTAACTTATAAGATATCATTTTTCTCAGAAAGATGCATAGAATTCATCTATGTAATAATTTTTTTTTTTTTAAACGGTTTTGGAGTAAGTATGTTACATGTCAAAAAATGATGTTATCATTTTTTAGAAAAACCTGTATCACCCAAAAAAAGCTTGCCACCTTTTTCTAAGATATACAAAAGTTTTGTGTAATATTTTTGAATATATTTAGGGAAAAAAAAATAAAAATTTGTTACATTTAAAAAAAAGGTTAACGGAAAAACAGAATTTGGTAATTTTTTTTTCAAAAATTCAGTAAAAATAGTAATATATATCTTTTACACAACTTCTATATGTCATTATATTCAGAAAGGTGCATAGAATTTAGCTGTGTAGTGAAAAAAACTGATAGATGTAAAACATTTGGAATTTTTTGGTCAAATACCAAAAATCGAGAGAAAATTTTCACAGAAATCAGTACATATGTGGCCCAGCCAAGGAGCCCACCAAACCAAAACCATAATAATTATAAATTAGGATGTAATGAAAAGGGATTTTAAATAATAAAATATGAATTGGCACTTGCGATTTTGATGAGCAGTGCAATATGACGTAGAAGAAGGGGAGGGGAGAGACGAGGAGTGGAGGGCTTGAGCTAGCGAGCCGACCGTGAGTCTGTTCCGAGAGCCGCGAGAAGAAAGACCGCTCCCGGACGAGGTCAGGTCAGTCCATTTTCGGCCACGTGCTAGTTAAATTAAACGGTATGCTTTTCGGCCACTATTAAGGCTTTATCTTGCCGTTATGTCTTTTTAATAAATCATAATCATTTTTGTAATCTTTTAACTCGGCAGTAAATAAAATATAACATTTAATTTCACTTGCGTTGCGTGCGTTCATTAGCGTCCTAACCCGACTCCTTGGCACATCCTGACAAGATTCGGCTAAAGTGTACGCGGTCTCCAGCCAGCTGGAGATTCCAGCTGGTCAAAAGAAGTGGAGACGGTCACACATAAACCATATAAAAGATTTTTTTGAAGAATTCCTAGAGATTTGTTATATATTTGTGGATAAAAGTTGCTAAAAAAAAATCAATTTTTAAAATTTTCATTAGACATGGGTCATTTATGATAAAAATCTACCTTCACAATAGCCTAGACGTTGAGGTTAGGGCTGTGAAAAAAAACCAAAAATATGAAATATCACTAATAAATATACTCTACAAACATTGACACATTTATTATAAGTTGTATATACATTTATATATTATGTATATACATATTATAATAAATAAATGGTTTCTTGAAACTAAAAGTTCCAAAAGCAAATCTAGAACTAGGCCCGACTAGTACTAGATTTGGCTAGAATAGGCCGAAAATATGAATTATCACTCATAACTTCACTCTACAAACATTGACACATTTATTTTAAGTTGTATAAACAAATTATAATAAACAAATCACTTCATGAAACTTATATTCACTATGAAAACACAAAGCTATTACACTTTGAAATTTCCACATCGGCAAAAATCTTGCGAGATCGAAGTAACAAATTTGAGGTTATTCTACGTTTTATAAAGTACCACAGCCTTTGTATTTTTCCTTGTACAGATGTGTTTCAAATACAAGGTTAAACATTGGAACCTCCTCTTTACAGTTATATCAAAAACGACAAGATTGTATAAAAATAAAGATCGGATTCTTCAAGACTGTCTAGACACTGAATATCGTAAACCGGTCTGAAAGTTCAGAGGATCATTACCTAGAATGGATATAACTCGTAAACTATATAACTTAGGATGATTTCGTCTTCGTAGTTCGAAAGAGGAAGAAAAATACTATATAATATTGTCAACTTGTAACATTTGGACAAGTTTTACCATTTCGAAAAAATATATGAACATATAGGTGATATTTTCTATATAAAACTCGCCGCGAGAAACTGTCGCAATCTAGCGCTAACAAGGTTAACTTCAGTCTAGTCGTATTTCTCTACTTCACGCTATATAAAATTTTCTTAACTTGGTTATGAAAGATTGAAAGATTACCTTTTCAATGGTATAGTGGTATAGAATAATATAATATTTCGATAATATAATATCTACTAAGATAAAAGTTGAATTGCAAACAATGTAATTTTTAGCGTGTAAAATAGCGTTAAAATTCTTGATTTGGTTTAATTTTTAAATAATAAAAACTATACTAGTTGGAAACATTTGAAAAAGATGGTTTTGAAGAGAAATACGTGATCTATCAAGCAGTGTTATGTCAGATGTGACTGACTGAAATTTCGAAATAAGAATAATAGACAAACGAGACGAATGTTTTGTTTAAAACTTGTTAACGTAAAACTTAGACGTTTCGCATAAAAAATATGCGAACTTCACCAATTTTTGGAATATTATTTATAACGTTTTGTGGTATTTTTTTTGCATGATATGGATCTACGGAACATTAGCTTTCCAACGGTATTTTATTTATTGTGATGGGACCATTCTAAGTGGGTGTAATGGTGAATTGCAAAATACGTGTTTTAGAGTTGCTGAACTAGGCCATGCATGAAAAGTCGGGCAACCGTTGGTGTGTTAAACATGAAATTGATATTTTTGCAAAAGTATTAAAATAGCCTACATTTTGTTTTACCATCTTTCATCACAATATAACACGATTAGAAAGTAAGAATTATTGATGCCAGTACATAAATGTTGCAATTTGATTACAGAAGTGTGAGAATGGCGGCAGACGATCTCTTAAAAAAGTCTTTTCAATTGGACTGTCCTATGGGTTCTTCTCATTCTATCAGCAGACCTACCTGAATTCCACCAATGTGGTTGAAGACATCACAACAGAATTGTAAGTCATGGAAAATGTTAAAAATGTGGCGGCAACATTTTTTGGGAATTATTTTTATCATTTTTGGATATTTGCTTATAGAAAATTTTTTTATATAAAAAACTCATTTTATTTTTTAATTTAATTTTGTCCATGTATTTCAAGAACATCCATAATACATCTCATATGTTTTGAAGACTGGTTTGAATGTAAAATAAATTGTATAGTATTTGGTCCCCAAATTTCAAATTTTTAAAATAAATTGTGAACAATTTTATAACATATTATAAAAAATTTACATAATTGAAACGTAACATGTGGTACATGATTTTACCAAACTGTAGAAACTCATTGTCTTTTAAGGACCATTGTTCCTCAAACCGTGTATGTAGCATTGAATTACAGTTGAATACACCTGTATTTCGAATAACGTCCGTGTTATAATACTTGAGATTCAGTTCACATAACAAGTTAATACAAAAGTTCATTGTTCGTTTTTTGAAAAGCACGTGTATGAGATTGCACCATATAGTTCTTTCCCCAAATTTTTAGACATATACGATTCTAAAAAACACAATATTGTCTTTGTAACTCTTGCGGATGTTTTTCACCATGAATTAAGCAAAGTTACTACTTCCGAACATGTTTTCTACATAAAACTCATAGCACAACCTAACATAGGTCTGTTGGGCAACTAGCCCCAAAGCTAGACTGAAAATTAACATGTTCTCCTCGCTTTTGCGAACCTGTTTCTTCCGGTTAAAACCGTTTCAATAGTCCAACACACTCCCCGAAGAATGTGTCCAATCATCATTGCACATATCACAAAATTCATAAACACTTTATTTCGACAATTTATTTTAAATCTATACATGGTTATTTGTTTTATTGATTTGGAAATCTATTCTCATTTTAAAATTTACTTTGTTTGGTACAAAATTTACTTAATCCAGTTACCCCCACTATTTTACCCACTGTTTTCAAATATTTTAATCAAACCAACATTTTTACATTATTACAACAACTACATTAAAAGATATTAGAGAATTGTAAATTTATAAAATTAAATTAGAATATTCTTTTCAGAGTTTTTTTGTTACAAAAGGTAGTTCTGTACATGTTTGAGGTTGAACACAAGGTAAATTTTTGTGATTGAAAGTTTGAATAAATTACAATAATTTTACAGTCAGAAAATTATATTATTTTTTTTTTTAAAACTACAGAGAACTTTTTCAAATTGCTGCTTGGTTTTAAACTTATAAAATACTACATGAGTGACATATTTCTTTACCCGGTTGAGTTGTTTTAACGTGTGAGACCAGTCATGTTAGACAAGAGCCAGGAGGATTCGTAAGTTTGTATTTGAACTACCATTTGTGGGTTTGGCTACTTTTATTTGATTGATTTAACGAATTGAGAAATAGGCTTGTATCCATGTTTAAAGCTGCACCATAAATTTAGAATTTTGTTAAGATTTGAGATTTTAAGAACAGCATATCTATGTCTTGTGATTTCTTGTAATTAATATTTAATTTGGTGATAGAACAAAGTATTTGTATAACCTAAATCTATAATACTAATTACAATTCACCAATAGAAATCAATGTCCATTCGTAAATTTATTACACAAAATGAAACTGTGATCAGCTGATCTGGGAAACTACGTAGTGTGTAATCTCCGCACCAACTAGTGGCGTCTTGTGCACCAGGTTGCATTCTACAGTTTATTCGAAAATATATAAAATCATATTATGGGTGGATAATTTTTCATCTGTGGGGGGGCATGGGTGTTGGCCATTAGTTACCAGCTGAAATGTAAATTCTCGTTATTAATGTCTCATACTTCATGAGACCTGATTGGGCCACGCCACTTCGTGATTTGGTGAGTAACTGCGCTGTAGTTTATTATGGTGATATAAATTCTTAGTAGTAGCCTAATTTACTTATTAGTAATACACTCAACAATGCTGACTTTGGATCCAGTGTGCTAGAATTGTCCAGATATCATTATTAATAAATCTGACCCCACATGACAAATTTAAGCTCATGGTGCACCAGCAATCCAATGACCTCTGTGTTATGGGTCCAGTACAATTCCAGGACTTTTATTTGTTGATAAAAAGATACATTGTACTGTACAATGTAAAGAAGTACATCATATAACTCATGTTATTCCTTGGAAGTAGACGGCTGAAAATTCCCATCAATTGTCTTTTGCATTTTACTGTTGAGAGACACTTTGAGTACTTGTTCTTGTAACCTACTTAAAACTAAGACATCGTTAGCAGAAACACCATTTTCCTCCACCCAGGCAGTTGACACAGCAAACAAAGAGATGGCCACATCATGAGAGATTGATTGTACAGCCGTTGTCACTTCTCCTTTAACCTGTTCCTCGTCCTCTTCCTCTCTTGCCACTTCTTCTATGATCTCATCTTCTGTCATAAACTGGTTGTTTTCGTCATCTTCACTGGTAAGCCACACGCCTACATCATCATTTGTCAATGCGTTATCCGGTGAATCCTTGAGTTGTTCATTAACCATGTCTCGCAGTAGGTTAATCTACCTTGGGTTCATAGCCTTGGTCTTTATAAAAGTTATCTTTATGTTTTCTTATTTCTATTGTTTCTAGAATTTTCCTCTCGTAATAATTTGAAGAACTAGCTAATATCTTAACTTTATCAAATTATATTGCGTGTGATGTTGTAGTAGAATGGTCTGCTATTGCTGAAATGTCTGTATCTGCTCTTTTTGTACATCTTATGTGTTCCTTTACCCTTGTTGAAACTAATCTCCCTGTTTCTCCTACGTAGCACCTACCGCAACTGCAAGGAACATGGTACACTCCTGGGGTGTGTAAAGAGAGCCTATCTTTTATGTTTTAAGAGCTGCTGGATTTTGGTGGGTGGTTTAAAGATTGTTTTAACATTGTATTTTCTTAGTAATCTCCCAATTTTGTCAGTAGTTCCTTGGATATACGGCAAGAAGGCTAATTTTTCTTTTTGTTTCTCAGTATTATTGTTTTCTGTTTCTTTCCGCCTTGGTTGTGTTTGTTTTCGTAGTGCCTGTACAATTTGAGACTTCCGGTAGCCATTTTGTTGTATTGTTTTTATGAGGTGTAATTTTTTAGAATCTATTAGGTCAGAATTGTACTGTAGTACAATGTAAAAAAGTAGAAAATACATCATATAACTCACATTATTCCTTGGAAGTAGACGGCTGAAAATACCCATCAATTGTCTTTTGCTATTTACTGTTGAGAGGCACTTTGAGTACTAGTTCCTGAAACCTTCTTAAAACTAAGACATCGTTTAGCAGAGAGACCATTTTCCTCCACCCAGGTAATTTACGCAGCTAACGAGGTGATGGCTGCATCATGAGAGATTGATTGTACAGCCGTTGTCACTTCTCCTTTAACCTGTTCCTCGTCCTCTTCCTCTCTTGCCACTTCTTCTATGATATCATCTTCTGTCATAAACTGGTTGTTTTCGTCATCTTCACTGGTAAGCCACACGCCTACATCATCAGTTGTCAATGCGTTATCCGGTGAATCCACGAGTTGTTCGTTAACCATATCTCGCAGTAGGTTTAATCTTCCTCTCTTCACTGGCTTTCTTTTTAACTGAAATAGACTTCCTATCAAATCATATTCACCTGATAACAGGATTTTGTCGTTTTACAGCAATATTAGGAAAATATAATGTTAACCCTTTGCGCTCGAATAGGGTCTTTAAAAAAGTTCCTCTGGAGTCGTATGGCCCACTGGGAGTGGCCACGCCATTTTCTATATCAGCTTGGAATTGTTTTCGCAGTCTTGGCCCGCCCAGCTCGTATGGCCACTCAGAATGGCCAACACAAAATCTTGTGAACACTCGCATGGCCACCGTGAGTGGACATAGCATTACGTATCTATGAATAGCTTTTTTGTATTCTCAAAATTATATTATTTTCTGTGGAAAGTGCTGGAATCTGTAGGGAAACTCTTGAACTATATGAACAACGCATGATTTCTTTCCCTCCTTTTATAACAACTGTGTTGAATTCCATAATATAACCTCTATATTTTCTCTCAGTGCTGTGCTAGTCGTTGTTATTGGCGTGATAAATTGTTGATAATTTTAATATTATAAAGTTACGAAAATGGATAATTTAAATTCAGATGAAATTAGAAATGAGTTCGAAAGAGATGTTGAGTTAGATTGTGGTGAAAGTGGCTCAGTTCATGAAAGTGACATTGACTCTTATGTTGGTGAAGAGTATGAGGCATTTCTTATCGATGAAATACGTGATGAACAAAGTTATATTGAAAGTGATGGACACATATCCGAAGACGAAAATCATGCTCAGAGAGATGTGAATGGAATTCTAGAAGAAGAGGCGGATGAAGTTGGAGAAGAAAAGGAGGCATGGAAGGAATGGACTGAAGGTGAGCCAAATTTTATTAAATTTCAATGGTTAAATGATTCAGGGTATAAACCACCAACAGGGAAAAAGCCAACTTCACCGTTAGAATATTTTCAACTATTTTTTACAGACGAATTACTCTCTGAAATAGTTAAGGAAAGTAATCGATATGCACATGAAAAAATATTTAAAAAACACTCCTTTGAGAAAACGATCCATGTGGTGGTCATGGAAGGATGTAGATTTAGTAGAAATTAAAGCTTTTTTAGGTGTCCTAATCAACATGGCAATGAACTCAAAGCCAGAACTTAATGACTACTTTTCAACTGATTGGGTTGACTATCAGCCGTTTTTTAAAGAAGTATTGTCAAAAGAAAGGTTCTTACAGCTTTTTTGGAACC
This sequence comes from Aphrophora alni, assembly GCA_963513935.1. Classification (NCBI taxonomy): domain Eukaryota; kingdom Metazoa; phylum Arthropoda; class Insecta; order Hemiptera; family Aphrophoridae; genus Aphrophora; species Aphrophora alni. The sequence continues at coordinate 36,766,991 of OY740778.1, forward strand.
TTCATGTCAGTCCTCCTCCAACTGGCCCAATTCAAGGTACTTTGACACGATTTGGAAAAGTACGCAATGTAGTGAAGTACTTGGACAAAAAATACAGGGAATACTACATCCCTAAAAGCAAAGTAAGTGTTGATGAAAGCACAATTGGATTCAAAGGTAAAATTGTTTTCAAAGTGTATAACAAAGACAAACCCATTAAGTGGGGAATTAAAGTGTTTGTTCTTTCAGAATCCTCTTCTGGCTATATCTGTGCTCTAGAGCCATATTTCGGAAAATCTACAACGGATAAAATGGCACGGCAAGACCTAGGTGTCACCAGCCGAGTTGTTTTACATCTAGTTAATAAGCTCAAAGAAACGTACGGTAATATTGAAGGCCTCCATGTATTTACCGATAGATTCTACACCAACTTAGATCTAGCTCAGGCTTTATACGACATGAAAGTGCATATAACCGGTACAATCATGAGCAACAGAAAAGGCTTGCCTCAGCAAGTTAGGCCGATGAGAAATTCAAGTAAAAGTAAGAATAAGAAAAGAGAAGTTCCCAAAATAAAGTTGAAAAAAGGCGACATTAAAGCCTTCAGAAAAAATGACTGTTGTAATGTTTTGCTATGGAAGGACTCTAATCTTGTTATTATGCTAAGTACTTTGTATAACAATAGCACTAAAACTGTGAGGCGAATGGTAAAAGGAGGAGTCATAGAGTATGTAAATAAACCTACTGTTGTATGTAAATATAACGAGTCAATGGGAGGTGTTGACATCGCCGACCAATATATTTCATCGTACAGTTTTACCAGGAAATCTGTAAAGTGGTGGCGGAAAGTCTTTTTTTGGTTGATCGAAACTGCCATTGTTAACGCCTATATACTATATAACATAAACGAGGGTCAGGGAACAGTTAGACAGAGAAGATTCAGAAAGGACCTAATCAAAGGATTGGTTGGAAGTGTTAGAAATGTTAAAAAACGGGGAAGACCATCAGACACACAAGATGAAGAAAGATTAGACGGCAAACTGCATATTCTTTGGCCCTTGGAGCCGGATAAAACAAAGGACTGTTGTGTATGCAGTGACAGAAGTGCTGGTGGAGCAAGAAAACGTACAAAATATATCTGCAAAACGTGTACTGTTGAACCGGGCTTGTGTATTGGCCAATGTTTCGAACAGTACCACACTGTCAAAAGACTGAAGGCATAAAAAACATCAATTACTTGTTTAATTTTTTATTTACACTGTCTTTAAGTTTTTAAATCTAATAATTTGAGTTATAAAAAAGAAATAAGTTATAATGTAAGTTTGAACAATTTTAAAACATTTTCTATATTGTAGTTTGTCATCTGTTATTTATATAATAAATATAACGTCTTTATGAGGTTGAAATACTATGCAATACCATGTTTTTTTTATTTACACTGTTTTTAAGTTTTTAAATATAATAATTTGAGTTATAAAAAATAAATAAGTTATAATGTAAGTTTGAACAATTTTAAAACATTTTCTATATTGTAGTTTGTCATCTATTATTTATATAATAAATATAAAAATATAACATCTTTATGAGGTTGAAATACTATGTAATACCATGTTTTCTATTTCAAATAAGTTGTATTTGTCAATAAACAGAGCTTATTTATAAAATATTCATGTTTGCTCTTTTAAATAGTTACCTAGATGTCAAGTGAATTCAACAAAACAATTCCGAGCTGGTGATGCCGTCCGGTCAAAATGGCAGCCGTGTAACAGCCGACGAACGAGCGGCCACTCACGGTGGCCATGCGACCTGAGAGGACTAAGCTCACGGAAAATAATACAAGGTGTCTACGAGTCGGGTGTGGCCACTGGTAATGGCCTTTCGAGCGCAAAGGGTTAAAGGAGGTAGAAATCAACTGTGATTCCGTCTTCAATTCAGATAGACCTCCTATCAAATCATATTTACTTGATAACAGGATTTTGTCATTTTACCGCAGTATCAGGAGAATATAATGTTAAAGGAGGTGGATGTCAACTGCGTTTCATTTTTCCAATCCCAATAGACCTCCTAACAACTTCTATTCACTGGATAACAGGTTTTTTTGTAAGTTTTCAAGCAGGAGAATATTATGTTAAAAGAGGTCAATGCAACTGTGATTCAATTATGAGAGTTGCCATGAATATTTGGTAAGGGACAAAAGGCGGGGCATGAATGGAGGGGGATAGGCAAAGGGCGGGGTTAAAGTGGAAGGGGAGGGGCAAGTGGCGGAGCAATAGTTGAGGGGGAGGGGCAAGGGGCGTGGCATGAGTAGAGGTAGAGAGGCAAGGGGCGGGGCTTAAGACATGTGGTCACCTCCACCACTCTTGTCCTCAAATATCCTGGCTCTACTAAACTGACCTCCTATCAAATCTTATTCACCTGATAACAGGATTTTGTCGTTTTACAGCAATATTAGGAAAATATAATGTTAAAGGAGGTGGATGTCAACGGCGATTCCGTCTTCAATTCAGATAGACCTCCTATCAAATCATATTTACTTGATAACAGGATTTTGTCGTTTTACCGCAGTATCAGGAGAATATAATGTTAAAGGAGGTGGATGTCAACTGCGGTTCATTTTTCCAATCCCAATAGGAGGGGATAGGCCAAGGGCGGGGGAAAGAGAAAGGGGAGGGGCACGGGGTGGGGCATTAGTTGAGGGGGTAGGGGCGGGCAATAGTTGAGGAGGAGGGTAAGGGGTGGGGCAAGAGTTGGGGTAGAGGCAAGGGGCGGGGCTTAAGTCACATGGTCACCTCCAACACTCTTGTCCTCAAATATCCCCATCTCAACTGACCTCCTATCAAATCTTTTATTCACCTGGTATCAGGATTTAGTCGTTTTACCGCAATATTTTTGACTGATTATTAATTTTAGTATTTATGTATGAGACAGTTTGTGTAATATTTTGACAGATTGTTATTTTTAGTATTTATGTACGAGAAACTTTGTGCAATATTTTTGATTGGTGATTAGTTTCCTTATGTATGTATGAGAAAGTTTGCGCATTATTTTGACAGATTATTAGTTTTAGTAATTATGTGAGAGAAAGTTTGTGCAATATTTTGACTGATTATTAGTTTTAGTATTTATTTATGAAAAACTTTCTGCAATATTTTTGGCTGATGATTAGTTTTAGTATTTATGTATTAGAAAGTTTGTGACGCTTGATTCCCATTTACCCCATGCTAATAGTATTCTGTACCTGGTGCACCTAAAGAAATTTACATTTCAAAAAAGTTTGACAATTAATTACTGTATATAGTTTTAATTGCTATTTTACTTTTGTTGCAGATTCATTATAGCGGCACATTATTCAACATCGACGACATCAATAGAAAAAATTCCAAGTGCTTTTTGAGTGTTGTATTAAAAAAACTAAAACAGTGTTGAAAATGTGAATTTTAAAAATAATGTAATTGGATATATTTTATTTTTCATTGTTATTTTAAAATAACATTTTTTATATGTATTTACAAATTTGTTACATCAATAAATATTTTTATTGAAATAAATGGCTAGTATTTTATTTTTTTAGTAGATAATAATACTTCCTCCACTGTAAAAAGTATATTTAGAAAGTTATTGCTTATTTTGATGTCTGGTAGAGTACAGCATTTTCCTATATTGAAACAGGAAGTATCAGGAGAATATAATGTGAAAAGAGGTCAATGCAGCTGTGATTCAATCATCAGATTTGCTGTGAATATTTCAATACCAATAGACCTCCTAACAACTTCTATTCACTGGATAAACAGGTTTCTTGTTTCACTGAGAAAACTTAATGGTCGATTGTTTGTACTGTTTCACTGAGAAAATTTATGCCCCGTTAAGTATTTAACCAGTGGTTAAGTTTTCACAGCGAGACAGGACAATTTTCTTGTTACACTGAGAAAACTTAACGGTCGGTTAAATTTGTACTTGTTTCACTGAGAAAATTTATGCCCCGTTAAATATTTAACCAGTGGTTAAGATTTCACAGCGAGACAGGACAATTTTCTTGTTACACTGAGAAAACTTAACGGTCGATTAAATTTGTACTGTTTCACTGAGAAAATTTATGCTCCGTTAAATATTTAACCAGTGGTTAAGTTTTCACAGCGAGACAGGACAATTTTCTTGCTACACTGAGAAAAACTTAACGGTCGATTAAGTTTGTACTGTTACACTGAGAAAATTGATGTCCCGTTAAATATTTAACCAGTGGTTAAGTTTTCACAGCGAGACAGGACAATTTTCTTGTTACACTGAGAAAACTTAACGGTCGATTAAATTTGTACTGTTTCACTGAGAAAATTTATGCCCCGTTAAATATTTAACCAGTGGTTAAGTTTTCACAGCGAGACAGGACAATTTTCTTGCTACACTGAGAAAAACTTAACGGTCGATTAAGTTTGTACTGTTACACTGAGAAAATTGATGACCCGTTAAATATTTAACCAGTGGTTAAGTTTTCACAGCGAGACAGGACAATTTTCTTGTTACACTGAGAAAAACTTAACGGTCGATTAAGTTTGTACTGTTTCACTGAGAAAATTGATGTCCCGTTAAATATTTAACCAGTGGTTAAGTTTTCACAGCGAGACAGGAAAATTTTCTTGCTACACTGAGAAAAACTTAACGGTCTGTTAAATATTTAACGGAATCTATTTCAATCAATACTAAAATCAATTTTCATGTTAAGGAAGTGCTGCACTCTTATGGAAAATAAAGTAAGCTTATAACTTTCTGAGATGAAATAATTTTTTATCTTCAAGGAGGTGCTGCGATCTACCAAAATTATTCTATAACAATTTAACAGTTGAGGAGACATCACTCCAACCTCAAAATTGACAATCTTAATTTCCATTAGTTTCAGGAATCAATAAATCAAAAAAATACCATTTTTTTTACAAAAAGAGTTACAACAATTTTTATTAACTTTTTGAGATTACAATGTACATGTTTTCTTCCTGTTAAAAGCAATATACAGGATGGTTCAAAATTATGGCAACAAAATTTTGTACATAAATTAAACATGTAAAAACAAAGAAAAATGTTTCTATGAAGATATGTCCTAAAGTGCTTAGTTTTCCGTCTGTCTGTATGTTTTTTTTTACTTATATTGTATCTAAGAAACCAAGTAAGTTATAATCTCTAAATTTGGGGTCATTACTGATGTTTGTAGTCTTAGTGACCAAAAAAAGAATTATCAAATTTCAATTATAATTTTCAAAATGGCGGCCATTATAATTTTTTAATATGAAATATCTTGAAAACCGTTAACTTTACAAAAACAGTTTCCGTTATAGGAAACAAAATATATTTCTTTTTTAACAGCAGACAAAACTTTTTTGTGACTAACATTACAAACATCAGTAATCACCGGAAATTTGGAGTTTATAACTTACTTGATTGTTTAGATACAAAATATTTAGATAAAAGCACATACAGACAGATAGACGGAAAACTAAGCACTTTAGGACATACCTTCATAGGAACTTTTTGCTTTGTTTTTGCATGTTTAATCATGTGCAAAATTTTTTACCATAATTTTGAATGATAATTGGTCAATAATAATGATTATACTATATCTCACTACATTACAACTTGTGTGTATCACTTCACCATAATGTTAAACAATTTACACAATACAATGTTTCCACATTATTGTCGGGTAACATCCACAATCACTTCGTCAATTTTTTCATTGTAGATTTCTACATCTTTCTTTCTGAAACATAGAACAAATAACTAAGCATTTCAACAAATAATTAATATTAATAGGGTAATAAAACTACAATTTTGTTCATAGACTAAACTAGTCAAACAAAAAAATATTCATTGGACTCTCCTTGACACAGGTTTGTTCGTGAATGCACCAAAGTATGAATTCCAGTCAAAGGTGAAGGAAATACATAGGCCAAGTATGACTCCTTACAATTTTGCAAAAGTTAAAAATTGGCAATTTTCTCTAATTAATTTCTCAGAAACTATTAGAGATGCTTACAATTTGAATATATATATATATATATATATATATATATATATATATATAGATTTATGTATAAGACCTTTCGAGTGCCTAATGGTACGGGCGACGACCTATTGGAGGCCTGGAGTGCTTGAACTCAGGCATTCAAAAGGTCTGTTTTCATACACTAAAACGACCTTTTGTGCCCTCTGTATAAAGCGAAAACGTCGACGAACCTTTTGGATGCCTAGAGTGCCTGGTGTGAAATGTACGGGAGACGATATTTTGAAGGCTTATATACGATCAGTTACAAATGCCACCTATTGAAGTCTTATACGATCAGTTACAAAAGTCACCTTTTAAAGGCTTTAGTTGACGCCTGTTCCTGTTAATTTCTATTTTCTGATGCCTGTTATCACCATGGTATAAGTCATCGTGTTTTATAGACCTTTTGAAGACCTGCTATTATTTAAATAGAACCTTTTGAAGACCTTATGCTCTGCAATAAACTTAATTTTGACATTACTTTGTCTGAAACATTATTTGAGTAAAATTTTGCGTCACATAACAATATTGTATAGTTTTAATACAAAAAAATTTGATTTAATAATTTTGTCATATCACTTACTTTCTTTCATTAATACTATTGTTTGTCAAATACTAATGAAGTAACTATTTATTTTAAATATAACTAGAGGGTACATAATCCTCTGTTCGCGGTACAACTCCCGTTCAGCCATTCGTTGTCCTCGTTTTCATAATATAGTTAACAGAATGTTAAAATATGTTACACATTATTAATCAGAAGACGAAAATAGTTACATTTATTTCTACAAACAAGTAGGCTACGGTATTTATTTTTTCAAGTTTATAAATAAAACTATATTTTAACTAGTTACCATTTTACTTTCACACTATACTATAGTATAGAGAAAGTATAGTGATCGCAAAAAAATCGATGATGAGATTTTTGTGGATATACCCGTTTTGGGACCCCCTGAGTCCAAAAAAAATGGTTTTTGCAAAATGTCTGTCTGTATGTCTGTATGTATAAAAAGCTAGAGAGAAAAATATTCGATCGATTTCAAACAAATTTGCACCAAGCATGTCAATTAGGCATGCTTTATTTTTGTTTAAATTTGTTAAATTGTTAAATTTGTTTAACAACAAAACACACGTCATAGTACTTTTCCCAGCCCTAAAATGTATGTTATACTGTACAGTCCTAATAGTAGTTATGCGATTAAGCAGAAAAGTGTCTTAAATTAATTCAGCAGCCTAAACAGTTACTTTTGGTAGTGTTGAACAACAAAACACATGTCATAGTACTTTTCCCAGCCTTAGGGCATTTACTGTCTGGGCATTGAAAGACAAGAAATTAAGATATTCGGCAAAATACACTGGGAAATCCTCACACTTAACAAATATCATAAACCACCTAACTTATAGAAAGGTTTTGAACCCGAACGGCCATAAAGGACCACCGGGTTTTCACTAATTGGTTCTGTTAAAAGCATGCGTTAATGACAAACCTATAAATATAAGTAAATATGTTTTTTTCACAAACACTCCCGAAATTACACGCCCTTACTACATGTAAAAAAAAAAAGTTTGCTAATGGCCACCTTAGGATCGTCACGTTTATGGAAACAGATAATACAAATTTTCCCTAGGCCCTTTAGTGGAACCGACCTTATTAACCTATCTTGTTATTTGTGCTTTAGATAATAGTATTAATACATACAACTGCTATATTATAAATTGCAAATATACAGGATGCCCTCGAAATCTCTGGTCCCCTTTTGTGGATTTGTTCCTGGAATCGAGACAAACAAATTTCACAATATAAACATAGGTCAACGGTGCTTACTTTTTCGTCTGTATAACAAATCCACAAAAGGGGACCAGAGAGTTCGGGGGCATCCTGTATATAATCATATGTAACACAATACAATATAACAATAGTCCCATGTAATGTTTCCAGATTTTTCGTTGGAATTACAACTTTTTTTACTAGATCCCATTATTCTGTACTGAAGAACATATTAATTCTTTATAAAAACATAATTTATGGAAAGATTGATTAAGCTATGCCTAAACTTGGTCAAGGCTTGTACGAATGTACTAGGATACATAGATAACTTTTTTTTTTTTTATAATAGATGGCATAACAGTTGAACCCAGCCTATATGTATGTATTCACCTTAAAAGTAGGAGGAATTCACTAAATGAAAGTTTTAATAGTAAAATTGAGTGTTGGTGTGGAAAAGTGGGTTTTTTGAGCCCGAACGGTTCGTCGGAGAAATAACCTAAATAGTAAAATATGTAGGAAATTTTATATTCTTTCATTTTGAGTATGCTAGAGAGGTTATTAAAGAATAGAGAAAACCTGCAAGAATGAGATTTTTTACCTTTTTTGCATTTTTGTCAATGTTGCGTCACGAAATTTTGTATGCAAACCTCAGATTCGGATTCAGCACCCCAAAAAACATAGAGAGGGGAAGAAATAAAAACTACCCTACAACTTTCCTAGTAATCCACCAATGTAATTTGACATATGTGCAATTGAACAATATACAAACACATTTTTGTTCAAATACTAAGAGACAAGCAGCTCAAAAGTTGTAGATTAATAATTTCCAAAATATCAATTTAACAATGAATTTTACGAAACAAGTGCACACTTTGTAGAGAAGTTGGAATCCTAAACTTGTGTCCAAACAAATTAATCTATACTATAAATTAACCATTCTAGTGCGCGCTACAAAGCCGTTACATTTGTTGTTCATTAGTCACCTATCACATCCCGCCGGAAATAAGTCGAGTTACGGTAACCCTATATTATGTTCATATTAGGTTAATACCATTCAGTTTTACTCGTTTTCAGTTACATATGAATTTGCTTACTTATTCAAATACAGTAGATTAGGTTGTATTAAACGCTTTAATTGTTTAGCATACAGGGTGTTTTGCGAGAGTTTGGCACAACTTCAGAAGATGATAGGGGTCCACCTAAAAAAAATCAAAATGGTTCATATGTACTGTTATGAACGGCCCTTAAACTGCCTGGGTTCTTTAATTTCAATTAATATCAAAATTAGTGGTTCAGTGATTTATTAATACATCAATGCAACATTATTATGCAAAACAATAATTAGAACCTAATTGAACTATTTACTCAAACTGATAATTCAAACGAAATATTAATTACTCAAACAAATTACATAAATCAATTACTCAAATAAATTATTTAAATCAGTTACTCAAACAACTTACACAAATCAATTATTCACATGAATTATATAAATCAATTACTAAAATATAAATTACACAAATCAATTATTCACATGAATTATATAAATCAATTACTCAAATATAAATTACACAAATCAATTATTCAAATAAAATACACGAATCAATTGTTCAAAACTCAAAAGTGTTCCAACTATTATTATATTTTAAATAAAAGAAGTTACAAATCCTCTAACGGGTGACTTTACATACAAATACAAAAATGCTTGCTTACTGTCTGTCGAACAGAGTTCCTGAGCCAATAGATTTCCCGGAGTAGTTCCTGCACCACGGCTAGTGACACAGCCGTGTATCTTCCAAAAGACAAAAGACCACCACCCAAATTCTGCTGATCGTTTATATACCTTTGGGAGTCTTGGTTGCTCTAGTTTCTATGCAAGACAAGCATTTCAACATTTTTTTAATTGTTTCACAATAGTTGGATCATTCTGAGTTTTGTGAATGTGATTCCTTTCTAATCTAACCTAATATTAACCTAATATTAACTTATTCCTAACATCACCGGCGCCCACGAGACATCGTCCCGATGTCATATTACAAACCTATCCATCTTTAACATTTCAAAGTTTGATTTAATAATATAGAACTATATAACATTTAAATAATAACATTCACAAGCACATAATTTTTTTTTTTTTTGAAATACAGAATATAATACATGAAATAATAAAAGTTACAATTACAATCCTTTTACAAAAATTTTACAATCCTTTTTGATTAATACTAAGTTCTAGTCCTAAAATGCATACATGTGATTTATATTTAGTTCAAAAAATATACATAACCCAACAGGTCTAACCAAAATAATGTAGGTAGTCAATTGGCTACTCAATCCACCAATCTTACTACATTAGCGTAGTCAAACCTGCAACAGGGTAAAAATGATTAAACATTTTCACATTATAAATACAAATTATAATATAAATTTTCTGTCACTTTGTCCTGTAACTGAGCAAGCATTTTTGTATAAATTCACCTGTTATTGTTTTTATATGATTTTTGAAGAAAAAAAAAAAACTTTGATTTGTTGGAAACCTTTTGAGACTTTTTAGATTTTAGTACTACTTCTAAGATTTTATGTTAATTGTTTTAATTAAATTATTTAACTTATATATATTCCTATACCTACATATATCTATCACTTATACATTTGTATTATACGGTTTTAATCTTGAGACATGGACTATGTCCCCTATCCATCTACCATATCGATTTACCTCTATCTCATAATTTAGTGGCGAAAGTCTTTTTAAAATTTTGTATGGGCCTGTGTACTGTTGGGCAAGCTTGTTGTCCTTCTTCTCTGCTTTCACTAGGACCATTTCCCCTACTTGAAACTCTTTTTCCCTTTTGTGCTCATTATAACGCTTGCATTGGTCTTTTTGGTTTGCCTCTAACAATTTTGGCAAATCCTGCCTAATTTTGTGTATTGTTTTTAAGGCTTCCAGTACATTGTGGTCTGGTATTTTTGGTAACAATGCTAAATCGATTGGTTGGTTTGGTTCAAACCCGTGCAGTAGGAAGAAGGGTGAAAATCCTGTGGCCGCGTGTCTGCCTGAATTATATGCAAAAGTTAATAATTTCACGTATTTATGCCATTCCTTTTGCTCTATGTTTACGTAACAGCGCAGCATGTTTATTAACGTCGAGTTGTATCGCTCAGTTATTCCTTGACTTTGTGGCCTATAAGCTGCCGATGTTTTGTGTATTATGCCTAAGGCGGTGTATAATTGTTTTAGTGTGTCGGCTACGAAGTGAGTCCCCCTGTCTGTCTGTATCTCTGCTGGCATTCCGTAACATGGAATGATGTCTTCTAATAAAAATTTCGCTGTCGTGTTGGCATCTGCTTTTTCGGTTGTTTTGGCAACCGCGAACCTCGTTGTGTTGTCCGTTGCAATTATAATGTATCCCTTCTTGTTTGATTTTGGTAAAGGTCCGAGAAAGTCTATTGTTAATTTAGTAAATGGTTTTGTGTTGATTTTGATTGGTTGTAAAAATCCTGTTTGTTTCTGTCGGTCCGTTTTCATAATTTGACACTTATGACAATTTTTTATGTATCGTACCACGTCCGCTGTCATCCCTGGCCAATGATAGTTGTTCCTTATCTTTGACATCGTTTTTTGTATCCCCGCATGACCTCCCCCAACATATGAATCATGAAATGCCTGTAAAACGTCTGTTGTCAATGTTTTAGGAATTGCTAACAGCATTTTATTTCCTCCATTCATTATGTGCTTATAATGCAAGATTCCATCCCGTAGTGTGTACAACCTTGAAGCTCGCCTAAATGCTTTGTCAGCTGCCTCTGGATCTACTAACGCTTGTCTAATGTGGAATAAATAATCATCTGTTAGTTGTAATTGTTCTATGTTTACTGTTTGGATTTTGTTTATTGTTAGTTCCCCCTGTATTTCTGTTTTTGAAATCGGTGTTTTTCCTGGGTAGCGACTCAAGCTATCTGGTACTCTCATTGTCGATCCGGGTTTGTGTTTGATTTCAAAATCATACTCTATTAATTTCAAAGCTAATCTATTTAAACGTGAACTTAGGGTTTTTACATTTTTATAATATTGTAAACTGGCGTGGTCATTGAAAATCGTAAATCGTCGGCCATACAGGAAAGGTCTAAAATAGTTAACCGTGTAAACTACACTTAACAGCTCTATCTCCGATACGCTCCAGCGTCCCTCTGTATCTTTTAGTCTCCTGCTGACGTAAGCAATAGGTCGTAGTGTTCCATCTTCTTGGTATTGGGACATTACTCCCCCTATTCCGGTCCTACTGGCGTCGCACGATATCACTATTTCCAAATTTTCGTTGAAATTTGCCAGCACTGGCGGTGTTGTTAATGAGATTTTTAGTTTTTGGAAAGCTTTTTCATGCTGCCCTAACCATTTGAATGTTTTTTTTTCTGCATTTTCTTTTTTCGTTAAATCCGTCAGTGGTTTAGCTATGTCACTAAAGCCTTGGATGAACTTCCTATAATAAGATGCCGCTCCTAAGAAGCTCCGCACATCCTTCGTTCGCGTAGGAGTGGGAAATTCGGTTATAGCTTTTAAGTTTTTCTCCAATGGCTTTATCCCCTGTTTGGATATGTTGTGGCCAAGTACATCAATGTTTTTGTAGAAAAAATGACATTTAGATGTTTTAAGTTTCAATTTAGCTGCTTCTAGACGCTTAAAAACTTTTTCTAGATTATCTAATTGTTCTTTAAATGTGCCTCCATACGCTACTAAATCGTCTATATAAATTATCATTCCTTGATACAACAACCCTGAAAATAGGCGGTTCATACTCCGTTGAAATGAATTGGACGAATTTCTCATTCCCATAGGCAGTCTAGTGTATTGGTATAGGCCTCGGTGAGTCACAAACGCCGTATACGGTCTATGCTCCGGCACAATAGGCTGTTGGAAGAATGCCTGATTGATATCCATTGATGAAAAGTATTGTGCCGTCCCAAGGGTATCGAATATTGTTTCTGCCCTGGGTAATGGAAATTTGTCTGCCTCCATATTCTCGTTTAACTTCCGGTAGTCCACTACCATGCGGTATTGGTCTCCCGGTTTCTTTACCAAAAATGCTGGTGCCGCGTATGCACTCTGGGAATCTTCTACCACGCCTGTTTTCTTTAACTCCTCTACCTGACGGTCTAATTCCATCCTTTCCACATTGCTTAACCTGTATGGAGGTACAGCTACTGGTTTGTCTGTGTTCATATATATTGAATATGGCGGCATATTGGCTTCTTGCAAATCGTATGGCCCTCGCGCAAACAAATGAATATATCTCTTTATTAATGTCTTAGCTGCCTCGTGTTCTGTGCTGGTTAATTCTTTATTGATGTCTATGCGGTCCCCCTTTTGGTCGGTCAGGTCTTTGCTGTTTGTCATTTCCGTATTCTGAGACAGGTAATTAATGTGATGTTTTTCTTTTGGGTTGTAGTCTTCGAAGTCTGCACTTGAGAATTTTATCAATTTGCGGGTTTTTTGTTTCTGTTCTTCAGTCACGGCCACTTTCCCTAACTTGGTGTTTGTTAACAAAGTTTTTGTTCGCGATGTCGGGTTCACAATCGTTAATCGTGTGGGTGTGTCATCTGTACTAGCACATACATGAACTCCTTTTTTACCTAGTAGGTCATCCCTACACTGAAATTCATATTTTTTTCCTTCTGTTAATATTCTTTCTGTTCGCCCTTCGATATTTTTTGTCTCACCTGGGGATATCGTTATGTCGTGTGGTGTGTAAATGGGCATCACGTCTTCTGTTGTGTTTGCCGCGTTGTGTTCTTTAAATAATGATATTTTGCTTTCCCCCAGAGTAACTGTCTGTGTTTTGAAGTTAATGACAGTATCATTTGCTGCCATGAAATCATTTCCCACCAACAAATCGCTGGTTAATCCTTCTACTAAATATACTGTTTGCTTGTATCTCTTTTTTTGTACCTGAAACTCTAAAATTGCTTTGCCTGTGACATTCAGTCTCGTCGCATTCGCAGATGTCAACCAAATGTTGTCTGGCTTTATTTTTTTTGCTAAATGTTTGTATGTATCATTTAGACATGAAACACTACAACCTGTGTCTAATAAAATATCTATTTGTTTGTCCCCTATGTGTCCTCTTATTGTTGAAGTTAAATTTGTGTTTATGTTACAAATTGGTGTTTGTAATTTGATTGTGTGTTGCGAGTATGCACTATCATCGTTCGGTTTCGTCAGCATTTTCCGCCCAACGTTCCAAGGTCCCTTGTACATTGTATCTTCAGTGTCATCAAATTCCATTTTGCGTTGTTCATTATGTAACCTATTATGCGAATACTCTTTTACCATGTCTCCGCACGTGTCGAAATACCACTTTATAAATTGTACATGCCTCTGCTGTGCCAATTTATGTCCTACTTTGTTGCGTAACCATTTTTCGTATGCGCTTCCCGCCGTTTTATTTCTCCGAGATATTTTTGGCCGTCCAGAATGAATGTTGTTCAATCCCGGCCGTCCTAGTTTTTTTGCTTGGCAAAACCTAGCGATGTGTCCTCTCTCTCCACACCGAAAACACTCTGGCGCTGCCCTATACGCTCGTTCCATGGGTTGTCTTCCGTGGTACATCTGTTCTGGGTTGTGTGGTTTATATTCCCTAGCGTACCGATAGTTTTTTTCTGGTCCTGGTTCTGTATTCCTGTTGTAGTATCTTTGTCTATGGCCCTGGTATTCTCGTCTCCCTGGATCGTCCCTGACCTGTCTATTTTGCATATGCATACTTTTAAGCTGGTCTAATATGATAGCCAATTCGGATTTTTCGCCCATTTCTTTTTTTTCTGTTAAATTTTCCGAATTAATTCCCAGCCTTTCTCGCAGCATGTATGTTGCTTTTTCTGCCGTGAGCATATTATGATTTAGCTTTTCCAGCGTACTATTATCCAACATAGCTATCTGCTGCAACATGGCTGGGTTAAGTCCTTTCAATATGTGGTTGCAAATTTTTAACTCACTCATGTCGGGTTCATATTTCGCACACAACAACTCTACATCGGTTCTATATTGTATCAGGGATTCCCCGGGTAATTGTATTCTATTATTCAATCGTATCAATATCATTTCCTTCTCCTGTGTTGGCTTAAATGCTTTCCTGAACTGTGTCTCTAGGTCTTCCCATGTTAATTGTTCATTTTTAATTTCCAGGATGTCAAAGTAACTGCTTGCCACGCCTTCTAAATACCACGGAAAGTATATTTTCTTTTTTTCGTCGTCCCATCCGTTTGCAATGGCCGCCCTGCTAAACCTTGCTATATGTGTTTCTATGTCTTCCCCTGTTTTTCCCCCAATTTTACTAGGTTCAAAAAATGGCAGTTTCTCGAACATCCTACCCAAGAAGAATTCAACACCCGACACTCAAAAAGATCCGTTTCCAGCTACTCAGTCCACCGGAAACAATGATAAATTTGAAATGTCAAGTTTGTCGTTAATTTTCCTATTCACTGTTAAAACTTATTGACGCATGAGAAAGAAAAAATGTAAACAAAGCCCCACAATGTTCCGTCAGCAATCCGTGATGTAACCGGCACGACCTTGTGTAATGCAAACTGCCGACGCGTTGTTTTATGTAACAAGTAGATTGTAAGTGGAACAGGTTTCTAATTGCTTTTCAGCTCCTTAACCTACCACAAATTTTCCCGTAATGTTATCGTGACAATTAGAATGACTATAATTTAGCTTATCTTATTAATAAACACACTAACAATAATTAAATAGTAACATCCAGTTAATAATTTTGAAACTTCTTAAACTAAAAAATTTTAAAATCAACTTCAATAATATGTATAAAAAGAATATTAGCACAATTTTTATAGGTATTAATTTTTAGTAAAAACTAAAAGAACGGCCGATGCACCATTTGTTATGAACGGCCCTTAAACTTCCTGGGTTCTTTAATTTCAATTAATATCAAAATTAGTGGTTCAGTGATTTATTAATACATCAATGCAACATTATTATGCAAAACAATAATTAGAACCTAATTGAACTATTTACTCAAACTGATAATTCAAACGAAATATTAATTACTCAAACAAATTACATAAATCAATTACTCAAATAAATTATTTAAATCAGTTACTCAAACAACTTACACAAATCAATTATTCACATGAATTATATAAATCAATTACTAAAATATAAATTACACAAATCAATTATTCACATGAATTATATAAATCAATTACTCAAATATAAATTACACAAATCAATTATTCAAATAAAATACACGAATCAATTGTTCAAAACTCAAAAGTGTTCCAACTATTATTATATTTTAAATAAAAGAAGTTACAAATCCTCTAACGGGTGACTTTACATACAAATACAAAAATGCTTGCTTACTGTCTGTCGAACAGAGTTCCTGAGCCAATAGATTTCCCGGAGTAGTTCCTGCACCACGGCTAGTGACACAGCCGTGTATCTTCCAAAAGACAAAAGACCACCACCCAAATTCTGCTGATCGTTTATATACCTTTGGGAGTCTTGGTTGCTCTAGTTTCTATGCAAGACAAGCATTTCAACATTTTTTTAATTGTTTCACAATAGTTGGATCATTCTGAGTTTTGTGAATGTGATTCCTTTCTAATCTAACCTAATATTAACCTAATATTAACTTATTCCTAACAGTACCTAGGGCCAGAAAAGCTTCGTTTTCCAGACATCCGCCATTTTGTTTCTTTTCCAAAATGATTTATACCTAGAGAACAGTTTGACCGATTCAGTTTGAACTTGGCACAAAGTTTAACCTAACAATGATAGACCCTATATATATACAGGGTGAGTTTCTACTGACACCATTAACTTCGCCAGTATGTTCTACTCACTAAATGGAATAAAAAAGTTCATATGGACCCATGTCCGATCTCAACCGTTTGGCTGTAGTCGCGTATTTTGTGTTTTTTTCAAAATCATGATATTTTGCCTCACTATTTGTTTGAGACATTTAGTGTTTAAGACATTCTCGCTCTTGATCAGAGGACATTTTTCGCATATATACTCATGTTCAGAGCACAGTTACTGTCCTCTGAATATTAGGAGGACAGTGTATTCTCATCAAGAGTATATATAACTTACTGTCCCCTTAACATAAGTTAACATAACACGGATTTTTGCAACAAATGCTGCCAACATTGTCTTGTCCCCAACATTTTCCCTTCTTCTATACTCCCATTTTTGTTATCTCCCTAAATCTCTCTCTGCAATTGGCATTAAAAATTTGGTTTATTTTAGTTTAAATCGATGGAAAATAAACAATTAACATCAAATTTTGTATGACGATTTTTTCTATAGACTTGTGGGTGGAAACACACGATAATATTTTAACTAGACTTTTTTTCTATAGATAAAAAACAATCTAGATTATTTAATACCATATTTATTGATTTAGATCATTTATCGAACTAATAAACGCTATTACGCAACTTACCCAGCGCAACATTAATATTAAGACACCGTTTGACCGATCACCATAAAAATTGGCCAATACGTTTTTTTTTTTCATTTTCCCTATTTATTATAAAACCATAATGTTACTTACCCCAGCCCAACAATAATACTATGACACCGTTTGACAGATTACGAAGAAAATTTTCAAACTCATTTAACTCAATAATGTAGAATGTTTTTATCTAATTATTATAAACGCTATCATGTTACTTACCCAGTCTAACATTAATACTAAGACACTGTTTGACCGATTGACATGAAAATTGACTCACACATGTATTATTTCATGGAGAAGGTATTTATCTAATTATTATAAACATCATCTTGTTACTTACCCAGTCTAACATTAATACTAAGACACTGTTTGACCGATTAACATGATAATTGGCACACACATGTATTATTTCATGGAGAAGGTTTTTATCTAATTAGGACCTATTATAAACGCCATCATGTTACTTACCCAGTCTAACATTAATACTAAGACACTGTTTGACCGATTAACATGATAATTGGCACACACATGTATTATTTCATGGAGAAGGTTTTTATCTAATTAGGACCTATTATAAACGCCATCATGTTACTTACCCAGTCTAACATTAATACTAAGACACTGTTTGACCGATTAACATGAAAATTGGCACACACATGCATTATTTCATGGAGAAGGTATTTATCTAATTATTATAAACATCATCTGGTTACTTACCCAGTCTAACATTAATACTAAGACACTGTTTGACCGATTAACATGAAAATTGGCATACACATGTATTATTTCATGGAGAAGGTTGTAATCTAATTATTATAAACGCCATCATGTTACTTACCCAGTCTAACATTAATACTAAGACACTGTTTGACCGATTAACATGAAAATTGGCACACACATGCATTATTTCATGGAGAAGGTATTTATCTAATTATTATAAACATCATCTGGTTACTTACCCAGTCTAACATTAATACTAAGACACTGTTTGACCGATTAACATGAAAATTGGCATACACATGTATTATTTCATGGAGAAGGTTGTAATCTAATTATTATAAACATCATCATGTTACTTACCCAGTCTAACATTAATACTAAGACACTGTTTGACCGATTAACATGAAAATTGGCACACACATGAATTATTTTAAGGAGAAGGTTTTTATTGAGTTACTATTGGTTTAACCCAGCTTCGCCCGGGACTTCTATCATATGTTATTCACAAAAGAAATGTTGAATATGATCTTGATTTCAAAATATTCGTAAACCCGTCTGCTAGCACCTAATTGAAGAATCATGCGCAAGACCCTAAAAATGATAGTAATGAGTTAAATAAAGTATTTTTACAAAGTAGAAATTTACTCAGTAACAGTAACTTTTTTCAGATGATCCGGTGTTATAGGATTGTGACATCTTAGTTTTATGACACTAAGAGACATTTTAAAATATATTTTAAATGAGCCTGACGTTTTATCTTTTCGGGAAAATCATTGTTTTAAAAATTCCTTTAGACTTAAAGAAAGCGAACACTATCCCAATTCATATTGCCAACAATTAAAAATAGCGTATGCCTTTTACATTTTAGGAATCTTGATTTTCTTAGTAATAACGATGCCATTTTTTAATTAAGATAATTAATATTACTACTGTTACATATTAATTGTAAAAAAGTGAATGGATCAAAACAATAACGAACTTTGTCTAAGAACTGTTTCTTGTTAAATAAGAAAGTTTGTGTGTATGTATATATTGAAGCACACTTTAAGAGTGTTATATAGGTAAGGATTTTTTTTTTAAAGTACTAAATTTAAAATGGATGAGTCAGAGGTGGGAGGCACAACAAATTACCTGACGTTAAAGTTGAAGAAGTCCTAGAAAATATTTCAAAGGTTTTAAACAATAAATCGTACTATAGCTATTCAACAACTCGAGCAGAATATTGGAGAACTCAAAAATTCCAATAACTTATTTCAATAACCTATGTATGGTCAAAGTTATAGGCTTCTTTGGCGCAGAAGGATAGCACTTTCGTAAAGTATCTTTAATTGTGGTGTCTTATATTTATATTTAATTTTAGCAATAAATGAAATACAGTACTGTAGTTATTAGTTAAATCACAAATTTGGTAATTTCCCTAGTTCACAATATTATCCTGAAAACGGAAAGATAGACAGCCAGAGTGAAGTCTAAAGAGGACTTTATTTTTATTATATAGAGGAACTATATTAATCTTTGTTTTTCTAGGTAGTTGGTTCGAATCTAAATCTCGTTATTTTTTTTAATAAGCCTAAATATTTCAATTTATTTAGGAAAGGCTATTTATAATACTAAATTAATTTCGATTCTACAAAGAAAGTACGTTTGTTGTTTTTAAGATTCGTGTTAAATAGAACAATGTTGAAAATACAATAATGAGACACCGTGAAAATAATAGAGGTTGCAGTTTTACAAGAACAGAAAAACACCCCCCCCCCCCCAGCCCACATCCAAAACAGAATCACGGACGCATGTTATTCACAATTATCATCTCATCAGAGAATAAACTATATTTCCGTTCACACAGTTGGTTTGTTAACATGTAAGCCTATAGGTTACTCATCAACATTTGAAGAATTGTGTCAGGAAGTAGTTCTTCCTTCATTGGAACACACTGAGCTTGTTAGGAGTGTTACTGAAAAAAACACATCGAGCTTCAACTGAACTAAACTAAGATGTCTACAAGGAATTGTTTAATCAAATATTTACACATTTATCTTTACAAAAAATACTGTTCAGCAATTTGTGAAACACGTAAAAACATTTTGCCTTAAAATAGTTGATTTTTTTTGACAAATTTCTTTATTTATCGAAGTTAAAGAGACCAACAGTCAAAAACGAAATATATTTTATCTAACTTCGTTTTAAGATATGTTAAACAATTTGAAGAAAACTGAACAAAAATTAAGATTTCTCGATTTATTATGGATTTAGTAATTTATATTATACATTGAATTTAAAAAACGGTTAAATATCATCAGAATTCTTTGACAACTGTATCGAACTCATCCAAAAGAAATGTTTGTGACAAATAAGTTGAAATTACTCAATCAAACTTCAGAACAATCAAAACTTCAATAGTACAGTTCAATAGAACAGATTAAGTACGACAATATATACATTAAATGCTATATAACATGTAGGATAATCCGATCGTGCTTAGTTTTCGAATATCCGCCATTTAAAAAAATAAAATAACATTATAACTTTAGAAATATATATGATATTGAGTTCAGATTTGATAAACGCATTTTTCATGTAACGTTTTACACGAGATTTGAAAATGATTTCCATTTTAAAATGTTAAAGTCGTATATATTGAAAACTTGTTAACCTTATAAAACAATTACAAGAGAGTGAAACTTTTATTTGTTAATGACGAACAATATGGTATTTATATTTTTACTGTATCAGTAAAAGAATATATATTTGAACAAAAAAGGGAAAATTGCATCACAAATATTATATAATTTTAACAACAAATAAACTTGTGCTCTATGAAGTAAGAATCGGTTGACATTTGATGGTTGGAGAAGTGAGGGGTTGGTTTTGAGATTGTCTAGATAAACATTTATAGTTAGTTATAGAAATTCGAACAAACAATATTAGGTAGTAGCAAATTTTAAAAAAATAGTAGAAATAGGCTGTGGATATCTAGTTATGACCCACTTATGCTTAGTAAGGAGGGAGTAATGCAACGTTGTCACATGGTGTGTTTTTTTCTACCTGCGCCAATTCACTGTTTATTTTACAGTTGGACACAATATTAATATTTGCCCGGTGGCAAATTTGACTACATTTTTGTATTCAGGAACTTTACAACTATATTTTAAATATTTAATAATGTTTTTAATTGATTAAAAAAATACTATTATTAGGTCTGGAATATAAAGGACAAACGTTTATTTATTGTTTACCTTATTTTTGAGGGTCACTCAAATTATAAAGTCATACTATGCCACGTAAAAGTCAGACATTTTTATTTCTAGAAATGAATAGAGATGTAAGTACGCCTTTGATAAGTTATGTTGTTTTTCAGAGACAAGAACCCTTAGATGCTGAGAATCCCCCTAGAAAAAAAACAAGTGTTATCCATTTAATTTACCTTTCTTAACGAAATTAATTCAACAAATCGGTCGGGAAGAACACCCTGGATACATTGTATTGTTTTATATAAACTGTTGTTTCCTAAGTATTACATGGAGAGAAAATTGCACTTCACCGTCCAGTAGTTCAATAAATAAATGATTTAGGCAACTCAAGACATATGTAAGCTTAACATTCATTTCATCAACCATGATAATTGATCTGGTGATAATCATCCTGCTTGTCCAGAATTTAGAATAAATTTAGATAGTACTCAACAAAAAAACCTTTCAAAAAGGTAAAACTTTCGTAAGTATGACCTTGCGTTTTATTCCCTTTAACTTACTCAACACATTGTTACATTTTCCTTTTCCTTGTATCTGAAGTAATTTAATAAATAAGGCAGCGAAAGCATGAGAAATCATACTGGGGTGGGGGTTGTCTCTGAACACTATTCCAGTGGGCGACATATCACCCCACATTTGATTTATTAATAAATTCCTAAATACTACCATCTTGGAAAAGCAATTTTTATTAATAAACCAATAATATAAAATTTATTGAGCATATATTATATTAATAATCATTTCGAAGTTGTATTATACAAAGACTTGAATATAACTTGCATAACACCTTCAACAACCATAAAATAGTATTTAGATTTTTTTTAAACGTAAGTGAGCAGTTAAAAATCGAAAATTCAATTTAAAACTTAAAATATTTCTAAAGAAGATAACATGAGCATTATTATTTTATATTTTATTTACAAGTTAAAGTTTTTTCTAGCTTCAACTACTGCATTTTCTAAGTTTAGACCTTGACTTTTATGAATAGTTATTCCATAACTATTGCAAATTGGAAATTGTTTTCTTATTATAAAAGCATTCCTCATTAATTGAAATTTAGATTCTATACGTTCTATAGAATATTGTCTTTTATTGGTAAGTTCAATTTTAATAGTGTCGACAACATTATTATTATCTCTTGTTACAGAAATAATAGTACCTATTGTACCATTAGCTAAGCCGATAGAAACATCAATATTTCGTCTTATCATAATTTTTTATCCAGCTTTTATTTTAATTACTCTAGCTAATCCTGCAGTTCGTGAACTACCCGCTTCATCATTCATTAAAGACTTTATTATTTTTTTGTGCATATTCTTCGCTCGAATTGTATCTTCGGCAACAAACTCAATTTCCTCGGCATTAATTTTTTTAACATAGCATCTTTAAGGTATCGCACATTTGATTGGTAGGTAATAAGCAAACAGTATTTGATGGCAAAGTATTTAGAAAGTTACAAAGTTAAGATATTTCCACTTAAAAGATTAAATACATGATTACGCATTAAGGAATATGTATAAGTAATATTTTGCGGATCATGGCCAAATACTAATGAAGTGGCAAAAATGCTATCGCGAAAACGCCACAATCAACTCCATTAAGTTGCTGGGCTACAGAAGGAAATATAATCTTTTTCATTTTTGTTAAAATAAAATGGATAAAGCTTTTTCAAATTTTTTTTTAAAATCTGCATCTAATGTATCAGATTTTGAAGAATCATAAATATATAATAACTTACCATCGTAATAGCTACATAACCAATGTTCAGAATAATTAGAAAACAAAATTTGAATATCTTTTTCACGCTCAGCCATTGGTTTGATTTTTGAAAGAACTTGAAGTCTTCCGGTATGTTGAGGCTTGTAAATAGTAAACCGTAGAAGTAGGTTATGAAATCTTTCAATATGATAATCATTTAGACGTCCTCCATTTTTTATGATATCATAATCACAATTGATCATTGAATATTGAAGATGCCAAGAAGGAATTTGAATAAAATAAAAAGGAAAGTTTTTTATAGAACGCTCTCTAAATATATGTAAGAGAAATTGTCGCATATAATTATTATCACAGTTATATCGCACATAATCTAGTCTAATACCATGTACAAGAGATGTCGCAAAAGCAATTGCGAATATACCACAATCACACTCACTCTGAAGTTGAACTTCAGGCCACTTTATAGTCTTTCCAGATTGAAAATAAAATGGTTATAATTTTAGCAAAACTAATCTATAAGTGACTATGATCTTTCTTTTCATTTAATGAGTGATAAATATAAATAGTTTCAGTGTCAAAAAAACTGCACACAAAGTGACCTCTGAGCATGTCATCATATGTTAAAGGCCGAAATAAAATTTGAATTCTAGATCTATCAGGAGAAGCGGGAGTAATCATATCATAAATTTGTTATTCTTCCATTCCTAAGAAATCAATATTAAAAAATTCTTTTATTAAATCGCCGAAGCGCTGTATATGTTCTACACCTAAATATGCATCATTGTTAATAATTACGTTCAAAATCTTCGTCACCAAAATCAACAGCCATGCTAAAAATTTCTGTAGTCTTGTTTACTTTTTTTTTTCTTTCACAAAAATAATATTTCTTTTCGTAAGTATAGTATAATAAGTAAATTTCGAATAAATTCTTATTTCTTTTTGTGCAATATATATTTTTTCTTTTTAATGATACTTATATAAAATTTCATAATTTTATACTTTTATACAATTTGATACTTACGTTAAGTCTAAATAGAATACCGAAAATTTCAAAAACTACCACGATGTTAATTATTTCTTCCTGTCGCCCTTATAAAAAGGTACCGGTACCTGTGAAAAAAAATAAAAATTGACAATAAAATACGTAAATTCTCGGATGCGGATAAGTAAGGTAAACTACTGGTTTTCTTGTAGAAGTATATACATGCTAGAAAAAGTAATTTGTAGAATTGTGGGGTCCATTGTATGGTGATTACACCGACAATGGGTGATGCGCGCGCAGATAGCCCCGACGAAACGGATGGACTATTATTTATTTAATAACTATTTATTATTTCGGAAGTTGTATAAAAGTAAAGAGATTTAAAGTCAGTTTAGTATTTCAATATATTTTTGTAAAGATTTGACCTTCGATAAGAATAGTGTTTTAGATTGTAAACCAATCGCTTATCAGCAGATAAGATGTATGGCAGGATGCTAACAGACATAAATATCTCTTGGCTTTAGCCAAAGAAAATACGATCAACTAATTCTAATCTTTCTTCTGCTAATTTAAAGTAATGATTACGATCTGATTATTCAACTAAAATCACTTGCATTTATTTTTTATATTTATAGCCATGTATGTATAATATTTGAATTATGTATGTCTATATATGTATTCACAGGTATTTCGGCATAACCTTACGACAAAAACTTTTGTAATATTTAACTAAACGACTTTTTAACCAAACCGACCTTTTTTTCCGTTCTGGGCTGTGAAAGCCACCTTCAGAGGCCTCACCGGCGTCGACCTAAAGATCTTTTGCCGCCCCAATTTCCTTCCTACACTCAACTAGTGATACCCGTCATCCTGATGAAGGAACAGATACTACCAATAGGGTTATCTAGGATGGTTTCCATCTCTTTCCCCGGCAGGCCTAGAGAGTATAGCCTGGCTCGTCCTAACGCCTCACACTCTAAAAGAATGTGTTCTGCGGACTCTTCAGCCAAACCACATTTCCTGCAAGTATTGTCTGCTGCAATCCCTATCATGTGTAGATGTTTTCTGAGGTGACAGTGGCTCGTTAAGAGCCCAACCACCCACCTCATGTTATCTCTTCTGAGAGAGATGAGTTGTTCAGCATGTTTCTTGCTTGGTCTAAATTACCTTTTTGCAAGTCTACTAGTGGTTGAATTCGTCCAGGCCCTATTCATCCCCTCCCGTATCCACGTATTAACCGCTGCTCTGGCATGTCCACAGGAGATCCCGAATACCGGTTCCGGGCCCACGAAAGGGGATTCTGAACCTGACCTGGCTAATTCATCTGCTCTCTCATTACCATCAATACCTGAGTGGCCAGGAAACCGAGCTTACTATTTTGATGAAATTATTTTTATTTTTCATTATTTAGAAATTATACCGCGACTAATTACAACCGACACTTTTTTTATTAGTATACCTTCTTTCTTCGGCGATTTACCCGAATTAACGCTGAATCCAAAATACGTTTAATAAATATTGAACAAAATTAATTTGTTTTCCCCCAAAAATTATAATAGTAATTCCAAATTAAATTATAACGTAACGCATCTCTTTTATTTCTTCCAAGGATATCCCACTTAATTACTGACCTAGACTGCGTCGCTCGAGGTCAGATTATGATTTCCTTCTTTCGTTTTGATTTGACCAGTATGTCAATTTACGGTGGGAGACCTATCCCGGAGGGCCCATCCTTAATATGTAACGGGAAATTAGGGGAACCTCGGGACTCACAGTCCCAAGACTGAAATCCCAAAATTGAAGACAATATTATGTATTGTTATATATATATATGTTAGCCATATGGTGGAAATCGAAGATGCGTGCTCACACATACTCGCATCCAGCGTTAATACGGGAAGCGTCGCCTGAATTTTTTGGCTGAAGAAAAAAAAATTTTGTCGGTAAACCGTCAAATCAGAACTTTAACTTAATATAACTTAATAACTAGCAATTATAATTGAAATATTATTCTTTTAATGATAAACTTAAACGTTTTTCTTACATCTTATAAGTTCAAGGGGCTTTTTGAATTTAAAAACAGTAATAAACTAGAAAACTCGCGTAAAATTCAAAATATATAAGGGTGGTGGTTCGCCGGCCATACTTACATCTGGCGGCTATTGCCGCCCTCAATTATGTTGTTTTACTATTACGATGAGAATTTTTAGACTACGATGAGATCTAGTTTATAATAATAGGTCATTAGAAGAGTGTAGATCAATATGTAAACTGAACACCTCTACAATAAGAATATCACTTCCTTATTTTTTTATAGTCATTCTGTTCAATATGATGCGGTATTGTTAATTGTTAGTGTGAAATACATGAAAAATGTATAGTACAGCCCGGAGTTTACACGCGAAAGACAGACGTGGTTGGAGTGGAAGTGACGGGGGGGGAGGGGGGAGGTCAGTTAAAATAACAAACACCTCCAAAAAAAAAAAACGCGCGAACATCGATCTCTCAAAAAGTCGTGAATATGTCTAATGTATAAACCAGGCATTTGTAAGGTCGCAATAGTGTTATCTTTATATCAAGCACCCAAAATGCCGAGAATGCGTTTAAAGTATAAGCCAGGCACTGGAAAGGTCGCAATAGTGGTATCTTTATATCAAGCCCCCAAAATGACGCAAATGCATTTAATATATAAGCCAGGCACTGGAAAGGTGGTAATTGTATACACGGTATAACATTTATACTCAGGCACCCAAAAGGTGGCCTTTATGTCTGATCGTATAACCGCTCCAAGGTCAGGAATCGCCAGGCACTCAAAAGGTCTTATACATGTATATATATATATATATATATATATATATATATATATATATAACAGGAAAATATGGGAAAAACATCTTGAGATAGTCTCACCAGGATCCATCCTGTATGCAAAATATCACAGTAGATAAGACGAATGAATAAGATAAGATGAATCCAAGCAGCATTCAACAGAAATGCATTCAAATTTTCCATTTAGAAGTCCAAGGTCAAGATTGTATTACTCGCCATTGTTGACATCATCTATTGTGAATTTGTTCTTGGTGATCGAATAGTGAACACTACATTCTATAAGGCAGTTTTACAACGGTTGCTCGTATGAGTGGCACAGGACAGGACAGTGAAAGTTGCTTCATCACAAATGTAACTGATATCAACCATCCACCTAACTCCTCTGATTTGTTTCAAGACGGTACTGAAAGGTGCATGTTTGAAGACATGTAGGCCATCCAAAAAGTGTTAGTGGTCCTGTGATCGATTCCTAAAGAGGACTTTGTTGCCAATTTCCAAAAGCTTTATGAATCTTTTCAAAAAAGTGTTGTTTTGGAAAGTGATAATTTTTAAGGCCAATAAAGGTAATTTGTTTATACCTTTTGTTTGTTCTTTGGCACCAAACATTTTAGCTCCTAGTATGCTTACATACAAAATTTTATTAAAATTGGTCCTCACATTTGAGCTGTAGAAAGCACATACGGCAGATGACAGACCAATTCCAAAAACCAAATTTTTATACTAGGGAACCTCAAAACAGATATATTTAATAATAAACAAATTTATTTATAACTCATTTATAGAAATGGAGATATTTTTATAAAATGGCATTATTTGACCAATAATATTTGTAACACCAAATTACCCTTACCTCTATAAAATTAGGGATAATTATTTTTACAACTTTATACTGTCCCTAAGAACTGATAAAATCAATAAAATTGCACTCTTCAAAATAAAAGTACCAGATCTTTCAAAAGTAAGTTAAAACTTTAAATTGTTCTGGTTTTGTTAATTGTTGTCCGATCCCTGAGAAAAACTCTTTATTGTATGCAGATATAATTGGGATTTATTAAAACATCAGCTGTTATTTGCATTGCTATTTATTTGTTGTCATAGCAATGAGTTTTGTTATTGTTCATTAATTTCAAAGACAGGAATCTAGTATGTTCTGAACGGGAAAGGAGTTTATCAGTCAGGTTAAGAAAGTTTAATACTCGCAACTGTTTGAAGAACAAACCACAATATAGTTGTGATTAAAAATCTTGTAAGTTTGAAACTACAGAGTCTGATGGATACATCAAGAGACCAAGAAACCAAACAATTATTCAAAACGTAGTTGAGATAAATATCAACATGTCAAGAAGAATACTGTAGTCACTTGGAACATTGTCTTAATAACCCTAACAAGTAAAAATTTGGCTAAAATTTTAATTAAATCTTGTTTAATTTGAAAGGAATTTATGTACTATATTTTTTTTATATTAAAAACAAATACATTATAGCCAATTAAAGTTTAAATTTCCTTTTGAAAGACCCGATATTTTATAATTTATTTTACTTGACTGCCTAATTTAATAAAATATCAAATTCTTTCTTGGAATTCAAAACTTCAAATAGGCTACAAACTCAGCAACATAAAATGGCCTCCAATATGATATCTAAAACTAAAAGATACAAAAAACAGAACCTCCCCTACTTTTCTAACAAATTTGTAAAAATACTATCCCAATTTTGAAAAATTGCCACCATTTTCCAATATGGCGGTCAACTTAATTTGTTTTAAATAGTAACACCATGTTTTTATTGTGTTTATGATCAAACAAGTACTTTTAAAACTCTTTTATTATTGGATATTTTTTGATTAGCCTTCTATAATCTAGTTTCTGAAAGATTAGAAATTTGTTATTTACTCAATTTTTAGCGAGTGCTTCAAATTATTTTTTAATTTTCAATTTGGGATTAAAATATAGTTTCCTGCAGAATATAAAGCAAACCGTCTATTTGGATGTATAGAAGTGTATTTTATTAACTTATTTCCACTTCTAAGCCCTAACACAGATATCACACCCAAGAAGAAAAAAGATAACCTGTCCATATCTCTGGTTACCGATTATCACCCAGGCCAATATACTGAAGGAAGACTTCAAAATTTTACAAGCTTCCAACCATACCAAGAATCTTCTCACAGAACCTCCCAGAGTCTTGTTTAGGCAGCCCACAAATCTGAAAAACATGTTAGTTCACCCCAACCTCCTCGATCCCAACACACCTAAACAACCTAACCTTCCCCACGGTTCTTTTCATGCAATAGGCCTAGATGCAAAACATGCAAAATACATCTCCCGTCCAACAACTTCAATAGTTCCTCTAGTAAAAAAGAATTTAAAAATTAAAGGTCATCACACATGTACAACGAAAAATGTTATTTACCAACTACAGTGCAGGTTTTGCCCAGCTCAATATATTGGCCTAACCACTGACAACTTAAGCACCAGGATGAATGGCCACAGTCATGACGTGAAAATCATGGATATGGAGAAACCAACTGCATATATTGTTTCATCTCGTGGTAATATATATATTACCACGAGATGAAACAATCAATGAAAATGTTTACTGAGAGACTCTTAGGAAACTTCATCACGCAATATAGAATAAGTGCCAAGGAATGCTCACAAACGACAGCAATATACAGGAAATACAAATACACCATAAAAACAAGGTTTTCCTGTTTAAAACAATGAAGGTGGTCGCCATGTTAGAGAATGGCAGCTATTTTTAAAAATTTGAAGCTTATTTTAAAATAATATAGAAAAGTAGGGAAGGTCCCCCATTTAAAGTTTTTGGTGTCTCTTATATATCTTGACTTGAACATCCTGTGGTTTGTAAGCCATTGTAAACATCATTAGGCTTACATCACCTCCAAGACACTTAACAAGCCTTACTACTTATTAATGTCAAGAAATTAGTCTCATTTAATTGTGCATTGTTAACACAAAATAAAAAATAATAATTTAGGCTATAACAAGAAATCAGCAATACTTCTGGAATAAAATACTTTATTCATGGTCAAGTAAGTCATGTGGCCATTTGGACCAATTAGAATTGAGAAATATAACAAAACTAGAGATGAGAGAAGGAAATCGGGGAAAAATAAGGAGTGTGTTCAATCAATATCCAATAACGAAACAATTAACATCGGGAAAAGGGGGAGTAATAATAATTTAAACTGTTAAATTTAAAATATAATAAACTAAAAAACGGAATAGTTTTGTTTAAAGAAACAGATATCTAAAAATAATTTGTGTAAGTGAAAGTAAAAAGTAAAAATTGAACAAGTAAAATTTTTACAAACAGGAAGAGTGTTGTGCAGTGTGCCTTTAAAACAAGAAAGACTAAAGAACATTATTTTTAAGTAAGTAGACAAACAATAGAAATAACGGTAAATTAAGAATTTACAAGTACCTATATTTTAAAGGAAATAGTAAATTATTATATAATAAAACTAAAGTATTTATATTTTAGAATATTAAAAAAAAAAATCGTAAAACTAAATATAAACTTATTGAAACTAGAAAAGGAAGTAATTTTAACATTGTGTAGACAAATCTTGAAATGTTTGTGTGCGTGTGTGATTTTTGAAGTTCAGATGTTAAGAGTTTAAGTGAAAAGGGAAATATGTTTCACTTTATGAAAGAAAAGGATTTATTTTAAACCTTAAACCAAATTACTGTTTTTTATTTATCCTTTATTCAACTGAAAGAATCTGTGACACAGCCAAACGAAAATATCTTTAGGAAATCATTTATTCAAACATTGTAACTTTTATATATACAGGGTGTTTCAAAAAAGACTTTACAACTTTGAAAATTCATATAAAATTATTCCAAAAAGGTACTGAGCTCGTTTTAAAGGGAAACACATCAAGTTTTCACTTGCGTAGTCAGCTAGTGCCTAATCGTGCCGCACAAGCACTAGCGGCAGATACGTTAAAGATATAACGTCCAGTCAGATATACTTCACTGGACCCGAGGGTGCTAGCTGTGTGTTTTGGTTTGAAGAATCGAAGTCGGCGACAACAGTTCAGCGTAATTTTCGTACGAAGTACACTAAAGAACCTCGTAGTAGGCCTACAATTTATAAGTGGCATAGATGTTTTGTAGAAACAGGGTATTCAGTGAAACATAAGAAATCCTCAGGTCATCCAAGCACATCTGAAGAAGTAAGTGACATTATGAGTAAGCACATTATGTGAGCAAGTGAGACAAAGTTTTGTCAAAAGCCCTACGAAATCGACCCGGCATGCATCTTGTGAGTTGCAAGTTCCACATATGACGGTTTGGCGTGTGTTGAGAAAACGTTTGCATTTGAAACCGTACCGATATTCGCTTTTACAAGCAATTAAAGACACTGATAAGATTGCCCGTAAGAACTTCTGTGTGGATATGTTAAATCGAGTGGATGATGATGAACAACATAATCTTTTCTGACGAGTCAACTTTTCACTTATAAAGTGGCAAGGTTAACACACATAACTGTAGGATTTGGGGCAGTGAAAATCCACATGAAACATTGCAACATGTTCGTGATAGCCCTAAAGTGAACGTTTTTTGTGCGTTGAGCAAGAGGAAAATGTACCTTTTTTCCAAGAGAGAACCATCAACGGGATAGTGTACATATTATTATGTTGCACAAACCATCAACGGGATAGTGTACATATTATTATGTTGCACAATTTTTGATACCACAGATCGATGAGGATGACCGAGAACGAAATCTTTACTTCATGCAAGATGGCGCACCACCACATTATCTGACTGACGTCCGGGATTTTCTCAACAACTTCCAGGTCAATGGATTGGCTGTGCTGTGCCAATTGCATGCCCCCCCCCATTCCCCAGACCTGACACCGCTAGACTTTTTCTTCTGTGGTTTCATAAAAGATAGGTGTACGTACCTCCTTTGCCAGCCACTCTACCTGAACTTAGAGCAAGAATTTACACTGCCGCTGAGCAAGTTACACATGAAATGCCAATGCAAGTCTGGGAAAAAATCGACTACCGATGGGATGTCTGCAAGATAACCAACGGAAGCCACATAGAACATCTTTAGTTTAAGGTAAAAAAACTTAAAGTGTTTTTCTTTAAAACAACACCAAAACCAGCTCTGTACCTTGTTTCATTAAATTTATATGAATTTTCAAAGTTGTAAAGTCCTTTTTGAAACACCCTGTATTACATTTAAATAAAATTAGTGTTTTTTTTTTTAAGCATTTCAAAATCATATCTACTAAATCTATACGGCCTTACAGAAACTTTGAAAGCCCTAATATGAACTAATAAAAATAATAATTTTTTAATTAAATATACTTGATAAGATTTATGTACCAAATAATCAATATTTAATAAAACTTACTTTTCAGTTTCCTCATTAAATCTGATAGTGTTGTCCCTTGTTCTCTGTTTCAGACTAGGTTTTATATCCTTGCTACATCAAGCTGGTGGTTATGTAAAGTGCTTAGACTCGTTGGTTTGATAAGAGTGTTTTCCTCTATTAGCATTGATACTCTTGTTCAGCAGTCTCATCTCCACCGACCACAATTCATTTGTCTGCAAACATACAGCACTATATTTTATTGTACCATCAAAAAGACAAAACTTCATTATCCCGGAAAATGTTAAATAAAACCATTATGTATTTTAAAGGGAGTAGTAAATTATTATAAAATGAAAGTAAAGAATTTATATTTTAAAATATTAAAAAAAACAACTTAAAACTTAACATGTACTTATTGAAACTAGAAGTTAGAGGAACTAATTTATACATTGTTCTTAAAATATTTGTGTATGTGTGTGAATGTTGAAGATAACATGTTAAGAGTTTAAATGAAAAGGATAATGTTTATCACTTTATGAAAGTAAAGAGTTTATTTTAAATCTTGAAGCATATCACTGGTTTTTTTTTATTTATCCGTTATTCAAATAGAAGAACCTGAGACAGAGCCAAGCAAAAATACGAGGAATGTCCACAAAGTTTTTGTTTTTCTTGCCGCGGTAGCACTGTGATAAGCGGTTCAGCGCATAAACTGTAATAGCTCTGAGTCAAGAAGCAGATGACATCGCTGTTTGTTATTTACGATTTGTAGTGCTTGTTCAGAATGACAAATTTAATTGAAAATGCTTGTGAGATTAGATAATTAATTCATTTTCTGAATGCGAAGAACGTTAAACCAGTCGACGTTATCAACAGATCTGTCATATTTATGTAGAAAATATGATGAGTGATTCAATCATAAGGAGGAGGGTCCGACAGTTCAATGATAGACGGGATCAATGATGACAAACGAATTGGGCATCCATCTTTGGTTAGTGATGAATTGGTTCGTCCAGTATGAGAAAAGATTAATCAAAACCGTAAGTTTACAATTTCTGCTCATTCAATAGAAATTCCACAAATTTCAAGATCACCTCTTCATGAAATTGTTTCTGTAAAACTGCTTTTTCAAAAACTTTGTGACCGTTAGGTGCCACAAACTCTTACAGACCAAACGAAAAAAAACAGCATCAAAGCAGTGCACGTGACCTTTTAACACGTTACGTCAGATGGTGATGACTTTAACCGGAGATGAGACTTGGGTTGCTTATAAAATCCCTGAATCAAAATGAAAATCGATGGAATGGTGGCACACTTCATCACCAGCAATGACTAAAGAAAATCTTCACAACTCAAAAAAACATGTGCACAGTGTATTGGGACAGACACAACATTCTACTGGTGGATTTGTTTACCACAAGATGAAACAATCAATACAAATGTTTATTGCAAGACTCTTACGAAACTTTGTCACGCAATATAGAATAAGTGCCAAGGAATGCTCACATACGGTATTGTTTTGATTCATGACGATGTATTCGAGTTAATATCTTTACCAGTTTTGTTTTTATTACCAAACAAAACTTACTTTCTAGATGTAACTCGTATCTTTAAGAAATCATTTATTCAAAACATTGTAACTTTTATATATTACATTCAAATAATCATAATATCTTTTCAAAGCTTTACTAAAATTTAAAAAGCCTTATAGAAATCAATTAAGTCTTGCATGGTGGAAGTGTAAAAATTATAAGATAAGGGTTTAGGATTATTAAAAACAGTCACAGATTTTAAAAGACCATAATCTAATAATAAACCTACAACTACACAGGAAAATTTAAGCAAAATTTTATCATTCATTAAAAATAATACAAATCGAAGCAGACACAAATGACCAGTTTAAATTAGCGTGTGATTATTTACCCACATTTAATGCTCAAACTCCCAAACAAAGAAAAACATTTCATGAATTAAAGATATTAGAAAAATTAAGAAACAAAAAAAAAAAAAACAGTGTTACAGACAGATCCTCTACCAAACATGGGTTCGAAAATCAGTTTAAAAAAGAGGCAGATTTTTATGCTTCTGTCCCATTAGAAAATACATACAGCAACAAAATTTGTACGAACACATTAACTAACTTAAAGAAATTAACTTATCACAGAAACCAAAAAGGAAAAAAACAAACTCATTTAAATTAACATGCCTTTCTAAGAGAAGAGAAACACTTTTATTGCATATTATGAAACGGCGGCATTAGCTAATGGATAAACCCCCAAAACAAAAATAAATCTCTTACCTATATAGCTCAATCAGTACTAAATTGGTATGAAAATTATATACAAAAAATCAAGGTGCAGAGTCAATTGGAAAAATGCTAAGCAAAATATGATACAATTTTTTTTTCTCCAAGCGTACAGTCATTCACTTCAGATAATGTTAGATAATAAAATACGGCAACAAACGAGGCCACTATAAATTATTTAATGCATGTGAAATCAATTTGCAAAAAGTTAAATCCAAACATGAATGAACCACAAATTATCATCCATGTAATTCAAGGTCTATGAGCTGAAATTTGCGAAAAGGATATCATCATGGATAACCCAACCCTAGCACAATTGAACAACAACATGTTTTTCAAAATCTAAATGAACAAAAATATTACAGAAGTATAGAAAACCAGATGACACCAGCACTAACTTTCACACCAAACACAACATAACACTTAACCGAAATGGTAAATACAATTGTTTTTAAAACAAGAGAAAAATAGAAAAATATCCAAATTATGAAACATAGAAATTATCAACCCACCAAGTACAACAATTTAAGGCAAAATTTCATATTTAACACCCAAAAACAAACAAAATATACAAAGATTTTCTACGCAAACAGATCAAGATAAAAAATATTGAATTTGCAATAAGTATTACCATTTGAAATAAATGTGTTTATTTCGGGAAATTTAACTGTTAAATATTTTCATTAAATATATACAGAACTTCACAGTATTCTTTCAACAAACAAACAAATCAAAATCAAAGTGATCACATACAAATAAATAAACATGTAAAACAGTATGTGACAACCATTCACCAGAAAATTGATAATTTGATCAAAATCATAATGGGAAAACAGGTGGAATATAAAGTATTCCTGTAACAACAACACTTTAAAAAAGAACAATATTCACAACAAATTAAAAAGCAAAATTAAAACTCAAAACAAAAAATGAATGGATGTCACATAAACAAAAATTTAAGAAATAAATACAACCATATTTTTCCCACCACAATGTCAGGTGATAAGTCTCTTACCTCAAATACACTTGCAACTATACATCAAGAATACAATCTCTCGTCACAAGATGCCCCATACATCACACGATACATCTGTCAAAATAGAAGACAATCACGTTTACAATGTGTTAACCTCTTATAACATATTAACAACCAATTTAGCTAAAGATTTAAACCAATAAACCAATATTAGATGAAGAAAAATTACATAAATTTCAAACAATTTATAAAAAGGAGTTACAAAAAATGTAGTATGAATAACTCGTAAAAATAGCAATGATGTCATCAATGTTAATAATTTTTTATTTAAACGGAACAAAACTAAAAAAGTACGCACAATTGGGAAATAAATATATAATTAACTGAAAATAACATGATCATAGATTCAGGAGCAAATATCAGTATAATAAATTGTAACTTAGTAAGATATGTCATTAGAAGTAAAATTGTTACTTAAAATAAAGGCCGACACCAATACAATTTTAAAATACTAAGCAAGGCTGAAATACCATTTACAATAAATGGAATTCAATTAAAGAAAAATTCTATATAGATTAATACAAACATAATGTTAGGAAATATTTTTTTATGAAAACATAAAGCAAAAATTGATTATAATTCAAAAAGAAAATTTCTCCTTTGCAAAATAATAATGGGCGAATAATGGATAAAAAACCTGGAAAAAATGTGTGTAATATTTAATTCAAAACCTCAAACTCAGACAGAAATTAAATTACACAATGATGTCAATAAAACCAAGACAAAATTTGAGGATAAAATTACTGGATAATTACACAGATTCAGATGAATTTGAATTGTACAAAAATTTATAATAATAAAGAAAAATTCATTCTTATATAGCAGAGGAGGAAGGTAATTTGCATACACAACCTTAGGATACACATTTATGATAATAAACAGGTCGTCTTATCAGTTACTTGTTTATTTTTTGTTTGCTCACATGTGTGTATGTGTAATGTACAATTGTTTCTGTTGACTGACAATTGCAGTCCACATTGGATTAAATTTAGATGCTTCTATTATCAAAGTTTGTTCCAAATGATCATCTGATAAATTAGTTCTGTATTTATATTTCAAATACTTCATTCTTGAAAAGGTTTATTCGTATATAAAGATTGACACAAACACTGAAAACATTTCACTTGCAAAATCTTTAATCCCCTAGAAATTGTTAGTTAATGACATGCAACGAAAGGAACTGTAAATGTAATTTAAACTTTGGGTCAATATACGACTTTCTTACTTACTAATTTTATAAATACATATATATCAAAGTTATTAATGAATGTTTGTAAGACACGTGAGAATGAAAGAAGATCAGCATTCATGAAACACTCATAGTAGTCATTTAAGTTCTCATTTGAAGTAAATTCTATCAATTAAAGTTGAAGTTCTGAAGGAGCTTTTTTTTTCAATTTCACTTGTGGATGGGTTGTAAAACAGTTTTAGTTTTTCGGCTACCAATGTATCATCAAAATCTGCAAAGCGAGTTTGAAACTCCTTTTGTAGTTTGACGATGTTTTCTACTGCATATTGTGATAGGAAAGGCACAAGTTTCATTAGAAAACTTATTGCAAGTATCAAAGTGATCCAAATTGGTATTTTCCAACTAATTTTCAAATAGAAACTTTTTTTTTCTTTCGTAAAAAACCTCACATGGTAGAAGAAGTAATTTACAAACGATTTTTTTTTTCCTTGAAGTTTCAAATTCAAAAAGATATATATGATTAATCAGATCAACAGAAAATGCCAGTTTCCAATGCCACTGATCATATGAACGCTCTTCCACAGGCTTATCTTGTCCAGTTATGAATATATCAATAATTGTTCGTAGCTCAAAAAATCTTTGAAGCACCTACCCTCACTTACACTCAAACCCTGTATTAATTATAACACACCAGCACTACACTAAAAAACTAGGCCTACATTAAAAAGTAAAAGAAACAACGTATAGTTAGCATCAGGCTTCATGGACAACTTCACTTTCAGTATACGTTGAGTGACACTAGACTAGGCGAGTAGCGCTGTGAGTTACCATGTGGGGAATGGGAGTTGGCCGCGTAGGGGGTATGGGAATCATTTGACCTACTGTAACCTAAAGCCAATTCATCACTCAAGTTTAATAGAATGTTCCTCAAACACATAAATTAAATAGAGCTCTGGTCTAGACATAGCGTACTGCGTTATCATATAATATGCAACTTTTTTTTTAGCTAATTGTTAGGCCAGAATCGGCCATTATACTCAAGGTAGTCGGAAGGGCAGTGCGCCGGAAAAAACTTTTTGGCGTGCCCGCTTAACCGGGCCTACGGTCTGTAGTTTGGAGATGCCTGGTCTAGTACAAAGAAGTATACTTCTACAATTGAAGCATGAAATTCATGTGCAAATCTAATGCAGAATACAAACTTTTACATTTTACAATCTGCACAATAAATATTTGACACTTATTAGGTGGAACAAGTTAGGGTTTGTTTAGTCATATTATTTACCATTTTCAATTTATAGGCTTTTTCAATGTGTTTAAATGTGCTTATACATAACTTTGTAAAGAGTACGTGTTAGAAACTATAATGTAGTTGTTATTACATACCGAGGCAGAGTTTTGTGTTATCAATATGGCAGATGAATGATATTGTGTTATACACGTATCTTTCAACCCTTTTACCAAAAGCCTGGAATACAGCTGGAAAGTGTCCCTTCAATGTTCAGCCAACTTCATCTAAGGATTTGATAACTTCATTAATGTGGTTAATCAGATATTTGCCATCATTTCTGTATAACTATAAACCTAGAACATAAAAGAGAAAAACATTAACACAGCATAGTAGCCTAGGACCATGGTGGAAACTAAAACTAATTTAAACTCTAAGAAAAGAACTCAAGCAGGCTAAAACTAGGCCTGAGGAGTCAAAGCAAGACTAAATACAAACGTGATCAGAAAAACCACAGCACACAGACCTAGCCTATACTACATAAAGGACAGCAAGCAACTTGATTTTATATTCTATTTTTAAAACGTTGATTTATACGCTACTCTCAAAATGTTGTGTATTACCTTTTATATAACAAATGATGGTAATTGTCTGATTAAACCATATTAATAAAATTAACAATTCATCATTATCAAATAACATCAAAACTAGAATTGATAACAGTATAACAAACACACAGAACACAATTCTCATAAAAAATACGCCTAAGTATCAGACGCGTTTCAACGACAAGGTCGTCCTCTTCAGTGATACACCAGCTACACCAACACCAAACCACAACTTGGAGAGGACGACCTTGTCGTTGAAACGCGTCTGATACTTAGGCGTATTTTTTATGAGAATTGTGTTCTGTGTGTTTGTTATACTGTGAGGTTTTTCTCATAAGTTAAGCTCAACATTTAATATAGAATTGATAACTTTTGTAGTAACTGTTGGCAATTTCTCTTTTGTGGTTAATTGTATTTGTTTGACTGTAATTAAATTTTCTGTTTTAAATTGTATAGCTTTTATTATTTTCAATCCTTATGTGTTACTAGTTTAGTTATTTTAGATTAAGACATTCGTTCAAAAGTAATAAAGAGGCTAGTAGTATAGAAAAAATCCTTTTGTTACAGCTTTCGCATAATGTAACAAATTGTAACTCTTGGTAATAGCCTGTTTATTTCAAGAAACCATGAAATATTATTTTGAGAACATTATTACCATCAAGTTTAGTTATACAGTGGGTTAAGTTACAGATATTATAGAATAATTTTGTGGTTATTTTTACTTACACATTTATAACATTGTTTTATAATTTTTAAAACAAAATTACTAGAAAATAGAGGTGCAACGGATCTTACATAATTACCCATGTTTGACATTTCGGTTATTTTGACAGATACCATACATGAAAAATGTATTACTTACCTACACAAGCAACGAAAAAAAAATCATCACCTACATGATATTGACATGATTCCAAATACAAACTTCAAATGGTAATATCTATTGTACGTTATCATTGTTTTTATTATTAAAAATTATGAAATCGTTAACTATTTACCTTGTATTTAAAGAGGCTAATCAGTTCATAATTTTTGTCGGACGACATGTCTAAAGTCCCAAAATACATTTCTTCACTGTCAAATAACCCATTTAAAACAATGGAATCTAGCTGTTATTAGGTTAAATACAACTCTCATAACGAAATCTCATGATAATATTTATAACTACGTTCAACAAGTGTCATTGTTCGATGTTTATTATTAAGACATATAATATATACATATTACTATTACTATATGTTATTATTAACATTATATTAAATATTATTATAAATATTATTTGTAATGGCAAATAATATTAATATAAATATTATTTGTCATGGCAAATTCCTGACCATGTGAGATTCCCATATTAGCATGTTGTGGGATGCATGGACATTACATGTCTTTTGACAGGTTAAACATCAATACACTGCGAGTTCATAATAAACAATATATATGTGGGTGTACCTTCTCAGACCTGCAAGTCCTTTACTAGGTCTCAAAAAAGCAATGAAGATTCAACAAGCGATAACACATTGACATTGACCAACTTGACGAACGTAGTTATCAAGTAACCTAAGTTGGATTTCGTACTTTTATATTTGTTAATTTCTACTAAAATAATGTATTTTGTGACTTGAAAAGTGTCTTGCGACACAAAAAATGACATTGTTTAAGAATAAACTAATGTGTTATTTGAGAGTGAAAAAATGAATTTTGAGACATATGTTTCGTCTGACAAATATTATGAACTGATTATTTTAATAAAAAACAATGATAACGTGCAATAGATATTTACCCTTCAAATGGGCTTCATATTATCAAAACAGAAAGTTGTGTTTTTGGACCTAGATTTTCTAAGACCATGTTCATATTGGGTTGTCACCATCTGATACCTATATATTGGATAGGAATCCACTTTAACACTTTTAACAATGTCCACCCCACCCTCAAATGAAGTGATTACTTAATACTTGTGTAGATATAAATTCAACATTAGATCTACTTCTAGTACTGTATCATGAAATCATGAATAACAGGTTCCATAACCTCAAACTTACGGTTGCTTGATTCTAGACATGTTCATAGGAACATCTGGCTGATTTATTTTTAATGGAGTATAGTCAACTTGGAGTACAGCATCTTACAGTAATAGCAAAATCAAAATTAAATGCTGCATTAGAAATAGAAATCACCAAAGAATCCGAAGAATTTTTTACTATCTTCATATTAAATATTCCACAAAATTTAACAAACTATGACATCACCATCATTTAATTGTTACTATGTTCTCGTGATTCAACATAGCTACAAAATTATATTCAGTCCAGTCCAGTGTTATGCAACAAAAAAAAGTTGGTCCAATTGGCGATGTTGATACTCGGGTGAAATGGATACTCGCATTACTCGGTTTCAAATGATTTCAATACTCGTATTATTATTTCGAAATCGAGTATCTGCGCAGAATGATTTTGCGCATCGGATTCGAACTCAGCTTTACCAATCAGATCGTTTTAGATAAAACTACACTTTTGCGTTCTATCGGTTAGACTGATCCACCAAGTATTTATTTTTTAAAACAATATGTGATTGACACATGTAATACGTAATTAAATGTTATCCTGCCTCGACACAAATTCAGTAATTTAACGTTAGTACAATTATTACCAACATTAATAATTTAGTTGTTATTTAAAATAAGTCAATTTACTATATTTTTAGTAAAGATGGTTACCTATTAATATTTATTTAAATATAAATAATAACAATTAAATAATAATTTAATTTACTTTTTGTTAATGTGGAAATAAACGAATATTATTATTTTAAATTGAACTTGTTACCCAATCTAAATCATTTTAACTCAAAATCGTAATGTTTAATTAATGTGTAGTGAAAAATCAGCTTAGAAACTAATATAACCAAAGTAGAAACACCGAGCATCTTGTTTGGAATTGACACAACACTAACGAATATCGTTGTCCGAGGATTTTATTTCGAATTCATACTCGCACATTACCTCCTCCTTGTTCCTTGTTACGAGGATTTCGTTCGAATATTTTAATGCGAAACCGAGTATTTTAATACTCGGAATGCTCCGAGTATTTTGATACTCGGACTCACCGAGTATTTTAATTCGAACTCACACATCACTAGGTCCAATTGTTTATATCATGCTCAAGTATTCGGTATCATAAATTATTTTTATATAGTAAAATACACCCAACAAGAAATAACCAACAGTATCAATTATTATCACAATAATAAACATTCAAAGTAAAAAATTATAAAATACAACATCGCTCAAATTCAATACAGTATAAATATTAGACCAAAATATTTACAACTTATTCAAATTAGACGCAAAATAACATTTTGGTTGAATACACGATTCAAGTCGGGTACAAAATTACATCAGTTCCAGTCCCATTCCATTATTCCACTTTTACAACTGATCAATTAATTGGATATCTCAGTCACAAGATTGGCAAGCTTCATTATCCTACATTTTTATAATAAAATACATATACACACAAATATTTAACCAAAAACCCAACATTAACTTACAAAGAACAAAAACTTCAAAGTAAAATCACATATAAAACAACAATCATTAATAATTCAAAGCAGGAACTGATTCAAATTAGCGACACAAAATTAAATGGTTTCAACACATGATTCGAATAACAGTAGTTATTACTAATATTACTACTACGAACTATTCCGTTATACCCACACAACAGGTCACAGATGCGCCCATCAACTAATTTACTGTGTATAGTCAAAATTTAGGGTAATTTTTGGTAGGTCTAATATTTTTAAAATTTCTACCCCTGATTTTTGACTGATCTCTACTTACCAATCTAACCTCTCTACGATGTAAAATAATATATCGAAGTTATAATACAAATTATATTTAGTACCCTGACCTCCCAAGAAAATGTGATATTCGTATAATTACGAGTTCCGGCAGGGCCGTGTTATCGACACGAGTGAAGCGAGTGGAGGTTCTGCGTACAGCCTAGAAGTTTGTCAAGACAGAGACACTGACTTGAGCAAAGCAAGTGGGGAGTGGGGAGTGGAGACTGTTCTATACACATCAACAAGGTTCGTTAGGGTCAAGAAAGTAATCATGTAAAAAATTATGTTGTTTAGATAATCTGTGGCTAATCACAGGCTAACACTATTATCAAATTGTGTTTTTTTTTTTTTACTTATAAATGCCTCAAATCTTTCATAGATAGGAAAGAAAGAAAATAAAAGTCAAAATGCTCACATCATATTTCCCTATAAATACAAAAATATTTTTAATTACATTATTAAAGCTGGATTGACGTTTTCTTTGTCAAAAAACAAACAAGGAGACAAAAACATTAAATAAATCAAAAATACAAAAGTAGTATCAAAATACAAAATTAATTATTCCCCTTATTAGTTACATTCTGATAAGAGAGGACATATATATATATATATATATATATATATATATATATATATATATATGGTCTTCTCATATAATTTAAAAGTCATTGCCAATCATTTCAATGAAACACTTAGAAGAATATGTGTAACCACCGGGTAAGGTCTCATGGACTCTTCAGAGGATCATCATAGCAATTAAAGGCTAACAATCCCGAAGGACATACAGTAGTTGAATCTACACCTTTCTCTTGTAGTATTGGGTTAGATACTATCATGTCTTTCTTGACCAACTCTTGTATAGATACCAGCGTGAATGATGGAACTTGGGCTATCGCTAACAAACCGCTACTAACCTGACTAAAAACATCAGTACTAGTAGACCTCTAGTTTGCGCCATTATTCTTATTTTTAAAAGACCTTTAAAATGAGGTATCACTCAATAGGGGTTACTATTTAAAATTCTTGACTTACCTCCAAACTACCCCATTTTGGGGGTAAGGGTTGAAAATTTCAATAAACTCCTCCTTTGGTTGTCTAAACATTCCCCGAAGCAAATCCGTCTATTTCCATTAATAAAAAAAAATAATAGGGTGGTGGGACTTTTAGGACACTTGGTATAAAATAAAATTTAAGAAAGCAAATGCTAATAGTTATATTTAGATAATTAAAAAAATGGAATAAGGCTAAAATACATTTAAATATATGCGGCGATTTGATGCTCGTTAAAAAGCAACAATG
The DNA here is from genome assembly GCA_963513935.1 of Aphrophora alni. NCBI lineage: Eukaryota > Metazoa > Arthropoda > Insecta > Hemiptera > Aphrophoridae > Aphrophora > Aphrophora alni. The sequence goes on from OY740778.1 coordinate 36,810,603, forward strand.
CTGTCTCGGGGCCCATTGGGCAGAGTTAATGGGGAATAAATTGAGGTGAGGACCATTGATTCTACCATTTTTTGACCCGCCCTACCTTACTCATATGCCATCGATTCATCCCACTTGACCAGCGATTTTAAGACGAGCCCCTATATTTGTAACTATTAACTAATTAAACTATATATATATATATATATATATATATATATATATATATATATATATATAACTTCTCAGACCAGTAACTCCTTTACTATGCCTCAAAAAGAGCGATGAAGATTCATCAAGTGATCACACATTGACTGACATGACGAACGCAGTTATCAAGCAACCTAAATTGGATTTTCCTACTTTTATATTTCTTAATTTCTACAAAAATAATGTATTTTGTGACTTGAAAATTCTCTTCCGACACAGATGTCATTGTTTTAAGAATAAACCCATGTGTTATTTGAGAGCGAAAAATTAATTTTGAGACGTTAAACGTTTCGTCCGTATTATGAACTATATTTATATATAAATATGACTAAATTAACTCAAGTGATCTTCAAATTTCATGAATTAAATGGTTTGCACAAGTTTAAATCACTCGGCTTAACCTACCATCGCCTTGGTTTTTCTTACGAAATTAATTTATTAATAATATAATTTTGGGGTGCGCGTCCGGGGAATTCACTAGGGGGTCGTCCGAACCATTTTCTAAATTCGACTAAATGGTCACTTATGCGATATTAAATCACATGTTGAAGTTTGAAATAACACACTGTCCCGTTTCAAGGGCACGCACTAAGTATCTCCTTAGTGTTAGATAAACGCCTGCGAGTCGCCGGCTAGGCAACTCGTGATACCCGCGTGAAACGTGTGTAGCACATATTGCATATTTCAGTCACGACTTAATTGAAATGAACACACTTTTATTTATCTTAATTTGTTTGTACACAAGGAAAATCTTATCAAATATTGTATTAAATTATAATACTCAGTTGACCAACATTGCAGAGAAAAATTAATCTAAATACAAAAACATTCCATAGGAAAATTTAACTTGTAAATAGTATTTTAGATTGAAGAGTTTGTACACTGGAAATTATTAGAGATACCGTATTCCTTGTCAAAATCAAAGAGCAAGGAATGGCTAGAGAGTAGGAAGTCTTTAATTTACATGAGATGGAGTGGTTCAAAGATAGATGGAAAACAAAAAGGCAGATCTGTTCAGGAACACAAGATCTGTTCTGGTGGGAATATACGAAACGTTGTTTCTGTCGGAAAATACAGGTATGATGGAATGTGTCTGAGAATACTTGAGACTGTGTAGTACAAACGACTGCTTAGAAGCGATTTGGTTATTGGCTAGTTTAGAGAACATGGAGGATTACTATTTATTTTGGAAGCGTCTTACCCGATGTCTTCACAGCTATTTTCATAATCAAAACCAAATTGATAATCGAGCCAGCTTCGACAAACAATAGAATTAAAAACAATTTACAAATTTTTATATGTATTTATTATTTTCATACGTTAAGGACTCGTCTCTCTCTCTTTCCCCCCCTCTCTCTCTCTCACTCCCTCTCTCTCTCCCTCTCTCTCTCCCTCTCTCTCTCCCTCTCTCTCCCTCCCCTCTCTCTCTCTCTCTCTCTCTCTCTCTCTCTCTCTCTCTCTCTCTTCTCTCTCTCTCTCTCTCTCTCTCTCTCTCTCTCTCTCTCTCTCTCTCTCTCTCTCTCTCTCTCTCTCTCTCTCTCTCTCTCTCTCTCTCTCTCTCCAGAGAGATATATATAATCGCGCCCCCTACCACCAAGGTCCGCCTCCCATGTTATTTACTTTGTTGGATTTACTAAATTATTTCTTTTTCTTTAATTTTTTTAGATTTTGGAACATTACTTCTGATTGGTTATTAATATTTTCTCCGTTCATCTTTAGTCGTCTTCCTTTGTAATAAGCTCATAGAATCTTTCATTTCATATTGGATATGCCCGTCTTTTAGCAAATAAAAGAGCGTAATTTGAATTACTCTTTTAGTATTTGTACGGCCTAATTTTGTTCCCCAACTCTTGTTTATAACTTTCTTCCTGTCTGACTTGTATATGACTCCATTTTTATCACATGTTCCACTCTCTTCTACATTTCTGAATTTATTTATTCATATATACTTATTATAAAGAAAGTAATGTGATTAGTCGAAAAATCGTGATGAGTTTATCTGAAGTAGAATAATTAAAACAAAATGTTTTCAGGAATGATGTCTGCCTCTTTCCTGTCTATACAGTAGACTACAGCCAAACGAGTGCATATTTCAACAAGACATATTTTAGCCATATCTGGGATCTTTTTTTTTTAATTTTGACTATTAACAAAATTTATTGGTAGATGTTGTAAGACAAAAAATACAAAATTATAATTTTCTCAAAATCAGAATAACAATTTTGATCAAATTTCACTAAAAAAAAAAGTACCGAACACAACATATTGCTTGCTATCTCTCCAAAAATGTCAGTTGATGAGTTACGGTTAACAACAAACCTCCCATATTGGACTTGTTATAAAAGACATATTTTCTCAAAATCAGTTTAACCAATTTCGAGAAAATTTTGGATTAATGTGAAAATTACATTGTGTAAAATTACAAATATTAGAAAATTACCGCTAAGAAATAATTTTAAAAAACAAAAAAACTATCCTTGACAACCGTTCAAGTTAATTTCAACTTATAATAATTTAGTTTGTATTTTGTCTTAACTTTGACTGCTCAGGCCAAGTTGTAGGTTTGAGTTCTTTTCTAGGTTAGGTTTAGTTTAGTTTCCAACTAGGCTATATTGGTGTCCTTGTCCTTCATCCTATAAGTTTTACTTGATAATGAGAGTTGACTCATACTCTCGAAACTTCATGTATTACACACAAATGAAGGAAAATGTCCAATTAAACCACATTAACAATTTTGTTATGTACGACAATTATTGCAAAAGGACTTTATATTGATGGAAGTTTTGGTACGTTAAACTTTTTTGTAATTAGATTAACTTTTATAGACATGATCGTGAGTGACTTGTTATGAAGGACATTCTGTTGCTTTGAACATTTGGTGTTGTACCTTACCTCTTTTGAACACTTTGAAGAATATGTGTAACCACCGGGTAAGGTCTCATGGACTCTTCAGAGGATCATCATAGTAATTGAAGGCTAACAATCCCGAAGGACATACAGTAGTTGAATCTACACCTTTCTCTTGTAGTATTGGGTTAGATACTATCATGTCTTTCTTGACCAACTCTTGTATAGATCCCAGCGTTAATGATGGAACTTAGGCTATCGCTAACAAACCGCTACTAACCTGACTAAAAACATCAGTACTAGTAGACCTCTAGTTTGCGCCATTATTCTTATTTTTAAAAGACCTTTAAAATGAGGTATCACTCAATAGGGGTTACTATTTAAAATTCTTGACTTACCTCCAAACTACCCCATTTTGGGGGTAAGGGTTGAAAATTTCAATAAACTCCTCCTTTGGTTGTCTAAACCCGTTTGAAAATTTTCAAACAAACCCATTTGAAAATTTATTATATGTATATATAAAGAAGAACAGAAACAAAGTTTTATTCGGCGATTCAAAAAACAAAAGTAATATATGCTTCTTAAATAAATTATCAATACTTTCCCCAATATAAAACACCAAAATGATATAACCATAATATGAACAACCCATCATGATCAATTAACTCTAAAAGAAGACAAAAATAGACAAAAGTGACGTAAGTATTCTGTTTCGACAAATAAATGCTGACTTATACCCTAGCGGCGAGACACACTAACTTTATTTATTACGTTTTATGGACCGGTTATATTTGAAAGACTGGAACATTAGCTTTACAATGCTAACTAGTTTATTGCTATAGGACGATTTGTAATGGGCGAAATGTTGAATGTAAAAATCTCTGTTCTTTTAAACTAAATGTTTTCGAAGAATATTTTAGAAAACACTTCCCTTCGACAAGGGCGCTGTAGGACAGTTTAACAATTGAAACTTGTAAATGCAACAAATGCAATGAAGATTTGAACAGCTCTAAATATCCCGTCTTAAAGACAACTGCTTTTGCATTAACCGAACAGCCACGGATGTTGTAGATACAATCAGCACACACAGAATCTGATATTATTCTCTCAAGCTTTCGTTTAAACATGTTGAATGAGTTACATTGTTAAATGAACCGGTTATTCTCTCAACAGTTGGGCACATAATCTTACGTGTGAACGCAATATAATAAAGATTCAATTAATTGTCTGATTTTAAAACCTGCAGATCAGTAAATACAGTTTCGCGTTGTTTCTCAAAACCTAAAGCACCGAAAATGATATAAAACCACAGTATAGTTAAAGAATCACATAATTTAATTCCAGCTAGTGTTGACTGTTGTGTCAAGAGAGGGGCGTAATAGTCGTCATTTTATGATTGTTTCGTTCACAAATGTTCAAAGTTGGATCCACTGAAATTTCATTACTTTATCACTAAATATATAGATTTTTCCATATGACATCCTGAAAAGAATTACAATATGAATTTTGACTAATTTTACTGGCTTAATATCTTTTTAACGTTTCCGCTACCTCTTCTCCTAACAGTTTCATATAAGTAGCAATAGATTTAATTATTTTATGAGCACACATATTTTAAATTTTAAACAAATTACAGTTCCTACCTTTAAATCAGTTGACCAAACATAAAGTCTGAAGATGATGTTACTATACTCTTGAGCGTAATCTCTGTTTCTGCTTTGATACGACCAAATAAATCCTTACACTGTAAAACATCCAAGTTTTTAATTTTAATACCTGAAAAGTGTATTTGAATAGTGGAATAAATTTATTGCAACAACAACAATTTTTACAACAAATAAAATACAAAATTAATTATGTTGCAAAAGCAGCCCCGACAGGTTAAAACCTAATTACTGGGGTGCCATATATAACAAAATACCTAAGTCTGCCTAAACTATAGTAAAAGTAAAAGTAAAAGTACAACAACCAAATACACAATTACAAATATACTAATTTAAAACCATATATACTAAAAACATAAGTGAAAACATAAAAACTAACATTTTACAACTGTTGATTTCCACCAAAACTTGCAAATCTAAAACCAAAGTTGGTTTAATACAGCCAAAGTTTCCCTACGAAACCTCGACAAACCCCAGGAAACATCCACCCTATGAGCAATCGTCGAGTTCAGCGGCGACGACGCATTAGCATTTAATGGATGCATGAATAAATATTAACATTATATATTTTATTAATAAATACATTTTACAAAATTTGAACAAATAATGTATATTTTAATAACACATTGGATGAATTTCTGAAGTGATTGTAGGTAAAAAGTTTTTTTCACCAAAAACTTTTTCAGCTGTGTTTGTTTTTCGATTTTCGAAACATGTAAGTCACATCTAGTCTACACAGATAAGACGATAAATATGTCAAACTTTGCATTTTGTCACACATATAAGAAAACTACAGCAGTAACAAAAAATGACATTGGGGTAATTAAAAAAAAAAAAAAGGTCGAATTAAAAAAATATTATTTTTGGAAATACTGCCTGTGGTGTATCAAATAAAACGAGAAGTTGTTCTGATTACGAATATGTATGTTTATATGACGAAGAAATTAATATATTAGCGCTATTCCGCTTAAAAGACTTTGTACAAATAACTATCTCTACAATCCTACAGGCTCTATCACATACTTGACTGTTTTATTTCTTTTTTGAAATAAGCCTTCTCTTATGATTTGTTTGTTTGCCTTAAACACAAATGAAAATCTCTTGGGATTTGTACTACCTATAGACACACCTCACAAAATGATTTCTCATGACGGGGGTTAAATTCCGCATATAGAAATTTCCCGAACCTTCTCATAATTCACGACATTTCCGCGTCTGTGGTCACCATTATAAAGGAATAGAACCTAAGTTCAATAGATACATCAAAACATATTTAACACTACAAAATACTTTCTAACATTACGATTGGAAATGTCAAAGTTAAGTCAGCACGAAAAGAGCATCGATCAAGAGTTTTCAAATCACAAGTTGTCCCAACATTTAACACGATATTTGCATTTATATCTCAGTTTTTGTACTGCTTTATATTGGGCACCAATAAGATTTTTCAGAATAATTCTGACAATTTTATTTGTCCAATATATTTTTTGTAAATTTCAAAATGCTAACCGTTTTAAAAATATTAGATGTCAAAATGACGTCTCACCTAACCTAACCTAACCTAACCTAACCTAACCAAACCTAACCTAACCTAACCTAACCCAACCTAACCTAACCTAACCTAACCTAACCAAACCTAACCAGTTTAACGGGGAAAATGAAGGGTTTACATTTTGATAATCGCCGACCAGTAGCGTTTTATATTATAATAAAATGTCCACTGACTTTCTCACATACTTATTCACCTAACCTAATCTAACCTAACCCAACCTAATCTAACCTAACCTAACCTAACCTAACCTAATCTAACCTAATCTAACCCAACCTAACCTAACCTAACCTAACCTAACATAACCTAACCTAATCCAACCTAACCTAACCTAACATAACCTAACCTAACCTAACCCAACCTAATCTAACCTAACCTAATCTAACCTAACCTAACCTAACCTAACCTAACCCAACCTAACCTAACCTAACCTAACCTAACATAACCTAACCTAATCCAACCTAACCTAACCTAACATAACCTAACCTAACCTAACCCAACCTAATCTAACCTAACCTAATCTAACCTAACCTAACCTAACCTAACCTAATCTAACCTAACTTACCCTAACCAGTTTAACGGGGAAAATGAAGGGTTTATATTTTGATAATCGCCGACCAATAGCGTTTTATATTATAATAAAATGTCCACTCAATTTCTCACATACTCATTCACAAAACTAACAAGTTGATGGACGTCATCATAGTACTTACCCAGCCCAAGCAGAACCTCTAAATGTAATAAAAAGTTGGTGTCTCCAGGCCTTGTAGGAAATGTCAAACTGTATTGGTAGATCAAGGTGTCTTATCCAGTGAGGTAAGTTTGTTTTAAAACAGTTGTTACACAGGTTTTGTGAACCTCGTAATTGTGTATATCACTTCTTCAAATCGCTCACTGGGTTTACGGGCTTCTTCCTCCTCGAAGCTGAACATGTGTGAAGAAAGTTTCACTCGCTACGCTCGTGTCGGTTACTCAGTCTTGTTGGATCTCGTAACTATTTGAATATAACATTTCCTTGTGATAAATTACATTTTTATCAAATCATCATTATTTTTCATCATAGAGAGGCAGGGTGTGACATGTACCTATTTTTTTTTTCTTTTTAGGTTCTTCGACGAACGATAACTTAATTATTTTTCAAAGTACACAAAATTTAAAAAACCTAGTCATAAAATTTTCGTAATATTTACTTTTTCCAAGATTTTTGACTTTACTAAAATTTCAACGGCCGCCATTTTGAATATTTACACAGTCAAGTTTTGGATCTTGGTGTACCGATAAAAAATAGTATAAACAATGCGCATACGAAATTTAAACTCATAATCTTACTAATTTCAAAAGTAATCGTTAATTTTTGTTAACACAAAATGGCCGTTCATACTAACTTTTTTCATTATTTTCAACAGTAGAACTGGTCCTGACATTCTTTCCGTTACTTTGTGAAACACCCTGTATTAATATCATCAAGAAATATTAAAAATTAGTTTTTTCAAGAAATGATAGTTTGGATGTTCATTAATAAATTTCCTCTTATTTTATCAATTTATCTTTACTGAAAAGAAAGTGGTAAGGTTTCAAACGGCTGCATCGGGGGTCCGTCGAAACAATTATAAACACTTGAAATAAAAGTAGAGATAAATTGAATATCATTTTCTTTGCAATAAATTGAACGTTGAACTCTTGAATGAGGGAGTAGAGTGGGCGACACAACCCCTAAGTTGAAACTATTTTTGGATTTCATCCAGTTGGCAGGAAAATACTCTTAATAGTTCCGACAATTCATTTAGCCTTCCCGCCAGACTATATATGCTGCATTCTTTCTGGAGTTGCTATCTCGTCCATAACAGAAAACATAGAAACCACACCCACATTTATTCATTTTGCACTGTCAATAACGTTCGTTATAAATAATATATCTACAATAAGTTTGTAAAGTCCCGAATATTTATTTTATTAATAATTACAACAGATTTCAAAACTTACTTTTGACGTAGACTATACTTTTTTAAATGTTTTTAACCCCTCGAACATCTGCAAGGCTCAATTGAAATGTCTTACTCGTAAGGGGGAGCGTGTGTATCATTTTTCACTTGGTTGCTATGGTGACAAATAATAAACAAACCACAATATAACCTAACTTTTGTTATGCTTATTGGGTAGTGAGCGTTTCCATCATTGCGATATAACGACTGTTTGGAAGACACTTTATAATGAGAGAGTCGGAGTCGAGTTGTAGGAAACAAAATATTGCAGTCGAAAATTAACAGACGTTGTTGGCATTTCATAATATAATAAGACTCTAAATTATTTGGGACATAAAATTATGTGTATTAAGAAAAGCGTGGATAGAAAAGCTTCTGTTGCTCCAAGTAGAACTATATTTTTCGTTATACTGCAAATAATATAAGAAAACAATTTCACAAAAACTAAAATGTTATAATCTATTTACCTTCAAAACGATGGTAACAGGTGTTTTATCGATTATTTACAATCGAGAGTAACGCTTGTTTTTATAGATACTTTACAATTGTTAATTAATTCGTATAAGCGAAGTAACAGCTGATGACCTCGACCTCAGCTGATGTTTTTAGGTTATAGGTCTAAAAAGAACAAATTTAGCATCTCAATACATGTATTGAATACAGGTGTTTTTGAAGCAGTATGACGAAAATTAAATTTCTGAGCATATTAGGTATCTTGAAATTTTTATTTCATTTTTTTATAACGCAACATTTGGGGGTAGCTGTTACAAGGAACACAAAATGAAAATTTAGCCAACAACCCAAACAAAATGTTTAATCGTCAACTCTTCAAAAGCGCCAGTTCATAAGTTATCCAAAAACAATAAATTGACCAAGAGACTACCGATTTTATTCAAATTTTAGCGAAATTAATGATTCAAACCCGTTTAGAAAATCGCAAGTAAAACAAAAATGCGGTTTAGTAATAACCTGCAAAAAAAACTTGACACCTTTATGGGACGAGCGAAGCAATATTTGTTGTAGTTTTATTATTTTATAGAAGGCTTTACATTGTTTATTTAAAATTTTTAAATGACAACTAGCAATTTTAGGTGACGATTAGTTTTGGGTCGTTTTTATTTATTTTTAGGGTGAGTGAGAAAGCGTGCAATATTTTGTAACATTTATTTTTATTGTCATCTTAGTACTAATCAATAAAATTATTTACGTTATGGTGACAAGAATGTAAACTTTTCAAGGAAATCTATAAAAGAACATAGATTCTGAAAGACGGACATAATATAACTATCGTATATTGATTTTATAACAGAATAGAGCCCCGCCCTGTCGCCCCAGTGAAGGTTAGGTTAGGTTGAAATAGTTCAACTTGATAATTTTAAGTCTAAAACAATGTAATATTAGTATTTGTATGTCTTAGTATTGATGTTCTAAGTTTGATTGGTAAATCTGTAATGGATCAAAAAATTTAGCACCGTTCTGATAGTCTACTTTTTGGACACCCTGTATACAAGAAACTGTGAACACACTTCCTCACACACCCTTACAAAATAAATGAATATCAAACAAAAACAAAATTTGGATTAAAATTTTTTTTTCACAAGATTTAAATGAAATTGTAGCCTCTAAGGTAGCCCCTAATGTCTCTAATATAACCCCCCCCTCTCTCTTCCCGAGAGGCTCTATTTTGAGGTATTCTAACTTTTCTACAACTCCATTAATTCATTCCCCCTTTTTAACTGCAACTCCTGATCTAATATTTTTGGAAAAATATCGACCAATACATTTTTTTTCTAGACATTTCAATTTACAAAAAAAATAATACAAATTGCTACAATATATTTCCAAAAAACGGAATTTTTAATTTCGCTCTTACCACAAAAGTTTAAACTACGCAATAATAATAAATAATAATAATAATAATAATAATAATAATAATAATAATAATAATAATAATAATAATAATAATAATAATAATAATAATAGCTTCCTAACCTGTACGTATTTGAAAATCGGTTTGATCAAAATCACAAACAAAACATACGTACACATAATTTTGGAAGTTTGAAATAAACTATTGATACGGGTCTTTAGATTTGTTTTGAAAAGGTTTTGCAACTTCTAATAGCCAATATTTCCATAAAATCTATTACACACAATCAAAATCCAAATTTAAACTTATCACAACTTTCTTCTATACTAATAAAAACTAGCTACAACCTTCCATCAGGCATACTACTATTTGCAGTGGTCTATGTACATATTTACTGTCAACACTGTTCTAATGACTTCTATTAGATCAACCCTTTCACTGTTTGTAAACTCCATCATGTAATGAAAGTAATGATGAAACGAAAAGAATATAAATATCTTACAGAGTAAAACAAATTTAAATGAAGAAAACAATAATTATTAGAAATAAATACGATAGTTAAACCTTAATAAAAGTCTAAACAATTGTAACGATATCATAATCTCACCTAGATAAACAATTGATATCATGACATCTAATAATAAAATAATTAAAATAACTTTAAAAAAATAATAAATATGAAAAAATGGAACAATATTAAATAAATGAAGGGAGACGACAGCTGTCGCTTGCAGTTAAAAGTGTACATGTTAATTACAATAGAACCAGGATTTCTACAACCTTGGAGAAAACACATGGGCTACATTAAAGGAACAACAGTAACGGAATCTTAGGGGAGCGCAGAGTTTTTTATAAAAAAAAAGAAATCGAATGGAAAGCCAGCGTCCTAACGGTACACCAAGAAGAAAGTCTAACGGTGCTTCAAAAAACACAAAAACGGAAAGGAGAAAGTAAGTCGACCAATCGAATACGATCTCACGCTTAAAAAAAACAACGAACAGATTTAAAAACAACCACTAAGAAGCGAAAAAGGACACATGTTGAGAAAGTTAGGGAAAATCTAAACTGAACTGTTATAAATAAATTAAAATAAGGAATGATTGAGGAATGAATGATCTAGTTAAGTAAGAATTGAATAATTTAATGTACATGTTTCATTGTTTGTTTTTTTTTAATTTATGCTAAATTAAACTAAAGATTTTATCCAGGTAAACGTTGTTGTTTAATGAGTATTAAAAATATAATTGATATGTGAGCATCTTAGATGTTATAAAATAATATTTTGCGTCCAACATACATCATATGGCTATTTCATGTTTTTTACAAATAAATTTAGTACAACTTTGTGTTTATCGTGATTTAAAAAAAAAACACAAAATAACAGGTAGACTGATAACAAAGCGGTTTCAAGCATATGTTCACTACAATATATTTCTTTATGTTGATGCCTCGAATCACTTCCTTTAAGTTAGAACACATATTTTCTTAACACTCTGTATAATCGATACATTTGGTTTATTACAATCGAAGAATCTTATTAGAATCGATCATAGGGGTTATGTAAACAATATGTGTTTTTTTCTCTTTATTAGAATTACTGCAGTTAGTTTTCAAAGCAAATTGTCCATACATTACTGGAAAACAACAATAAATTATTTCCCTGATCCTCTATCGTGTTCCATGATGAACGGATTTTACAATTGGATATAGAAGGCCGCGGTGGGCGGAGAGATGAATCAAAGAAATCATATTTCCTGAAGAAGAATAAGAAGTGGCAAAAAAGAAATACAATATTTATTTGTTTTGAGTCACGATCCGATCATTATACAATTATTTGACGTAAAGATCCTGGTAGATGATTTAATGTATTGCACAATTATACAGCCGGAAACGTCCAGTTGGGTGCTAACCTTTGTTTGACCTTTCAACTATGGTTAAACAAACACAAGGTGAAATATGGCGGCAATTAAACGAAATGTATATGTTTAATTTTCTAAGTGTTTTGTTTCGAAATTGTGCTGCTAATCTATAAGGATTTTATTGTAATGGTTTCCATACTGTGTCAGTTTTTTTTTTTTTTCATAACTTGAATGCAAACAACATACATCGTTTAAAAATTGGCGAAAATCCTTTTTAAAATACATTTAGTTACAATATAACCACTAAGCTTTACTATCGTTATCGGTAAAACAAAAACTAACTGTTGACTGACTTAGAATGCAAAGTTAGCTTAGAGTAACGTCAACAGAAATGATGGTTTTGTTTTGAGTAACAAAGAAATTTCGTCTGTGCAACTAAAGAGGTCCACTTGAAAGGGATGTATTATTTGCATTGCAATTTTAGATTTCCAATGATTTTGTTTAGTATCCTTGTAAAGTTTCATGTTTTAAATAAAGCTCATTCTTTCTAATTATGTGGTCAATAATTTCATAAAATCGGATCTAATGATTTCATTAAGAGTAGATGAAATGTTAGATTAATTATACAAACTAGTGTGCAAAATTGGAAGCAAAAATGCTATTTAAAGTTAACACTTTAAGAGATAATCGCCGTTAAACAATTTAAACGGCCGCCATTTACAAATCTACGTAAATAAAGTCTTTATATTTGGTACACTTGTAGAACGTAACATACAAAACACTTGTACCAAATTTGAAATCAATATCATATCTATTTCGGGAGTTATAATGGTTTTTTTATTCAGAAATAATTTCAGAAAAACCGAAAAGGAAACTTCTCTAAAACTGGATTGTAATAAAATACAATTTTCGTTCATGACACAAGCAAAACAAGCTTAGGTTCTACGTAATTTTTCTAAAGTTAACTCTTATCGCCATTTTGAAACTTACCAAAAATAAAGTCTTTATGTTTAGAACACTTATAAAACTTAACAAAACAAATGCTTATACCAAATCTAAACTCAATATCGTATAATTTCTGGAGTTAAGTTTTTTTCGTAAAATAACAAAATGGCGGATAGAAGGATAACGAAGCTAAATTCGACTATATTATTTGACATTTTTTTATCATTTTGATGTGTATAATCCGGAAAAATGCCACTTTACTTTTGTGACGTCCTGTATACCGGGTGACGTAAATATATAAATACTCCAGAAATGATTGGAAATGTTATAAATTATTATTATTAGCGATTGGCACATTGTCAAGCTACACTCTGAGCATCTTTTCTAAAACACATCCAAGGTATGTCTCTTATTTTTTAAATTTACCTTGCTAGTTAACTATGAAAATGAACTGTCAATTAAATGTTATTTCAACTGCTT